>CM022303.1:174882985-175506641 GCA_011799875.1 Thinopyrum elongatum | reverse complement strand
TCATAGCCGGTATCATGCACTCAGGAATAGAAAATATGATGATGTGGCAAGGAATTAAAGAAGGGAGAGTGGGTTAAAGTAACATAGGTAGATACCGTAACATAATAAATGCTATACTACTTTGTCTCATGCCTGGCCATAAATATGGTCATCTATGATACTATGCACTATGAAGGTACGTAGTATCATACACTAGTATCATATGCATGATACTAGTATATGATACTCCCCACTATAAGGCTGGCCATAGTGGTGGTATCATAGCTGGTATCATGCACTCGAAAATAGCAAGTATGCTGATGTGGCAAAGAATTAAAGAAGATAGAGAGGGTTAGAGTAACATATAGGTAGATACCGTATCATGTTAAATGCGATGCTAATTTGTGTCATGCATGGCAATAAATATGATCATCTATGATACTACTCTATTATACTATCCACTATAATTAAAGGTAGTATCATACACTAGTATCATATATATGCATGATACTAGTATATGATACTCTCCACTATGAGGTTGGTCGTAATGGGAGTATCATAGGTAGTATCATGCATGCCAACTAGGCAAATTTGATGAGGTGGCATAGAATTAAATGAAGAAAGAGTGGGGTGACGATCATATCATGATACCGTATCATATTAAATGTTGTGCTAATATGTGTCATGCATGGCAATAAATGAAGTTATCTATGATACTAACACATGATACTATGCACTACGGGTGCAGTATCATACACTAGTATCATATACATGATACTAGTATATGATATACTCACCATTACGACCAGCCTGAGTAGCCTAAGTATAGCCTAACTAAACACCCACATGTAGTTGTAGTAGGTTTTTTGACTTTATATGCACTAAATGCAAGGTAAGTGCAAAAAATGACTTAAACATAGCAGACGAGACCTGAAATGGGCCAGAAAATCAAACAAAGGGTATATCCGCGATTGTTTACCATGATTTTTTTCGAGGCGGAACGATGTAGTAACTGACGATTTGGAGTCCGAAGTGCCGCGTCTCCTTTTGGAAACTATCATCCTTCTTGTGAGATGCTCCGGTATGGAAGGCGCGAGCACCAAAACTTGTGCCAAACTTTACCAAATTTTTTCCATGCGATCGTGAGAGCACGCGACACAGTGACACAATGACTTTTTTTATTTTTCGGACTCTATATGCATTTCCTGAAATTAAAATACCAACAAGGCCTACGCCTCTGGCCGCACCCTGCGGTCGAACTGTTTGAAGTTTTTTCCCGTTTCTCGAACAATGAATGAAAACTCGCAAAGCGACACACAAATGATCTTGCTAACACCCACATGTAGTTGTGACTATATATATATATATGTGTGTGTGTGTGTGTGTGTGTGTGTGTGTGTGCAAAAAATGACTCAAATATAGCAAATGAGATCTTTTTTTTGCATATTCAAAGTTTGAGATTGCTAGCCAGGCCTACCGCCTAGTAAAATGCACCAGAAAATCGAACCATAGGGTACAATCGTGATCTCTTACCGTGAAAAAAAAATGTAGGCAAAACGATGAACTCATGTTTTCATTCAAACAAAAATATGCTGTTAGTTAATGTAAATGTTTTCAAATAGCACACGGTTCACTCACGAATGCCGTGTGCCCACTAAACCGTGGCCGATGCCCCCCTGCCATGCGCGCGATCTGAGTCGTGCGTTCTGATTGGCCAGAACCCAAACCCCACGGATCGTACGTCTGCACCGTTGGATTCTCCTTGATCGAACGGTGATCCTCATCCCTTTCGACAGCACATGCAGTTCCGGTTGTGATTTTATTTATATCCAAAAATTGCACGTTAAATACAAAAAATGTCTTAAATATAGCAAACGATACCTGAAATGCGTTAGCAAATCAAACCCGTGGTATAATGGTGATTGCGTACCGTGGAAATTTTTATGAGGCCAAACGATGAAGTCACCGGCCACTGGAGTTTGAATTGACACGTCTCCTTTTGGAAACCATGGTCCTTCATGTGAGATGCTTTGGCTTGGAAGGAGCGATCATCAAAACTTGTGCCAAACTATACGAATTTTTTTCCTCGGCGTCGTGAGAGCACGCCACGGGCACGCACCAATTTTGATGATGTCTGGACTCCATCTGAATTCCCTGTAATTAAAATACCAACTAGGCCTTCGCCGGTGGCCGCACCTCGCGGCCGAAATGTTTGAAACTTCTCCCCATTTCTCGTACAATGGATGAAAACTCGCAAAGCGACACACAAATGATTTGTACACCTTCTTTGCTAACTAACACCCAGATGTAGTTGTAGAACGGTTTTGAATTTATATGCACTAAATGCACGGTAAGTGCAAAAAAATGACTTAAATATAGTAGACGAGACCTGAAATGGGCCAGAAAATCAAACCTAGGGTATATACGTGATTGTTTACCGTGAAAAAATTTGAGGCGGAACGATGTAGTCACTGACGATTGGAGTCCGAAGTGCCGCGTCTCCTTTTGGAAACTATGATCCTTCTTGTGAGATGCTCCGATTTGGAAGGTGTGAGCATCAAAACTTGTGCCATCTTTACCAAAAATTTTCCATGGGATCCTGAGAGCACGCCATGGTGACACATCAATTTTCGTTATTTCCGGACTCTATATGCATTTCCTATAATTAGAATACCAACAAGGCTTATGCCTCTGGCCGCACCCTGTGGCCGAACTGTTTGAATTTTTTCCCATTTCTCGAACAATGAATGAAAACTCCCAAAGCGACACACAAATGATCTTGCTAGTTAGCACCCACGTGTAGTTGCGAAAATCGCAAACGACTCAAATATAGCAAACAATACCTCAAATGCACGAGAAAATCGAACCATAGGGTACAATGGTGATTTCTTACCGTGGAAAACAATTTGGAGGCGAAACGATGAACTCTTGTTTTCATTCAAACGAAAATATGTTGTTAGTTCATGTATATGTTTTCAAATAGCACACGGTTCACTCACGAAAGCCGTGTGCCTACCAAACCGTGGCCGATGCCCCCCCTTGCTACGCGCGCGATCTGAGTTGTGCGTTCTGATTGGCGAGAACCCAAACCCCACGGATAGTACGTCTGCACCATTGGATGCTCCCAGATCGAACGGTAATCCTCATCCCTTTCAACAGCAAATGCAGTCCGGCTAGGATTTGATTTATATGCCAAAATGCATGATAAATGCCAAAAAATGTCTTAAATATAGCACACGAGACCTGAAATGCGCCAGCAAATCAAACCCGTGGTATAATGGTGATTGCTTAATGTGGGAAAAATTTAGAGGTGAAACGATGAACTCACATCTTCATTTCAAAATTAGTACGTCTTCATTTCAAACGAAATTATTCTCTGTGCGCACACGAGCGCTTAGAGGCAACCGTTTGCATAGGCCTTTCCGCGCGGCGACCGGGGATAATTTTCACCCTTTTCACCTAGGCCGCCAACACCCCCCCCCACCGCCCGCCCGGGTTTCACTCAACTAGTCCACCCAATCTCCATTGCCAGCTCCCCCCTCCCCCAGATCCACAGCAGAACCCTCTCCGGCGCCGGCGTGTTCACCCCGGCCGTGTGCCCGCTCTTCGGCGTCAAGCCTAGCTCCACTGCCATTCCCAACACGCAGCTGCCCGCGCCTCGCCGTCTTCGTTTGCTCGCCAGCCACCCTCAAGCATATCGATCCTGTAACCCTCGCCTCTCCTGTGGTCCGGCCGGGTTTGCATTAAGAAACTTGTTAGTTACTGCTCTCCATCACGGTGAGGCATATTTCCTCGCAATCCCTCTTCCTTTTTCGTTCCGTATGTTCCCAAATTGGCTATAAAATAACGGAGAGCGTATATATGTTCATTATCTACCTTTTAAATAGTACATATAAGTTGTATTTGTTCCAATAAGTTACTACCGATTTACAGATTGCGGGCACCCGAGTCACACAAACTTAACAAATAAGCCGTACATTTTCTAAATTATTGCATGACATGTTTAGACAGCTTGATACCAAGTTATTAGTTTTATGCTTATCATCCTTTCCTGAGTTTTGCATGTGTTCTCTGTAGATGCTGAGTAGCAGCGGCATCACTCATGCTTCAGGCGATGTATCTTCATCTGATTCCGACAACCCTAGGTCCTCAGCAGATGGTGAGGGATCAAGTAATCTTGAACGGGATAGAGCTGCAGCAATTACCCTCCTGGTTAGGACACGAAGGAACGCTCCAAGGAAGCCCACACACCAGCCTAAAGGTGTATATGAAGTAACCAAGATCGATTTAATGTCTTGGGCTTCAACTAAACCATATAAAGCACGCACGAGGTTCAGGAGTGTGTGTGGATTTGTTGGCAGGGCAAGGCTCAACATTAATCTGCCAGGGTTTTGGAAGGCTGACACAGAAACACGGCAAAGGATAGTCCGGGAGATCATGGATCACTTCAATGTTCCAGAGCAGTGGAGAATGCAGGTGGAACACGCTGCACTGAAGAAGGCTAGGGATGCTTGGAGAAACTGGAAGCACGTGCTGTACAAGAAGTACTTGAGTGAAGGCAAGGACCCAATCCCCGCATACCCCCAAATTACAAAGGCAGACTGGGCAGAATTCAAAAGGGTCAGGGCAACTATAGAGTTTGTTGAGAAGAGTGCCAAGCAATCAGAACTTCAGAAGAGGAACACCCCCCCCCCCACCGTATGGGTGTGGCAGGATACTAACACATGAAACCTATATGGGACAAGGAGGACAAAGAAGCAGTAGCGGCAGGTGGGAAACCGGCCTTTAGTGAAATCGGGGGCGAACTCGCTAGAGACTACTTGCGGGTACGTGCAGGGAGGCGTGATGACGGAACTTATTACTTTGAAAACTCACGTGATGAAGAACTGTATAACGTGATGTTAAAGGCTTCCAAGATCCCTGGAAGGTTCTACAGGAACTCAGGGCCATGTGACATTCTGTTCGATGCTCTGGAAACAAGAGAGCCCCCTGGCCGTGCAAGGGGGTATAGGTGTTAATGTCCCGCATAAGAGGGCTTTCACACTCAGCAAAGAAGAGAGGCTCAGCATGAAAAAAGCGAGGAGTGAAATGAAGCAGAATGAATTGTATGAAAGGTTGAGGAAGGACATGTATCCGGCTGTTCGAAAGGATATTGAGGAGTCAATGATGATGTAGAAGACTCTAACACTGACTGATAGCCAGCAGATGGGAGAGGAGGTGGGCATGGAGGATGCTGCTTATTGTGCGACAACACCGCACAAGAGTAGCTGTGCATCAGCTGACCCCAGCGACACTGAGACTGCAGCTGCTCATGATGATGCTATATCTGATCTATCTGGAATGAAAGATAGCCTGAAGGGCGTGCTTACACATTATGAAGGTACATTAAAATGTGCAACAGCCTGGGTTTGCCCACCCTTCTTGGAAGAGGGCCTCTTGTTGGACAATGTGCCATTGAAGCCGGGCTGTGTGAAGTGCTACGTGACTCAAGTAAAGCCTGGATTCAATGAATTTGCCCTAAAGAATGTCCTAGGAGACTTTGATGAGGAAAGGACCTTGGGAGAAACACTGTTACATCAGATCCAGTGGCCACGAAAGGATATAGAGTTCATCGATGAGATCCCTGAAGCCCCGCCAAGAGCAACCAATGTCGCCCCTCAACTGGTGACGCTCTCCTTGCCACAGCAGCTCTCACGTGCTTCCCCCAAAGAACCTAATACTCGTAATCCGACGGCTGATGCATCAACCTGTGATCAGCAGCCCGACTTTGTGCCGTACAGGCCATGTCATCGTCAGCCCCAGAGCAGCCAGTGGCAAGGCCTACAACTGCTGAAGACGCACCACCGGTTCAGACGCCGGCCGCTGAAGCAGCGTGGGGAGACCCAGCTGCAGCACATGCTCAGCAGACCAACCTGGTGGAATGGACTGCTAAGCAGTCTGATGCTTTGAATCCGCCTGCTAAGTAGCCCGTAGGTCCAGAACTGACTGCTCATCAGTCCGTTGGTCCGCAGCCGCGTGATCAGCATACCAATGCGTCAGCACTTCCTACTCAGCAAACCAACGCATTAGCACGGCCTCCTCAGCATACCGACAAGTTGGCACCACCTGCGCAGAAACCCGACATAGCTTCACCGCATGGTCAGCAGTTTGATGCCTCTGTTCCTACAGCCTAGCAGCCCGTCACAGTAGCACCGCTAGCTCAGTGGTCCGACATAGCTAAACCGTCTGCTAAGTAGTCCGTCGAAGCTTCACCGTCTACTCGGCAGTCTACCTTTCAGCCAACCAGGCGTTCTGCCAGAAATGCTTCAAGTACCAAGAAGGAAGCGGCCAAAAAGGCTGCACCCGCGAGGAAGCGCGGCGGGAGAGCAAAGAGGAAAGAGAATGATTGCCTCTTACTTAAAGCACTCATCGCCGAGAACCAAATTAACAGCAGGTTGTTCGAATCGGGGAGTAATATTATTTCTAACGGCATGGATGATGAAGAAATAGCTTTGCAGCTTGCTAAAAATGAAGCAGACGTACTTGAAGCATGCAATTACATCCATGGCTAGCCATTTCTTGTTGGCGAATACTTTGATGAGTGCAGCTCCAGTTGCCGCGAGTTACATGAATATTGCATGGATCAAATGTCAGCAGGTCATCATGGTCTGCTAGTCCACTACAATAGAGATCATTTCCGACATGATGCTAGTTCCATCAATGTGAGTTTTGAGGACTTACATCTCTTCTTCAACTTCAAAGAGCTCGATGCCACTCTTGTTAGATGCCTGATTTTGTAAGTACTTAACAAACTCTGATCAACTTCTCCATACAAGGTTGTAAATGATAAACAGCTAACTAGATTTTTTTTCCAGGGGATTGAACATGTAGAGAAGCAAAAGGGAGAGTGTGTATTTCATAGATCCTGCATTAGCAAATGGCACAGCATTAGATGGTAAGGACCTACGAGACTGGGCCATTAACTCGGTCGTCCGTATCTTCGAAAACACGTCCCATGCAGAATCATTTCTCTGGCCATATCATGAATGGTAAGTCAAGTAAACAACCATGCATACACTGATTGTCTTTCAGATTTTGACATAATTCATAAGTTCATGGCTTTCTTAATATCTAGCAATCACTGGATATTGGTATTCATTGTTCCAAACAAGAACACAATTTACTACATGGATTCTCTCAGAGAGTCAACGAACGCTCAGGATCTGACGCATCTTCAGCAATTCATGGATAGGTATTGAATTCTATGATGTTGAAATTAATTTGCATTCATATCTGGTTCAATAATTGATGTTGTCAAAATTCATCTTCATTTGCAGTGTGCTCGCATTGTAGAAAACTAAACCAGGGAACCTGTTCAAGAGGGAACTACCTCTGCAGCATGAGATTGTTTCTCCGGTAACACACCGAAATCCGTTATTTTCGGAAAATTTATCCAATAGTCTGCAAATACCTTTTCTTACGCTAGTCAAATGTTCAAGCTTCTAAATAAACCTCTTTCTATTTCTGTCCAAAGAAAAAAAATACATCTAACACCGGTTAGGTTGTTCCTAACAGGACAAATACATGACTAATTCTGTACAAAAAATTTCAGTGTCCTCAGCAACAAGCAGGGACCAACCTTTGTGGATACTATGTTTGCAGACACATGATCTCCATCTGCAAATCTGCTGATAGTTGTGAAGATCCTCGTGAATTAGTACCAGCAAGTCTATCTTAATTAATATCTTCTACTCCACTCATATGGCACATTCTGATCTTAAAAATACTGTAGCTCATCTTAGAACCGAGGACCCCTGAACCGCTCCCCGCTGGTGAATTGCTGATGGTTCGGAGATTTATCACTGACTTCTTCCTGAATCACTACATCAATCCCACTGGTGATAATGAAGATTTCAGCATGCGTTCTCCTGAAACATTGAGTAAGAGTTAGCCGCTAAACATATACGCATGGATCCATTGTTTTCCATCTGATGAGGTCTTCGTATTTCGTACACTATGATTAATTATGTAATGCATATATGTCTCGACAAATCATTGGAATTTAGCTACCATATGTTCAATTGCAATTGTTGTGAAATCTGATGAATGTTCTTCCTGTGGACACTATTTATTAAATTGAATATTGTGGCAAATTTGCTTTTTGCATGCCGATTCAAAATGGGATATTTTTGTTTTAACCTAGCAATTGCTCCGCACACGGTTCAACTAAATGAGTGTGTGCGATCCACATCGGAAAGCATACGTCAATCATAGCGGAACCGTCGATGATACACAGCAGATCGCAAACGATTTGCAGCGCTACTACGTGTGCGTAGGGTCTCCGGAACCGTTTGTGATATCACGTTATCGCACACGAGAGCTCGGAGTAAACCATGCCCAATGTAAAATACAATCATTTTTTCAGGAAACGTGTGGGATCCCAAACGAAAAGCACACGCCACTCTTGCCGCAACCGTCGGTGATACACAACAAATCACAAACGGTCTGCAACACTTGTATGTGTGCGAAGGGGCTCCTGAACCATTTGTGATAGAACATTATCGCACACGGTAATTGTTGGGAAACTCGTGTGATGGAGTCTTGCATGGCAGACGGGTTCCGCAGAAAACTCGTGTGCGATGGGGCACATATCGCACATAGTTCATATGTTTGCCCGTGTGCCTTACATAATGTTTCCCAAACGGTTCATTACGACACACCGTTTGGTTTCACTGCGTCATTAGAAACGTTTAATCACCAATCCCACACGTGCGAAAGAATTTAGTGTGTGCTGCATCGCACACGATTACATTTTGCAAGGCCTTTGGATCATGGCTCCATATCTCCGACGGTTTCTTGGTCGTGTGGGAATGATACGTCTCCGTCGTATCTACTTTTCCTAACGTTTTTCCTCTTGTTTTGGACTCTAATTTGCATGATTTGAATGAAACTAACCCGGACTGACGCTGTTTTCAGCAGAACTACCATGGTGTTGTTTTTGTGCAGAAATAAAAGTTCTCGAAATGGAACGAAACTTTGCAAGGATTTTTTATACAATAAAAGAGAATATCTGGAGCCAAGAACCACCGGAGGGGGGCACCTGGGTGGGCACAACCCACCAGGGTGCGCCACCCCCTCCAGGCGCGCCCAGGTGGGTTGTCCTCACCTGGTGGCTCCGCAAACCCTGAAACCGACGCTATAAAATCACATATTTCAGAAAAAAATCTGGGAGAAAGAATTATCGCGTTTCGAGAGACGGAGCTGCTGCCACCTCCTGTTCTTCATCCGGAGGCCAGATCTGGAGTCCGTTTGGGGCTCCGGAGAGGGAGATCTTCGATCTTCGTCATCACCAACCCTTCTCCATCGCCAATTCCATGATGCTCCCCACTGGGAGTGAGTAATTCCTTCGTAGGCTCGCTGGTCGGTGAGGAGTTGGATGAGATTCATCATGTAATCGAGTTAGTTTAGTTAGGGCTTGATCTCTAGTATCCATTATGTTCTGAGATTGATGTTGCTATGACTTTGCCATGCTTGATGCTTGTCACTTTGTGCCCGGGTGCCATGATTTCAGATCTAAACCATTTATGTTATCACCATTATATCTATGTTCTAGATCCGATCTTGCAAGTTATAGTCACCTACTACGTGTTATGATCCGGCAACCCCGGAGTGACAATAGTCGGGACACTTCCCGGTGATGACCGTAGTTTGAGGAGTTAATGTATTCACCATGTGTTAATGCTTTGTTCCGGTTCTCTATTAAAAGGAGGCCTTAATATCCCTTAGTTTCCAATAGGACCCCGCTGCCACGGGAGGGTAGGACAAAAGATGTCATGCAAGTTCTTTCCATACACTACTGGAATCCACCTCTTTGTCGTCTGCTGGCTGATGGCAAAGAAGGTCTTTGCCGTCCGCTTACGAAAAACGGACGGCAAAGAACTGGCTGATGGCAAAGAATGTCTTTGCAATCAGCCAGTTCTTTGCTGTCGGCTAGCGGACGGCAAAGAATCTTTGCCGTCAGTTGGCGGACGGCAAAGAGATAGGTGGGCCCCACTAACGAGCTGCTTAGAAAAAAAAACAAACGGCCCCCCTCTTTGCCGTCTGCTAGCGGACGGCAAAAGAAAAAAAGCGGACGGCAAGGGGGGGACGGCAAAGAGATAACCTAACAACGGATCCCCACCCTCCTTTCCTCTCTCTTCTTTCTGCCCCTCTCTCCCCGACGAGACCACCGCCGCCGCCACAACCGGAGCTGCCCCTCGCCTTGTCGCCGCCGACACCCTGCCCGTCCCCCCCCCCCACCACCCGCGCCGCACCCCTGCCCCGTCGCCCCACCAACCCGCCGCCGCCCCTTCCACGCCAGCCAGCTGCGGCGGCGTCCAGCCGCCCCGCCCCCTCCCCTGGTGGATGTCCAGCCCCGTCTCGACGTGGCCCTCCTCGGGCACGGCACCCGAGAGGTCCCTCCACCGGGCCGCCGCGCCCACCTGCCGCGGCCCTCCCCCTCCATCGGGCCGCCCCCGCCCCCCACCTGCCGCGGCCTCCCCCTCCCACCGGCCACCGCCACCCCCACCGCCGGGCCTCCCCCTCACCGGGCCGACGCCTCCCCCTCCACCGGCGATCCCCTGCTTGCAGGTGAGTGATCTTTCCCCCTTTTTTTAGTTTAGTTTATTTTAGTTTCTTTTAGTTAATTTAGTTTCTGTTTTAGTTATAGTTTTAATTTATTTTTAGTTTCAGTTTAGTTTTAGTTTATTTTTAGTTTAGTTATTTTAGATTAGTTTTAGTTTTAGTTTAGAAGAAGAAGAGTAGAAGGAGGAGGATGGAGGGAGGAAGAGGAGATGAGAAGAAGAAAGAAAAATAAGAAGAGGAAAGAAGAGGAAAGAAGAAGAAGAAAAGAGAAGAAGAAGAAAGAAGAAAGAAGAAGAAAAGAAAGAAGAAGAAGAAAGAAGAAAGAAAGAAGAAGAAAGAAAAGAAGAGGAAGAAAGAAGGGAAGAGGAGGAGGGGGGCGGAGGGAGGAAGAGGAGGAGAAGAAGAAGAAGAAAAGAAAAGAAGAAGAGGAGGAAGGAAAAGGAGAAAGGAAGAAGAGAGAGAGAAGAAGAAGAAGAAGAAGAAGATATGCATATGCAATATGGCTTGCACTGGTTGAATGTTGTGAAAGTTTTGTGAAACTTCCAGATAGCATTGTCAGGCTTCAAGGGCACCATAGAACATGTCACCATAGAAAGAACATATCACCATAAAACCTCCCCCCGCCAATTCTTTAGATATAGTTTTAGATAATAAATAGTTTTAGATAGTTTACATATTAGAAAAGAAGAAGGAAAAAAAGGAAAAAGGAAAAAAGGAAAAGAAGGAAAAGAAGAAGAGGGAAAGGGAAAGGAAGAAGAGGAAGAGGAGGAGAAAAAGAATAAGAAAAAGAAGAAGAAGAAGAAGAAGAAGAAGAAGAAGAAGAAGAAGAAGAAGAAGAAGAAAAGGAAGAAGAGGAAGAAGAAGAAAAGGAAAAAGAGGAAAAAAGAAGAAGAGGGGAAGAAGAAGAAAAAGACACGTTTTTATACTTTCTTATTTAGGGTTCCGCCACGTTTTGCAGTTTCTTTCTTTTCTTTAAGATATTGAATCTGCAAATATTGCTGCACTGGTTGAATGTTGTGAAAGTTTTGTGAAACTTCCAGATAGCATTGTCAGGCTTCAAGGGCACCATAGAACATGTCACCATAGAAAGAACATATCACCATAAAACCTCCCCCCGCCAATTCTTTAGATATAGTTTTAGATAATAAATAGTTTTAGATAGTTTACATATTAGAAAAGAAGAAGGAAAAAAAGGAAAAAGAAAAAAAGGAAAAGAAGGAAAAGAAGAAGAGGGAAAGGGAAAGGAAGAAGAGGAAGAGGAGGAGAAAAAGAATAAGAAGAAGAAGAAGAAGAAGAAGAAGAAGAAGAAGAAGAAGAAGAAAAGGAAGAAGAGGAAGAAGAAGAAAAGGAAAAAGAGGAAAAAAGAAGAAGAGGGGAAGAAGAAGAAAAAGACACGTTTTTATACTTTCTTATTTAGGGTTCCGCCACGTTTTGCAGTTTCTTTCTTTTCTTTAGTTGAATGTTTTTATACTGCTAGCTAGTTGCCTAGTTTGCTGACCCAAAGAAGTTAAAATAATTATTATATGAAATTCAACTAAAGTCAACATTTTTGATGACTAGTGCTACTAATAAATTCAACTAGAGCCATCATATGTCCACAAGTGCATTGTTTTTTGAATGAGAAATGATAACTTGGTGTAGTTGATTATCTTCTGCTGCTTATCAGAGATGGGGGGAAGCCGCCACCGCAGACTCCGCTCTGCCACACCGGAGTACGAGTTGGATGCTTTCGAGTTCTTCAGTATCATACTTGGGACTTCAGTATCATCCACGAGGCAGGTATATAAAAGGAGAGATCTCCCCTTCACCCATCTCATTATGATAACTCTGTTGTTTGCGACATCACTCATTGTCCCAAACTGCAGAGGCTGCCTGACACTTTTATGAACATGCTGGGTGAAGATCCGCCAAATAATGTGAAGCTGCGACAGGCCGGCATCGGGTTTCGCAGGCTGTGGGACGTGGAGTTGGTGATCAAGGAGGGCCACATGTACCTGTGTCGTGGCTGGGAGAAGTTCTACCGTGCCTACGACCTGCGGCAGGGGTACTTCCTTCTCTTCAGGTACAACGATGATGCCACCATGCTCATCGTGAAGGTGTTCAACGCGACTATGTGTCGCATGCGCTACGCTGACGACGATGATGCCAGTACGTTCTGCCTCTTCTTATTCCTCTACATTTGGCTTTGTCTCGCATCGATTGTTAACGGTCATTGTTGCATTTGGACAGGCAATGGGAGTAGCAGCAGCGACACTGGCTACAGCCAAAGCAGCAGCGATTCTGGCTGTAGCAAAAGCAACAGCGATTCTGGCTGTAGCAAAAGCAACAACAAGGAGGATGATCCGGACTGGAGTGGGGAAGAAGAGGAGCAGAGTGGGCATCAGGCTGAGGATGACCTAGCGATGGTGGTGGCTGAGGATGACCTCGCGATGGTCGTGCCTGTCCTGCCTGAAGATGGCCTCGCGATGGTGGTGGTGCCTGACAATGACCTCGCGCCGGTGGTGGCGCCGGCGATCCCACAGCTGGGCGACATGACCACGCCAATTGTGGTAGAAGACTACATCCCACTGCCTCCATCGCCTCGCCGCTCTTGGCGCATCAGGCTGAGGAAGGAGAAGGAGAAGAACAATGAGAACTGAACTATGTCAGGTATGTTTGATCTCCAAAATGATCTATATATACTTAGCTTTGTTTCCTCCGAAATGACATAAGTTATCTCTAATATGCTTAGTTACCTATGTTAGCTCTAATATGCTTAGTTACCTATGTTAGCTCTAATATGCTAAGTTATCTCTACTATCGCTTACTTTCTATAGGTTAACTCCAAATACTAGTTATCACAAAATGACCAAATTTAACATAATAAGCTTATAGTGTTCTTCTTCTTCTTCTTCGTATGCGTCTCTTCTTTTCCTTTTTGTCTTGCTTCTTCATTCTTTCTTCTTCTTCTCTTCTTTCTTCGTTTCTTCTTCTTTTTTTTTCTTCTTCTTCTTCTCTTCTCTTCTTCTTATTCATCTTCTAGTCTTCTTCTAGTATTCTTCTAGTCTTCTTCTTCTTCTTCTTCTTCTTCTTCATTTCTTCTAGGTTAGCTCATTTACTTAAGTATGCTTACTTCTTATAGTCTTGTCTTCTTCTTCATTTTATTCTTTCTTCTCTAACATCTTGTTTATCATTTTTGCAGATTTGATTTAATTCACGGAAGCTTGCATGGATGGAGTGCTTCTTTTCCATTTGTGCTTTTATTTTGTATCAATGAACTTGCATGGTTGGAACTTGTTATATGGATGGATGGATAACGGTGTTGGATGAACAATGTGAAACTTTTGTAATATGTAAGGATGGAACTATATATGTGTTGGTTATGTATGTATATATGATGAAACTAGTGTGTTAGATATGCTTGTTGTGTATATATGTATATCTGCGAATTGCTGTCAAATTGAATGAATTAAATTAAAAACAGGGTTGTACAGGCTCTTTGCCGTCAGCTAGCTGACGGCAAACATGCCATGTGGCAGCTACCTGTGATTCCTGGGACTGGCATGTTTGAGCACTTTGTCGTCTGCCAGCGGACGGCAAATACGTTAGCCTCTTTGCCGTCCGCTGGCTGACGGCAAAGCACGCCATTAACCCTTAACGGCCCTCACCCCACCTCACTGCCGTCCATGATCTTTGCCGTCTGCTGACCACCAGAGGCGGACGGCACAATCCTTTGCCATCCGTTTCCAGGAAGCGGACGGCAAAGAAGGCCTTTGCTGGCACGTGTTCATCCGGACATTTTGCCGTCTACTGGTGGACGGCAAAGAGGTTTGCCGTCCATGATCTATGCCTTTGCCGTCCACCGTGGCGGACGGCAAAGAAGCTGATTCCAGTAGTGATAACCACGTATGACTATTTATGGAATACATGCCTACATTATATTTATGAACTAGAGCTAGTGCCGTATCGCCCTAGGTTATAACTGTCACATGATGAATATCATCCAACGAATTACCAATCCAATGCCTATGATTTTCCTACATATTGTTCTTGCTAAGTTACTACTGCTACTGTTACTATTGCACTTGCTACAAAATCACAGCTGTCACTGTTACCGCTACTATTGCTGTTGCTACTACTATCAAAACTATCATACTACTTTGCTACTGATCACTTTGCTGCAGATAATTAATCTCCAGTTGTGGTTGAATTGACAACTCAGCTGCTAATACTTACAAATATTCTTTGGCTCCCCTTGTGTCGAATCTATAAATTTGGGTTGAATACTCTACCCTTGAAAACTGTTGCGATCCCCTATACTTGTGGGTTATCAAGACCTTTTTCTGGCGCCGTTGCCGGGGAGCATAGCTATATTTGTTGAGTCACTTGGGATTATTATCAAATTATCACTATGAATAATCTGAAGGATGCTAAGACTAAGATTTTTCCCTCTAAGACGAGGGGAGGTAAGGAACTACCATCCAGCTCCGCTTTAGATTCACCTTCTGTTATAAGTAGACTTGCAACACCACCACATGCTATTAATTCTGATATGTCGCAAGTTATTGATGATGCTACTTCTGCTATGAATGCTTATGATGATGCCAGTACCTTGCTTGATGATGATGTGCCACTAGGTGAATTTCTTGATGAACAAATTGCTAGAGTAAGACAACATGATATTGTTGAAACTGATGATGAGCTTGAAACTGAAAATCTTGAAACACCTGCTAGAACTAGCCCTCCTAGATATGAATTGCCAAAGGTACCAGAAGGCTATGTTATGGGTGAGGAGGCAACTAGAGATATTCTTGCTTGTAAGGATAGAGATGATCTAGAGAAATTATTATGCAAGTACAAAGAAAAATCTCTGAATGCTAGAATGAAATATGATCCTAAGTTTGCTACTTCACCTATCTTTATTGATGATAAGGATTATGAATTCTCTGTCGACCTAGAGTTAATTACTTTGGTTGAATCTGATCCTTTCCATGGTTATGAAACTGAAACTGTTGTGGCACATCTTACTAAGTTAAACAACATAGCCACCCTTTTTGCTCATGATGAGAAAATTCGCTATTACTATATTCTCAAATTATTTGTGTTCTCATTAAAGGGAGATGCTAAAGCTTGGTACAATACTCTTGCTCCTAGTTGTGTGTGTAGTCCCCAGGATATGATTTATTACTTCTCTGAAAAATATTTTCCTGCTCATAAGAAACAAGCTGCCTTACAGGAAATATTTAACTTTGCGCAAATTGAAGAAGAGAGTCTCCCACAAGCTTGGGGGAGGCTTCTCCAATTGCTTAATGCTTTGCCTGACCAGCCTCTTAAGAAAAATGAAATACTTGATATCTTCTATAATGGACTAACCGATGCTTCTAGGGAGTTCCTAGATAGTTGTGCTGGTTGTGTTTTCAGGAAACGAACTATTGGACAAGCCGAAGAACTATTGAATAACATATTGAAAAATTATGATGATTGGACTCCTCCTGAAACACCGCCTAAACCCACTCCGAAGAAGAGGGGTATCCTATATCTCAGTCCTGAAGATAGGCAAGAGGCAAAGAAATCTATGAAGGAAAAGGGTATTAAAGCTGAGGATGTTAAAAATTTACCTCCTATTGAAGAAATACATGGGCTTGATACACCACCACCACCTGCGGTGGTAGAGGTAAATTCTCTAATGAAATTCAATGATAATGATAATCCTCACAATATGCACCCTAGCCAATGCCTTTATGAGTTTGAAAACTATATTAGAAAACAATATCACTTCAATGCAAATGTTATGAAACAATTGAAATACAATTATGATATGATTGCTCGCTTGAGTGACTTGTTATTTAGAATCTCAAATGATGTTAGAGGTGTAGGGAAGCATGCTTCTATGGTTCAAACTCAGTTAGAACAAGTTGCTAAATCTCAAAGAGAATTGTTAGATGAAATGAACAATAATGTCAATGATCATGCTGTTAGAGTAATGACTAGAGGAGGTAGAATGACTCAGGAACCACTTTATCCTGAGGGACACCCAAAAAGAATTGAACAAGACTCTCAAAGAGTTGACACCGATGCACATAGTCCTTCTAAAAAGAAAAAGAAAAAGAAAAAGAAAAACAATAGGACTTTGCATGCCTCTAGTGAACCTGAAGTAGAAAAACCTCCTGATACTGATAATGAAGTTTCTATCTCTGATGCTGAAACTCAATCTGGTAGTGAACACTCACCTTCTGATAATGAAAAAGATAATGATGAGGTTCATGAAGAAACTCAAACAAATAATAAAGAACCAGACAATGATGTTGAGATAGAACCTGCAGTTGATCTTGATAACCCACAACCTAAGAACAAAAGATATGATAAAAGAGACTTTGTTGCTAGAAAACACGGTAAGGAAAGAGAACCGTGGGTTCAAAAACATATGCCCTTTCCACATAAGTCAACTAAAAAGAAAGATGATGAAGAATTTGAACGCTTTGCTGAAATGCTGAGGCCAGTCTTTTTGCGTACTCGCTTGACTGATATCCTTAAAATGCCTCCTTATGCAAAGTACATGAAAGACATCATCACCAATAAGAGAAAAATACCAGAAGCTGAAATCTTCACCATGCTTGCTAATTATACTTTTAAAGATGGAGTACCTAAAAAACTTGGAGATTCGGGAATACCAACTATACCTTGCTCCATCAAAAGAAATTATGTGAAAACTGCTTTATGTGATTTGGGAGCAGGTGTTAGTGTTATGCCCTTCTCTTTATATAAAAGACTTGATTTGCATAAACTCACACCTACTAAAATATCTTTGCAAATGGCTGACAAATCAACTGCCATACCTATCGGTATTTGTGAGGATGTGCCCGTTGTTGTTGCTAATGTTACTATTTTGACTGACTTTGTTATACTTGAGATGCTCGAGGACGACAACATGTTGATTATCCTTGGTAGACCCTTCTTGAATACTGTAGGGGCTATTATTGATTGCAACAAAAGCAAGGTCACTTTTCATATTAATGGTAATGAGCATACAGTGCACTTTCCGAAGAAACAATTCCAAGTGAATGGTATTAATGTTATTGAAAAATCTCCAACAATCACTATTGGAAGTTTTCAACTACCTCTACCTACTGTTAAAAAGAAATATGAAATGCTTATTGTTGGAGGTATTCATATCCCCGTTGAGGTAACTTAGTTATTTACGAAAGTTCTTCGGTTTCATGCTAATCAAAAGTGGTTGTTAATAAGACTTGATCAACCTTATTAATGGATCATTTTTTAGAGGTATAAAGTTGATGAATTTAGTAAGCACTACCTTCTGTCCCAACCTTTTGTTTTCTGTTTTTATTAGCTAAATAAAATAAAATGCCATGTTTTGTCTGTTTTCTGATTTTCCTGTCCAATAAAAAATGACCCAAAAATAAAAGTTCTCAGAATGCTCTGAAAATTTGATACGATTCTTTTTCTAAATATTTAAGAATTTTTGGTGCAAATAATATCAGAGGGAGGTGCACCAGGTGGGCACAACCCACCTGGGCGCGCCAGGACCCCCAGGTGCGCCCTGGTGGGTTGTGGTCCCCACGTGTGCCCCCTCACTTATCCCTTCATCCCACATCATCACCTACCCCCAGAAAAAATTCACCATTGCTCTTGCTCTCGTGTTCTTGCTCTTAAACCCGCGGATTTCGATCTCTTTGCTCGAAGCTCCGTTTTCGAAACTATTTCGGGGGATTGTTGCTTGGTATGTGACTCCTCCGTTTGTCCAATTAGTTTTTGCTTTAGTGGTTTATATTTTGAATAATTAGCTACTCTTAGTGCTGCTGTAGATGTGCTTGCATGTTGAATTCTTAGAGTTCTAAGTAGTTTGAATGCTTGTTATGGCCTCTATGCATCTCTATGAATAGTTGTTTTCAATCTTACAAAGTTTTGTTGACAAAAATTTGTGACACAAAATTTTTCAGAAAATTGTACGCGAATATTATGAACTTCTTTGGAAGGAGTTCTTCGAGGCGGAGGTCCTTGGAGGCATCTTCTAGTAGCAGCTCCGCTCGTCGGTCTTATGTTGAGCCAAGTGAAAGTTCTATACGAGATGCCGCCACCAAAACATGCTTATGGCCATGCGATGATTATATGGTGAGCGTGGGCATTAAGGAAGAATTTGAGCAATATGTTCACAATGCCGAGCTCGGTCCTTACATTTCAGATAAGTGCAACCAACACCTCACTCTCACTGAATCATTTGTCAAAGGATTTAAATTCCATCCCCGTGAGTCTAGGGTGTCATTTAAATTATATGAAAATCCATTTACCATTTCTTTAGAGAGATTTTCTCACCACTGTAAAATCCCATTTTGGGGTTCGCTTGATGAACCACCAAGGTTTGAGTTTGAGATATTCTTGACTAGTCTTTGTTATGGTGAAAATAGGGGAGTGACGCAAGGTAGAATAAAGAGCATTCATTTTCCCGCAATCCAGTATTTCGCATTATTCAATGGAAAATGTATTATAGGCAAACAAGATTGCAGTACACTTTGTGCTCCAGACTTGAGCCTCATTCACACCGCTCTCACCGGTGACAAAAGTTATAATCTTGGAGTGATTGTTGCACATAGGTTGCAACACAATGCTGGTAGTGGATATTTTTATGGTGGAATTTATGCCACACGCTTAGCAAGAGAGCTGGGGGTTTCACCTTTGTTTTATGATCCTATTTTACCCACGCAGTACCTAGACTTTGAAGCTATGAAACGTCATAAGATCCTTAGAGGTGAACCCCATAATTTCACTTATAAATTGCTGTTTAATATGGATTCTGTTGTGGACACATATTTGCCTGCACCTACTCTCTTTAATGTTCACAGTAGGGGAAGATATTATGTTCTCGAGAGTGAGGCCCGAGCTCATAACGCGGCAGTGGTGGCCGCACGGCAGGCTGCATCCGCACCAAGAGCCTCCGTGAGTTATCACTCCGACCATTATGCAGGCTACTGAAGATTACCAAGTTAGGCCAAAAGCCTAAGCTTGGGGGAGTACGTATTTCCACCAACATTACATTCATGTTTACACATTTCATTTCAGTTGTCGGTGTCCACACTTTTTCATTGTATTATCCATGTTAGAATTATTTTCTTGCTTTCTTCTTGTGTGTTTGAAAAACTTTGAGAAAATCCAAAAATATATTTCTTGCTTCTTTTTGATTTTTCTTCCTAGTTTAAATTGTTGTAGTACTAAAAAGAAAACTCAAAAAGATTTCCTTGTTCTTCTTTTGATTGTTGGGAGCTTTCCCTTGTAAATAGTTTTCTCATTCTTGTTTTTCCCCTTTTATTTGCTTTCTTTCAGAAAACCAAAAACTCCAAAAATATTTCAGTGTGTTTCTCTGAACTTCTTTTCTTTTATTGAGTCATACCAAGGAGAAGACCACGATGAAAATGTCGAGTGGCTCTCATATGCATTATTGTTAATCTAACAAAGAGCCCAATTTACCTTGTCTTCTCCTTTTGAATAAAATGTTTGTAGATTCCAACTTAGTCCACGGCATTCTTGCACTATTATCATTTTTACATCGTTCGGTCGTGCAAGTGAAAGGCAATAATGATGATATTCGATGAACTGGCCGTGGCAGAGAGAAACGGGTATGAACTCGACTTGTTCTGTTTTTGTAAATATGTTTAACCTAGTATCCATGATTCAGCCCATTATGATTAAACATGTTTGCAATGACAATTAGAGATTATAGTTTCTCATGCCATGCATAAGTAGCTAGGAGTGGATAATGATTTATCTTGGATGTTAACATTGCGTTAAAATGATTGTGATGTAGTATGATGATATGGTATCCTCCTCTGAATGTTCGAGTGGCTTGACTTGGCACATGTCCATGCATGTAGTTGAATCAAAACCAACATAGCCTCTATGATATTTATGTTCATGGTGTTCATATCCTACTCATGCTAGTATCCAATGTTTTTTATGCGTAATGCATGTTCATGACCGTTGTTGCTCTCTAGCTGGCCGCTTCTCAACCTAATTGCCAGCCTTCGCCTGTACTAAGTGGGAATTCTGCTTGTACATCAAAAACCTTGAACCCAAGTTATTCCAGATGAGTCCACCATACCTACCTATATGCGGTATTACCCTTCCGTCCTAAGTAAATTTGCATGTGCCACCTCTAAAAACTTCAAATAAATATCCTTTTTGTGTGCTTGGATTGTTCATAGAGTGACAGGAGGTAGTCGGTATCTTCCATGCTAAGCGGGTTATTCTCAGGATGAGTGTTTATTCACTCACCATTGCACGAGAAAGGGGCGGTAATAGGGATTCCCAGTCCCGGATTCAAAAATTGCAAATAATTAAACAAAACTCCCCCAGGACTGATGTTGGTATGGACGGTACCCGTGGATTCGGCTAGCCGTGGAGTGTGTTTGTTGGTGGAGGGGGAGTAAATCTTTACTTTTATCGCTTGGGAACCGCCACTAATGTGTTTAGCATGGAAGATACTGATAACTGATGGTTGCGAAGTAAACAAGAAGGGTGCATGCCTCAAAATTTTATTTAACCTCTATTTTAAAAACTTGAGCTCTGGCACCTCTGCAAATCACTGCTTCCCTCTGTGAAGGGACTATCTATTTATTTTTATGTTGTGTCATCACCTTCTCAAATAAGCGCCAGAACCTGAGAGCACTGCTGTCATGCTTATGCATTGTGTGTAGCTAATGTTGGGTATATCATGACTGGATCTTTCTTACCATGAATTACAATGTTTAGTTGCTGCTTGAACTTTGGAGGTGCTCTGCATTTATGTTTTACGGTCTCAGAAAGGGCTAGCGAGATACCACTATTGTCATATTATATCATGGTTGTTTTGACAATGTGTTGCTGTTTGAGATATCTTATTATTGCTCGCTAGTTGATTATGTCATTGATATGAGTTAATATAATTTTTAAGAGTTATTGTCGACATGGTTAGTTATAATATTGGCTGAAAACCTGGGTGCTGTTTAAGCTTATTTATGCAAACAAGAGCAAAAGAGTTCGTAAAAGTTTTTCTTTTTCACTTTCAGTTTATCTACTGAATTGCTTGAGGACAAGCAAAGGTTTAAGCTTGGGGGAGTTGATACGTCTCTGTCGTATCTACTTTTCCTAACGCTTTTCCTCTTGTTTTGGACTCTAATTTGCATGATTTGAATGAAACGAACCCGGACTGACGCTGTTTTCAGCAGAACTACCATGGTGTTGTTTTTGTGCATAAATAAAAGTTCTCGGAATGGAACAAAACTTTGCGAGGATTTTTTATACAATAAAAGAGAATATCTGGAGCCAATAACCACCAGAGGGGGGCACCTGGGTGGGCACAACCCACCAGGGCGCGCCACCCCCTCCAGGCATGCCCAGGTGGGTTGTCCCCACCTGGTGGCCCTGCAGCCCCTGAAACTGACGCTATAAAATCACATATTTCCAGAAAAAATATCAGGGAGAAAGAATTATCGCGTTTCGCGAGACGGAGCCGCCGCCACCTCCTATTCTTCATCGGGAGGCCAGATCTGGAGTCCGTTTGGGGCTCCGGAGAGGGGGATCTTTGATCTTCGTCATCACCAACCCTTCTCCATCGCCAATTCCATGATGCTCCCCGCCGGGAGTGAGTAAGTCCTTCATAGGCTCGCTGGTCGGTGAGGAGTTGGATGAGATTCATCATGTAATCGAGTTAGTTTTGTTAGGGCTTGATCCCTAGTATCCATTATGTTCTGAGATTGATGTTGCTATGACTTTGCCATGCTTAATGCTTGTCACTTTGGGCCCGGGTGCCATGATTTCAGATCTGAACCATTTATGTTATCACCATTATATCTATGTTCTAGATCCGATCTTGCAAGTTATAGTCACCTACTACGTTTTATGATCCGGCAACCCCGGAGTGACAATAGTCGGGACACTTCCCGGTGATGACCGTAGTTTGAGGAGTTCATGTATTCACCATGTGTTAATGCTTTGTTCCGGTTCTCTATTAAAAGGAGGCCTTAATATCCCTTAGTTTCCAATAGGACCCCACTGCCACGGGAGGGTAGGACAAAAGATGTCATGCAAGTTCTTTCCATAACGACTATTTACGGAATACATGCCTACATTATATTTATGAACTGGAGCTAGTGCCGTATCGCCCTAGGTTATAACTGTCACATGATGAATATCATCCAACGAATTACCGATCCAATGCCTACGATTTTCCTACATATTGTTCTTGCTAAGTTACTACTGCTACTGTTACTGTTGCACTTGCTACAAAATCAGTGCTATTACTATTACCGTTACTATTGCTGTTGCTACTACTATCAAAACTATCATACTACTTTGCTACTGATCACTTTTCTGCAGATAATTAATCTCTAGGTGTGGTTGAATTGAAAACTCAGCTGCTAATACTTACAAATATTCTTTGGCTCCCCTTGTGTCGAATCTATAAATTTGGGTTGAATACTCTACCCTCGAAAACTGTTGCAATCCCCTATAGTTGTGGGTTATCAGGGAAGGACCCCCCTATCGCCCACACTCACTTGGCGACGGTTCCAAATGCCATCGCGGAAAGGGGTTAAAAACCGTTTGTATAGGACCTCGCTGTACCAGTGCCTCCTCGCATTTAAAAGAAGTGAAGTAAAAGACAGGATCAAGGTCACGGAGCCTAGTGAAGTTAGGAAGCTGAAGTATGAAATCATAGCAGACCAGAGATGATCGCTGATGTCTCACACGTCGGTACCACCTTCAGCATCGGATTGAGCACCGGCACCTGCTCCGACGGCACTGGCTCTAGCACTGACAGCGGTAGCATCTTAGTCTGATCCACCAGAGGAATGGGCACCGACCGCGTCAGCGGATCAGGCTAATCTACCGGAGGATCGGGCACTGACACGGGCACCTGCTCCGACACCGGCACCAGCTCCACAAGGAGCACCATCTCCGGCAGCAGTAGCGGCACTACCTATCACACCGGCACGGGCACCAGCAACGGCTCCGGCACCTGCACCAACACTTAAAGTTGCACTTGCATCTGCTCCAGCCCGTGCAGCAGCAACGGAACCAGCATTTGCACCGGCAACATACTGGGCTGCAGTTCACACTGCATATACCAAAGTCCTTACAAAAACCGACATCTCCACCTTCTTGGTAAGCATTGGCAGCCCAAGTGCTTCGTTCTTTTTTCTTTCCATGTTGTTTCACATGATTCACTGTGTTGATCTAACTGTTTGTGTATGTCTTCTTGTTTGCAAACAGAGAATTCCTAGAGCAACGAGGGAGTCGTTCAATAATCCGAGTGACCATGGCCAAGTTTCTCGTACCATGTGCAACCTTGGTGTGAATGAACCTGCTCAATATACTGTAAGTACAAAGGATGGTCGCATGATGATTGATGCTAAAGGATGGTCAAGGTTCAAAATTCTATCAAATCTTGCGGTAGGGGATGATGTCAAAATCAAACTTTCTCAGCAAGGAGAGCTGGTCCTAATCAACTTTGAAATTTTTCAGTAGCAGCACGCAACTGCCAAACTGATCTATCCTCCGAGAGCTTTTGATGTAATAATATGGCATGGTGAAACAAGTGTCCTGTGTGTATAAGTAGTACGACAGTATTATTTATCACGTAGGATATCGTGAAAGAATTGCAACTCTGATTGCTGGTTAGGAACTGTCGTTCGATTTCATTCTAACAGCTGCCATGATTTATTTAATTTTCTGTATTCGCCTTGCAATAGCATCTAAAACCAGCACCGTACCGATGGCTTGCAATATGAAATGCCCTGAGTTAGAACGCATGGGCCCCCAAACATGCAGGCCCACCGGCCTGTGGCCCAAAGTCCAGAACCGTCAGCCTATCTGAGTATTATATTCTCATTTGAACCCCCATATTATGTTATATATATTCCGCTTGATTTTTCTTATGTATAAAGTTATGATATAAAAGATTTTTATATTTCTTTACAGAGGGAGTATCTCTCTATCAAAAATATATTTATGTGTAACTAGTTACTCCTGCCTTTCTACTTCCTTTCGCTGATATGCGGGGCATCCGGCAACGGGGTCCATGTGCCATGCACCAAATTAGAGTGCACAACTGCATGGTAGACTCACCCCGGTCGTAGCGCCGCAGTAATGCCCAATGAGCCGTCAAATCACAAAAAACCCCACCTTTCCAGCTTTAGCAGGAAGCTGGACAGACAAAGCAACAATATTTCACTGGGCCTGAATCCCCTTCTCCCTCGTCTGCTTGTTCAGAGAAAACCTCCGCTCGGCGATTGCGTAGGGTTTTCTCATGGAGAGCCAGGTATGAATTCTTCATCCATCCTCGATAAATCCTAGCCCCTTGGTCGCGGGTAATCCTAGGATGGCAGCCGGCGCTGTTGATGCATTTTTCTTCCTACTAAATCTAGTGCATTTCATTTACAGTGCCCAAAGTGCGAGGATCCTACAGGTTTCTGCGCCCTCGACGAGATGCCACACTTGTTTCTTCTCATCCTAACATGGGATTTTAAAACGCGCACAGTATGTTCCTAGAATCCTCTTTTCAATCCGGGAGGGTTGGGATTTTTTTAACATGCTGTCGACTAATTTGGAAATTTGGATTGCTATATTTGGATAAAGGGTACTAGTACCATGGTCAACACTGACGTGAAAGAGGAAATTATTTCTAGATTAGTATAGCGAATACATTGTGTTCTCATATTAATTTTCCTGCTGTGCATTCCTTGCTCTGCTAGAACACATGTACTCAAGATGGTCGGCCTTGCCATAACTGAATACACCAGTTTAATGCTCACATTGAAGACAAGCCATGGATATAAGTTCCCAGTTGGGTTCATAAACCAAGAAGATCGCTGCTTTTTTTATGGCCGAACTTGGATAAACTTTGTCAAGTGTTATGGACTGAAAGTTGGCACACAAATGTTGATAGAAATATCAGAACCTGGTCTCATCTTCACTGTGATCTTCCATCCCGACGTCGTTCTAGTAGTTCATCCATGTTAGTTTTGTATCTGGTTCTTGCATGTTGCCTCAATTACTTCTTAATCCACCTATTCTGTCTAACTAATCATAATTTGACTTTAGAAGTAGCAACAATTTGTATTCCCTTCTCTCACAAAGATGCTACTTCTAACTAATATTTCTTATAATTGGTGGCACGTGTAGGTTATTTCAAAGTTTAGCACACTACTCATTTGTTATTCGATAAGAACTAGACTGTTACTGATGGCACTGAACTTGACTGGGATGACATCCACCAGTTCCTACACTTTATTGATCGTCTTGAGGTCTTTGTGGGGCATTTCAATGGTGGAAGGCCACGTGGGATATGTGTGTCACTGGTGCACATGTTGAACAGGTCCAACTGTGTCAAGAAACTTATGGTACGAGCTGTTTTCTATTATATATGTTGTTCATAAACTCTTGCTTATACACAGTTTTATAGCTGTGATCTTCTTGAAACAGAAGCTGCCCAGTTCTATTGTTCCTATATAGATGCCTGACCATGGTCGGGTCAGACTTGCGCTTGGTCACAACATGATGTTTATGTCGACCTACTCCATTTCCCTTGGAGGTGAAAAGATACTTATTCATGGGTGGTCTCAAATAATGAAGGCCCATCCATCTTGGAGAATAGGACAGAAGGTTATGCTCATGCTTTTCCATGGCTCTAAAGCGAATATCCTGTTTATTGACCACATTGCGAGAGGAAGCCGCTTTCAGAAGGTTGTGGATGTGCGGGGTGGCGCCTGGGGCTTGGTGGCCTCACCCTTGGTTAACTATAGGCAGAGTAGCACTGTTCGAGGCGTGCTTTGTATGGTTGAACCTGTATAACTACTCATACTACTTTCAGCTATGGTTGTTAAGTGCCCCTGCTGGTTTCAGTTAAGGTTGTTAAGTACTCCTACTGCTTTTATAGTCTGTCATGTTTCTTCAGTCTCGTCTTCCTCCAGCCGCCAAAACCAAACCAGCACCGGCGGGGCCTCCTGGTTCCACCTCCCATGGCTGGCTGCACCTCAGCGCATGCATCGCCGCCCCACCGTCTCCTAAATCGTTAACACCGGCGTCTGAGGCCTCGCAGTCGTCCTTCGCGCTCTTTGGCGCGCTCGCCACGGCGCCGCCCTCTCGCGTTGTCAACATGGTCAACAAACAAGAGGAATTGGGAGAAGACTGTATGTGGAGAGGATGACAGTAGGGACCCACCATGTCCATGGCCGTACGCAAGCAAGTTCCTCATTTTTTTATATACTCCATTGTCAGCGTATAGAAAAATAAAATGCTTCCTCCTAGTCATTTGCTGACATCTGGGACCCACGACATTGTCAGCGTATAGTCAATAGATAAGAGAACAGCACAAGATCGGCTGACACCTGGGACGTAGCTGCTCGACCAGTAATTTTTTTTGTTATTGTTGAGACGGAGCAGGGTTTCAACTGGGTTGTGGCCCGTCTAGCCCAGGCTTCTATTTTACGTTCACCACATGACTAGCCCAGCTATTTTTTGTTTGTAAAAATGGCTAGCCCAGTTTATTTTTTCTGAAGAATACCCAATCCAGGCATACCCAACCTAGGCCTACTTATTTTTCTCCGCCTTGCTGGGCTGCAACTCTTTCAAGACGGCTGCAAATCTTAAAAGTAATATGAAATGGGCTGTAAATATAAAAAATACACGACAAATTGGCAATTACTTTCAAATCTCTGAATTTTTTCACATTTTCAGATTCCAATTTCACTGGGCTTTAACTGAATTTTAATATATCTTCAAAGTACTTTAAATCTGGCTCAACATTTCGGTATTAAAAATAGTTTGGACCCCACCAAAATATGCAAAATTTCGTTTAAATTTTTAACCCTGGCCCTGGCCAACAAAAAGAAAACGGACTACAATAAATTGCATAAGAAATTGCAAATGAGCTGTAAATTATTAAAGAAAATAGGGAATGGGCTGACTTTTGGGCCTATTAAGTTGACGCGTATGCAAGATTTTTTTACTTATTATATACGTCAACAAACGATTCTATCAGAAGTGACCGTTGGATGTCAATCCAACGGCCCTCGTGCTTCTTCAATCTCTGATCTTCTTGCTCTAGCCGCCAAATCTAGCGCCGGCGGGACCGCCTGCTCCCGCCTCCCATGGCCGGTTGTGCTGCCGCGCGGGCCTCACCGCCCCCTACTACTCCCACCGCTGGCCAGGCCATCCCTCTACCCACCCACATCCCTCCACTGCTGTGGCTTCGCCGCCTCCGGGTCATTCCCTTCCTGGGTCTCGCCATCGTCCATCGGGTTGGTGTTCTCGGCATGGCGTAGTCAACATTGTCAACAAACGACAACATTGGAAGAGGGATGTACATGGAGAGGCTGACAGTTGGGACCCACATTGTCCATGGCCGCATGCAAGAAAGTACTCCTTATTACGCCAAAAAAATATGAATCCTCCCCATGATAGCTGGGACCCACCAGCTATATCTTGGCACGGAAGGAAGTGCCTCCTAATTAAGCAAAAAATAATGATTGCTCCCCATGACAGCTGGGGCCCACCAGATTTGGAGGCTGACTTGTGGCCCTATTAAGTTGGCGCGTACGCAGGGCTTTGTCAACTTAGTCAACAAGCGATTCTATCACCAGTGACCATTGGATTGTTAGCATCCAACGGTCGTCCTGCTTCTTCAACCTCTGATTTTCTTGCTCCAGCCGTCCAAACCACCGCGTGCTCCTGCCTCCCGTGGCCGGCTATGCTGTAGCGCAGGCCTCACCGCCCCCTACTACTCCCACCGCTGGCCAGGCCATCCCTCTACTCACTCACACCCCCTGTTATTCTGCGGCGACGGCAGCCTCACACCGCAGCCGAACCAGTCAACCCTCATACTACCCTCCACGTGTTCCCATGCTCCACGTTGTTCCCTGCCTCACGGTCGTCCACCGCTTGGGTGCTGTCTGCGCGGCGTGGTCAACATGGTCAACAAACGACAGCCATCGAAAGAGAACTGTATGCGGTGAGGCTGACAGATGGACCCACCAGCTACATCTTCGCACGCAAGGAAGTGGCTCCTTATTACACGCAAAAAAAAAAGAATCCTCCCCCTGTCAGCTTGGACCCACCATCAATATCTTCGCAAGCAAGGAAGTGCCTCCTTATCCTCCCTGACAGCCGGGACCCACCCAATCGAAGCGTACGTAGTGTTGTCATTTTGGTCGCAAACGTGTACGTACATACTGGTCCATCGGTTTTTCTGCCATGACAAACCATGGGTTAGTAAGGAGCGGTAGCTGTTCAAGCAGTCGCGTCTATATCATGTACATGTACCTACAACCACGCTGCAAGAAAGTAAATACGGCTACGTACATACACACGGGTGGGGTCTCGAATGCGTACAGCGACCGCGTCCTGTACATTGGTAGCCAACCGGCTGGGTCAGAACGGAGAAACTGCGTCGTGTTCATCGGGAGGCAACGGAATGCGTCGTGTTCATCGGTAGCCAACCGGCTTGGACAGAACAGCCGAAACGAGACCTGGTGTACCGCAGAACGGAGGAAACGGACTTGTGTTCGAGCTCCTATACGGTCGAAACGGGGTCCTGTTGATCGGGAGGGGTGTGGCGTACCACAAAACAGAGGAAACAGACTTGTGTTGGAGCACCTACAGTCGAAACGGGGTCCTATTCATCGGGAGGGGTGTGGCGTACTGCAAAACAAGACTCCACGAGCTACTGTTCATCCACCGTCTACTGTCTCGCTCCAGCCTCCACGGGGTACTGTTCATCCACCGTCGACTTCCTCCAGCCTCCACCTGCTACTGTTCATCCACCGTCGACTTCCTCCAGCCTCCACCAGCCACTGTTCATCCACCCTCCACCGGCTACTGTTCAACCAGCCCTCCACGGGGTCCTGTTCATCCACCCCCAACCGACTCGATCGGGTGGTGTGTGGCGGCCTCCTGTTCATCCAGTGGCAACGACCTCTACTACCACGGGGTCCTGTTCATCCAACCCCCACTGGGAACTATTCATCCAACCACCAACAACGGTCACTGTTCATCAAGAGGCAGCAGCAGGTTCGATCGGCTTCAGTTAGCAGCAGTAGTAAAGGAATCGCCCAGGATCTGTTAACAGCCAAGGGATCGATCGCTCGGGTTCAGTAATGTAGCTAGTGCACCCGCTCGGGTTCAGTAAGTGAACGCCTCGCTCGGGTTCAGTTAGAGCCCAATGCCTTGCACACACGCGCGTACGTGTATGAGAGAAACGCGCAATCCCTCTGTGCATCGCTCGGCCCCGACCACCCACCGTAACCGGGAACTCCCCAAAATTTTCCTCGCCCTTGCTTCTATCACGATTTTTTCTGTCATGGATGGCCCAAAGAATGTCATGTAGGTGCGTCCCCGGCCCGCCCAGGACGAAAAGCCCATTTTCTATCATGATTTTTTGTCATAGAAGTAGGAGCCCACCACATCTATGATGATACGTGCTTTTGTCACAATTATAGTCATAGAAGTGTCATAAGTATGACAGAAAAAAAAATTCATTCGGCCCAAAATGTCACGGATGCGTCTTTTTTTTTGTAGTGGATGTATTACCCAAAGTCCAGCATCGAGCATTTCCAGATTATTGACATCGATGTACCAAAGCAGCACAGGAAGTAACACAAGAAGCATGACATTCTTCTAAATTTTTTCCATCAATCTATAGTTTTCAAAATTTTCTAGATGTACAATTTTCTTTGTTTAAATGATTATTTGTTTTCTAGATGTACAATCTATAGTTTTTTAAGACACACAACTAGTTTGCAATCTTTTCATGTTTATGATTTTCACAGGGATAATCTAGCCAGTTCCACAGTGGAACATCAGTAGTTGCATAGTGGCACATAATTAGTTGCACGGTGCAACAAAATACATCATCTTTTGGATTGTTAATTTTTGTGACACTTCTTTTTTCCTGCAGCAATGAGTGTGGGCTGTTCATAGTGCTGAACGCCACTGATTGGAACGGTATCCTACTGCCCAACTATGATCCCAAAGAAGTACTCAACATTAGGAAGAAGCTGGCATATGATTGGGTCACCAGTGTGCACAACTTTGCCCCATGGAGGAAGTTGCTGAGATATGAGAAGGACTAGGTCAGTACTTTTTATGCTCTACCTTTTTTCAAAGCCTTGTTGGTTTGCACAATTTGCACAGATTGTAGTTGCACACTAGTACTAATTCTGTTGCAAATTCTGTCATCACTTTGTTGACACATTAGGAGCACTGTGCATACAACCATTCAACAAATAATCTTAAACCCTTTGCCAACAAAGGCACAAATAGTAACCATTACACACTGCATAAACTAATGCAAGGAAAACAACTTAGAGAAGAGAAAGCATAGATGCTGAATATGTCCCCTTGGAGCCAACATTGCTCAAAATCCATCATTCTTTTCCTTTTCCTTTTTCCATACAAACGATGCAAGATAATCACAGCAGCCTCAGTTTGCATCCAGCGACAGTGTGCTCCGTAGGTCGGTAGTGGCTGCATTTATTTTTCTTCTTTGGGTGTAGCTCTAGTGCTGATTTGTACCGTCTACTCTTCGCCCTACCCTTTGTAGTCAGCCTTGGGGGATCCCTGGGCACAGAATCATCAAAGGCTTGTGCAAGGGATATAGCCTCCATCGGGGCAGTAGGACCAGTGGACGCTGGACCTGCATGAGGTTGTGTTTGATCACCTGTACGGGGGGTAATAATGATATAAAAAGTTAGTCTTTTTGCGCAACCAGGACTGATGTTCTGTGCAACCACACAGCTCATGTTGTGCAACTAAGTGGGTGTTGTGTGCAAGTTAAGTTGAGAAGAAAACCTGTAGGAGCACGGCCCGTCGTGGCAGTTGGCTGGTAATGACCTATAGTCAAAACAGTAAAAAGAAGTTAGTGGTTCAGGTTCATTCCCGAAGTAACATAGCGCGCTCAACAGGTTTTGTTGGTGGTGCGTGTAGTCCGAATGAGTTTTCGCGTGGTCTGTGCAACTGGGCACCATGCTGTGTGCAACTGAAATTATACATCTAGTTAGATGGGGAGTTGGGGCAGGTAATTACCTGTATGATGAGGTCCTTGAGCACTGCTTGTAGGGCCATTGGGAGGAGCAGGCGGGGCACTGCTTGTTGGGCCAGGCGGGGGAGGAGGAGGTGGATCATGCCGTGTAGGGCCAGGTGGTGGAGGAGGTCCTCAAGGGTTGCCATCATTTGATGGCCCTGTAGCAGTAGCCAGTTTTTTCTTTTTCTTGGACTTGTTCAGGTGGCTGATTTCGGTACGTGCTCCGCGCATATGCATGTACACAATGGCCTGTGCTGCATCAGAGCCACTTGCAAACTTGGCTAGTTTCTGAAAATCCACTATCATGTTTCTCTCCCTTATCTGCTTCTTTGATTGAGGAGGCATTTCATTCGGTGGCTCATACCCAGTCCCTGGCGCACTAGGGACAGCAGTAGGTGTCCACCGTCGGAGCATGTGCCTTTCTGGTATGACATCAACTCCAAGATGGTTGAACACCTTGAGGATGTGGCAACAGAGCATGCCGTATTTGTCCATTTTGCAGCACTCACAGAAGTAGGAACCCTCCTCCACCTTTGCCTGCACCAAGTAGTTTTGAGAACCATATTTGGCAACAAATTACTGGTTCGGTCTGAGCTCAAAAATCTCAGCACCAACTTGGAACGCATTATAATGTCCAATCAGCTCAAACTCTTCTCGGAACTTGCAGTAGATGTCTCTAGTGTAGGTTTGGTAAGCTTGCCTCTCTATTGGGAATTTGGACCATAGCTCAATCTCAAGGTGTTCTATCTTGTAATCATTGCAGCCTTCCTTGGCAAGGATGTGGGTCTGAATTTTTTCATATTGCTTGACAAAGTTCAGCATTGAGTTGCGTGGGTTCACATATCTTTTTAGGATGGCGTTGAACCCCTCACTACGCTGTGTAGACTGCAGGAAGGGGAAGAACATGTGTTTGAAGTAGCACATCACCCAAGTTGACCTGTATTCGTACAACTTCTCGAAGTGTGTGTGTGTGTGTGTTATTGCCTCGTACTTTATCATTAACCCAGCCCAATTCTGCTCAAACTCTTCTGGAGTGAAGCTGAAATCAACACAATATTGAAATCATCAGACATCCCTTGATTCTAGCACAATAGCCAACCAACCTTTTCCTGAGCCTTTTTCATGATGTGCCATCGACAACAGCGATGCATGGTGGTGGGAAAGATGCTCTCTATTGACTGCTTCATAGCACCATCCTAATCGGTTATGAAGTTATCAGGAGGTTTGCCATCCATAGCCTCTAGGAATGTTTGGAAGACCCAATCAAAGCTTGATGCCAACTTCTGCCTCACAAACGCGGAAACCAACATGAAAGATTGGCCATGTCTGTTGATTCCAATGAACGGCGCGAACGTCATATTGTACATGTTGGTCATGTAGATGGTGTCAAACGATATGCAATCGTGGTACGCCTCCACATAAACTTTTCGAGCTAAGCCATCCACCCAAAATATGCTGACAACTCTGTCCTCTTCATCATATTTTACCTTATAGAAGAAGTCTGGATCGGTTTTCTGTATATCCTTGAAGTGCGCAATTGTCTCAATCATGTCGCCCTCCTTTGTGTCATCTTTATAGAAACTTGTACACAGATTTGTTATTGCCTTTTGTCCGTAAGGCACCATCAACTCAGATCCATAGAATTCTACCATTATATGCATCATACCACTACTGCAGGATGCTGCTAACACGACACTACAATCAGAGACCCTTCGACGAAACTGTGTGCGATGCATTAATCGCAAACGGTGATGTAAAAAAACCGTCAAAAAAGATGCAAAACGTTTGCGATGGCGGATACATCAAACACGGTTCAGATTTTAGTTGCGTGTGTGATGCGGGGCATACGGTTCAGTTCAATGAACTGTTTGCGATGAGGAAGAAGAACAGAAACGGGCAGCCAAATGAATGCGTGTGCGATATACGGCATACAGTTCAGTCGGATTAACTGGTTGTGATGAGACGGAACAACAGAAACGGGCAGCTAGATGAAGGTGTGTGCGATTGAGGGCATACACTTCAGAGGGATGAACTGTTTGCGATTAGGCAACACAATAGAAACGGTCAGCCAGATCAACATTTCTGCGATTGATGGCATACACTTCACACGGATGAACTGTTTACGATTAGCCACAACAAACAGAAATAGTTAGACAGATCAACGTGTGTGCGCTAGACGGGCACACATTCTAATTAAAAGAAGCGTGCGCGATGGTAATAACGAGCGCGCACGGTTGTTGGAACAAGACGTGTGCAGACATCGCTTATTGCGGTGCACCCTATGGTGCAAATGCCACGTATGCGGCCGAGAAAGCGTGCCCACATTACGCCGTCCGGGAATAGTGCAGCACTTAGAAATTATAGAACCGTCAATAAATTTTGAGCCTGCATCCCGTCACATTCCAAATTACAACCGCACTATATTTAATTGCAAAACTGTTCACACCGATCAAAACCTAAACGATTTCCCACTTAGGAGCGTATTAGTACTCGGTTATAAATACTACTCCAAGATGACTACACATTCCTCCTCAACTCGATCCTCATCCACAAAAACAAACAAGTCATTCATCGTCGTTCCCTTGAGTCTGCCATGGCCAGCGTGAGTTCTGGGTCGACAGATGTCCTGCCTCACCGCGAAAGCAGCCGACATGTCCCGCCACGCGGCCGTACCAGCACAGAGGTCCCGCCGCACCGCCGAAGCAGCACAGAGGTCCCGCCATGCCGTCGATGCAGCAGACTGGTCCCGCCGGGCCACGAAAGCAGCAGAGATGTCCCGCCGCACTGCGAATGTAGCAAAGATGTCCTCCCGCTCCGCGGCGGCCTGGGAAAATGTCTCGCGAGCAGGCGAGGACTCTCACAGGCGCATGCACGCTATGCTCGATGACCTGATGGGTCAGATCTCCGACTGGATGAAGCAGCAGGACGAGATGAATGCCTCATTTGAAAGTGCTACCAGCGTCATCCGGGGACTAGGGGAGGACAAGGTGAAGCTCCGCACCGAGCGCAACCTACTGAGGGCGAAGATCGCCGGAATGATGAAGTAGCACGAGGAGACCACTGCCTTGTTGCAGAGGACCGGCGTCATCGTCAAGAAACTTATGGATGAGAATGCCATGCTCCGCATCAAGCACCAAAGGCTAGTGGAGGAATCCGTGGATGCTCTCAAGAAGTGTCTTAAGGGCACGAAAGAGCTCATCACCGCTCGCCGCGGAGACTACTAGTTCCCGCGGCCTGCGGCAACGCATCAAGAAAGTAGAGATCAGCGAGCCAGATCGTTGTCTTCCTTCTTCTTTTGCCCTTGTCTATTTCGGGCGTTGCCGCATGTGGCTTTTTTAATTATCTTCCTAAATATGTAAGACAATTATTATCCACTGTCATCGTCCTTATATTCATCAGTCTTGCTATAAGTCGCAATCGATGGTATATAGGTTCGTCGGATCTTACATCAAGATCCGTGCAAAACTTTCTTTTCAGATTTTCTTTTTTCGCTCTTAAATCTTAGTCGAGTGAGACATAGCCATGCCATGAAACTGGGGCTCGGGCGCCATTAATGGAGACGTTGGGAGGGAGGTGGGCCGTGGATAGAGGTCAAAGGGCCCTCCTCCCGATGAGCACGTGCAGCGGTCTGATCGCATGACTCCCGTACTCAAATAGCTACCCCGCATGGCACCTCCTAGCCAATAAAAAAAGGGGACGCGTGGCGGCACGTAAATGGTAAGTAGAACGCCCATGGTTTCAATAATACTTGTGTTTTCGATTTGTAACGTGACAACACTTGTTCGAAAATGACTTTGTTGATTGTTAATGTGTGCGCCTTCGCAAATCGGACAAAAAATTTACCACAGGATGTTGGTGCCATGTCATAACACCATGCCAAGTTTCATGATTTTCAGGCGTGTTTTGGATTTACGGGAATTTTAAAACCAAGTTTCTCGATGTTTCCGGCCGAGCCAAGACGCCCAGATGTTTGAATTCCATTCCCACTTCTTCCATGGGACCTAGAAATTTGCCCAAGTACACATAAATGATTTTCCAACTAACTTTTGTGCACTGGAGCATGCGCTTGTACTTTAAATTTGAATTATGTGCATTAAATGCATGGAAAATCAATTAATGTATACAAAAGGCCAAATGAACCCAGAATAATTCCAAAATTTAGCACGAAACTCCTATTTGGTCTAAGTTGCCTGTGTAAAAAAAATCAAGGCGGGAGAAGGCAGTGTATGTCATTTCGCACACGGAGGTGACATGTTCTTTCTCGGAACCACAAGCCTTCTTGAGAGAAGCTCCGGTTTGCAAGAAGCTTATACCAAAGCTTGTCCCAATTCAGCCAAAAAATTTACCACAGCATGTTGGTGCCATGTCATGACACCATGCCAAGTTTCATGATTTTCAGGCGTGTTTTGGATTTACAGGAATTAAAAAACCAAGTTTCTCAATATTTCCGGCTGAGCCATGACGCCCAGATGTTTGAATTCCATTCCCATTTCTTGCATGGGACCTAAAAATTCACCCAAGGACACACATGTGATTTTTCAACCAACTTTGGTGCACTGGAGCATGTGCTGGTAGTTCAAATTTGAATTATGCACATTAAATGCCCAGAAATTCAATTAATGTATAAAAAAGGCCAAACGAACCCGGAATAATTCCAAAATTTAGCACGAAACTCCTATTTGGTCTAAGCTGCCTGTGTAAAAAAAATTAACGCAGGAGAAGGCAGTGTATGTCGTTTCGCACACGGAGCTGACACGTTCCCTCTCGGAACGACGAGCCTTCTTGAGAGAAGCTCTGGTTTGCAAGAAGCTTATACCAAAGCTTGTCCCAATTCGGTAAAAAAATTACCACAGCATGTTGGTGCCATGTCATGACACCATGCCAAGTTTCATGATTTTCAGGCGTGTTTTGGATTTACGGGAATTTTAAAACCAAGTTTCGCGATGTTTCCGGCCGAGCCAAGATGCCCAGATGTTTGAATTCCATTCCCACTTCTTCCATGGGACCTAGAAATTCGCACAAGTACACATAATTGATTTTCCAACTAACTTTTATGCACTAGAGCATGCGCTTGTACTTCAAATTTGAATTATGTGCATTAAATGCCTAGAAAATCAATTAATGTATAAAAAGGCCAAACGAACCCGGAATAATTCCAAAATTTAGCACGACACTCATATTTGGTCTAAGCTGCCTATGTAAAAAAATCAAGGCGGGAGAAGGCAGTGTACGCCGTTTCGCACACGGAGGTCACACGTTACCTCTCGGAACCACAAGCCATCTTGAGAGAGGCTCCGGTTTGCAAGAAGCTTATACCAAAGCTTGTCCCAATTCGGCCAAAAAATTTACCACAGAATGTTGGTGCCATGTCATGACACCATGCCAAGTTTCATGATTTTCAGGTGTGTCTTGGATTTACAGGAATTAAAAAACCAAGTTTCTCAATATTTTCGGCCGAGCCACGATGCCTAGATGTTTGAATTCCATTCCCATTTCTTGCATGGGACCTAGAAATTCACCCAAGGACACACATGTGATTTTCAACCAACTTTGGTGCACTGGAGCATGTGCTTGTAGTTCAAATTTGAATTATGCACATTAAATGCCAGAAATTCAATTAATGTATAAAAAAGGCCTAACGAACCTGGAATAATTCCAAAATTTAGCACGAAACTCCTATTTGGTCTAAGCTGCCTGTGTAAAAAAATCAAGGCGGGAGAAGGCAGTGTATGCCATTTTGCACACGGAGGTGACACGTTCCCTCTCGGAACCACAAGCCTTCTTGAGAGAAGCTCTGGTTTGCAAGAAGCTTATACCAAAGCTTGTCCCAATTCGGCCAAAAAAATTACCACAGCATGTTGGTGCCATGTCATGACACCATGCCAAGTTTCATGAGTTTCAAGCGTGTTTTGGATTTACGGGAATTTTAAAACCAAGTTTCTCGATGTTTCCGGCCGAGCCAAGACGCCCAGATGTTTGAATTCCATTCCCACTTCTTCCATGGGACCTAGAAATTCGCCCAAGTACACATAAATGATTTTCCAACTAACTTTTGTGCACTGGAGCATGCGCTTGTACTTCAAATTTGAATTATGTGCATTAAATGCCTGAAAAATCAATTAATGTATAAAAAGGCCAGACGAACCCGGAATAATTCCAAAATTTAGCACGAAACTCCTATTTTGTCTAAGCTGCCTGTGTAAAAAAATCAAGGCGGGAGAAGGCAGTGTATGCCGTTTCGCACACGGAGGTGACATGTTCCCTCTCGGAACCACAAGCCTTCTTGAGAGAAGCTCTGGTTTGCTAGAAGCTTATACCAAAGCTTGTCCCAATTCGGCCAAAAATTTTACCACAGCATGTTGGTGCCATATCATGACACCTTGCCAAGTTTCATGATTTTCAGGCGTGTTTTGGATTTACAGGAATTAAAAAACCAAGTTTCTCAATATTTCCGGCCGAGCCACGACACCCAGATGTTTGAATTCCATTCCCATTTCTTGCATGGGACCTAGAAATTCACCCAAGGACACACATGTGATTTTCAACCAACTTTGGTGCACTGGAGCATGTGCTTGTAGTTCAAATTTGACTTATGCACATTAAATGCCCAGAAATTTAATTAATGTATAAAAAAGGCCAAATGAACCTGGAATAATTCCAAATTCTAACACGGCAGTCATATAGTTCTATGTTGCCTCTGTAAAAAATCAAGGGGGGGAGGCAGCGCATATCGTTTCGCACACAAAGGTGACATGTCCCCCCTCGGGAACCACGAGTCTTCTCGAGATAAGCTCCGGTTTGCAAGAAGCTTATACCAAAACTTGTCCAAATGAGGTCAATTTTTTTACCACAACATGTTGGTGCCATGAAATGACACCATGCCAAGTTTCATGATTTTCAGGCGAGTTTTGAATTTACAGGAATTTAAAAACCAAGTTTCTCAATGTTCTCAGTCGAGCCACGACGCCCAGATGTTTGAATTTCATTCCCATTCTTGCATGGGACCTGTAAATTCACCCAAAGACACACATGTGAATTTTCAACAAACTTTGGTGCACTGGAGCATGTGCTTCTACTTCAAATTTGAATTATGCACATTAAATGCCTAGAAACTCAATTAATGCATTAAAATGCCAAACGAACCCGGAATAATTCCAAATTTAAACACGACACTCATGTAGTTGCATGTTCACTGTACATAAATGTTCTAGCAATTCAAACACCATCCTTTCCCTCCGTAACACCATTTTGTCTTTCAAAACATAATGAAAAAATCAGGTATACCACAAACAGTTTACTAGCAAGAATCGTGTGGGATGCGATATAAAATATCTTGGCGCACCATCTTGTATGGCTTACGTAGGAAGCTTCGTCATCTACAGTCCACCGCCCACGCTTGAACCACACTTGCGCGCCAGTTTCTCGCGGCACCGAGCGAATTTTTTCTGCCACCGTGGAAATATCTATCTCCCCACCCCCTCCCTCCCACCAAAAGCCACATTTCCACTATTCCTCCTTGCTTTCCAAGTTCAAACGACCTTCACTGCTGCTTACTGGTAGCTCAGCTTCCTCGCCGGTGACCCTTCTTCTTGCAGTGCCGCCTCCTCGCTGGCGACCCTTCTTCTTGCTGCGCGGCCTCCTCGCCACCGAGCCTTCTTCTTGCTGCGTGGCCTCGTCGATATGGTTAGGTAATCCACACCCCACCCACACCATCCTCCTCCTTCCCCGTCCCACATGCCCCGACCAACGGCGTGAAACCTTCCGCCAAAATCACTGGCCCCTTCCTCCAATTAAGCGCCACCCACAGCCATTTTGCACGCAGTATAATGTGGAGCTCAGTAGCATCTGGCAGCGGAGAAGCAAATCGCGGCCGCACGCAAACACGAGGTCGCTATGGCTGCCATGCGTGTCGACCGCCAGATCTTGGAGGAGCACCTCGTCTTCGAGGCCACCGTCGACACCGCCACGCGGTTGTCTACTTTAAAATACAGTTCGTGCTGTTTTCTTGAGGCCACCGCCAGTGCCTTCTAGTGATTTGTCCTCTGTAATGTTAATATGCAATCTGATGTTCAGTTAACAGTTTGGTCCTCTGAAATGTAATGTTCAGTTAACAATTTGGTCCAACAATTGCTACATTTCGTAGTACTGTTCTCAAGCTTTCTTTGTTTTGTTAACGGTCTTATCTTCTAGTACATGTTTCTATTCTGCAATGTCGTGCTCAGTTAACTGTTTTGGTTCATTTGGTCTGCCGTCCATTTAACTGTTTGGTTCAATTCTGCAATTTGATTTTCATTTGCTGTGGGCAATTTTGTATTGTTATGCATGTGAGATATAAATTGAATTTGGCTATACTCAATACATATTCTACTGATAGTATGGCAACTCTCAGTTAACCTGATCAAGATCTTCCTTATGTGTGTTGCAGGGAAACAATGGGAGACACTGCGGTTTACCATCGAGGTTTGCTCATGCATGGTCCTTTTGCTAATAGCACATTATTGTGCAGTTGCTGGAATCATTCTAATATTTAGGTTTCTTACAATTTGGTCTTGCACATGTAGGTCCTGCTGTCAGAGGCTTAGACCCACTGTTCGACCCATTTTGCATATGGGGAAATGAGATATCCATGAATATCAGTCAAGTCAAGAAACTCAGAAAGATTGTTAGGATGAAGAAACTTGTGACGAATAACAGCAAGATCTTTGTTTGCACAATGAAGAAGACATCAGTCAACTATAGGATGGTACTAACTCTTTTACCTTGTTTTTACCCCTTGCACCATTTCAAAATTTATAACAGCTATTTATGCATATCTTTGTTTTCAGTACTTTTCAAAGCAGTTCACCGATGATTACCTCTCAAACCACCTACATGGTCAAGAGGCGAGGAAGGTATTCATTCAACACCCGAGGTACAATATTGAAGTCTTCCTGAAGATGTAACACCCTGGATTTTGCCAACTTCTTTTTCCTTTGATTTATTTGAATTTTGGTTTGGATTTGATTTTTCTGTGGCTTAGTGGTCTTGAAACCTGGAGAGATCACCTTTGATTCCTCTCCCAAGTGGCTTGCCATCGCCTAACCCACTCCAAGATCCTGTCATTTCCCTCTTAGCCCTATCCCACTATTCTTTTCTTGGGAATATTCCTTTTTTTCTATTAAAGGAATAATCCTATTTGTCCTAGGTTGTGAAGCAACCTATATTTCTGTCACTCCCAAAATTCCCAAATAATTCTCATAAATACTTTGGGACATATCTTCCTCAAATATGGCAAAATTGTCCTTGCCATGTTCAAAAATATTTCACAAATATTCCTTTTCCTATTCTGCCCTAGATGGAAGCTTTGTGAAGCAAGTGCTAGCTAGGTTTTACCAAATGTGTTGAAATTTTTCCAGGATCTCTAGATGCTCAAATTAACACTCTCCACAAGATTTGAGCATCATCCCATCAACTATGTGAGCACACCATCATATCTTTGTTTCTGGCCATTATTTTGGGCTGTGAAGCAACTATATTTTATAGTGCTCCATAATTCATGAATAATTCCCAGAATGTGCTTCTACCTATATGTAATCTCTACACCAAATTTTGGCTTATTTCATGTAGCCAATTTTCCTCAAGAATTCCCCCAAGATTCTGTCCAGAGAGGTGCATTATGAAGGAAGTACCATTTTGGCTTGTCCAAATAGCATAAATTTTTTATGTAACTTTCATATGATTAAATCATTAGGCTTTGCCAAATTTTAGCTCAATCTCATTTTTTATGTGAGTGCCACATCAAGATTTGTATTCTGGACCAGATTAAGCAGTTCTTAGGCAACTCTATTAAATACGTGTCCAAATCCCTCCGAACTTCACATGATTCTTGTCCTTCTTAAGCTAAATCTCTCGAACATCACAGTTGGTCCTTATCACTTCCCTGTTGATCACAGATGTGCAGCCAAGTTTGCTACAGCAAACTTAAGCTGATCATTCCCATCTAACCACAGTGCCCCTGATCGAGCCATCACCTCTCTAGGACTATTTGTTGGAAGGACTTCCTACTAGACACCATCTTGGGCGCCAGGGAGCGCTGGATGCTAAGGTTCACGCGGTGACCACTGCCCTGGCATGCCATGGACGCGAGCTGAGCGTCATTTGCTCGGGCCCCTCCCCTGTTCGTCGGTTCCGAGCACTTAGCCATGTCCAACCGCTTTCCCGTGACCTCCTGCGTCGCCCTGCGTCGCTGCCTCGTCCGGCCTCGCCCTGGTTGCGTCGCTTTCGAGCTCGCCCGTGCCACTAACTCCCCTGCTCTTCCTTGTCCCGTTGCCGGAGCTCTCCCGAGCTTTCCTGAGCTCGCCCGAGGCCTCCTGCGCCCCTGTGACGCTCCTGGACAAGTCTCCCCTCCATCCCCGTGCCTATGCTCGCGCCAGCGCGACGGCACACGCGTCACCGCGGCCGTGTCCGAGCATCGCGTCGCTGCGGCTATTTAAGCCCGTCCCGAGGCCTCCCGACCTCACCAGTGGCCCTCCCTCGCTCCCTTGGTCCTCCCGAGCCTCTTCCACGAGCTCAAGAGCCCCCTCCTCCTCACCATCACCGCCACGGCCATCGCCGGCCACCGGCTAAATTCCGGCAAGCCACTCCTCCTTCCTCCGTTCCGCCACCACCAGTAGCTTCCATCCGCCCCGGCGAACGTCCCCGTACCCTCCTTTTGTCGCCGGAGCCTCTGTTGCCGCGTGCCCGAGCACGACCGCCGCCGTCTCCTCGGTCACCTCGAGCCACCGTCGCCTGGACCCTCCTCGGTGTCCGCGTCCAGCCAGGACGGGTGCGGCACCCTTCCCTGAGTCCGCCGGTGGTCCGAGCTCCACCGGGGAGGGCCGGAGCTGCCCGGGAGAGCGCCGGTGCCGCGAGCCCCTCCTCTGTTTCACGGGCGCCAGACGGAGGAAGAAGGCGACGACCACCCCCTGCCCGTGGGCCCCGCTGGCAGTCTCTGGGCGTTGACCCAGCCGGCCCCGCACGTCAGGTTAAGTGGAGGTTCATTCCACCTGCATACGATTTCATTTACTAAAAGCGTACTTTGGTTATACCGCGGCTAAGTATACGTTTTCTTCTTCAGAAAGCGTATTTCTATCGAAGACGTTTTCTGTTTTTAGCCGCCAGGGGCCTGATTGTGAAGATTATTTTTACAGATTGGTCCCTAAACTTCGTCTGGCTATATCTTTTCACCCGTAACTCCAAACAAGGTGATTCCAAAGCCCACTTCTTCGTCTCGTCGAGCCCGTCATGTTGGTTCCATTTTGAAAAGGTTTTGACACTGTGAAAAAGGACCGTTTTGCCCTTACTCATAAACAGACCCCTCCGGGAGAGAACTGTTTCCGGCGATCTTTCCGTGATCCTGCCGCACTTCTTCCCGGTGACCTCTTCCTTCCCAGGCAACCCACGACAGCCACTTGCATGATTGCCTTGCAATATTCTTGGTCCCTACTTGAATATTTAAATATTGTGTGTATGTTAATATTTGTGTGAATACTTTATATGCTTGTGAATTGGTACTTATTCTTATACTATGTCCATGTGCATCTTCCTAGTTATTGAGTACTTGTTAGTAGCATTATGCTCATGGTTATTTCTTGTAGTTAGTTCATGCTAATGTTGATGATATGCCTGCATGTTGATCGTCTGTTATACTGATGTTGTTCATGCTCACCTCTATGCCATGCTCGCATCTAGTGGATTAAATGCTTGCATGTTGTTGATGCTATGATCCATGATTATGCTTTCCCATTCATGTTCATGTTGTTCATGTTCAGTTCATCATGTTACATTGTCATGACTCAGCTCGTTGCATTCAAGTTTAACCGGATATTAATCGAACTTGAACATCTGTTGGCTGAGTCATAGTGCCATCGAAATCGAACTGACCAGTGCAGCCACATTTGCCTGTATGGGAAGGCCTTAATGCGGTCTATTGTCATGACCTCTCGCCGGTGCCTCCAACTAGGGAAGGTTATACGCGTGCGCTACCCAGATCAGGTAGGCCGGTATAAGACTTGTGAGCCCGAGTTAGGTTATGTGCACATGTCCCCGTTTGGGACCGTTTTTGTTTTGCCACGACGGTGGCCGTTGGATGTCCAGAGTGGCATCGGGGCCACCCATGACTTAGCCCAAAGGGGAGTTTATCGGAGTGGCCGGGAGAGTGTCATGCAGTAGATCAGTTTTGTCGGAACACCATTGGTCCACCCGAATGGGAGCACGAGACCTTGGGTTCCGTAATGTGGGTACAGTGTACTAACCTCTGCATAGCGTATAACTTGCAAGATAGGATCAAGAACACAAATATATTGGTGAAAACATAAACGGTTCAGATATGAAATCATGGCACTCAGGCCCTAGTCACAAGCATTAAGCACGGCAAAGTCATAGCAACATCAATCTCAGAACATAGTGGATACTAGAGATCAAGCCCTAACAAAACTAACTCGATTACATGATAAATCTCATCCAGCCCATCACCGTCCAGCAAGCCTACGAAGGAATTACTCACTCCTGGTGGTGAGCATCATGAAATTGGTGATGGAGGATGGTTGATGATGACGATGGCGATGAATCCCCCTCTACGGAGCCCAGAACGGACTCCAGATCTGCCCTCCCGATGAAGAACAGGAGGTGGCAGCGGCTCCATATCGTAAAATGCGATGAAACTTTCTCTCCTATTTTTTCCTCGAGAAATAGGAATTTATAGTATCCAGATTAGGGCCAGCGGAGCCCCGTGGGCCCCACGAACCACCAGGGCGCGCACTGGTGCCTCATGGGCAGCACATGGCCCCCCTACAGTGGGTCTTTGCTCCAATATTTTTCTTTTATTCCATAAAAAATCTCCAAAAAGTTTTGTGCAATTCCAAGAACTTTCATTTCTACGCAAAAAAACAACACCATGGTAGTTCTGCTGAAGACAGCGTCACTCCGGGTTAGTTTCATTCAAATCATGCAAATTAGAGTCCAAAACAAGAGCAAAAGTGTTTGGAAAAGTAGATACGATGGAGACGCATCAACTCCCCCAAGCTTAACTCATTGCTTGTCCAAGCAATTCAGTTGACAAACTGGAAGTGACAAAGAAAAACTTTTATGAACTCTTTTGTTCTTGTATCTATATATACGCTTAAATAATACCCAGGTTTTCAGCAAAGATTGTAACTAACCATGCAAATGATAACTCTTAGAAATTATATTCACTCAAATCAATGGCATAATCAACTAGCGAGCAATAATAAAATATATCAAATGCCAACACTTTGTCAAAATAATCATGATATAATATGACAACATGGTATCTCGCTAGCCCTTTCTGAGACCGCAAAACATAAATGCAGAGCACCTCCATATTTCAAGCAGCGACTAAACATTGTAATTCATGGTAGAAGAGATCCAGTTATGATGCACACAACATTAACTATACACAATGCATGAGAATGACAATAGTGCTCTCAGGACTAGTGTTTGTTTAAGAAGGTGATGACTCAAAAATAAAAGTAAAATAGCATAAAAGTAAATAGATAGGCGCTTCACAGAGGGAAGCAGGGATTTGCAGAGGTGCCAGAGCTCAAAGCTTAAATCAGAGATAAAAATAATTTTGGGAGGTATACCTTTCCTGTCAACGTCACGACCGAGTGTTTTCAATATCTTCCATGCTAAACAAATAAGCGGCGGTTCCAAAGCGGTAAAGTAAAGTTTACTCCCCCTCCACTGACAAACACAAGCCATGGCTAGCCGAATCCTCGGGTGCCCCATACCAACAACTTTCCAGGGGAGTTTGTTTTATTAATTTGTAATTTTAATCATGGGACTGGGCATCTCGATTACTAGCCCCTCTCACGCAAGGACAAGTGAATAAACACTCATCATGAGAATAACCCGCTTAGCATGGAAGATACTGACCACCCCCTGTCACTCCATGAGCGGTACGGGCACACAAAACAGATGTTCATTTGAATATTTAGAGGTGGCACATGCAAATTTACTTTTAACTACAGGGTAATGCCACATATAGGAAGATACAGTGGACTTAGCTGGAATAACTTTGGTTTAAGGATTTTGATGCACAAGCAACATTCCCGCTTAGTACAGGCGAAGGATAGCAAATAGGTTGAGAAGCGACCAACCAAAGAGCGAAAATGGACATAAACATGCATTATGAATAATTAACATTCAATACTAGCATGAGTAGGACATAAACACCATGAATATAAATATCGTGGAAGCTATGTTGGTTTTGAATAACCTACATGCGCGAACATGTGCCAAGTCAAGCCACTTGAAACATTCAGAGGAGGATACCATATCATCATACTTCATCATAATCATTTTAATGCATGTTGGCACCCAAGATAAAGCATTGCACGAGCTACTATAATCTCTAATTGTCATCATTGACATGTTTAATCATAATATACCGAATCATGGATACTGAGTTATACATATTTAAAAAAAATTGTGACGCTCGGATAATTACGCTACAGTAATCCTCTACTAATAATGCCACATCACCTCGGTTACTGCTGTTAGTCTCACGTTAGTTCAAAACCGATTCGGAAATTCAAATTTAAAATAAAGTCAAACTAGAAAAGTTTTCAAACTTTAAAACTAAAAGGTACAAACGATGACAAATAATGCATAAGTGGTTATGGTGAAGAAACCTCACTTTTATAAAGTGTTTGAAAGCACTTTAATAAATAAAGCATCGGCAAAACTATTATTTAAATACTTTTTAAATAATAAATAATTACAAAACTATTTTAGTTTTGGTAGAAAATTATTGTGGCAGTGGCATAGTTGGTAACATCAATTTAGGTGCCACTTTGGTATATTATTAAAACTAAAATATATAGGAACTAAAAGAAACAGAAAAGAAATAAAACAAAAGAAAAGAAAAACCAAACCCCCCTCCCCCCTGGGCCGTTCGGCCCAACCGGGCATCCAGGCCACCAAGCCAGCCCACCCCATCCCCCCTTATCCCCCCGGGCAACCGAACCCTAACCCACCGAGACCCCACTCGCCCCCACTCTCCCACGTCTCTCCCCCCACCTTTCGATCCCGTTCTGGATCGGGAAGGGGGAACGCCCCCAACGCCGCCGGACCTCGTCGTCGCCCACGCGCTCTCTGTCGTCCTCGCGCCCCGCCGAGGCGTCCAGAAGCTCCGCCAGCGACCGCTATGTCCTCCTCGACCACGAACTCAAGCCGGGACTCCCTACATCGTCGGGATCGAGCTCCGTTTACCTCGGACCACCACCAGTGTTCGTCTTTGATTCCGGTGCCGTCGAGCCCTCCCCGAGCCCACTTAGCACCTCTACAGGCTCGTTGTGAGCCCCTCTGTCAATCCCTCGCCTTTTCCCGCCATTTTCATCACCGCAAGTCGTCACCCCACTGCCATGCTCGGAGCTCCACGTCCGCGAACCCCTGGCCACGTCCCTGCCTCGCCTGGCCGCCCCGTGCGCGCCCCGCTCGCCTGCTGCCCGCTATGCGCCGCTGCCGCCCGCTCGCCCCACTCGCCGCTCACCCGCTCCTGCCGTGCTGCGCCGCTGCTCGCTTCCCCCGCCATGCCCTGTGCCTCGCCCGCGTCGCGCTCGCTGCAAACCCCCCTCTGGCCGCCCCTGCGCCTGCCCTCGCGCGCCGGCTACCACGCCCACAGGGCTGCCGCTCGCTTGCGCCGCACCTTGCAGCCCGCCGCAGCTCGCCGCCGGCCGAGCCGAGCGCCCTGGCCGCCGGCACCCTGTGCCCGCGAGAGCCCAGCCGCCTCCCCTGTTGACTTAGCGCTAATTAACCCCCCACCTAATCCAGACACTGACAACGGCCCCACTGGCACTAATTAACCTTGGTTTGAAATAAACACAAATAAATAAAATAGAGAATGACATGCGGGTCCCACATTCACTGTTCATCTTTTGACCAAGTCAACAGTCGGCTGAGTCAGTAGTTAACTAGGTCCACTGGACCCACCTGACCGCCTCTCTGTGCCCACTAGTGGGTACAGATGTGGGTACACTTAGCTATTGCTATTTAATTTTGAATTTATAATAAAACCAGTAATTTCAGAAAATGCAATGAACTTCAATAATTCATATAAAATAGACCGTAACTCGTATGAAAATACTTTGTACATGAAAGTTGCTCAGATCAACTAGACGAATCCAAATACGTAGTCCGTTCGTCCGTCACGCGTCCTTAGCATAGCGAACCTGCAACTGTCCCCCCTCCGGTCCATCTGTCCGAAAACGCGAAACACCGGGAATACTTTCCCGGATGTTTCCCCCCTTCGCCAGTACCGCCTAGTACCGTGTTAGGGCACACCTAGCACCACTTTTTGCTTTGCCATGCATCGTCATGCATCTGTTTGCATTATATTCATTATTTCTTCCCCCTCTTCTCTCCGGTAGACTACGAGACTGACGCTGCTGCTGCCCCGATCGACTACTGTGTTGACGACCCCTCCTTCTCGACTGAGCTTCCAGGCAAGAAAACCCCCTTTGATCAACCAGATATCGCCCACTCTCTTCTCTCTTATTCTTGCATTAGGTTTGCTACTGTTGTTGATTCGATAGCTCCTATTCTGTTGCATGGCCTGTCATTGTTGCCACAATTGTTGATACCGTTACCTGCTATCCTAAATGCTTAGTATAGGATGCTAGTATTCCATCAGTGGCCCTACATTCTTGTCCGTCTGCTATGCTATATTATCGGGCCGTGGTCACTTCGGGAGGTGATCACGGGTACATACATACATACTATACAGGTTACATGATGTGACTAAAGTCGGGTCGGCTCATAGAGTACACGCAAGTGATTCCGATGTGGGTGCCTGAAAGGACAGGTCATTCCATCTAGGTAGTGGTGGGCCTGGGTTCCCGACGGCCCCTGAGTGTTACTTTGTGGTGGAGCGACAGGGCAGGTTGTGACCACCTATGAGACAGTTGGGCCTGGTCCTTGGTCCGCGTCCGCGGTTACATTAATTAACACGCTTAATGAGATCTTGGTATTTGATCTGAGTTGGCCACTGGCCTATACGCACTAACCACCACGCGGGAACAGTTATGGGCACTCGGCGTCGTAGTATCAGCCGAAGCCTTCTAGACGTCAGTCACTGAGTGGCGCGCGCCGGGTTGGACCGCGTAACACAACTTCCTTTGTAATGGAGGTTGCTAGGTCTGCTCACCAGCCACCCTCGCAACGTGTAGGAGTGCAAAGGGCGATGGGCCAAAGACCCCTGCGCGCTTAGGATTTAGACTGGCGTGCTGACCTCTCTGTTGAGCCTAGGTAGGTCTGCGACGTGTTGATTTTCTGAGGCCGGGCATGACCCAGGAAAGTGTGTTCGGCCAGAGGGATCGAGCGTGTTGGGTAATGTGGTGCACCCATGTAGGGAAGATTGATCTATTCGAATAGCCATGTCCACGGTAACAGGATGACCCGGAGTTGTACTTCGACCTTATGACAACTAGAACCAGATACTTAATAAAACACACCCTTTCAAGTGCCAGATACAACCCGGTGATCGCTCTCTCATAGGGCGACGAGGAAAGGATCGCCGGGTAGGTTTATGCTATACAGTGATACTTGGTGAACTTACCAGCTACTCTCTTCTATATGCTTCAAGATGGAGGCTGCCAGAAGCGTAGTCTTCGATAGGACTAGCTATCCCCCTCTTATTCTGGCTATCTGCAGTTTAGTCCGCAGATACTACCTTTTCATTGATACCGATGCATATGTAGTGTAGATCCTTGCATGCGAGAACTTTGGATGAGTACTCATGGTTGCTTTGCTACTTCTTTTCCCCCCTTTCCCGGTTATTGCGATCATATGATGGAGTCCAGGAGCCAGAGGATCCCGAGGATGATTCTACGTGGAGTTCGACTTCGAGGAGTAGTTTGGAGGTCCCAGGCAGGAGGCCTTGCCTTTTCGATCGTTGCTAATTTGTGCTAGCCTTCTTAAGCCAAACTTGTTTAACTTATGTATGTACTCAGATATTGTTGCTTCCGCTGACTTGTTTGTTTTTGAGCTTTTGTATTCGAGCCCTCGAGGCCCCTGGCTTGTAATATAAAGCTTGTATTATTTTAATTTGTGTCTAGAGTTGTGTTGTGATATCTTCCCGTGAGTCCCTGATCTTGATCGTACACATTTGCGTGTATGATTAGTGTACGGTCAAATTGGGGGCGTCACAAGTTGGTATTAGAGCCGACTGCCTGTAGGAATCCCCCTTCCAAACTCCTTGGCCGAAGTTGAGTCTAGTCATTGCAAAACTTTTACTAACATGGATGTGTGGCTTATGGGCCCATGTCGCCATTGGGTGGTATTAGGATCTTTTATTCCTCGTCTATACCCAAGGACTCTGATTTCTCTTCTATTCGGGTTAAATGATTTTCTAAAATCTAACTTTAGGTTATTGAAAATACTTTCTCCCGGAGAGCCCCTTCAGTCCAGATGGTCGCCGGCTACATCAGAAGATTTCGAAGATACTCACTACTGGAATCAGCTTCTTTGCCGTCCGCCATGGCGGACGGCAAAGGCATGGATCACGGACGGCAAACATCTTTGCCGTCTGCCAGCAGACGGCAAACTTTCCGGCTGAACACGTGCCAGCAAAGGCCTTCTTTGCCGTCCGCTTCCTGGAAACGGACGGCAAAGGATTGTGCCGTCCGCCATCCGAGGCCAGCAGATGGCAAAGACAACGGACGGCAGTGCGGTGGCGTGAGAGCCGTTAGGGGGTTAACGGCGCTCTTTGCCGTCTGCCAGCGGACGGCCGTCCACTGACAGATGGCAAACAGCTCAGCTAGGCAGTACTGGGAAGCTGCCATGTGGCCAGCTATGCCGTCCGCTGGCAGACGGCAAAGTGATTTGAATCTTTGTCGTCCGCTGGCAGACGGCAAAGTGACCAAATAGGCAGCCAGTGTTCCCAGGTTTCACAGGTAGCTGCCACATGTCCTCTTTGCCGTCTGCTAGCGGACGGCAAAGCTCTTTGCCGTCCGCTAGCAGACGGCAAAGAGGCTATGTATCCCCTGTTTTTATTTGAATCCATTTAATTTGACAGGGTTTCAAACACAGATATACATATATATTTTTTTTCACAGGCACACACAGATATACATATATGATGTATCCAACACACAGATATACATATACATATCTATCTCCATCCATGACAACATACATATATACATAAGAAACATAGTTCCATCCATATATACATATTACATATCACAATGTTCATCCAACACATTGTTCCATGCATCCATATAACACAGATAAGGGAAACAAGCACTCCATGCATCCATGCAAGCTTCCATATAGTGAATTAAATCTGCAAAATGGAAACAAGAAAGTTAGAAGAAGAAGACTAGAATCAGAAGAAGAAGAAGAAAATGAAGAAGAAGAAGTAAGCATACTTAGGTAAAATGGAGCTAACCTAGCTAATTGTGCCATTTTTGAGTGAACTAAGATTATTATGCCATTTTTGATATAACTTAGAGCTAACTTCATTTTGGAGAAGAAGAAGAAAACTAGAAGAAAGAAGAGAAGAAGAAGAAGAAGAAGAAGAAGAAAGACTGAGAAGAAGAAGAACAACAACAGAAGAAGAAGTTCTTCTTCTTCTTCTTCTCTTCTTCTTTTTCTTCTTCTTCTTTTCTTCCTATTCCTTTTTTCTTCCTCTTCTGGATTTTCTCCTTATTATGTCATTGTGTGACTAAAAGGATAAATTATGTCATAAATGGACTAAATAGGCTAAATAAGAAGAAAAAGCCATTTTGAGCTTACCTAGCTAATTATGCCATTTTTGACCTAACTAAGCATATTATGCCATTTTTATATACTAGAGCTAACTCATTGGAGAGAAGAAGAAGAAGAAGAAGAAGAAGAAGAAGAAGAAGAAGACTAGAAGAAGAAGATCTTCTTCTTCTTCTAGTCTTCTTCTCCTTCTTCTTCTTCTTCTTCTTCTTCTTCTTTTCTTCCTATTCCTTCTTTCCTTCCTCTTCCTTGATTTTCTTCATCTTATTATGTCATTTATGCACTAAATAGGCTAAATTATGTCATAAATGGACTAAACACGCTAATTAAGAAGAAAAATACCGTTATCATGGAGATGTAGGAATGGTCGGGGCTGCGCTAGTGCCAGACGGAGGTGAAGGATCGGTCGGGGTTCCGGCATTGGCAGAAGGAGTGGTCGATGCTTGTCGGGAGCCATGCTGCACCAAAGATCATTTCCCATAATGTCTCGTTAGCAAGTTCGCAAACTGAAATGTGAATAGTAGTAAGCAACGACCATTCAAATCAAACTCACCGTGGTCGCCGGAGCAATCTGGGGCATCGGCGGAGGGGCCTGACTGTTTTTCTCGCACAAGCTCTGCACATTTGGTTGTCACGAGTCAGTCATATTAGATAGTAATGCGAACATTACGTGCATGATTGGGCTAATATGCACGAGAAACGTACCACGATGAGCTCGTATAGGGCCCGGTTAGCGCTGTCGTTCCGGTTCCTCTCCTCCTCCAACAGCTTAGCTGTCTTCTCCTCCATCTCCCTCTCCCTCTCCGCCGCCTCCCTTTGTGCCTCCCTTTTTGTCTCCTCCAGAAGCTCCTTCGTCTTCAATCTCTCTTTCTCAACAATAGCCTGCAACACACCACTCCTCGTTAGCATTGTAATCATCGACGGACGCACACACAATGTAATGGAGGAAAGGTGAGAGAGTCCGTATAATTAACCGCCATGGCGATCTCTGCGGGCCGTGCACGAGGCGTTATCTCAGGATCAGAGCTACTCAGGCGCTTCTTGATCTGCGGGAGAGTCTTAGGACAACGTATCAGTCCATCACCAATGGCTAGAGAGCCATGGGACCTCCCGCCACCAGATATCATCACCAGCTCTGTATCAAAAGGATCCTGGCTCGGGTTAAAGTCCTCCCCTTTCCTCGCCTTCCCCTCGTGTCTGTACTTCACAAGCTTGTGGTGGGAGGTCTTGTTGGTGAAGTTCTCTGGATCATCTAGGTCAGACTCCGTGAATGGCTTGGCCTTCTTGTACGGGGCCATATGGGCCATGCCATAGAGGTCGAACAGACCTGGCACAGGCTTCTTGTGGTGGTGCGCCTGAGAGAGAGGAACAAAATATTAGTTAAGGGCTCAAGCTAGCATGAAGAATGATATTGCTATGTAAATAGGTCATTTTGGAGCTAAGAAAGGTTATTATGTCATTTTCGAGGAAAATAAGCTAAGTTTAGGTCATTTTCGAGGTAACCAAGATTATTATGCCATTTTTGACTAAAGTATGCTAATTATGTCATTATTGAGCTATCCAAGGTTATTATGTCATTTTAGAGCTAACTATAGCATATTTAGGCATTCTATAGAGCTATCTAAGGTTATTATGTCATTTTAGAGCTAACTATAGCATATTTAGACATTCTATAGAGCTATCTAAGGTTATTATGTCATTTTAGAGCTAACTATAGCATATTTAGGCATTCTATAGAGCTATCTAAGGTTATTATGTCATTTTAGAGCTAATTATGTCATGAATGAACTAGGTAAGATTAGTTTAGGTCGTTATTGAGCTATCGAAGGTAGTTATGCCATTTTTTAACTGACTAAAGCATATTAAGTCATTTTATAGAGCTATCTAAGGTTATTATGTCATTTTAGAGCTAAATATGTCATAAATGAACTATCTAGCATGAAGAATGAATTGCATGAATCATGTAGCAAACCACATACCCAGTTATCCCCGTACTCAAACAGGTTGGAGCTCCCTTGATGGTGTGGCACACCTTCCATTTGGTCGCGCCTTATCCTTGGCCCTTTGGTGTTCGACTTTCCATTGGGCAGAGCACCACGCATCCACCAACGCCTCCCAACAGTCCATCTTATCCACACACCATCTCGGGGGCACCTAAGTGAGTCAAGAGAAATTTCAGCGCTACGCCTATGAATCAAATCAAGAAAACTAAGTTCAAGGCCTTAAGAATAGGTAATTACCTGCATGTACTTCTCCTTACTCAGAAACTTGCCGCGACACTTCTGCTTGCCCCTCCTAATACCCTTCGAGGCGTAGTAGTCTCGAACGGCCTGCACCCGAGCCTCGTGCCTTAAGTTCTGAAGTAGGCGCTTGCACTCGTTTTCGACAACCATACACGTGGCCTCCTGCTCTCCCTCTGAAACCCTGTAGAAGGTCTACAATCAAACAAGACAACACTGATTAGTACAATCACTAGGTACTGTTGATTTTTAATTCCGTAAAGGAGAAATTACCCAAAACCGACGGAACACAATGTCGGCCACCGTCTCGCACAAGACACCGTCGAACCTCTCCTCCAGCGGGGCCGGGGCAACCGAGTACAGCTCCCAGGTCAGTGCTAGCTGTGGAACCTGACCCTCACCGAGCAACGTGACCCACCCAGGGAAGTGCTGCCGGCAAAGCACACCAAGGACCTGGTTGGGCCTACGGGAACCACGGGGTTATGACAAGGCCAACGCATTAGATATTAATTTGAAGGAACATGAAGGCAAAAGGTTAAAAAATAGTAAATGCACTTACTTCAACCCTTTAGGCGCAATCAACCACCTCTGGTCAGGGGTCGTCGGCACGGGCGGGAGCTTTGTACAGCCACGCTTGTAGACCTTCTTGCCCTTCTCAACCAGCTCGTCGTCGCTGTAGCTATCTTCTGAAAAGGTGTCCTCGCTACCATCCTCCGAGCCACTAGCCTCCGGAGTCTCGTGGGAAGAAGACTCCGGGATCGGAGTCTTCTGGGACGAAGACCCCGTGACCGGAGTCTTCTGGGACGAAGACTCTAGGACCGGACTCACGTGGGGCGAAGGGTCGGCGACCCGAGTCTGGTGGGGCGAAGGATCAGCGACCGAAGGCTCATGGACCGGAGTCCGAGGGTCCACGTAAGATGGAGCACTCCTGTGGTCGGGTGAATCAGCTGAGGGTGGCGGCGAGGAAGGCGTAGCAGCCTTCCTACCTCTCCCACTACCACATCCACGTCTACCAGCCTTCTTCGTCCTCCCCCGACCTCTCCCAGCCGTAGAAGAAGCGCCCGCCGCAGCTGTCTGCATACCATCCTGCACCGCTCTCTGGAGGGGCAGCGCTGCAATAATGCAACCACCCCTCCCAGTAGCGCTCGCAGGAGGCTCGGGGCGCTCTGGACCCTTGCCCACCATCCTGTCAACACCTGCAATGACAAAAAGCAAACGAAATTAGTACAACATAAAAAAATTGGATACCTGACATGAACATAATAATATGTATATAATTTAAGTGTATCATAATCATGAACATAATAAAAATAGACCCGATCAACACAAATATATATGGGGGCGGGGTGTGGTGTTAGGGTGTTGGGGTGTCGGGGTCGGGGAGTCGTGTCGGGGTCGGGGGTGTGTTGTCAGTGTGGTCGGTGGTCGGGGTAAGGGTGGGTGTGGTGTCAGGGTGTCGGTGGTCGGGTGTCAGGTTGTCGGGGGTGTCGGTGGTCGGGGTCGGGGTGTGGTGTCAGGTTGTCGGGGTGTCGGGGGGTCGGGGTGTCGTGCCGGGGTGTCGTGTCGGGGTCGTGTGTCGGGTGTCGGGGTCGGGGTCGGGGTCGGGGTGTGCGTCGGGTGTGGTGTCAGGGTGTCGGTTGGTCGGGGGTCGGGGTCGGGTGTGGTGTCAGGGGGTCGGGGGTCGGGGTCGGGGTGTCGTGCCGAGGTGTCGGGGGTCGGGTCGGGTTCTTTTTCCGTTTCTTCTTCTTCTTCTTCTTCTTCTTCTTCCCTCTCTCCTCTCTCTTTCTTTCTTCTTCTTCTTCTTCTTCTCCTCCACTCTCTCTTTTCTTCTTCTTCTTCTTCTTCTTCTTCTTCTTTCTTCTTCTTCTTCTTTCTTTTTCTTCTTCTTCTTCTTCTTCTTCTTCTTCTTCTTCTTCTTCTTCTTCTTCTTCTTTTTTTTCTTCTTTCTTCTTCTTTCCTCTCCTCCTCCTCCTCCTCCTCCTCTCTCTCTCTCTTCTTCTTCTTCTTCTTCTTCTTTCTTCTTCTTCTTCTTCTTCTTCTCTTCTTCCTTTTTCCTCTCTTCTTCTCTTCTTTTCTTCTCTCTCCCTTCCTCCTTTTCCTCCCTCCTCCTCTACTTCTTCTTCTAAACTAAAACTAATCTAAATAACACTAAAACTAAAACTAATCTAAAATAAACTAACTAAATAAACTAAACTAACTAATCTAACATAACTAACTAAAAAACTAAACTAAAACTATAACTAAAACAGAAACTAAACTAAAGAAAAAAGAAACTAATTAAACAAAAAAAAGGGGAGGAGCTCACCTGGTGGAGGGGGCGCTGGACGGCTGCGGCGCCGCTGGAGGAGGCGGCGACCCGTGGAGGGGAGGCCGGATGGCCGCGGCGCGCTGCTGGACGTGGAAGAGGCGCGGGGCCGCGTGGAGGTCGGGGAGGGGTGCTGGTGGAAGGGGCGGGCGGGGGTGGCGGTGGAGGTCGGGGGCGCAGGGAGGGTGCGGGGCGGCCGGCTACGGCAGACGGGTCGCGGCGGCGGCGCGGGTGTGGGTGGGGAGGAATGAGAGAGTGGAGAGAAGAAGGGGGGGGGGGACTGCCGTTAACGTACCCGCCTCTTTGCCGTCAGCCAACGGTCGGCAAAGTTCTTTCTTTGCCGTCCGCTTGCGGACGGCAAAGAGGTGGGGCCGGTGGGCTTGAGTTGGTTAAACAATAACTGGACCCACCCACCTCTTTGCCGTCTGCTAGCGGACGGCAAAGATTCTTTGCCGTTAGCCAGCGGACGGCAAAGAACAGGCTAATGGCAAAGACTTTGTTTGCCATCAGCCACATCTTTGCCGTCCGTTTTCTTGTGGCTGACGGCAAAGACCTTATTTGCCGTCACCAAGCGGACGGCAAAGAATTAGCAGACGGCAAAGAAGTGGATTCCAGTAGTGACTCCGAAATTCTCTCGAGAAAACTTTGTGCCCGTTTCTTTTGCAATTCCCTACCACCAAAATATCCCTATGGATAAATACATACACCTATCGTTCTTACTTTTATTCCCAGTTGATCTTGTTATTACAAGATACCCCAAAATTCTCTCTATTGTTCTGAGAATACTTTGTGCCTACTGCCTTGCAGTTCTTTGCCACCTGAATACCCCTATGAATAATTTCTCACACTTATCGAGTATCCGCTCATCCCCAGTTGATTCAAGTAATTCACAAAAGTCTTTGAAATACTATTTGATTTTCTGAAAATCCTCAGCAGCCTATTGCTCTTGAAATTCTTGCTTGCTTGCACTATGGTTAATTCCATATTTCTAGAAATCTCCGTTGACATCCTTTGTCACTATCATTTTGAGTCCCCTGATTCAATATGTCTGCGAATACTCGCAATCATCGATTAATCCTTGGACATTATCTACCCAACTCAGTTGTCATTTTGGATATGATCTGGTTCTTGCCCAATCTAGATTTGATCGGTTGTGCCCCTAAGTATTTTCAACCTATCCATCCTTGATCAAAGCATCTGATTCTTATACGCCGATCTGGAAATCGCAATTTCTTGTATTTAAACATCGAATTATCCAGATGTTTCAATGATCCAATGTCTTTGTGTTCTTTCTTCCTCTGATTGAGTACCAATACTTACATCGGCTCTGTTGAGGACCGCCAAATCCATTGTTGGATTATTATTCGACGATGTCCTTCATATTCAATAACCTTGTGAGTCTTTCCTTGGATACATAATGCCTTTGGTAAATTGTATCCTCTGCTTTTGTCAACCATGCTCTACTATCGGGCTTGTGTTATCTACTCTTGAAGATTGTGGTATATGTTCCTAAAATGCCTCGATGGGTTGAACCTATGCCTTTCTAATATGTGTGAACCCGAGAGTTTTCACGAGTCATACTCTACTGGTATTTTGCCAGATACAATTTCAACACTACAACTTCATCGAACGCGAGAAGTGAATGAAAGGTTATGCATTGGAGAAGTGGGAGTCGACCTTGAACTTTGTGTTCATGCCCATGGACACGATGTAGATCTTATCATGGAAGCTTCTCTTAAATTAATTATTCCCCTGGTATATGTTCATCTTATATCTGAGATCTGGTCTTTTACAATCGTGACTACGGCCATATTGATATCCTTTGATTCCTTTTCTCGGACAAGTTAAAGTACTTGTCTTCTGCAAATCAATACACATGTCCAACCTTTATTCTATCCTACTTTCGAGTATTGCCGTCTGGTATCTCGAGAATATCACAGAACTACATAACTTCTTATGAGTTCTTCATCAAGTACTACATTCTCATCGATTCCAATTTTTTTCGCAGGCTTTGAGTTATTAAACACTCAAAGACACCGATAACTGAATTGAGTCCGCACCACGATTAAACAACTCTTGGTGACCTTCATTACTTGCGAGTTTGTACCCGATCACGTCATTCCTAGCCTGATTGGGTATATCATTATCGTGTTGATTTTAACTTTGCTACCTGGTCCTTATTCCCGGAGCACAACTTTCGATGATGAGCTAAGCTTACGTCGATCTTCCTTGTCTTATCATTTCACCTCGAACAGCAAGCTTGATTCCGAGTTGGTGTCATATCCGTGGTTCCAATATTCTTTCGCTGCATTAGTCCTTTTGCTTGACGTAATCGCTGTTCGATTGCTTCTTCGTGGAGCCTCTCGACAAAAAAAATTGCCATGATCAACATCAACATTTTTACTCCTTCCAGGATATCAATCGAATTCATGATGATAAGTACCATCCTCGTCCCTTGGTAATTTGAGTTACATCGACAACATCCTTATCTTCCTTTCATCACAAACTTGCTCATGTTGTGGGTGCAACTTGCTATCAAGCTTGTATTTTGTTCTACCTTGAAGTATTACCATCTTTTATGTCAAGGATGTTGTGAGAATTGCTCCGCGTCTTGAGAATTCTTGTTACAGTGATACTTCTCGCCATCACCATTCTTTTCTTGGACCCCGTGTTGGATCCAACCGGAATACCAATAAGTGAACTCTGTTGTGAGACTTTAGTATTTCTGGCAACCCTATTGCTTTGAAGTTAATGGTCAACAGTTCCTCCTTAGACTATTGGTTACCGAATCACCATTCTAACATTGATCATGCTACCTAAGCCCATATTTCGGGTGCACCTTTCAACCAATGCTTAATTGTGTATGTTTTCCTCGAGCATACATCATTATATCATTTGATCTGACAAATGTTATCTCTGTGTTCATATAATTGTGGAAATCCATCTTTTGGAAATCTTGATGAATTGTTGCTGAGTCCATCATCCACCTCCTCATCCACTCCTTGGCTTAATAATGAACTCTTGTTTCGGAACTCGCTCACATAGTTCGTTTCCCGAGAATCTTACAATCTCATCTCATCAATTTGTGTTGAACCTTTTCTTTTCAGGCATCTTGAGTCTGATGTATCCTGACACCAATCAGATCTGAATCTCGGTCAGATATGATGGTTGGAACTTATTTCCAAGAGTTATAACCTTGGTCCTTATATGACCCGGTAAGGTGATGTCATGCCTAGCAAACCTGGCCGGAGGACCTATTGTTATAGTTTCCATTTTAGCAAGGTTAGACATTCTTCCATGAGGAAATTGTAAGACTTATTCTATAAGTTGTTCCTGATGAATCCTTTGTGTATCCAAGTCCGACCTTTGCTTGAAGACCATGTCAATGCTATCTCGAAGCATGTTTGTGGTACTTCGATCATCAATAAGAACATTTGAAGCACAATGCTAAATTTTCTTTATCAAGTATTCAAACACCGTTGTTTGGGTAATGTCATGAAATTCCTCTCCCCTTACCTAAATGGTTTTCTACTTTATATCCTGTCATGGATATCATGCTCTGCTTGTCCTTGGGAAGGATATACCCCTGAGATATGTGTTTAAACACATTTTCCTTTCCATTGTTCTGTTTAATCTGATAATCATATTTTCCTTTCCATTGTTTGGTTTAAACTTTCTTGTGATCTGTATTATCTAAGTAGTAATATTTCCCTGCTTATATAAACACCTCGGTGTACCATCATGTCTAGTGTAACCCTGTTACTATTGTTGATGACATTCCGGTAACCACCGATGGATGAGAACTTTGCCTATTGGTCCGCCTTGTTCAACGAGCAGGAAATGGTTCTCTTCATCCCTCGCCCTTGGTACCGATGTTGTTGCCGACATAACTCACAGGCTATCCTCTGACTTGCCTTGCTTACATGATCGTGCAAGATGTTAGCGCCCTTTCTACATTTAACCCACATGGTGGGCCCATAACCCACAACTCCACAGGATCGAAACCTGACTCTCCTGTACACCCCCGGTTTCCAAAGTTATTCCTCGCGCATGGCCTCGTATGTAATTCACGGGCCACCTTCCTAGTGATTTATTCTGGTAACAGACGCAATACTCAATCTCGTTGCTCTGGACCCCTTTCGCACTTTGTTTCAGACATCGAATGATTGCCTATCCGTTTGAAACTTCTCATGGTACCTTCTTACTTTGCTCTCGATATCTTCTTAAGTTTCAATTTGAGAGATACTTATGCTTCTTCCCCTGAGTTAACCGTCTGATGCTCAATCTTGATTGAATTCGTCCTTATAGAGTTTTCCCCTCTTATCCTTTCGTAAGTACGGTGAAGATCCTGAAGGTAGGATGACAACTTCATCATGATGCATTGATGCATAGGAATGAATACATCAACGCTATGGATCAACCTCTTCGATAAGAGCAACCAAGACCGAGAAGATTCGTTAGAATTTCGTAATAAGACCTTTCCCCCTTATTCCACCTCCTAAATCTCGGGGCGAGATTTCTTGTAGTGGAGGAGAATTGTGATGCCCGGATAATTATGCTACAGTAATCCTCTACTAATGATGCCACATCACCTCGGTTACTGTTGTTAGTCTCGCGTTAGTTCAAAACCGATTCAGAAATTCAAATTTAAAATAAAGTCAAACTAGAAAAGTTTTCAAACATTAAAACTAAAAGGTACAAACGGTGACAAATAATGCATAAGTGATTTTGGTGAAGAAACCTCACTTTTATAAAGTGTTTGAAAGCACTTTAATAAATAAAACAGAGGCAAAACTATTATTTAAATACTTTTTAAATAATAAATAATTACAAAACTATTTTAGTTTGGGTAGAAAATTATTGTGGCAGTGGCATAGTTGGTAACATCAATTTAGGTGCCACTTTGGTATATTATTAAAACTAAAATAAATAGGAACTAAAAGAAACAGAAAAGAAATAAAACAAAACAAAAGAAAAACCAAACCCCCCTCCCCCCTGGGCCGTTCGGCCCAACCGGGCATCCAGGCCACCAAGCCAGCCCACCCCATCCCCCCTTATCCCCCCAGGCAACCGAACCCTACCCCACCGAGACCCCAATCTCCCACGTCTCTCCCCCACCTCTCGATCCCATTCTGGATCGGGAAGGGGGAACGCCCCCGACGCCGTCGGACCTTGTCATCGCCCACACGCTCTCTGTCGTCCTCGCGACCCGCCGAGGCGTCCAGAAGCTCCGCCAGCGACCGCTACGTCCTCCTCGACCACGAGCTGAAGCCGGGACTCCCTACATCGTCGGGATCGAGCTCCGTTTACCTCGGACCACCACCGGCGTTCGTCTTTGATTCCGGCACCATCGAGCCCTCCCCGAGCCCCCTTAGCACCTCTACAGGCTCGTTGTGAGCCCCTCTATCAATCCTTCGCCTTTCCCCGTCATTTTTTTCACCGCAAGTCATCACCCCACTGCCATGCTCGGAGCTCCGCGATCGCGAACCCCTGGCCACGTCCCTGCCTCGCCTGGCCACCCCGTGCGCGCCCCGCTCGCCCGCTGCCCGCTGCGCGCCGCTGCCGCCCGCTCGCCCCACTCGCTGCTCGCCCGCTCCTGCCGTTCTGCGCTGCTGCTCGCTAGCCCCGCCGCGCCCTGTGCCTCGCCCGCGTCGCGCTCGCTGCAAATGCCTCCCCTCTGGCCGCCCCTGCGCCTGCCCTCGCGCGCCGGCCACCACGCCCACCGGACTGCCGCTCGCCTGCGCCGCACCTCGCTGCCCGCCGCAGCTCGCCGCCGGACGAGCCGAGCGCCCTGGCCGCCGGAGCCTTGTGCCCGCGCGAGCCCAGCTGCCTCCCCTATTGACTTAGCGCTAATTAACCCCCCACCTAATCCAGACACTGACAACGGCCCCACTGGCACTAATTAACCTTGGTTTGAAATAAACATAAATAACTAAAATAGAGAATGACATGTGGGTCCCACATTCACTGTTCATCTTTTGACCAAGTCAACAGTTGGCTGAGTCAGCAGTTGACTGGGTCCGCTGGACCCACCTGACAGCCCCCTTTTGCCACTAGTGGGTACAGATGTGGGTACACTTAGCTATTGCTATTTAATTTCAAATTTATAATAAAACCAGTAATTTCAGAAAATGAAATAAACTTCAATAATTCATATAAAATAAACCGTAACTCGGATGAAAATACTTTGTACATGAAAGTTGCTCATATCGACGAGATGAATCCAAATACGCAGTCCGTTCGTCCATCACGTCTCCCTAGCATAGAGAACCTGCAACCGTCCCCCTCCGGTCCGTCTGTCCAAAAACGCGAAACACCGGGAATGCTTTCCCGGATGTTTCCCCCCTTCGCCAGTACCGCCTAGTACCGCATTATGGCACACCTAGCACCGCTTTTTGCTTTGTCATGCATCGTCATGCATCTGTTTGCATTATATTCATTGTTTCTTCCCTCTCTTCTGTCCGGTAGACTACGAGACTGACGCCGCTGCTGCCCCGATCAACTACGGTGTTGACGACCCGTCCTTCTCGACTGAGCTTCCAGGCAAGAAAACCCCCTTTGATCAACCAGATATCGCCCACTCTCTTCTCTCTTATTCTTGAATTAGGTTTGCTACTGTTGTTGATTCGATAGCTCCTATTCTGTTGCATAGCCTATCATTGTTGCTCCAATTGTTGATACCGCTACCTGCTATCCTAAATTCTTAGTATAGGATGCTAGTATTCCATCAGTGGCCCTACAATCTTGTATGTCTGCTATGCTATATCATCGGGCTATGGTCACTTCGGGAGGTGATCACGGGTACATACATACATACTATACAGGTTACATGATGTGACTAAAGTCGGGTCAGCTCGTAGAGTACCCGCAAGTGATTCCGATGTGGAGGGCTGAAAGGACAGATGGTTCCATCTAGGTAGTGGTGGGCCTGGGTTCCCGACGGCCCCCGAGTGTTACTTTGTGTTGGAGCGACAGGGCAGGTTGTGACCACCTAGGAGACAGGTGGGCCTGGTCCCTGGTCCTTGTCCGCGGTTACACCAATTAACACGCTTAACGAGATCTTGGTATTTGATCTGAGTTGGCCACTGGCCTATATGCACTAACCACCACGCGGGAACAATTATGGGCACTCGGCATCGTAGTATCAGCCGAAGCCTTCTAGACGTCAACGACTAAGCGGCGCGTGCCGGGTTGGACCGCGTAACGCAACTTCCTTTGTAATGGAGGTTGCTAGGTCTGCTCACCAGCCGCCCTCGCAATGTGCAGGAGTGCAAAGGGCGATGGGCCCAAGACCCCTGCGCGCTTAGGATTTAGACCGGCGTGCTGACCTCTCTGTTGAGCCTAGGTAGGGCTGCGACATGTTGATCTTCCAAGGCCGGGCATGACCCAGGAAAGTGTGTCCGGCCAGAGGGATCGAGTGTGTTGGGTAATGTGGTGCACCCCTGCAGGGAAGATTGATCTATTCGAATAGTCGTGTCCACAGTAACAAGACGACCCGGAGTTGTACTTCGACCTTATGACAACTAGAACTGGATACTTAATAAAACACACCCTTTCAAGTGCTAGATACAACCCATTGATCGCTCTCTCACAGGGTGACGAGGAGAGGATTGCCGGGTAGGATTATGCTATACGATGATACTTGGTGAACTTACCAGCTACTCTCTTCTATATGCTTTATGATGGAGGCTGCCAGAAGCGTAGTCTTCGATAGGATTAGCTATCCCCCTCTTATTCTGGCTTTATGCTGTTCAGTCCACAGATACTACCTTTTCATTGATACCGATGCATATGTAGTGTAGATCCTTGCTTGCGAGTACTTTGGATGAGTACTCACGGTTGCTTTGCTACTTCTTTTTCCCCCTTTCCCGGTTATTGCGATCATATGATGGAGTCCAGGAGCCAGAGGATCCCGAGGATGATTCTACGTGGAGTTCGACTTCAAGGAGTAGTTAGAAGGTCCCAGGCAGGAGGCCTTGCCTTTTCGATCGTTGCTAATTTGTGCTAGCCTTGTTAAGGAAAACTTGTTTAACTTATGTCTGTACTCAGATATTGTTGCTTCCGCTGACTCGTTTGTTTTCGAGCTTTTATATTTGAGCCCTCGAGGCCCCTGGCTTGTAATATAAAGCTTGTATTATTTTAATTTGTGTCTAGAGTTGTGTTGTGATATCTTCCCGTGAGTCCCTGATCTTGATCGTACACACTTGTGTGTATGATTAGTGTACGGTCAAATCAGGGGCATCACAAAAACAAGTTGAGTTCATACCCGCTTTTCCTTTGCATAGTCACTTCATCAAATTATCGTCATTATTTCCTTTCACTTGCACGACCGAATGATATGAAAATAATAATAGTGCAAGAGTGCCATGGACTAAGTTGGAATCTACAAACATTTTATTCAAAGGAAAAGACAAAATAACATGCATCTTTTGTTAGATCAACACTAATGCATATGAGAGCCACTCAACATTTTCATCATGGTCTTCCCCTTAGTACAACTCAACAAAAGAAAAGAATTTCAGAGAAACACACTGAAATATTTTTGGAGTTTTTAGTTTTTCTGAAGAAAGCAAATTAACTAAATGAAAACAAAACGAGAAAACTATTTACACGAGAAAGCTCCCAACAAGTAAAAGAAGAAATGAGAAATCTTTTTGGGTTTTCTTTTAATACTAGACTGATTTAAACTAGAAAGAAAAACCAAAAATAAGTGAGAAATATTTTTGGATTTTCTCAAAGTTTTTCAAACACACAAGAAGAAGGCCAGAAAATAAATCTAACATGGATAATACAATGTAAGAGGATGAACACAGACAACCCGAATGAAGTGTGTGAACATGAATGTAATGTCGGTGAGAAAACGTACTCCCCCAAGCTTAGGCTTTTGCCTAGATCAGCTTGGTAATCATCATCTGTAGTAGCCATCTGGTCCAATATGGAAGTGCTGGGGTGGTGGCACCTGAGCGTCCCAATCCTGGGCCTCATCCTCTGTCGCTGCCAACGCGTTTCGGTAAGCAACGATGTCAGGTGGCATAATAATGTATCCGTTCCTAGCATGAGAGTCAAACAAAATAGGTGTAGGTAACAGAATAGTATCACGAGTATTCTCATTAAAAACTAAGTTATAGCGAATATGGTGAGGAGGCTCAGGATCATCAATAAAATGGTGAGCTATCATAGACTGGTGGTCTGGGTAAACTCTAGGCTTCAAATAATTGTGAGGGTGTATGTGTCGGTGTCAAAACCGGAAGACCTTGGGGTAGGGAGTCCCGAGCTGTGGATCTTGGATCGATGGGTAACACGAGACAAAGGAGATGATGTTTACCCAGGTTCGGGCCCTCTTGATGGAGGTAAAACCCCACGTCCTGCTCTTGTTTATATTGATGATGATGTATCGAGTATAGAGTTGATCTACCTCGAGATCGTATGTTGTGTATGATTCTAATGATCTAGCATATATCTATCGACCAGGCTGGCTTTGGCTTATATAATGTACCGAGGCCTAGGATAACAAGAATACTAGTTGGCTATGTCAATGGAGAGGAGTCCTTGTCTTGATCACCAAGTCTTGTGGAATTTTCCTCGTATATGTCATCAGCTGTCTGAACTGGCCCAATAGTGAACCGCCATGGGGGTCCTCGGCCTGATCCACCTGGCCGAGAGACGACATGGTGAGTACCCCCTAGACCAGGACACCGTCAGTAGCCCCCTGAACCGATCTTCAAGTTGGGGAAGCTCCTCAGTTCTTCAGAACTGTTCTTCATCTTCGATCGCTGTTCTTGAAAATGGGTTGAACAAATCTTCCCATCTTCGATCTTGAGGATTGCCGAGCCAAATCCGAAGAGTTCACACGTCGGGCATCCGAGGAGCCCTTTAAGTCTTCGACCTTTATCAATGCCTTGTTATTTTTTATGCCACACCTCGGGTTTGAAGTGTTCCCCGTGCGGCGGTGTACTCTTGCGTCCGAGCTTCAATGCCGAACTACATCCGAGGTGTCTTTTTGCATCCGAGTGATACGTCTCCATCGTATCTAATTTTCCTTACGCTTTTGCTCTTGTTTTGGACTCTAATTTGCATGATTTGAATGAAACTAACCCGGACAGACGCTGTTTTCAACAGAACTACCATGGTGTTGTTTTTGTGCAGAAATAAAAGTTCTCGGAATGGAACGAAACTTTTTGGAGAATTTTTATACAATAAAAGAAAATTACTGGAGCCAAGAACCACCAGAGGGGGGGGGGTCCCTGGGGGAGCACAACCCACCAGGGTGCCCCCCTTCCTGGCGCACCTAGGTGGGTTGTGCCCACCTGGTGGCCCCACAGACCCTATCTCCGACGCCATAAAATCATATTTTTGGAGAGAAAAATCAGGGCGAAAGAATTATCGCGTTTCACAAGATGGAGCCGCCGCCACCTCCAGTTCTTCATCGGGAGGCCAGATCTGGAGTCCGTTTGGGACTTCGAAGAGGGGGATCTTCGATCTTCATCATCACCAACCCTTCTCCATCGCCAATTCCATGATGCTTCCCACCGGGAGTGAGTAATTCCTTCGTAGGCTCGCTGGTCGGTGAGGAGTTGGATGAGATTCATCATGTAATCGAGTTAGTTTTGTTAGGGCTTGATCCCTAGTATCCACTATGTTCTTAGATTGATGTTGCTATGACTTTGCCATGCTTAATGCTTGTCACTTTGGGCCCGGGTGCCATCATTTCAGATCTGAACTGTTTATGTTATCACCATTATACCTATGTTCTAGATCCAATCTTGCAAGTTATAGTCACCTATTACGTGTTATGATCCATAAACCCCGGAGTGACAGTATTCGAGATACTTTCCGGTGATGACCGTAGTTTGAGGAGTTCATGTATTCACTATGTGTTAATGCTTTGTTCCGGTTCTCTATTAAAAGGAGGCCTTAATATCCCTTAGTTTCCTTATGGACCCCGCTGCCACGGGAGGGTAGGACAAAAGATGTCATGCAAGTTCTTTCCATAAGCACGCATGACTATTTACGGAATACATGCCTACATTATATTCATGAACTGGAGCTAGTTTTGTATCGCCCTAGGTTATGACTGATATATGATGAATATCATCCAACGAATTCACCGATCCAATGCCTACGAGTTTTTCACATATTGCTCTTGCTAAGTTACTATTGCTATCACTGTTACCGTTACAGCTATTGTCACTACTACTATCAAAACTATCATATTACTTTGCTACTGATCATATTGCTGCAGATAATTAATCTCCAGGTGTGGTTGAATTGACAACTCAGGTGCTAATATTTTCAAATATTCTTTGGCTCCCCTTGTGTCGTATCTATAAATTTGGGTTGAATACTCTACCCTCGAAAACTATTGCGATCCCCTATACTTGTGGGTTATCAAGACCTTTTTCTGGCGCCGTTGTCGGGGAGCATAGCTATATTTGCTGAGTCACTTGGGATTATTATCAATTTATCACTATGAAGAATCTAAAGAATACAAAGACTAAGATTTTTCCCTCTAAGACGAGGGGAGGTAAGGAACTACCATCTAGCTCTGCACTTGATTCACCTTATATTTTGAGTAGACTTGCAACACCACCACATGCTATTAATCCTGATATGTCGCAAGTAATTGATGATGCTACTTCTACTATGAATGATACTCATGATGATGCTAGTACCTTGCTTGATGATAATGTGCCACTAGGTGAATTTCTTCATGAATAAATTGCTACAGCTAAAGATATTGAGAATGCTGAAACTGATGAAATCTTTAAAACTGATGAAGTACTCGAAACTGAAAATCTAGAAACACCTATTAGACCTAGCTCTCCTAGATATGAATTGCGTAAGATACCTGAAGGTTATGTTATGGATGAGGAGACAGCTAGAGACTTTCTTGCTTGCAATGATAGAGATGATCTTAAGAAATTACTATGCAAACTGAAAGAAAAATCTTTGAATGCTAGAATGAAATGTGGCCCTAAGTTTGCTACTTCACCTATCTTTGTTGATGATAAGGACTATGAATTCTCTGTCGACCCAGAGTTGATTACTTTGGTTGAATCTGATCCTTTCCATGATTATGAAACTAAAACTGTAGTGGCACATCTTACTAAGTTGAATGATATAGCCACCCTTTTTGCTTATGATTTGAAGATTCGCTACTATTATATTCTCAAATTATTTCCGTTCTCATTAAATGGTGATGCTAAGAAATGGTACAATACTCTTGCTCCTGGTTGTGTGCGTAGTCCCTAGGATATGATTTATTACCTCTCTGAAAAATATTTTCCTGCTCATAAGAAACAAGTTGCCTTACAAGAAATATTTAACTTTGTGCAAATTGAAGAAGAGAGTCTCCCACAAGCTTGGGGGAGGCTTCTCCAATTGCTTAATGCTTTGCCTGATCATCCTCTTAAGAAAAATGAAATACTTGATATCTTCTATAATGGACTAACCGATGCTTCTAGGGACTTCCTAGATAGTTGTGCTGGCTGTGTTTTCAGGGAACAGGCTGTTGAACAAGCTGATGAACTATTGAATAATATATTGATTTTTTAATTGGACTCTTCCTGAACCACCGCCTAAACCCACTCCGAAGAAGAGGGGCATCTTATATCTCAGTCCTGAAAGTATGCAAAAGGCAAAGAAAAGCATGAAGGAAAAAGGTATTAAAGTAGAGGATATTAAAAATTTACCACCTATTGAAGAAATACATGGACTTGACACACCACCACCAAAGGTGGTAGATGTAAATTCTTTACTGAAATTTGATGAAAGGGACAATCCTTATAATATGCATCCTAGTCATGCTTTTATGAGTTTGATAACTACATTAGGAAACAAGATTACTTCAATGAAAATGTTATGAAACAATTAAAATACAATTCCGATATGATTGCTCGCTTGAGTGACTTGTTATTTAGAATCTCCAATGATGTTAGAGGTGTAGGGAAACATGCCTCTATGGTTCAAACTCAACTAGAACAGGTTGCTAAATCTCAAAGAGAATTGCTTGATGAAATGAATAATAATATAAATGACTTTGCTATTAGAGTAGCAACTAGAGGAGGTAAAATGACTCAGGAACCACTTTATCCTGTAGGACACCCTAAAAGAATTGAATAAGACTCTCAAAGAATTAACACTGATGCACCTAGTCCTTCTAGAAAGAAAAAGAAGAAGAAAAGTGATAGGACTTTGCATGCCTCTAGTGAACCTGAAGTGGAAAAACCTCCTGAAGATGATAATGATGTTTCTATTTCTGGTGCTGAAACTCAATCTGGTAATGAACATCCACCTAGTGATAATGAAAAGGAAAATGAAGATGTTCATGAAGACACTCAACCAGACAACAATAAGGAACCAGACAATGATGTTGAAATAGAACCAGCTGTCGATCTTGATAACCCACAACCCAAAAATAAAAGATATGATAAAAGAGACTTTGTTGCTAGAAAACATGGGAGAGAAAGAGAACCATGGGTTCAAAAACCCATGCCCTTTCCACCTAAATAAACTAAGAAAAATATGATGAAGAATTTGAACGCTTTGCTGAAATGCTTAGGCTAGTCTTTTTGCGCACCCGCTTGACTGATATTTTAAAGATGGCCCCTTATGCAAAATATATGAAAGAGATCATCTCTAATAAAAGAAAGATACCTAAAGCTGAAATTTCCACCATGCATTCTAATTGTTCTTTTAAGGATGAGTACCTAAAAAACTTGGAGATCCGGGAATACCAACTATACCTTGCTCCATCAAAAGAAATTATGTCAAAACTGCTTTGTGTGATTTAGGAGCTAGTGTTAGTGTTATGCCTTTCTCCTTATATAAAAGACTTGATTTGAATAAACTCACACCTACTGAAATATCTTTGCAAATGGCTGACAAATCAACAGCCATACCTATCGGGATTTGTGAGGATGTGCCCGTTGTTGTTGCAAATGTTACTATCTTAACTGACTTTGTTATACTTGAGATGCCCAAGGACGACAACATGTCGATTATCCTTGGTAGACCCTTCTTGAATACTGAAGGGGCTGTTATTGATTGCAATAAAAGCAAGGTCACTTTTCATATCAATGGTAATGAGCATACAGTACACTTTTCGAAGAAACAATTCCAAGTGAATGGTATTAATGTTATTGAAAAATCTCCGACACTCACTATTGGAAGCTTTCAACTACCTCTACCTACTGCCAAAAAGAAATATGAAATGCTTATTGTTGGAGACGTGCATATCCCCATTGAGGTAACTTAGTGTTTTACGAAAGTTCTTTGGTTTCATGCTAATCGAAGGTGGTTATTAATAAGACTTGATCAACCTTATTAATGGATCACTTTTGAGAGGTATAAAGTTGATGAATTGAGTAAGCACAACATTCTGTTCCCAACCTTTGTTTTCTATTTTTCTTAGTTAAATAAAATAAAATGCCTTGTTTTGTCTGTTTTCTGAATTTCCCGTGCAATAAAAAATGACCCAAAAATAAAAGTTCTCAGAATGCTCTGAAAATTTAATATGATTTTTTCTGAATATTTCTGAATTTATAGTGCAAATAACATCAGAGGGGGTGCACCAAGTGGGCACGGCCCACCTGGGCGCGCCCTGGTGGGTTGTGGTCCCCATGTGGGCCCCCTCACTTATCTCTTTAGCCCATGTCATCACCTACCTCCAGAAAAAAATCACCATTGCTCTCCCTCTCGTGTTCTTGCTCTCAAACCCGCGGATTTTGATCTCTTTGCTCGAAGCTCCATTTCTGAAACTGTTTGGGGGATTGCTGCGTGGTATGTGACTCCTCCATTGCTCCAACTAGTTTTTGCTTTAGTGGATTATATTTTGAATAATTAGCTACTCTTGGTGCTGCTGTAGATGAGCTTGCATGTTGAATTCTTAGAGTTGTAAGTAGTTTGAATGCTTAATATGGCCTCTATGCATCCCTATGAGTAGTTGCTTTCAATCTTGTGAAGTTTTGTTAACAAAATTTTGTGGACTAAATTTTTTCAGAATTTTGTTCATAGGAATAAGATGAGTTTCTTTAGGAAGTTTGCCTCCAAGAAGAGCTCTAAGGGAGTTGTTGGAGAATCATCGGACAATGATCTCCATACTCGGAGAAGAGCGGAGGTGCGGCCGTGCGAATGGCCGCATAACCCCTTCATGGATGGAGCCGAAATTCGTCAAGAGTTTGCACAATTTGCTGCTAATGCTGGGCTTACTGACTTCATCGCAGCTGAGTGTGAACAATACCATATCCTCACAAATTCCTTTGCGCAAAGTTTCCATTTTCTGAGTAGGAATAATCCCCCTGAGGTGCAGTTTAACTTATATGCTGAAACCCGTCAGATACCACTTACTGAATTTTGTGACATATGCTTGATCCCTTCTGACGGGGAAATAAGAGAGCCTAGGCCTGCTAAATTTGAGGACTTTTATTGTACTCTGTCAGTGGGAGATGATAGAGGCGTGTCGAGTGTCACTGCTACTAGTTTGCAGTTTCCTTTTGTGCACTATTTTACTCTGTTTATTGCTAAGTGTTTAATTGCTAGAGAGAAGGTCGGTGCACTTTGCGCTCCGAACTTTGCCATCCTACGCTTTGCACTTTACGGCAATAACACTTATAGCCTAGGGGCCATTATTGCATGTCGTCTGCACCTTAACAGATCCAAGGGTAAAATTCATGGCGGTATCTATGCTACTCGTTTAGCGAGTCACTTTAACGTTCAGATATGCCAACATGATTATCATTTAACCAAGGTTTATCTAGACCACCAGGCAATGAAGGATCACCAGTTTATGGATATCGATGACTCTATTAATAATATCCCTTACAAACTGGTTTTTAGTGTGGATTCCCATGATATTATCCCTTTGCCTGCACCTGCTTTGTTTGATTCTATTGCTAGGAGGGTGTCGTGGATTTAACACGGCAGATGCCCTAGCAAAAGGACTTAGGTGTGGAGCAATCGCAACTAGGTTAGCTTGAAGGGGTTAAACGGGACAAAGGACACAGAGAGTTTACCCAGGTTCGGCCCCTCTCAACGAGGTAAAAACCTACTCCTTCTTTAGGTTGTATTGCTTGGGTTTCGATCACCAGGGAGCGAATACGCTTGACCTAGTTCTCGATGAGCTGTTTCTTGAGCTAACCCACCGCCAGGTCACCCCTTTATATATAGGTTAATGCACGGTGGCTTACAGAGTCCCGTCCGGCTCACACAAACATGACCGGCTCGGTTTCTAACTAAGCTTGCCTTACAGGATAAGTTTAAACATATGACAGCTCACACCCGTGGGCCTCAAGTCGTCTCCGGGTCTTGGGCCTTCAATTGGCTTGCTCTATGAACCAACATCTTCATATCTTCTTGGACCTTATTGGGCCTCTCCATCTTTAAGCCGCCAGTGGCATGACCCGGCCCCTCCTGGGCGGGTCATACCCAGTAGTTACATCCCCAACATTAGGCCCCATGTTGATTTGAACTGGTTCATATCAATCTTCACCACTTGACTTAGCAGAATCTTCCTTTATCAATTTTTTTCCAATTCATTGTAACCCGCCATGACGTCACATCTCAGAATCATGTTAACCCGCCATGACATCATTGCGCATTAACTTCGCACAAAGCCCAGGACATCTCAATAGATCTTTATCTTAATGGACCTCCCGAAAATCGAGGCGTCCACATAGCCACATAACCATTTTTCGGCCTCCTCGATTCCCGCGCATGCCATCTATCCACTTCCTTATAAATAGGGACAGGGGTCCTTCTTTTACTTTTTACCCTTGCCCCCTCATCTTCGTCTTCCTCCTTGCGACGCCTCTGCAAACCCGAGCTCCGCCGCCACCGTCTTCCTCCAGCGTCACCAACTCCGGCCGCTGCATCAACCTGAACGGACCAGAGAGACGTGGTGCACTTCCGCTGTTCATCAGCATCAACAGGTACCCATTTTGCTTCGCATCAGATCTGCACTAGGGTTTGCTCAGTTCATCGGAGCTCTTCGCCGTTCTTCATTTTCCTCTTTAGATCACGTAGTTGGATCTGAACACAATACTGAAGATATGTGGTAATAGCTTTAGCATCCGTTTCCAATCGCAGAAGATACATTTTCTGCATAAGATCCCATCTGAGCACATGAGTTCTTCTACTGCCACGACCTTAGGTTTAAAATTTATTTTCTTTTTTGAACTGCTGTAGATCCAAAATAATAGAACTGATTTGTGAAACATGTTTGTTTAGCACTTAGCAAAATTTCACTCATAGGCCTACAGATACTGGTGAACTGCAGCCGTGCGGGCGGCTTATGAGATACGCCGTAACCCGCCGGACACCATTAGCCCCTCTTTAAGCCGTCAGTATATGTTCAGAACCTGTATGACCTGGCATCATCTTTCGGTTTAACCATACCAATGTTTATAGCACATACCCTCTGCATACGAATTGGCCTTGCATAACGCACTTACTTGTTGATCACTGGACGGCTTAAGAGCATAACCTTAATCCGGCAATATTCTCTTTTCTAGGCTTTCATCAACAGAATGACCAAAACTGTTACTTCATGCAACTGGGTCGCCTCCCGGGTTACCGAGCAAATGCTAAACGAGCATGTTCAGGTGGGCGTCTTAGCCGCAAAGAACGTTATCCACTGGAGAGTCCCAGGAACCGAGACCACTCCTAACCCAAAAGAAGGCGAAGTTGTAGTTTTTACTGATCACATGCTCCGGGGGTTCACTCCACCCGGCTCAAAATTCTTTCATGATGTGCTGCACTTCTTTCAACTCCATCCACAAGATATTGGGCCCAACTCTGTTTCAAACATCTGCAACTTCCAAGTTTTTTGCGAAGTGTATCTTCAACAGGAGCCCACTGTAGAACTGTTCAGGGAATTCTATTACCTGAACCGCCAGACCAAGTTCACGGACGGACCCAACTTAGAACTAGGTGGCATTTCAATTCAGAGACAAAAAGAAGCCACATTTCCTGCTGCCGCACCTCCCAGCCATCCTAAGGACTGGAACCAGACTTGGTTCTATTGCAAAGACACCTCTCCAGAAGACGAAAATCCTCTGCCGGGTTATCGCGAAAGCCGGCTTAGCAACAGACATCCTCTCCCAGAACGGATCAGTACAGAAGAACGGGCCAAATATATGCCCATATTTTCAAAGATCAGAGCCTTGATGGCCAACGGTTTGACTGGAGTCGATCTGGTTTGTTGCTGGGTCGCATGGAGAATCTTGCCCTTAAGCCGCCGATCCGGCTTAATGTGTGAGTATACCGGCAATGTTAAAGATCCGCTGCGTTAGTCTCCAATCCATCTGGATGATAAACAAATCAATGATATAACAAAGACTCTGCTCAATGAGAGTCTAGAGACTTGCAGCAAAGTGGGGTTGAACCCCTTCTGCACCCTCAACAAGCCGCCAGCTGTAAGTATTTTTGAGCAACTTTCATTAACTCATTATCGGTCAATCTGCCTTCTCATTCTTACTTGAACTTCTGCAGGTTGACTCCCCCTTTTGGAACAAGAAACTCCAAGATAAACCGGCCAAGAAGGTTAGAAACAAGACCAAGGTGATCAAGAAGCCTGCCAAAAAGAAGGCAGATGCAACTGATCTTTTTACTCTAGATGATGAGTCGGAGGTAGAACTTGACTCCCTTGGCTCTTTCTTTGTTCATCTTATTGACATTGATTACTATCAGGATGACGCGGAGGCCAGCAATGCAGATGGTGAAGAGGTAATTATCCTTTCCTCCGACTCAGAACCTTTGCCAAGACAGAAAGTTCATCAAGCGAGCCAGAAAGTAAGGTTTTGTCACCCTTTAGCTTACTTGGATCCCAACTTTATTTTGAAGAAACAGCAGCATGAAGTTCGCCGCATAACCCGGAACATTGGTGGTGGGATTCTCTCCTTCGGTTTACCCAACACGCCGGCTCCTCGCAAGCGCCGAGCAGAGGTTTCACAGATTTCCGACTTAGCTTTTCCGAAGGCGGGTCTTATTCGACACCCTCTTAACCTTGCTGATTCAAACTATCAGGGAACTTCCAACTCCTCATCTGGTGACTCCACTGGGACTCAGATCCCACTCTTCAAAGTCGCCCCTGGGTGAGGATATTGAATTTCTTTGATTTTAAACCCTTTGTAAATTATCATGCTCACATCTTTGTCTCATTGTCAGCGGTCAAGCCAAGCCAACCAAGAAGGCGAAGACAAGTAAGCCGGGCGAAAACACCAATACCACTGAAGATCCCAAAGCTACTGACCCGGAGAAACAGACACTGTCTGAATCTTTGTATCAAACTTCTGAAGCAGCTATGGATGATCCGCCGCCAGAAGAGCACCATGTCACACTAGACTTCATGGATGTTAACCCGGCCACAGCTAAGCCGCCAAGTCCCATCAAGCCTGCTGAAAAAGAGGCTGAAGATGTTATCGTCACCGGGACTGGTTATGCAGAACCGGCCAAGCCCACAGTCTTAGCAAAACATAGCGCCAAGGAGGAATTTTCAGCTGTTGAAAAAGGCAAATGGAAGCTGGATTTGGAGAGTTATGCTTAGTTCAATGCTCAGGAGATTCACGCGGGTTACTTAAACCGCCTTCATACCAGCCATGACTTTGAAGCCGGCTTAGTCAATCTGATGAAGGAGCATTTTGAGGTAAACACTGAAAACTCTTCTCGTATACATAACTGTCAGCCGCCAAGTCTACTGAATATGAAAGGAGTGAATATGCTGTAGACTTAAATAGCATTTTTGACCTTGTAGCTATTCCATAGCAATTGTTAACTCTGTTGAATCAAAACGAGCAGCCCTCAAGGGCCGGCTTAAACTAGAAGCTTTAAGCCGGGACTTCAAATTGTAGCGCTAAAATCCGCATATGTAGCCCCCAAGGGCCGGCTTAAGCTGCATAGCTAAGCCGGGACTTACCATAATGCCTGGTGAACAAATCCACATATGTAGCCCCCATGATCCTGCTGCCGTTGAGAAAGCTAGCCGGGTCATTAAAGATTTGTCTTAAAATGAAGCAACCTGCATTAGCCCCCAAGTGCCAAGTAAAATACTTGTATTATGCTTGGGACTTCAAATAAGATGATTATCATAACCACATACTACCTGTCTTTGTATATGGCAGGCTGAATTGAATATGAAGGAATCTCAAGTCACTGATCTGCGGCAAAACATCCAACCCCAACAATCACAGACTTCAAAGGCCAAATCAGAGCTGAAAACCACCTTAGAAGAGATTGAAAAGTTAAAAAGGGATTTCAGCGCTGAAAGAACCGGCTGGGACACCGAGAAGGCGGCTCTGTTAAAAAGAGCGGAAGATGCTGAAGCTACTCTAAAGCCAATGACTAACGAGTTATCCGGCTTGAAACATCAAATCAATAGCATGACAGCTGCCATCTTTGGTAAGTAATATAGTACTTCAATCTTTCACCATCAATGTATAACAATCATTAGCCGGTTTATCAATATCTTTGCTAATGCAGGCTCCAGAATTTCCAACCTTGGCCCAGACATGCGCGTGAAGCTTAAAGCTACATGCACCCTTGTGGAGCAGTTATACACCGGCGCTCAACGAGCTATAGCTGCCGTCTCTCATACTAAACAGCCACCTTCACTCATCAGAGAAACACTGGACAAATTGTCCGTCGTACCCCAAAGGGTGGAGGAGATAAAGCGGTCAGCCGCCAGAGCTGGTGCCATCACCGCCCTGAGCCGGGCCAATGCATGGCAGGCAGAGCTTGACCCAGAGGAATTGGCCACTGGCTGTCCCAGCTTAAAAGAAGATGGGTCTCCCTTCAGTGCAGATGACTTTACCAAAATTGTAAAGGAAATACGTCCTTTGGCAAGCAAGTTGGCTGAGGAGACCGATCTCTCCAAGTATCAGGTGGCTTATACTGTTGAAAAGGCAAAAGTGAAAATGCCAGTTTATCCAGTTATGGATCTTATTCCACCAACACGTAAGCACACCTTGGCTCCTGATATTGATCCATCAACACTCATAGATGATGAGGCTGTATTCAAAGCCGTAACTGGCATCAATTGGACATCACCTGATTTCCAGCCAGTGGAAGAAGAAGAAGAACCGGCGCTGGATGACCCAAAAGCTTCAACTCACCAAGACGAGGGCAACTGAATCACAAGGCGGTTCTCAGACTGCAACCCGGCGTATTTTGTTCTGAAAAACTTTCAATCAATTGGGCCGCAGAAAGCCTTGTAATAGGCTAGTGTAAAACAGTGATCTTGTCATGCCATCGTGCATACTTATCTACATAATGTTTTAAACCGCCGATCTAACGTTTGAAGATCTGTTGCTTATGCTCATAATGTTATCAATCATGTAGGTCATATTATCATATTCCCTGCACACAAGCAAATAACATGTACCCTGGCGGTTTAAGCCCGGGCGGGTCATGATGTCACATATAAAATTTACTGGTGACTGTATAGTCCATAACCAGGGCAGGTTATCAAACCTCACATATTCATATAACAAGTAAAAACATACCTGTGAGATTGGTTCATACTGCCAGCTTACAACGCCATATGCAGTAAGGGTAACAGCCCAAAAAACTTATAGCGCAATAACTCCAAGTGCACAATCAAAATATACTGGCGACTTGTCGTCCAAAGCCAGACCAGGTTATCAAAACCCCATATATGCTCAAATACGAGCCGTAAGGATTAAGGCTACATGGCCTGAATCGTTTTAATCCATATGTCAATATGGTGCAATGAAATGAACCCAAACAGTGTTCAGAAAAATAACAAATTAGAAAAAATAAGGCTTTCATAGGCTGCCAAGCCTCAATATCAAGTGTTGTTCATGGGCCACACAGCCACTGAGTTAATCCTTCATTCAAACCTGTAAGCCGGGCCTCACATGACCAACCGCCGTTTTAACTTTCACAAGTTCATGGTCTTTATAAGATTGGCTGTCAAGAGTACGACGGCCCATTCCAGGATTACCTGGGCGGAGTGGCAGACATACCAGGCAGGATAAATCGTAATTTGGTGTTTTACACCTGGCGTACAAGCCGATCAAAAAAGGGTAAACAAAGCTATGTTCATTGAACAGGAAGCCCCCAAGTGATATATAATGAGCCCTCAAGGCAGGATACCTATGTTTGAACTGTGCACTGCAGCAAGTTCTCTTTGGTAACCTTTTACTTGGGCAATAAGCCCCCAAGTGATTTGCAACAAGGCGTATAAGCCGGATCAATAGGGTAGTCATAGCTATGCTCAATGAGTAGGAAGCCCCCAAGTGATCTTATGAACTGACAATAAAGACTCAGATACTCAGAAATGAAACGACAGAGGTCCTGAATTATCAGGGATGCCGGCTTTATTATACTTGATCATAATATATACATGGATGAAAATATGTACAACACAAGAGCCAGTGGCTCAAGTGTAATAAGGCCGAAGATGAGCAATGTTCCAAGGTCGGCTAGTCTCCTCCTCTGATGTACGTGAGTCCTTGTGGTCTCGAATATCAATGAGGTAGTATGACCCGTTGTTCAGGTTTTTGCTGACCACAAAAGGCCCTTCCCAAGGTGGGTATAATTTGTGCATATCTGTTTGATCCTAAATAAGCCGGAGCACCAAGTCACCTTCTTGAAAGGTCCCGGTTTTAACCCGACGGCTATGATAACGACGCAGATCTTGCTGGTAAATCGCCGAACAAGCCGCCGCCAGGTCACGCTCCTCATCCAGGAGGTCGAGATCATCCTAACGTGCTTTTTCATTATCAGCTTCATCGTAAGCCACCACACGGGGTGAATCGGGACGGATGTCACTGGGAAGAACCGCCTCTGCTCCGTACACCATGAAGAAAGCCGTATAACCCATGGATCTGTTGGGGGTAGTATTGATACTCCAAAGCACTGAGGGTAATTCCTCAACCCAACAACCCGGCGTCCTCTGCAAGGGGACCATAAGCCGGGGCTTGGTACCTCTCAAGATCTCTTGATTGGCCCTTTCAGCTTGACCATTGGATTGGGGGTGATCCACTGATGAGACGTCAAGACGAATATGCTCTCATTGACAAAACTCTTTCATAGCACCCTTCGACAGATTAGTACCATTATCAGTTATAATGCTATGAGGGTAACCAAAGCGGAAAATCCCGTTTTTAATGAATTGAACCGTCGTTGCCGCATCACATTTACTGACAGGCTCTGCCTCAACCCAGTTTGTAAATTTATCAACCACCACCAAAAGGTGGGTCTTTTTGTCCTTGGATCTCTTAAAAGGTCCAACAATATCCAGCCCCCAGACTGCAAATGGCCAAGTGATTCGAATCATCCGCAATTCCTGAGCCGGCACATGAGCTCGTCTGGAAAACTTCTGACAACCGTCGCACTTGCTAACCAGATCCTCTGCATCAGCATGAGCCGTCAGCCAATAAAACCCATGACAAAAAGCCTTAGCCACGAGAGATTTAGAGCCGACATGATGACCACAATCTCCTTCATGAATCTCCCTTAGAATTTCACGGCCCTCTTCAGGAGAGATACATCACTGAAACACCCCTGTAACGCTGCATCGGTGTAACTCGCCATTGACAATCGTCATTGACTTAGACCGCCGGGTTATTTGCCTGGCCAAAGTTTCGTCCTCAGGTAACTCACCCCGGGTCATATAAGCCAAATATGGAACTATCCAATCAGGAATAGCATGAAGAGCCGCCACCAACTGTGCCTCCGGGTCAGGGACAGCAAGATCCTCTTCCGTAGGCAACTTAACCGAAGGATTACTTAGAATATCAAGAAAAACATTAGGTGGTACCGGCTTACGCTGAGACCCCAGCCGGCTTAAAGCATCAGTCGTCTCATTTTTCCTGCGATCAACATGTTCCACTTGATAACCATTGAAATGGCCAGCAATAGTATCAACTGCCCGGCGATAAGCTGCCATGAGTGGGTCTTTGGAATCCCAAGTTCCTGAAACTTGTTGAGCCACTAGATCTGAATCGCCAAAAGACCTGACCCAGCTTAGGTTCATCTCTTTAGCCATTCGAAGACCATGGAGTAAGGCCTCATACTCAGCTACATTGTTAGTACAAGGAAACATCAACCTTAAGACATAGCAAAACTTATCACCTCGTGGGGAAGTCAAAATAACTCCAGCCCCCGAGCCTTCCAACTGCCTGGATCCATCAAAATGTATAGTCCAATATGTATTATCAGGCTTCTCCTCAGGCATGTGCAATTCTGTCCAGTCATTGATGAAATCCACAAGTGCTTGAGACTTGATGGCTGTCCGGGGCATATATTTCAAACCATGGGGTCCAAGCTCAATGGCCCACTTGGCCACCTGGCCTGTAGCTTCTCTGTTTTTAATAATATCCCCTAGAGGAGCAGAACTGACCACAGTGATGGGGTGACCAAGGAAATATTGTTTCAACCTACAACTAGCCATGAACACTCCGTAAACCAGCTTCTGCCAATGTGGGTACCTCTGCTTAGATTCAATTAGTACCTCACTGACATAGTAAACCGGCCTCTGAACCGGATATTCCTTGCCTGATTCCTTCCTTTCCACAACAACCGCCACGCTGACGGCTCTGCTATTAGCAGCCACATATAAAAGCAAGGGCTCCTTGTCAATAGGAGCTGCAAGAACCGACGGCTCAGCCAATTGTTTTTTAAGTGCCTCGAACGCCTGATTAGCAGCATCACTCCAAACAAAGCGATCTGTTTTCTTCATCATCTGGTAGAGGGGAATAGCCTTTTCTCCCAGGCGGCTTATAAACCGGCTTAAAGCCGCTATACGACCCGCCAAACGCTGGATGTCGTTAATACATGCCGGCTTAGCCAAAGAAGTGATAGCCTTGATTTTCTCCGGGTTAGCTTCAATACCTCTCTCAGAGACCAAAAAACCCAAGAGCTTGCCCGCGGGCACGCCAAAGACACACTTGGCCGGGTTAAGCATCATCTTGTAGACCCAGAGGTTGTCAAAGGTCTCCTTCAAATCATCTAACAAGGTCTCCTTCTTCCTGGACTTCACAACAATATCATCCACATAAGCATGAACATTGCGTCCAATTTGGTTGTGGAGGCAATTCTGAACACAACGCTGATAAGTCGCCTGGGCACTCTTGAGCCCAAAAGGCATAGACACATAACAGAAGGCTCCAAAGGGAGTGATGAAAGATGTTTTCTCCTGGTCCTTAACTGCCATCTTGATCTGATGATAACCAGAATAAGCATCCAAAAAACTCAAATGCTCACAACCCACCGTAGCATCAATGATCTGATCAATACGAGGGAGAGTAAAAGGATCAGCCGGACAGGCCTTGTTAAGGTCCGTGTAATCCACACACATACGCCAAGTGCCATTTTTCTTAAGTACCAGCACCGAGTTAGCCAACCATTCAGGATGAAAAACTTCAATGATAAACCCGGCCGCCAAGAGCTGGGCCACCTCCTCACCAATGGCCTTGCGCCTCTCTTCATTAAAACGACGAAGAAATTGCTTGACCGGTTTAAACTTTGGATTAATATTGAGAGTGTGCTCAGCGAGTTCCCTCGGTACACCTGGCATGTCTGAAGGCTTCCATGCAAAGATGTCCCGGTTCTCATGGATGAACTCGATGAGCGCGCTTTCCTATTTTGGATCCATGTTGGCACTGATAATGAACTGTTGGGATGAATCGCCAGGGACAAAATTGGCCTGCTTGGTGTCATTTGCCGACTTAAACTTCAACAAGGGGTCATGCTCTATGGTTGGCTTCTTCAAAGGGGTCATATCCGCCAGGTCAACATTATCTTTGTAGAACTTCAACTCTTCTGTCGCACAAACAGACTCAATGTAGGCAGCATCGCCCTCTTCACATTCCAAAGCTATCTTCCTGTCACCATGCACTGTGATGGTACCCTTACGACCCGGCATTTTAAGATGCAGATAAACATAACAAGGTTGTGCCATAAACTTGGCATAAGCCGGCTGTCCAAACAAGGCGTGATAAGGGCTCTTGATCTTGACCACCTGAAAAGTCAATGTTTCAGCCCTGTAATCAGGCTCATTGCCAAAAGCCACTTCCAAGGCTATCTTGCCCACCAGATATGCCGACTTACCAGGCACTACCCCATGAAAAACTATAGAAGACGGCTTAAGATCTTTATCAGTCAAACTCATACGGCGAAAAGTATCATAGTAGAGGATATTGATACTGCTACCTCCGTCCATAAGTACCTTTGTGAACTTGTATCCTCCAACCTGAGGAGCCACCACCAAAGTCAGCTGACCCAGGTTGTCAACCCGGAGTGGGTGATCCTCACGGCTTCATACAATGGGTTGTTCTGACCATCGCAAGTATCGAGGGACTGCCGGCTCGACCGTGCTCACCGCGCCTTTATGAACCTTCTGATCTCGCTTGCACAAATTCATAGTAAAAACATGATATTGGCCACTGTTCAGCTGCTTTGGATTACTCTGATAACCAGACTGCTGCTGCTGATTACCCTGACTAGGCTGCTGATTAACACCGCCTTGATTGCGTTGGCCTTGAAAACCAGAGTTTGAACCGCCACCTCCAAAGCCAGGCCCGTGAGAGCCGGATCCTGACCCGCCATTCGGGGCATGATGGTTCTGATAAAAATCGGAATTTCTATACTCCCTCATGATGAAGCAATCTTTCCACAAATGAGTGGCCGGCTTATCCTGAGAACTGTGCTTCAGACAAGGTTGATTCATTATCGCCTCCAGGTTAAATTTTGGCCCGCCAAACCGGGGTACTGATGATTTCCCCTTACGGCGCTGATTGCTATTCTGCGTGCTGGTGTTAGCCATAAAGTCTGAACCACCATCGGTTTGCTTGTGCTTACCGTTGTTACCTTGACCCGCCGTATTGTGCTGCTGTCCCTTTCCATTGCCGCCCTTCTTCCCCTTGCCAGCCTTCTCTTCATCAGACGCTGGGTCTTTAGTACTATCTGAGTCAGCATATTTGGTGAGAGCCGCCATGAGCTCTCCCATATCATTGCAGTGGCGCTTAAGCCGCCCTAGCTTCTGTTCGAGAGGAAGGAAACGGCAATTTTTCTCCAAAATCAGGATGGCTGAACCGGCGTTGATGCTATCTGATGAGTGAATAACAGCCGAGACCCGGCGGACCCAGTGATTGGTTGACTCATCCTCAAGCTGGACACAGGCGTCAAGGTCGATGATCGACATGGGTTGCTTACATGTATCTCTGAAATTCTGAATAAAGCGTGCTTTCAACTATGCCCATGAACTGATGGAGTTGGCAGGTAACCCTTTCAACCAGGTACGAGCCGACCCATCCAACATCATGGTGAACTACTTAGCGCACACAGCGTCATTGACGTCTAACATCTCCATGGCCATCTCATAGCTCTCAATCCATGCCTCTGGAGGTTGATCAGCTGTGTAATTGGGCACCTTGCGAGGGCCCTTAAAATCCTTGGGCAGACGCTTATTACGCAAAGCTGGCACTAGACACGGCACACCCACGTTCCTAGAAGTCATCCCAGCTTCTATAGACACCGACGGGTTATGTTGAGGTTGCTGATAAGCCGCTAACTGAGCCGCCAGCTCTGCCTCCCGGCGTGCTCTGGCCTGATCCACCAAGGCCTGAGCATTGTTCTCAGCGCGTGGCGGGTCACGCCCACGGGGCTGGTTATTGTGCTACTCACTGCTCGAAACCGCTGGCGACTCAATGCGCCGGCTGTAACTCCGGCTTTGGCGTGGGGTTGAATGAATCCGCTCACGGCTATATGAATACGCCGCTTGTTGAACTACCGCGGTTTGAAGTAGTTCCATAGCCTTCCATGCCTCAACTGCCGTGGGAGACTCGCCTTGCACCGGGAGAGCCGCCAGCCGCGACGCCGCAGCAATCATGTTATCCAGAGGGTTAGAATAATGACCCGGCGGTGTCGGCACCTGCTGAGGCGGGGTTAAATTCAAACGAGGCGGGTCTGCAACACGTGGTTGAACCGTCCCCCCAGTTACGGGCGCCTTAACAGCCCGGGTTACCTCAGGCAGATTACTTGGTCCGGACCCAGGTATGTTGAAAAGATTCCTCGCATCGTACTCCGGAGGTAGACGACTCTGGTGCCTCCTTCGTAGAACGGCGTTGGATGCATTCTGGTCCAAGTTTAACTGGAAATTTTCTGCTTGAATCCGCTGTGACTCAGCGTCCAGGGCAGCTCATTCTGTCGCCATCCTAGCATTCTCAGCGGTAAGCTCAATTTTGGCTTGAGCTATCTCATCTCTCAGTTTTGCCACATCCACCTTATGCTGCGCTTGAGTCACCGGAGTCACCTCTGCCTCTAACAAAGTTGCTAAGGCGACCAAGAGCTCGGACAAAACTTGAGCCGGCGGGCGCACAGAACCGCTCACGCCGGCCGTCGCCTCAGCCATTGAACCGGAAGTCATAGCTGCCGCAGTTGATGAATTCAGCACCAGTTGTGTGCCGGCCATGAAGATCGCGACTTTGTTCGGTGGCTCATAGGGGTCCGGAATACTGTCACCATCAGAACAGCCCCCAAGCCCGCTGTCTTGCAGTTGATACATTGAGTTGGTCTCACCGGTTGAGGACTCATCATCAGAGTAGATGACCGTCTCTCCGCCAGATGCAGATCCTTCCTCAAGATTCGCTCCATGAACAAACCCAACAAAAGTGTGCTTCACAGCGACTTGAATCTTGGTGGGGTGTGCGCGTCGAGCCGTCTCGATGATGTCGGTGTAGGTGTCCGACTCAGGCTCCGACTCGCCGATCTTGCCGATGAAGACGTGGATTTCGCCAAAGGGGACCCGGTACCCATATTCGATTGAATCGGCCTCAGGACCCCAGCCTACGTCGTCGATGTAGATCTTGCCGTGACGACTCTTGGTCATCTGGCCCCCGGCATATCCCTTGATCCCTGAGAAGCTGCCCTTCAAGAACTCAAAACCACCGTGCGCTGGCCCCACGGTGGGGGCAAACTGTCGTGGATTTAACACGGCAGATGCCCTAGCAAAAGGACTTAGGTGTGGAGCCATCGCAACTAGGTTAGCTTGAAGGGGTTAAATGGGACAAAGGACACAGAGAGTTTACCCAGGTTCGGCCCCTCTCAACGAGGTAAAAACCTACTCCTGCTATAGGTTGTATTACTTTGGTTTCGATCACCAGGGAGCGAATACGCTTGACCTAGTTCTCGATGAGTTGTTTCTTTAGTTAACCCGCCGCCGGGTCATCCCTTTATATACAGGTTAATGCCCGGCGGCTTACAGAGTCCCGGCCGGCTCACACAAACCTGACCGGCTCGGTTTCTAACTAAGCTTGCCTTACAGGATAAGTTTAAACATATGGCAGCTCACACTCGTGGGCCTCAAGTCATCTCCGGGTCTTGGGCCTTCAATTGGCTTGCTCTATGAACCACCATCTTCATATCTTCTTGGACCTTATTAGGCCTCTCCATCTTTAAGCCGCCAGTGGCATGACCCGGCCCCTCCAGGGCGGGTCATACCCAGTAGTTACATCCCCAACAGAGTGGATACAGGATCATGCTTGAGGACATCATTGCCTACCGAAACACCCAGGCAGAGGCAGAGGAGGAGCCTCAGGAGTCGGACGCTCAGGTGCCCGCTCCACAGCACTTCGAGATGGGACTGGATGGCTACTACGAGTGGTGATTACCAAGCTAGGCCAAAAGCCTAAGCTTGGGGGAGTACGTATTTCCACCGACATTACATTCATGTTCACACATTGCATTCCAGTTGTCGGTGTTCACACTTTTTCATTGTATTATCCATGCTAGATTTATTGTCTCGCTTTCTTCTTATGTGCTTGAAAAACTTTGAGAAAATCACAAAAAAATGTTTCTTGCTTCTTTTGGGTTTTTCTTTCTAGTTTAGCTAGTTGTAGTATTAAAAAGTAAACCCAAAAAGATTTCCTTGTTCTTCTTTTGCTTGTTGGGAGCTTTCCCGTGTAAATAGTTTTTCTCATTTTTGTTTTCCCTTTTCCATTAACTTGCTTTCTTCTAGAAAAACTAAAAACTCCAAAAATATTTTAGTGTGTTTCTCTGAATTTCTTTTTATTGAGTCGTACCGAGGAGAAGACCACGATGACAATGTTGAGTGGCTCTCATATGCATTGATCTAACGAAGAGCCCATATTACCTTGTCTTCTTCTTTTGAATAAAATGTTTGCAGATTCCAGCTTAGTCCACGGGACTCTTGTACTATTATTATTTTCATATCATTCGGTCATGTAAGTGACAGGCAACAATGACGATATTTGATGAACTGGCTGTGGCAGAGAGAAACGGGAATGAACTCAACTTGTTCTGTTTTTGTAAATATGTTTAACCTAGTATCCATGATTTGGCATATTATGATCAAACATGTTTGCAATGACAATTAGAGATTATAGTTTCTCATGCCATGCTTAAGTAGTTAGGAGTGGATAATGATTTATCTTGGATGTCAACATGCATTAAAATGATTGTGATGTGGTATGATGATATGGTATCCTCCTCCGAATGTTTTGAGTGGCTTGACTTGGCATATGTTCACACATGTAGTTGAATCAAAACCAACATAGCCTCTATGATATTTATGTTCATGGTGTTCATATCCTACTCATGCTAGTATTCAATGTTTATTATGCATAATGCATGTTCATGGCCATTTTCACTCTCTAGCTGGCCGCTTCTCAACCTATTTGCTAGCCTTCACCTATACTAAGCAGAAATGCTGCTTGTGCATCAAAATCCTAAAACCCAAGTTATTCCAGATGAGTCCACCATACCTACCTATATGCGGTATTGCCCTGCTGTTCTAAGTAAATTTGCATGTGCCATCTCAAAAACTTCAAATGAACATTTGTTTTTTGTGTGCATGGATTGTTTATAGAGCGATAGGGGGTAGTCAGTATCTTCCATGCTAAGTGGGTTATTCTCATGATGAGTGTTTATTCACTCGTCATTGCACGAGAGGGGCGGTAATAGGGATTCCTAGTCCCGAAATCAAAAATTGCAAATAATTAAACAAAACTCCCCTAGGACTGATGTTGGTATGGACGGTACTCGTGGATTCGGCTAGCCGTGGAGTGTGTTTGTTGGTGGAGGGGGAGTAAACCTTTACTTTTATCGCTTGGGAACCACCACTAATGTGTTTGGCATGGAAGATATTGATAACTTTTGGTCGTGAAGTAAATAGGAAGGGTGCATTTCCCAAAATTTCATTTATCTCTGATTTAAGCTTCGAGCTCTGGCACCGCTGCAAATCCCTGCTTCCCTCTGCGAAGGGACTATCTATTTACTTTTATGTTGAGTCAGCACCTTCTTAAACAAGCGCCAGATCTGAGAGCACTATTGTCATCCTCATGCATTGTGTATAGTTAATGTTGAATGCATCATGACTGAATCTTTTCTACCATGAATTACAATGTTTAGTCGTTGCTTGAACTTTGGAGGTGCTCTGCATTTAAGTTTTGCGGTCTCAGAAAGGGCTAGCGAGATACCACTGTTGTCATATTATATCATGGTTGTTTTGGCAAGTGTTGTCTCTTGAGATATCTTATTATTGCTTGCTAGTTGCGTGCTATTGATATGAGTAATATAATTTTTATGAGTTATTGTTGACATGGTTAGTTATAATCTTTGCTGAAAACCTCGGTGTTACTTAAGCTTATTTATGTAAACAAGAACAAAAGAGTTCGTAAAAGTTTTTCTTCTTCACTTTCAGTTTATCAACTGAATTGCTTGAGGACAAGAAAATGATTAAGCTTGGGGGAGTTGATACGTCTCCGTCATATCTACTTTTCCTAACACTTTTGCTCTTGTTTTGGACTCTAATTTGCATGATTTGATTGAAACTGACCCGGACTGGCGCTGTTTTTAGTAGAACTACCATGGTGTTGTTTTTGTGCAAAAATAAAAGTTCACGGAATGGAACAAAACTTTTTGGAGAATTTTTATACAATAAAAGAAAAATACTAGAGCCAAGAACCACTGGAGGGGGGTCCCTGCGGGAGCACAACCCACCAGGGCGCGCCCCCCTCCTGGCGCGCCCAGGTGGGTTGTGCCCACGTGGTGGCTCCACAGACCCTATCTCTGACACTATAAAATAACATTTTCGAAGAAAAAAATCAGGGAGAAAGAATTATCGCGTTTCACAAGGAGCTGCCGCCACCTCCTGTTCTTCATCGGGAGGCCAGATCTGGAGTCCGTTTGGGACTCCGGAGAGGGGGATCTTCGATCTTCATCATCATCAACCCTTCTCCATCGCCAATTCCATGAGGCTCCCCACCGGGAGTGAGTAATTCCTTCGTAGGCTCGCTGGTCAGTGAGGAGTTGGATGAGATTCATCATGTAATCGAGTTAGTTTTGTTAGGGCTTGATCCCTAGTATCCACTATCTTCTGAGATTGATTTTTCTATGACTTTGCCATGCTTAATGCTTGTCACTTTTGGCCCGGGTGCCATGATTTCAGATCTGAACCGTTTATGTTATCACCATTATACCTATGTTCTAGATCCGATCTTGCAAGTTATAGTCACCTATTACGTGTTATGATCCGTAAACCCCGGAGTGACAGTATTCGGGATACTTTCCGGTGATGACCGTAGTTTGAGGAGTTCATGTATTCACTATGTGTTAATGCTTTGTTTCGGTTCTCTATTAAAAGGAGGCCTTAATATCCCTTAGTTTCCTTATGGACCCCGCTGCCACGGGAGGATAGGACAAAAGATGTCATGCAAGTTCTTTCCATAAGCACGTATGACTATTTACGGAATACATGCCTACATTATATTTAAGAACTGGAGCTAGTTTTGTATCGCCCTAGGTTATGACTGATATATGATGAATATCATCCAACGAATTGACCGATCCAATGCCTATGAGTTTTCAACATATTGTTCTTGCTAAGTTACTATTGCTATCACTGTTACCGTTACTGCTACTATCAGTACTACTATCAAAACTATCATATTACTTTGCTACTGATCATATTGCTGCAAATAATTAATCTCCAGGTGTGGTTGAATTGACAACTCAGCTGCTAATACTTGCAAATATTCTTTGGCTCCCCTTGTGTCGAATCTATAAATTTGGGTTGAATACTCTACCCTCGAAAACTATTGTGATCCCCTATACTTGTGGGTTATCACCGAGCTCCAATGTTGGTCTGCATCTGAGATTTCTATTTGCAGCCAAGCTCCAGTGCCGAACTGCATCGAAGATGTCTATTTGCAGCCGAGCTCCAACGCCGAACTGCATCTGAGGTATCTTTTTGTAGCCGAGCTCCAACGCTAGTCGGCATCTGAGGTGTCATAGATTACCTCAGTCTCTGAAAAAGTTGAAGGAGTTCAGCCGAGCTTAATGCCGAAAATGCATGATACGTCTCCAACGTATCTATAATTTTCTAATGTTCCATGCTATTATATTATCCATCTTGAATGTTTTATATGCATTATGATGCTATTTTATATCATTTTTTGGCACTAGCATATTAACCTAGTGCCAAGTGCCAGTTGCTGCTTTTTCCTTGTTTTTTGTCTTTTACAGAAAATCAATACCAAATGGAGTCCAAACGGAACGAAACTTTTTGAGGATTTTTCTTGGACCAGAAGACACCTAGGAAGCTTCGGGAGGAGGCCAGAAGAGCCATGAGAGGGACACAAGCCCTGGAGGCGCGCTATATGGGGGGCGCACCCCCCAGGCTTGTGGGCCCCTCGTGGCCCCTCTAACCCTAATTCCAGCTCCATAAATACCCAAACATTCCTCGTACACCAGAGGGCACACCAAAAATACTTTTCCGCAGCTGCAAGCTTCTGTTCTCGTGAGATCCCATCTTGGGGCCTTTTCCGGCACTCCGCTGGAGGGGGATTCGATCACGGAGGGGTTCTTCATCAACCTTGCTGCCCTTCCGATGATATGTGAGTAGTTTACCACAGACCTACGAGTCCATAGCTAGTAGCTAAATGGCTTCTTCTCTCTCTTTGATCTTCAATACAATGTTCTCCTCGATGTTCTTGGAGTTCTATTCGATGTAATCTTCTTTTGCGGTGTGTTTGTTGAGATCCGATGAATTGTGGGTTTATGATCAGATTATCTGTAAATATTATTTGAGTCTTCTCCGAACTCTTTGATGCATGATTATGATAGCTTTGTATTTCTCTCCGATCTATTGATTTGGTTTGGCCAACTAGATTGATTTTTCTTGCAATGGGAGAGGTGCTTTGTAGTGGGTTCAATCTTGCAGTGTCCTCACCCAGTGACATAAGGGGTAGCGAGGCACGTATTTGTATTGTTGCCACTAAGGATAAAAATATGGGGTTTTACCATATTTATTGGATCTATCCCTCTACATCATGTCATCTTGCTTAAGGCGTTACTCCATTCTTGTTAACTTAATACACTAGATGCATGCTGGATAGCGGTCGATGTGTGTAGTAATAGAAGTAGATGCAGGCATGAGTCGTTCTACTTGTCACGGACATGATGCCTATGTTCATGATCATTGCCTTGGATATCGTCATAACTATGCGCTTTTCTATCAATTGCTCAACAGTAATTTGTTTACCCACCGTATGTGTTCTTTCAAGAGAGAAGAATCTAGTGAAACCTATGGCCCCCGGGTCTATTTTCTATTATATTATTTTCAGATCTATAAAACCAAAAACACAAAAAATACCTTGCTGCAATTTATTTATCTTTACCTTATTTTGCACTTTTATTTATCTTTTATATCAATCTCTATCAGATCTCATCCTTGCAAGTGTTGGAAATATGCCCTAGAGGCAATAATAAAGTGGTTATTATTATATTTCCTTGTTCATGATAATCGTTTATTATCCATGCTATAATTGTATTGACCGGAAACTCAAATACATATGTGGGTACATAGACAACAACATGTCCCTAGTGAGCCTCTACCGGACTAACTCGTTGACCAAAGATGGCTGTGGTTTCCTAGCCATAGACATGAGTTGTCATTTGATAATGGGGTCACATCATTAGGAGAATGATGTGATGGACAAGACCCAAACTATAAACGTAGCATATGATCGTATCAAGTTTATTGCTATTGTTTTCTGCATGTTAAGTATCTGTTCCTATGACCGTGAGATCATGCAACTCACTGACACCAGAGGAGTACCTTGTGTGTATCAAACGTCACAACATAACTGGGTGACTATAAAGATGCTCCACAGGTATCTCCGAGGGTGTCTGTTGAGTTGGCATGGATCAAGACTGGGATTTGTCACTTCATATGACGGAGAGGTATCTCGGGGCCCACTCGGTAATACATCATCACAATGAGCTTGCAAGCAATGTGACTAAGGAGTTAGCCACGGGATATTGTATTACAGAACGAGTAAAGAGACTTGCCGGTAACGAGATTGAACTAGGTATGGAGATACCGACGATCAAATCTCGGGCAAGTAACATACCGATGAACAAAGGGAACTGCATACGGGATTAGCTGAATCCTTGACATCGAGGTTCGACCGATAAAGATCTTTGTAGAATATGTAGGAACCAATATGGACATCTAGGTCCTGCTATTGGTTATTGACCGTAGAGGTGTCTCGGTCATGTCTGCATAGTTCTCGAACCCACAGGGTCTACACAATTAACATTTGGTGACGATATAAGTATAGTTGAGTTATTGTGTTGGTGACCAAAGGTTGTTTGGAGTCCCAGATGAGATCCCGGACATGACGAGGAACTCCGTAATGGTCCGGAGGTGAAGATTGATATATAGGGCGGAGGGAATCGGAGTCCAGAAGTGTTCCGAGGGTACCGGGTTATCGCCGGAAGATCGAAAAGAGTTTCAGGGGGGGGGGGCGGCAAGTGTTGGCGGCCTCACGGGCCAGGGGAAGGGAGCACACCACAGACCTACAGGTCCATAGCTAGTAGCTAGATGGCTTCTTCTCTCTCTTTGATTTTCAATACAATGTTCTCCTTGATGTTCTTGGAGATCTATTCGATGTAATCTTCTTTTGCAGTGTGTTTGTTGAGATCTGATTAATTGTGGGTTTATGATCAGATTATCTATGAATATTATTTGAGTGTTCTCTGAACTCTTTTATGCATGATTAAGATAGCTTTGTATTTCTCTCCGATCTATTGATTTGGTTTGGCCAACTAGATTGATTTTTCTTGCAATGGGAAAGGTGCTTTGTCGTGGGTTCAATCTTGCGGTGTCCTCACCTAGTGACAGAAGGGGTAGCGAGGCATGTATTTGTATTGTTGCCACTAAGGATAAAAAGATGGGTTTTTTACCATATTGATTGGATTTATCCCTCTACATCATGTCATCTTGCTTAAAGCGTTACTCCGTTCTTGTTAACTTAATACACTAGATGCATGCTGGATAACGGTTGATGTGTGTAGTAATAGTAGTAGATGCAGGCAGGAGTCGGTCTATTTGTCATGGACGTGATGCCTATGTTCATGATCATTGCCTGGGATATCGTCATAACTATGCGGTTTTCTATCAATTCCTCAACATTAATTTGTTTACCCACCGTATGCATTCTTTCAAGAGAGAAGCCTCTAGTGAAACCTATGGCCCCCGGGTCTATTTTCTATCATATTATTTTCAGATCTATAAAACCAAAAACACGAAAATACCGTGCTGCAATTTATTTATCTTTACCTTATTTTGCACTTTTATTTATCTTTTATATCAATCTCTATCATATCTCATCCTTGCAAGTGACCGTGAAGGGATTGATAACCCATTTTTTGCGTTTGGTGCAAGTATTTATTTGTTTGTGCAGGTGCATCTATCGGGGACTTGTGTGTTCCTCCTACTGGATTGATACCTTGGTTCTCAAACTGAAGAAAATACTTATCTCTACGTTGCTGCATCACCCTTTGCTCTTCAAGGAAAAAACCAATGCAAACTCAAGAAGTAGCAATGCCCTCTACGGAGGCAGCCACTTGCATACGGGCTTTACGCCGGACTGCTTCGAGGTGGTGTACCACCTCGGTCTTGGGATGATTTTTTGCAGATATATTTTTTCTTGATTGGTGCAATTTATTCTCTGCCGAGATGTATACCCAGTAGCCATCAAGGTGTGTGTTGGCCTAAAATCTGAGATGCACCTGAAGCAAAACATGAAACCGCTGATCCCAGTAGCCCCTGAGACTCAGGTCGATTTGTGAAATCGGCCTGAGGATCAATTTCTAGCTCGGTAGGATACGTAAGAATGGAAATGCGGTGTGCATAGTCCTCGAGACTCGGGTAGGGTGGGGCCGACCAACCTGAGGATCGCAATCTCCTCGGAAACTGTCTTGCACTTTGTAAATTGTCTGCATTGAATCGTCAATGCAGTAGCCCCCGAGCCACTAGTCGGGTGGAAATACCAGATCAGGGTATCGATGTAACCCGGTAAAGGCTTTTAAGTGAGAAGCGCGAAGCCCAGTAGCCCCCGAGCCTTAATGTGGGCACGGATGGCCGAATTAAGGATCGATATCCGCTTGACAGAAAATTTTGTTGTGTTTAACACAGACTTCTCAGAAACAGAATAAAGATATCTTAAAGGAGCTAGAGCTAGCGAAAGCCGAGCTCGCCAAGGTCGGCCCCAAGGGGCTTAATAGATAGGAAATCAATGCCAATAGGGAATTATGAGAGCGTTATGTCAGCTGCTCGGTTGTCTCAGCGAGATTGTGCCCTTGACTCTTTAAAAGATGGGCTATAGTAAATTGACTTACTCACAATTTATGTGTAATAATTCTAGGTATCCAAGTACTTTACATCATTAATGCTCGGATCCGCAATGTACAAAACTTTGTTGACCGACCATCGGCTTCAACCTCCTCAGCCAGTAGTCGGGGAGTGATACGTATCCAACGTATCTATAATTTTTTATTGTTCCATGCTGTTATATTATCATTCTTGGATGTTTTATATTCATTTTGTAGCAACTTTATATCATTTTTTCGGACTAACCTATTGATGTAGTGCCCAGTGCCAGTTGCTGTTTATTTGCTTGTTTTTTACTTTGCAGAATATTAGTACCAAACGAAGTCCAAATGCCACAAAAATTTTGGATATTTTTTCTGCCCAGAAGACAACTTGGAGCCAAGGTAGTGCACAAGGGGAGGCTCATGGGTCCCACCACCCACCTGGGCGCACCAAAGGCCCCTAGCGCGCCCTGATGGGTGCTGGGGCCCATGGAGGTCCTTTCCACCGCCTCTCTGCTCTATAAATACCCAAATATTCCAGAAATCCTAGGGGAGTCGACGAAACACAATTCCAACCGCCACAAGTTCCAGAACCACAAGATCCAATCTAGAGCCCTATTCTGGCACCTTGCTGGAGGGGAACATGATCACGGAGGGGTTCATCACCCTCATTGGTGCTCCTCCGATGATGCGTGAGTAGTTCACCACAGACCTACGGGTCAGTAGGCAATAGCTAGATGGCTTCTTCTCTCTTTTTGATTCTCAATACAATGTTCTCCTCGATGTTCTTGGAGATCTATTTGATGTAATGACTTTTTGCGGTGTGTTTATTGGGATCCGATGAATTGTGAGTTTATGATCAGTTCTATCCATGAATATTATTTGAGTCTTCTTTGATCTCTTATATGCATGATTGTTATAGCCTCGTATTTCTTCTCCGAAACTTTGGTTTGGTTTGGCCAACTAGATTGATTTTTCTTGCAATGGGAAGAGGTGCTTTGTGATGGGTTCGATCTTGCGGTGTCCTCACCCAGTGGCCGAAGGGGTAGCGAGGCACGCATGTATTGTTGCTATTAAAGGTAAAAAGATGGGGTCTATTCCTACATGAATAGATCTTGTCTACGTCATGTCATCATTCTTATTGCATTACTCCGTTTCTCCATGAACTTAATACAATAGATGCATGCTAGATAGCGGTCGATGTGTGGAGTAATAGTGGTAGATGCAGGCAGGAGTCAGTCTACTAATCTTGGACGTGATGCCTATATACATGATCATTGCCTTGGATATCGTCATAATTATTTGCTCTTCTATCAATTGCCCAATAGTAATTTGTTTACCCACTGTATGCTATTTTCTCGAGAGAAGCCACTAGTGAAATCTACGGCCCCCGGGTATATTTTCTATCATATTGTTTTCAGATCTATTATTCCAAAAACCCAAAAATACCTTGCTGCACTTTTTCTTTCTTTATTTTATTTTGTGTTTTTGTCAGATCTATTTATCCAATCTCATACAATTTAGTCTATCTCAATACCGAGGAGGGATTGACAACCCCTCTTACGCGTTGGGTTGCAAGTATTTGTTATATGTGTGTAGGTTCCATTTACATAGTGTTGCTTGGTTCTCCTACTGGATCAATAAACTTGGTTTCATAACTGAGGTAAATACTTACCGTCGTTGTGCTGCATCATCCTCTCCTCTTCGGGGAAATACCAACGCAGATACAAGCAATCAGGAAGAATTTCTGGCGCCGTTGCCGGGGAGACATCATCAACATCTATCAGGTTCCTAATCACAAATCTCATCTCCTTGTAATTTTCATTATTTGCCATTTTCCTCCCATTTTCATCTTCCTCACTTCTAAAAAATTTTTAGAAAAACACAAAATATTTGCCTTTTTATTTGCCGTCTTTTCCGTTTGCCTTTTTGTTCGTTTGCTATCTTTGCTTGTGTGCCATGTGTCTTCTATTTGCTTGTATAGCCTTGCTTGCTAAAAATCTATTGATATGGATCCTCATCCACTTGCTAATTGATACGTCTCCAGCGTATCTATAATTTATGAAGTATTCATGCTGCTATATTATCATTCTTGGATGTTTTACAATCATTTTATAGCAACTTTATACCATTTTTGGGACTAACTTATTGACATAGTGCCAGTTGATGTTTTTTGCTTGTTTTTTACATCGCAGAAAATCAATACCAAACGGAGTCCAAACGCAGCGAAACTTTTTGTCGATTTTTTATGGACCAGAAGACATCCAATGGGCCAGAGCAGCACCTGGGGGGTGCCCCGAGGGTGGCACAACCCACCAGGGCACGCTTGGGCCCCCGGGCGCGCCCGGTGGGTTGTGCCCACCTCGGTGGCCTCCCGCATCGCCTCTTCGCCCTATAAATTGCCAAATATTTCAAAAACCCTGGCGGAGACCATAGATCAGAAGTTTCGCCGCCGCAAGGCCTCTCTATCCACGAGATCCAATCTAGACCCCGTTCCGGCACCCTGCCGGAGGGGGAAATCATCACCGGTGGCCATCTTCATCATCCCGACGGCCACCATGATGAGGAGGGAGTAGTCCACCGTCGGGGCTGAGGGTTTGTACCAGTAGCTATGTGTTTAATCTCTCTCTCTCGTGTTCTTGAGATGTCACGATCTTGATGTATCGCGGGCTTTGTTAATATAGTCGGATCATATGGTGTTTTCCCCTCTCTATCTTGTTGTGATGAATTGAGTTTTCCATTTGAGATTTCGTTTTATCAGATTGAATACTTTTATGGATTTGAGAGCACTTGATATATGTCTTGCATACGAATACCCGTGGTGACAATGGGGTATTATATTGATTCACTTGATATATGTTTTGGCACTCAAATCACGGATTCCCGAGGTGACATTGGGGTAATCTATGCATAGGGGTTGATGCACGTTCTTGTCTTTGTTTCTCCGGTAGAAATCTTGGGGCACTCTTTGAGCTTCTTTGTGTTGGATTGAGCATTACGAATCTGAATTTTCTTTGGTGTTATTTTAGTACGAACTCTTGGATAGATCGATCAGAAAGAATAGCTTTGAGGTGGTTTCGTACCCTACAAACAATTTATTCTTATGTTCTCCGCTAGATAGGAACTTTGGAGTGATTCTTCATCGCACGTTGAGGGATGGTTATATGATCCAATTATATTAGCATTGTTGAGAGATTGCACTAGCGAAAGTACGGACCCTAGGCCTTGTTTTCAAGCATTGCAATACCGTTTGTGCTCACTTTTGTCACTTGCTACCTTGCTGTTTTTATTTATTCAGATTATAAAAATATATTTCTACCATCCATATTACACTTTTATCACCATCTCTTCGCCGAACTAGTGCACCTATAGAATTTGCCATTGTATTGGGTGTGTTGGGGACACAAGAGATTTCTTGTATTTGGTTGCAGGGTTGTTTGAGAGAGACCTTCTTCATCCAATGCCTCCCACTGATTGATAAACCTTAGGTCATCCACTTGAGGGAAAATTACTACTGTCCTACAAAACTCTGCGCTTGGAGGCCCAACACGAGTCTACAAGAATAAAGTTGCGTAGTAGACATCAAGCTCTTTTCTGGCATCGTTGCCGCGAAGGTGAGTGCATGAAGGTATATCTTTAGATCTTGCAATCGAATCTTTTAGTTTCTTGTTTTATCAGTAGTTTGGTTTGTAAAAGAAAACTACAAAAAAATGGAATTGAGGTTGCATCATATTGTTCATCTTTATAATGTCTTTCGTGAAAATGATGGAAAGGAAATTGTGCTCAATTGATAGAAGAAGAATTCAATAAAATGTTTGGCATAAATGATGAGCATGATTGCAATGTTGTTAGTATGAATTCCATGAATATCCATGATGCTAATGATATGCAAAGCCATAAGCTTGGGGATGCTATGTTTGATGAAGATGATATTTTTAGTCCCCCAAGTTTTGATGTGCAAATTTGTTATAATGGTAGCATGCCTCCTATTTATGACGATTATATTGATGAAAGTGGGTTTGGAAGAGTGTCAACTCTAGGTACTAATGATCCCACTATTTTGGAGGGTGTTGAATCTTATTGTGATAATTATGAAAGTGGATTTGGAGAGGTCATGACTTTATTTAGTGATGAATCCACTATTTTGGAAGAGGTTTCAATTGATTATGACAACAAAGTTGCTATCTATGATGATTATGGTGATGAAATGTGTGCTATAAAGAATAATGATAACCATGAAACTTGTCATCATAATTTTAATGTTCAATTTGATTATGCCAATCAAGAATCCCATGATAGTTATTTTGTTGAGTTTGCTCCCACTACTATTCATGAGAATAAATTTCTTTATGTGGAGAGTAATAAATTTTCTATGCTTGTGGATCATGAAAAGAATGATTTATGTGATAGTTATATTGTTGAATTCATTCATGATGCTACTAAAAATTATTATGAGAGGGGAACATATGCTTTTACATATTGCAATAATATCAAGCTTCCTCTCTTTATGTTGAAAGTTTTGAAGTTGCACTTGTTTTGCCTTCCTATGCTAGTTGATTCTTGTTCCCATAAGTTGTTTGATCACAAAATACCTATGCATAGGAAGTGGGTTAGACTTAAATGTGCTAGTCATATGCTTCATGATGCTCTCTTTGTGTTTCAATTCTTATCTTTTATGTGAGCATCATTAAAATCATCATGCCTAGCTAAAAAGGCATTAAAGAAAAGTGCTTGTTGGGAGACAACCCAAGATTTACCCTTACTGTTTTTATGTGTTCACATGATTAGGCTACTGTAGTGATCTTGTTTTATAGCTTTTGTTTCAATAAAGTGTGCCAAGTAAAGTCTTTGGGATAGTGTAGATGATAGTTGACATGAATCTGTGCAAAAACAGAAACTTTTGCGCTTAGTCCAGGAATTTTGAAAATTCACTGGAACGTGATTTTGATCTGAATTTTCTTACATGTGATATATATACAAATTCTCTACGTTTCCCTAATTTTTTAGAATTTTTGGAGTAGCAAAAGTATGGTTGGAGTACAGATTACTACAGACTGTTCTGTTTTTGACAGATTCTGTTTTCAATGCATAGTTTGCTTGTTTTCTAGTTTCTATGGCTTATATTGCTCAATATAAATTGTGGAAATGATATGCTACAGTAGTCATTGTGTGGAAACAATTATTAATCTTGTCTTTGACAGTACCAAAGTGAAATGGTTTGCTCTTTATCATACTAACCTATCTAATGAAGTTCCGTTAAGTCTTGTGTGATTAAAGTTTTCAAGTTTTGGGTGAGATGTCGATAGGAGGAGAATAAGGAGTGACAAGACCCTAAGCTTGGGGATGCCCAAGGCACCCCAAGGTAATATTCAAGGAATATCCAAGCAACTAAGCTTGGGGATGCCCCGGAAGGCATCCCCTCTTTCGTCTCCAACATTATCGGTAACCTCACTTGGAGCTACATTTTTTCGTCACATGATATGTGTTTTGCTTGGAGCATCATTTTCTTGTTAGGATTTGCTTGCTGTTATTTATAATAATGTTTTGCATCTTTATTTCCAATAAAAATGTCAAGGATAGCCTTTACCATGCTCATTTTGCAAGTATATGAGTTGCTGTTTCAAAACAGAAAGTTTATCGATGTTGCAAAAATTCCCGAGAAAAGTCAGAATATGATAAAATATTGAAACATTTGCACAGTAAGATATGATAAATTTTCTACAGTGTGATAAATTTTCATAATTTTTGGAGTTAAATAAGTATTGATACTCTTGCATTCTTTACAGACTGTACTGTTTTGGCAGATTGCTTTTATGTTTGCATTGTTTGCATATGTTTGCTTGTTTAATGTTTCTATTTGAGGATAGGAGTATTAAATATGCAGAGGCATTTAGTATTCAATGTTGAATAATAATTGTTTTGATTTATTACAGCATAGAATGATAAGGTTTTTGCATTGGTTTATACTAACTTATCTCATGAGTTCTTGTTGAGTTTTGTGTGTATGAAGTTTTTAAGATTTAGGGAAACCGTGATATAAAAGGAATTAAGGAGACGCAAAAGCTCAAGCTTGGGGATGCCCAAGGCATCCCAAGATAATATTTCAAGAAGTCTCAAGCATCTAAGCTTGGGGATGCCCCGGTAGGCATCCCACCTTTCTTCATCAACAATTATCGGTTAGTATCGGTTGAGCCTAAGTTTTTGCTTCTTCACTTGAGTTGTGCTATTCTTGGAATGTCATTTTGTTTTGTTTTACTTGCTGTTTTAATAAAATACTTAGATATGAAAGTTTTTAAATAAGAGAGAGTCCTCAATTAGCTACCCCTTTACTTAACTACTCGCTTGATCTTCACCTATATCTTTTTGGAGTAGTTTGTCATTCACTCTTGTGCTTCACTTATATCCTATGAGTAAATTGTTGAATGAATTAAATATCATGAATTTGAAATTATATGTTCATATCATGGCCAGTGGTAGCTTCACATTGGGTTTAGAAAGTGAAATCCTTTGAAGCTTGACAATCACAATATTGGTCATACAAGCAATTCATGAATGATTACTATAACGAAGAGAACTTTCACATGCAAATACACTATCTTGGAAATCTTTTGTGATTGTGAGCCCCCATCAAAATATTATATGCCAAAATTGTTGACATTGGACAAGGAAGACAACGTAATGATTTATGTTTGTTCATATTCACATAGAAGTTATATTGTCATAGATCCTTCAACATGTGGTGCTTGCCCCCCATCTTTGCTAGCCAAAAATTCCGCACCAAGTAGAGATACTACTTGTGCATCCAAAAACCCTTGAACCCAAATCTTATTTTCAAGAGTCCACCATACCTACCTAAGGATTGAGTAAGATCCTTCAAGTAAGTTGTCATCGGTGCAATAAGGCAATAAAAATTTCTTCTAAAAGTGTTAGATCATTTAGTGTAAGAGAAAATTGAGCGTTGTACGAACTTGTGATGGCAAAGAATAAAAGCGACAGACTGCATAATAAAGGTTGCTATCATAAGGGGCAATATAACGTGACGTTCTTTTGGACTAAGGGATTGAGCATACAAACAAAAAGTGCATGGCAACCTCTGCTTCCCTCTGCGAAGGGCCTACCTTTTACTTTTATGTATTTACTTTCATGCAAGAGTCAAAGTTTTTCTCTCTATTCCTTTTTATTTTTCTCTTTTGGCAAGCATCATGTGGTGAGGAAAGATCTAGGCACATATATCCAGTTGGATATGGGTAGCATGAGTTATTATTGTTGACATCACCCTTGAGGTGAATACGTTGGGAGGCCAAATTATAAGCCCCTATCTTTCTATGTGTCCAATTGAAATGTTTTGCTCATGTGTATGCGGTGAGTGTTAGAAATCATAGAAGGCTATATGATGGTTGAGTATGTGGAGCTCTTACTTAGACTCTGTTGAATAAGTTGAATTACAATTGTTTGGTGACTAAGAATGTAGGTTGTTGAGTTTCAAGAGAATTCATTGTTTGAACCTTGACATGTGAATTGGTTGCCACTTTAACATGATGAGTTTTATAAGAAAGAGTTGCTGTTATGATGCTAGGAAAAGTGATTGAAATTACTATTGATCAAACTTATGCACTTTGCTAGCATTCACACTTCATAAATTATTTCTTTTATCATTTACCTACTCGAGGACGAGTAGGAATTACGCTTGGGGATGCTGATACGTCTCCAACATATCTATAATTTATGAAGTATTCATGCTGCTATATTATCATTCCTGGATGTTTTACAATCATTTTATAGCAACTTTATACCATTTTTTGGGACTAACTTATTGACATAGTGCTCAGTGCCAGTTGCTATTTTTTGCTTGTTTTTTACATCGCAGAAAATCAATACCAAACCGAGTCCAAACGCAGTGAAACTTTTTGTGGATTTTTTATGGACCAGAAGACATCCAATGGACCAGAGCAGCACCTGGGGGGTGCCCCGAGGGGGGCACAACCCACCAGGGCGCGCCCCGATGGGTTGTGCCCACCTCAGTGGCCTCCCGCACCGCCTCTTCGCCCTATAAATTGCCAAATATTCCAAAAACCCTGGCAGAGACCCTAGATCAGAAGTTCCGCCGCTGCAAGGCCTCTGTATCCACGATATCCAATCTAGACCCCATTCCGGCACCCTGCCGGAGGGGGAAATCATCACCGGTGGCCATCTTCCTCATCCCGGCGGCCACCATGATGAGGAGGGAGTAGTCCACCCTTGGGGCTGAGGGTTTGTACCAGTAGGTATGTGTTTAATCTCTCTCTCTCTCTTGTGTTCTTGAGATGTCACGATCTTGATGTATCGCGGACTTTGTTAATATAGTCGGATCATATGTTGTTTTCCCCTCTCTATCTTGTTGTGATGAATTGAGTTTTCCCTTTGAGATTTCGTTTTATCGGATTGAATACTTTTATGGATTTGAGAGCACTTGATATATGTCTTGCATACGAATACCCATGGTGACAATGGGGTATTATATTGATTCACTTGATATATGTTTTGGCACTCAACTCGTGGATTCCCGAGGTGACATTGGGGTAATCTATGCATAGGGGTTGATGCACGTTCTTGTCTTTGTTTCTCCGGTAGAAATCTTGGGGCACACTTTGAGGTTCTTTGTGTTGGATTGAGCATTACAAATCTGAATTTTCTTTGGTGTTATTTTAGTATGAACTCTTGGATAGATCGATCGAAAAGAATAGCTTTGAGGTGGTTTCGTACCCTACAAACAATTTATTCTTATGTTCTCCGCTAGATAGGAACTTTGGAGTGATTCTTCATCGCACGTTGAGGGATGGTTATATGATCCAATTATATTAGCATTGTTGAGAGATTGCACTAGCGAAAGTACGGACCCTAGGCCTTGTTTTCAAGCATTGCAATACCGTTTGTGCTCACTTTTGTCACTTGCTACCTTGCTGTTTTTATTTATTCAGATTATAAAAATATATTTCTACCATCCATATTACACTTTTATCACCATCTCTTCGCCGAACTAGTGCACCTATAGAATTTGCCATTGTATTGGGTGTGTTGGGGACACAAGAGATTTCTTGTATTTCGTTGCAGGGTTGTTTGAGAGAGACCATCTTCATCCTACGCCTCCCACGGATTGATAGACCTTAGGTCATCCACTTGAGGGAAAATTGCTACTGTCCTACAAAACTCTGCGCTTGGAGGCCCAACACGAGTCTACAAGAATAAAGTTGCGTAGTAGACATCACTAATATTTTCAAAAGATCCAATTATGATGAACCAATTGCTAGTGAGTTGAGTGCACTTGATTACCTCTATTAAGTTTTGCTTGAAATTCATGAATCTAAAGATTGTGATGAAGTGTTGGAAGAAGAAATTGATAAAGTGATTCATGATATCTGTTTCAATGAAAAGCATGATTGCAATGATGTTATTATAAATTCTATTAATGTCAGTTGTGCTAATAATATGCAAAGCTACAAGCTTGGGGATGATAATTTTGTTATGTCCACTACTTATTCCAATGATCATGATTGAGGTGATAATGTTTCTTATGATCTTGAAAATTTATTTAAGCCTCATGATGAATATGATATTGATAATAATGTTTGCACTAATATTGAACATGGGTTTGGAAGAGCATCAACTTTAGGTAAAAATAATCCCACATATTTGGAGAGTGTTCAATCTTATGAATTTTTTGATAAGAGTGGGTTTGGAGAGGTCATGACTTTAGTTGATGTTAATCCCACTATTTTGGAAGATTATAAGACTTTTATGCATGTGGATCACGAAGAGAAAATTTTATATGATGGCTATATTATTGAATTTGATTTTGATCCTACATGTAATTATTATGAGAGAGGAAAATATGGTTCTAGAAATTCTCATGTTACTAAATTACCTCTTGTTATGTTGAGATTGTCAATGCTTTATTCCTCTCCTTTGCATATGCTATATAATTCTTGTATGGATAATTTTTTTGATTATAAAATTCCGATGCATAGGAAGTATGTTAGAGTTAAATGTTTTTTTTCACATGCCACATGATGTTCTCTTTGTTTTTCAATTATTATCTTTCATGTGAGCATCATTGAAATTTTAAGCCTATCTTAATGGCTATAAAGAAAGAGCTTGCTGGGAGGCAGTCCAATGAATAAAATAATTTTTTCACTTTTTCTTTCTATTCTTGAGTGTTTGCACAATTATGCTACTGTTATGATTGTGTTTTATTAGTGTTTGTGCCAAGTAAATCCTTTGGGATCATGTTGGGTGATAGTTGATTTGATTTTGTTGAAAAACAGAAACTTTTGCGTCCAGTTGCAGAATTTAGGAAATTCACATTAGCGATGAAAAATTCTGAGTTTTTTACAAAAGATTGATATACAAACTGCCTACATTTTCCTATTTTTCAGAATTTTTGGAGTTACATAAGTATGAGTAAAATTCGCGTCTTTACAGACTGTTCTGTTTTTGTCAGATTCTGTTTTCGTTGCATTGTGTGCTTATTTTGATAAATCTATGGATTGTATCGGGGGGTATAAGCCATGGTAAAGTTAGAATACAATAGTTATAATGCAATAACAAAATATGAATGGGTTTGCAATAGTACATAAAGTGAAGATTGGTTTTCTTATACTAACGGATCTCACGAAGGTTTTGTTAAGTTTTGTGTGATTGAAGTTTTCAAGTTTTGGGTGAGATCACGATGGATGAGGAATAAGGAGTGTCAAGAGACTAAGCTTGGGGATGCCCCATGGCATCCCAAGTTAATTTTCAAGGAGAACCAAGCAACTAAGCTTGGGTATGCCTCGGAAGGCATCCCCTCTTTCTTCTAACGATCATCGGTAATTTTACTTGGAGCTATATTTTTATTCGTCACATATCATGAGTTTTGCTTGGAGCGTCTTGAGTCTTTGCTTGTTTTGCTTTTTATTTTGTCGCAATCATCCTTTCTGGATACACCTTTTTGAGAAAGCCATAATGATGCTATGATTTGTTAGAATTGCTCTATGTGCTTCACTTATATCTTTTTTAGCACGGTGGTGCTTTAATTTTTGAAGAAATATTCTCATGCTTAACTTAGATTAATTTGAGAGTTAGTATATTTTGAAGAAATATTCTCTCATGCTTCACTTATATTATTTTGAGAGAAGGAAAAATTACTTATGCTCATGTTCTTCACTTAAATTTGTTTGAGAGTTTGTTATAAGCAATGGTAATATATGAAGTTAGTCCCAAAGTGATAGATATCCAAGAGGGATATAATAAAAACTTTCATGAAAGATCATTGGACAGAATAAACTTGATTCTTTGAAATAGTTTTGAGATATGATGATAGTAATATGTGAGTCATTTTGGTGAGTAATTGTGCTTTAGTAAGAATATTGGTGTTAAGGTTTGTGATTCCCTATGCAAACACGAAAGTCAATAGTTATACAATGAAATTACATCCTACTTATGGTGCATTATTCGGTGTTAGTTATGCTTAATGCTCGTTTATGAGAATTTTTGTTTCTTGGTTGGTTGCTTCTCAATCTATTTGCTAGCCTCCATTTGTACAAAGTGGAAATACTACTTGTGCATCCAAATTCCTTAAACCAAGTTGTCCCATATGAGTCCACCATACCTACCTATATGCTGTATTTCCGTGTCGTTTCAAGTAAATTTGTATGTGCCAACTCTAATTTTCAAAATGAATTTCCTTTTTGTGTGCCCGTACTGCTCATGAAGCGGCAGGGGGTGGCCAATATTTTTCCATGCTAGATGTGTTATTCTCAAGATGACTGTTTATTCATTTGTCATTGCACGAGAGTGTGGCGGTCATAGGGATGCCCAGTTCCGAAATGAAAAAGAAATTTACTTTATGTTGTCAAATAATAAATTCCTTGGAAAGTGTTGGTATGGAAGGCACCCGTGGATACGGCTAGCCATGGATTGTGAAAGAATGGTGGAAAAAGGAATAAACTTTATTTTATGTTTGGGAACCGCCTATGATGTATCTAGCATGGAAAGTATTGGGAATTCTCAGTCGTTTTCATTGACAGGAAAAGTATGCCTCTCAAAATATTTTTTATCTCTCAATTTAAGGTTTGAGCTCTGGAACCTCTACAAATCTCTGCTTCCCTCTGCGAAGGGCCTATCTATTTACTTTATGCAATTTTTATTTTTATTTGATTCACCATCTTCTCTTATAAAGCACCAACTAGGGAGCACTATGATCATATTTGTGCATTGGATGTAGCTAATATTTGAGTGTGTTTCATGAATGGATCAATGATTGAGCATGATGGGCTAGGGATAACTTTCTTTAGTGTTGATATTTTGAAAGACATGGTTGCTTGTTGATATGCTTGAGTATCGAAGTCTTCATGTCAATTATTGACTATTACTTTGAATCATCTAAAAGTACAAATGTCCATGCTACAAAAGAAAAAAATATGTGACGAATACTCTATAAATACACAAATATACGCACCGTGATGGGTGGTGGGTCCCATGGAGGTCCTTTCCACCGCCTCTCAGCTCTATAAATACCCAAATATTCCAGAAACCCTGGGGGGGTCGACGAAACACAATTCCAGCCGCTGCAAGTTCCAGAACCACGAGATCCAATCTAGAGCCCTATTCCCCCACCTTGCCGGAGGGGAACACGATCACGGAGGGGTTCATCATCCTCATTGGTGCTCCTTCGATGATGTGTGAGTAGTTTACCATAGACCTACAGGTCTGTAGGCAGTAGCTAGATGGCTTCTTCTCTCTTTTTGATTCTCAATACAATGTTCTCCTCGATGTTCTTGGAGATCTATTTGATGCAATGACTTTTTGCGGTGTGTTTGTTGGGATCCGATGAATTGTGAGTTTATGATCAGTTCTATCCATGAATATTATTTAAGTCTTCTTTGATCTCTTATATGCATGATTGTTATAGCCTCGTATTTCTTCTCTGAAACTTTGGTTTGGTTTGGCCAACTAGATTGATTTTTCTTGCAATGGGAAGAGGTGCTTTGTGATGGGTTCGATCTTGCGGTGTCCTCACCTAGTGATAGAAGGGGTAGCGAGGCACGCATGTATCGTTGCTATTAAGGGTAAAAAGATGGGGTCTATTCCTACATGAATAGATCTTGTCTACATCATGTCATCGTTCTTACTGCATTACAATGTTTCTCCATGAACTTAATACACTAGATGCATGTTGGATAGCGGTCGATGTGTGGAATAATAGTAGTAGATGCAGGCAGGAGTCGGTCTACTAATCTTGTTCGTGATGCCTATATACATGAACATTGCCTTGGATATTATCATAATTATTTGCTCTTCTATCAATTGCCCAACAGTAATTTGTTTACCCACCGTATGGTATTTTCTCGAGAGAAGCCACTAGTGAAATCTACGGCCCTCGGGTCTATTTTCTATCATATTGTTTTCAGATCTATTATTCAAAAAATCCAAAAATACCTTGCAGCACTTTTTCTTTATTAATTTTATTTTGTGTTTTTGTCAGATCTATTTATCCAATCTTATACAATTTAATATATCTCAATACCGAGGAGGGATTGACAACCCCTCTTACGCGTTGGGTTGCAAGTATTTGTTATCTGTGTGCAGGTTCCATTTACATAGTGTTGCTTGGTTCTCCTACTGGATTGATAACCTTGGTTTCATAACTGAGGGAAATACTTACTGTTGCTGTGTTGCATCATCCTCTCCTCTTCGGGGAAATACCAACGCAGATATAAGCAATCAGGGAGTGTTTGTCCTACTTTATAAAGCCTTTATGAGGGCAAATATTTACATCAAATAAGGCAATCCGGCCATACAGTTTTATAAACAAAGGTACACAGAGATATGTTATATTGCTATTTAACGTAAGAAACATCTTCTGGGAAAAATAGTTCTTTTATAGGTTCATTTTCCCAGGTTGCCATGTTGACCATGATCATGACACCTCACTTCTGATCAATGTGGGATGAAAATATTGAGGATTTAGTTTGGGGAAAGTTCCCAAACTCTGTGGTCTTAATGAACCGAAATTTTCACTTCCGTCATTGCCGACCAATTATATTCTTAAGATAGCTAGCTTTCGGCTTAACCCAATCTGAGGTACTAACCCGGATGTCCCGGTAGTATCAATCACAAAGGTGCTCCCTTTACCCCCTAGCCGAACAATTGGGAACATAGGGTGTAAACACAGGAGTCAGGCAACCCAACAAATCTTAAGTCAAATTGATGCATATTTATGGCTTTATAACGATCATTACGGAAGGAAGCACTCGTATATTGAATACAAACGATTTTATGCTATATGCTATTTTGACTCCTTTGTGATCGTTTATCATTTGAGAGTGGCCCATCGTCGGCTTCTACCCCTTTGTAGATGCTACGCAGGGTGTTTCCATAGTAACAAGACAACCCTTAGCCGACGTCTCGGTGCCGGGAGGCGGTTCTGTTAGCGGAAACGAGTCAATCAGATATCTAGGCTTTTATAACTTTCACTTAGTCATAGGAGCTTAATGTTGGGAGGCCAGTTACTAGCCCCTGGTTAGTGTTCGGCGTCAGCTGAGGTCAAGCCATTAACACTACAACCAATTTTATGAAAGGCCCACGGGGTAACCTCTATCGATCTATAGTTTGACAGAGTCATCGGATTGCTGACCAGTTTGCGCTCATTGTGACAGTCAGTTTTGGGCTTTCTCCACTGAGGTACTTGACCAGTTAAATCGGAAGTACAATCGCAGTGGTTCACCCTTTACACACCTAGCCGAACAAAGCGGTATGTAGGGGGCAATCACAGGAGCCGGGTAACCCAACTATTGACCGAAGACACAATTCGAAACCGATGCATATAAAGCAATATCCGAGAACATTTTGCCGAGGACTCCTCGGAGTGCCTTGGCTTTTGGTGGGTTCGGCTGTAGTCTCTGCCCCCCGTTAATATTGCCGATGCTTTAAAGGCGTCTGGCATTGCACTTCTTGGGAACTAGTCCAGATGTGGCATGTATTTTGCCAACGCCGAGGTGCAGGTCGGCAGGAAAGATGCCGAGCTGCGAGCCGAAAAATATTTCCCAAGCTAAATTATTACGCAGGGCACCTCAGTCAGGAGGATATCCCTCCCCTTTAAAGAAAAACATACAAATAGGTTAAAGGTGACATAAGTTCAGAAAACCGAAACACTTTAGTAAAAGTTTACGTCTACATTAAATCAAGTTTTTTTGGTGCCAATCCGAACAACGGTCTTAAAATTAGTTTGTGTTTCAATCATGCTTTAACATGACACATCCAATCTCAAGACTTCGAGCGGGTCAGCCTTCGGCTTCAGCCTCCTATCCTGAAGGCGGAGTGCTTCGGCTAGTTTGGCAAACTAAACTCGAGCGGCTTGAGAGAGAAACCAGGCTAGCCGGCTATTGACCACACACTCGCGTCGAAAAAAGGAGTGATAGAAAAAGACTTTGCAACGACTAAGAAGAAAACAATTATTATAAGAAGGCTCATATAAATTTAAGAGCCCCAGTTAACTTGGGTAAGAGAAGTGTCTTTAACAAATACCATTTTTAATAAACTAAGTTTTTTCTTTAACACAAATATAACGCTTGGTCGAGCCGAACAAAAATTAAAAGATTGGAAGAACTTTGAGAATGAAAGCGACTTAGATGGTTAATGTGCTCGGTGTTGATGACGTGGTCCAGGCTTGTGATGGGACTGTGACGTAGTCCTCGGCCTGGCCGAGGTCCCAGCCCCCAAGACCGAGGTGACCGAGTGAGGAGCTCGGCTTGACGAATTGGCGATGCAGCACGGTCGATGCAGCGAGGCGAAGCCCCCGGTCCAGCTAACGTGACGAAGCTGGTCAGCTGGTGACATCGAAGTCCCTGTAGTAGGTTAATGAAGAGACGGTGAAGCCCCCGGTCCAGCCAAGGTGATAGAGTAGGTCGGTAAGTTGACGTTGCAGCTGCCATGCCAGCCGAGGTGTCGAAGCAGGTCGGTGTGGTGGACAGTGGTTTGAAGAAGCAATGACGCGGTGATGCCATTTAGGTCAGAACTTGTGACATAGTCAATGCCAGCTTGAGAAGTGACCGCGCGGCGATGCTGGCGCGCCCGACCCATGCAATCCACTGGGCGACGATCCTGTCTTGATTATTATGTGTCCTTCACAATGCCGAACTCTTGGTCTGCTCGCCGAGGTGAAGATCCGAGATGGTTGTCATCGGCTCGATGGAACGACGGTGCAACCAATGCTGGTGTAGGTCGGCAGCCATGGAGCAACGTTGTCGCGCTGGTTTGACACCGGCGCGACGGTGAAGATTACCTCGGAAAATGCTTTAAAATTAGTGGGCACGTGTTTGAGAACAAAATACAATACCCCATATAAAACTTCCTTCAAAAAGGATGTTCGAAACCCCGTTCATAAAAAAGATGAACTCGGGTCGGTTTCGTTCTCACGTCGAAAACAGATCCGAAAATCGATGCACTCATCGGAGGTTTCTGGAGTCTGAATAGTCGGATCGAGCTGAAATTTTTAGGGGTTGTCGATAATGTAATTCCGCAGCTAATGAACGGTGGGATTTTTCAACGGAAGTCCGATCTGGGTGCCGGACCCCTCGCCCTAAACTCGTCTAGAATATCGTCCAGATTCGACAGGGCTCCGGTAAATCAGAGATCGCCGGAGATTCCTCCATTGGAACGCAACGAAATTTTACATGGTTTTTGTACACTCAATTCCGCACAGTTTCATTGAAGCAATCATCAAAGCGATGCCTGAGGAGATGGTGGCGGCGGATACAAGTTCTCTGTCCAGAAAAACAGCACGGTCGCCCGAGGGCAATGTTGACGTTGAGCCCCTGAGCTCCATGGATGATTCCTCAATGATCTTGATAGAGATCGGAGTTGATGTTCATGAAGGCCCTCATCCGAACATGACGATCTGAGGCAGAGCGCAGTCCTCGGTCGAGCCAAGGTGACTAGTCGAGCCGGCGACAAATATGCTGACGTCGCAGTTGATCTGTAGGCGAGCCATTGATCCTTAGCCGATCTCATAGTGGAACTCTCAATGAAAGCACCATTTTCGGTGTCAAAACCGGCAGACCTTGGGGTAGGGGTCCCGAGCTGTGGATCTTGGATCAATGGGTAACAGAAGACAGAGGAGACGATGCTTACCCAGGTTTGGACCCTCTTGATGGAAGTAAAACCCTACGTCCTGCTCTTGTTTATATTGATGATGATGTATTGAGTACAGAGTTGATCTACCTCGAGATCGTATGTTGTGTATGATTCTAATGATCTAGCATATATCTATCGACCAGCCTGTCCTCGGCTTATATAGTGTATCGGAGGCCTAGGATAACAAGAGTCCTAGTCGGCTACGTCGATGGAGAGGAGTCCTTGTCTTGATCACCAAGTCTTGTGGAATCTTCCTCGTATATATCATTGGCTGTCCGAACTGGCCCAATAGTGCACCGCCATGGGGGTCCTCAGCCTGATCCATCTGGTCGAGAGATGACGTGGTGAGTACCCCCTAGTCTAGGACACCGTCAGTATGGCTACATGGAAATGTCTCGCTAAGCGAGTAGCATAAATACCACCATGAATTTTACCCTTAGTCCTATTAGTGTGCAGGTAGCATGCAATGATAGCTCCAAGATTATAGGTGTGGTCATTATGAAGTGCACGGCGTAATATGGAAAAATCAAGGGTGCATAGCACACCACCTTGCTCTCTAGCAGTCAAGCATTTCCCTATGAAAAGAGCAAAGTAATGGACAACAGGAAAATGCAAGCTAGTGGCTCGGGCTTTCGACACACCCATTTCCTCTCCCATGGTTAAAGTGTGAACGAATCCCTCAAACTCCTTCGGTGAGGCTCTATTATTTCCCATCAAAGGGGATCAAACATATCGCACAAAATTCAGCCAGCGGTATTTGATGATGTTCAGCATATAAATCAAAGCGCACCATGGGAGGTTCGAGCCTATTCAGGAAATTAATTTTTTGCAAAAAGGAATTCATAAGGATGTGGTGTTGGTCACACTCATCTGCGAGGAAGTCGGTCAATCCGGCATTTGCAATGAAATGCGTGAACTCTTGGTAGAGTCCGGCTTCGTTCATGAAGGCATTGTGCGGCCATTCACACGGCCGGACCTCCATCCTATGCAGAATGTTGAGGTCGCTATTCGAGGAGTCCCCAAGGACTCCCTTGGCATTCCGTTTAGAGGAACTCTTCCGGAAGAAATCCATTTTTTCCTATGAACAAATTTCTGAAAAAAAATTGGGCCAAAAAATAATATCAATAAAACTTCACAAGATTGGTAGCAACTACTCATATGGATGTCTAGAGGCTATATCAAGCATTCAAACTACTTGGAACTCAAAGGATTCAACATGCAAGCTCATTTTTAGTAGCACCAAGAGCAACTAATTATGCAAAATATAATCCACTAGAGCAAAAACTAATTGGAGCAATGGAGGAGTCACATACCAAGTAGCAACCCCCCAAAACAGTTTCAGAAATGGAGCTTCGAGCAAAGAGATCGAAAATCTCAGGTTTGGGAGCAAGAACACGAGAGAGAGAGAGAGAGAGAGAGAGAGAGAGAGCTACCAGGAATGTTTTCTAGAGGTAAGGGACAATGTGAGCTAAAGGAATAAGTGAGGGGGTCCCTGTGGCGCCCATAAGCCACCAGGGCACGCCGAGGGGGGTGGGCGCGCCCTGGTGCCTTGTGGGCACCTGGGGCATCCCTCTGGGGTGTTTTCAGTGCAAGAAATTCTTAAATATTCAATAAAAATTCATGTTAAAATTTCACGTCATTCTGAGCACTTTCATTTTGGGCTATTTTTATTGTGCAGATAATTCAAAAAATAGGGTAATCATGGCATTTTATTGCATTTGACCAAAAATAATAGAGAGAAAAAAGTAGGTACAGAAGGTTGTGTTTACTAAATTCATCGACCACATGCCCCTCAGAAAGAATCCATTAATAAGGTTGATCAAGTCTTATTAACAAACTAATTCTGAGTAACATGAAACCGAAGAATCTTCGTATGACACTAAGTTACCTCAACGGGGATATGCATCTCCCCAATTATTAATGTTTCATACTTCTTTTTGACAGTACGAAGAGGTAGTTGAAAACTTCCAATAGTGATTGTCGGAGTCTTTTCAATAACATTAATACCATTCACTTGAAATTGTTTCTTTGGAAAGTGCACCATATGTTCATTACCATTGATATGAAAAGTGACCTTACTTTTGTTGCAATCAATAACATCCCATTCCGTATTCAAAAAGGGTCTACCAAGGATAATCGACATGTTGTCATCCTCGGGCATATCAAGTATAACAAAGTCTGTTAAGATAGTAACATTTGCATCTACAACGGGCACATCCTCACAAACACCGATAGGTATGGCAGTTGATTTGTCAGCCATTTGCAATGATATTTCAGTAGGTGTGAGTTTATTCAAATCAAGTCTTTTATATAAAGAGAAAGGCATAACACTAACACCGGCTCCTAAATCACATAAAGCAGTTTTGACATAATTTCTTTTAATGGAGCATGGTATAGTTGGTATTCCTAGATCTCCTAGTTTCTTAGTTAATCCATCCTTAAAAGTATAGTTTGCAAGCATGGTGGAGATTTCAGCTTCAGGTATTTTTCTTTTATTAGTGACAATATCTTTCATATATTTAGCATAACGGGCCATCTTCAAAATATCAGTCAAACGAGTACGCAAGAAAACTGGCCTAAGTATTTCAGCAAAGAGTTCAAATTCTTCCTCATCCTTATTCTTAGATGGTTTAGGAGGAAAGGGCATGGGTTTCTGAACCCATGGTTATCTTTCTCTAACAAGTTTCCTAGCAACAAAGTCTCTTTTATCATAACGTTTATTCTTAGGAGATGGGTTATCAAGATCAATAGCAGGTTCTATTTCAACATCATTATCAAGTTCTTTCTCATTGTCTGGTTGAGCATCTACATGAACATCATCATTGTCATTATCATTATCACTAGGTGAATGTTCATTATCAGATTGTGTTTCAGCGTCAGAAATAGTAACATCATTATCATTCTCAGAAGGTTTTTCCACCTCAGTTTCACTAGCAGTATGCAAAGTCCTATCATTTTTATTTTTATTTTTCTTTATAGATGGACTGGGTGCATCAACATTAATTCTTGGGATAATTGTATTCATACCCTTAGTTGTGTCCCCCTCAACCGAATTGCCCCTAGTTTTTAAAAACACGTGGTCTTGCCCAACCCACTTTGTCATCTTGTGCTTTTGCCCTTTGACCGTCACTTTGAAAACTTCATAACTAATTCATACTAAATCATAAAAATGCAAATAAGAAACCAAAATGTTTGGAAAAACATCACCTGTATGTCAATGTCACTTGCATTCATGACAAAAGTGTTGGTAAGTGCTCATCCGAGTTTTAGCTCTTATCATACCACCATGAACAGGAAAATCTAAAAAAATTCAAAAAATCCAAGAAAAATTTGGTGGCAAAGAATTGCAAATGTTTTAAGTGCTTGCCAAGTTTCATGAGGGAATGACATTCATGGAAGTCGTGGCAAAAAAACAATGAACACTCGAAAATAGATTGTTTTTTTGCCACGACTTCCACGAATGTCATTCCCGCATGAAACTTGGCAAGCACTTAAAACATTTGCAATTCTTTGCCACCAATTTTTTATTGAATTTTTTGAATTTGTTTAGATTTTCCTGTTCATGATGGTATGATAAGAACTAAAACTCGGATGGGCACTTACCAACACTTTTGTCATGAATGCAAGTGACATTGACATACAGGTGATGTTTTTACAAACATTTTGGTATCTTATTTGCATTTTTCTGATTTAGTATGAATTAGTTATGAAGTTTTCAAAGTGACGGTCAAACGGTCAAAGGTTAAAAGCACAAGACGACAAAGTGGGTTGGGCAAGACCACGTGTTTTCAAAAACTAGGGGCAATTCGGTTGAGGGGGACACAACTAAGGGTATGAATACAATTATCCCTTAATTCTTTGAGAGTCTTATTCGAATCTTTTAGGATGACCTTCAAGATAAAGTGGCTCATGAGTCATTGTACCTCCTCTAGTCATTACTCTAACAACATGATCATTAATATTATTATTCATTTCATTGAGCAAATCACTTTGAGATTTAGCAACTTGTTCTAACTGATTTTGGACCATGGAAGCATGTTTACCTACACCTTTAACATCATTAGCAATTCTAAACAACAAGTCACTCAAGCGATCGATCATGTAGGCATTACGTTTCAATTGTTTCATAACATACGCATTAAAATGATCTTGCTTAATAATATAATTGTCAAATTCATACAAGCATTGACTAGGAGGTTTATTATAAGAGGATTTACCTCTACTACCTGTGTCGGTATGTCAAGACCATGTATTTCTTCAATAGGTGGTAAATTCTTAACGTCTTCAGCTTTAATACCTTTTTCTTTCATAGACTTCTTTGCCTCTTGCATATCTTCAGGACTGAGAAATAGAATACCCCTCTTCTTCGGAGTTGGTTTACGTTGTGGTTTAGGAAGTGTCCAATCATTATTATTCTTCAATATATTATTCAATAATTCTTCAGCTTGTTCAATAGTTTCTTCCCTGAAAACATAACCAGCACAACTATCTTGGTAGTCCCTAGAAGCATCGGTTAGTCCATTATAGAAGATATCAAGTATTTCATTTTTCATAAGAGGATGATCAGGCAAAGCATTAAGTAATTGGATAAGCCTCCCCCAAGCTTGAGGGAGACTCTCTTCTTCAGTTTGCACAAAGTTCAATATTTCCTGTAAGGTAGCTCGTTTTTTATGAGCAGGAAAATATTTTTCAGAGAAGTAATAAATCATGTCCTGGGGACTACGCACACAACCAGACAAGAGTATTAAACCATATCTTAGCATCACCCTTTAGTGGGAAAGGAAACAAATTAAGAATATAATAGTAGCAATTTTTTTTCCTCATGAGCAAATAGGGTGGCTATATCATTCCATTTAGTAAGATGTGCCACAACAGTTTCAGTTTCATAACCATGAAAATGATCATATTCAACCAAAGTAATTAACTCAGGATCGACAGAGAATTCATAATCCTTATCAGCAACAAAGATAGGTGAAGTAGCAAACTTGGGATCACATTTCATTCTAGCATTCAGAGATTTTTCTTTCAACTTGACTAATAATTTCTTGAGATCATCGCTATCGTTACAAGCAAGAAAATCCTTAGCAATTTCTCCTTCCATAACATATCCTTCGGGTATCTTAGGCAATTCATATCTAGGAGAGCTAGGTCTAATAGGTGAATCATAATCTTCAGTTTCAATATTTCATCAGTTTCAGCATTCTCAAATTCTTTAGCTTTGGCAAGTTGTTCATCAAGAAATTCACCTAGTGGCACAGTATCATCAAGCAAAGTACTAGCATCATCAATAGCATCATTCATAGCAGAAGTGGCATCATCAATTACTTGCGACATATCATAATTAATAGCATGTGGTGGTGTTGCCAGCTTACTTAAAATTGATGGTGAATCAAGTGTAGAGCTAGATGACAGTTCCTTACCTCCCCTCGTCTTAGAGGGAACGATCTTGGTTCTATCATCCATAAGATTCCTCATAGTGATCAACAAATATAAATCACAAGTGACTCAACAAATACAACTATGCTCCCCGGCAACGGCACCAGAAAAAGGTCTTGATAACCCACAAGTATAGGGGATCGCAAATGTTTTCGAGGGTAGAGTATTCAACCCAAATTTATTGATTCGACACAAGGGGAGCCAAAGAATATTTGCAAGTATTAGCAGTTGAGTTGTCAATTGAACCACACCTAGAGACTAAATATCTGCAATGGAGTGATCAGTAGCACAGTAATATGAGAGTTTCATAGCAATAGTAATGATAGCAACAGTAACGGTAACGGTAACAGTAAGAATTTTGTAGAAATTGTGACAGTAGCAACAACAGTAGTAACTTAGCAAAAGCAATATGTGAAAAGCACGTAGGCGTTGGATCGGTGATGGATAATTATGTTGGATAACATTCATCATGTAATAGTTATAACCTAGGGCGACACAGAACTAGCTCAAATTCATCAATGTAATGTAGGCACGTATTTCGTAAATAGTCATATATGCTTATGGAAAGAACTTGCATGCCATCTTTTGTCCTACCCTCCCGTGGCAGTGGGGTCCTTAAGGAAACTAAGGGATATTAAGGCCTCCTTTTAATAGATAACCGGAATAAAGCATTAACACATAGTGAATACATGAACTCCTCAAATTACGGTAATCACTGGAAAGAATCCCAATTATTGTCACCTTGGGGTATGTGGATCATAACATGTAACATGTGCATATAACTTGCAAGATAGGATCAAGAACACAAATATATTGGTGAAAACATAAATGGTTCAGATCTGAAATCATGGCACTCGGACCCTAGTAACAAACATTAAGCACGGCAAAGTCATAGCAACATCAATCTCATAACATAGTGGATACTAGGGATCAAGCCCTAACAAAACTAACTCGATTACATGATAAATCTCATCCAGCCCATCATCGTCCAGCAAGCCTACGGAGGAATTACTCACTCCTGGTGGTGAGCATCATGAAATTGGTGATGGAGGATGGTTTATGATGACGATGGCGACGAATCCCCCTCTCCGGAGCCCAGAACGGACTCCAGATCTGCCATCCCAATGAAGAACAGGAGGTGGTGGCGGCTCCATATTGTAAAACATGATGAAAATTTCTCTCCTATTTTTTCTCGGGAAATAGGAATTTATAGTATCTAGATTAGGGTCAACAGAGCCCCATGGGCCCCACGAGCCACTAGGGCTCGCCCTAGGGGGTGGGCGCGCCCTGGTGCCTCGTGGGCAGCAGGTGGCCCCCCTCCAGTGGGTCTTTGCTCCAGTATTTTTCATTTTCTCCATAAAAAATCTCCAAAAAGTTTCGTCCAATTCTGAGAACTTTTATTTCTGCACAAAAAACAACACCATGGTAGTTCTGCTGAAGACATCGTCAGTTTGGGTTAGTTTCATTCAAATCATGCAAATTAAAGTCCAAAACAAGAGCAAAAGTGTTTGGAAAAGTAGATACGACGGAGACGTATCACATATTCAATTCTTTTTGTGTGAATATATATTTCAAACTTTTGTGTTCAGTAAATATCTCATAGTGTTCTCCATAAAGATAATGCCTCCAAATTTTTAGAGCAAAAATTACCACTGCTAGCACCATATCATGAGTTGGATAATTTTGTTCGCATGGTTTTAGCTGGTGAGACGCATAAGCAATAACTTCCCTCCTTTGCATAAGTATGCACCCAAGCCCAATTTTTGAGGCATCACAGTAGATGGTGAATTCTTCCCCCATCGACAGGCAAAGCAATAACTAGGGCTGAGACTAGTCGATTTTTTAATTCTTGAAAACTTTCCTCGCACTCATCTGACCATTCAAATTTAACTCCCTTCTTTGTAAGATGAGTCAAAGGAGCATCATTTTTTGCAAATTTCAATATAAATCGACGATAGTACCTCGCTAGCCCAAGGAAACTTCGAATGTCAGTTACAGTGGAGGGCCTTTGCCACTCTGCCACCGCTTGGACCTTTGCAGGATCTACTGCTATCCCTTCTTCTGAGATTATATGGCCAAGGAAAGGAACTTTATTCATCCAGAAATCACATACCTTTAGCTTGGCATATAATTTATGTTCTCGCAGTGTTTGTAGCACAATTTTTAGATGCATTGAATGCTCTACTTCGGTCTTAGAATATATAAGAATATCCTCGATGACCACAATTACAAATTGATACAAATAAGGCTTGAAGACTCGATTCATTAAATCCATGAAAGTCGCAAGAGCATTGGTCAATCCAAATGGCATCACTAGATACTCACAGTGTCCGTAGCGTGTGCGGAAAGCAGTCTTAGGATTATCCGTTGGCTTAACTTTTAACTGATGATAACCAGACTGCAGATCAATCTTTGAGAAAACTTTGGATCCTTGTAATTGGTCGAATAAATCATCTATCCATGGAAGAGGGTATTTGTTGCTTATAGTTACCTTGTTCAGCTCTCAATAGTCAACACACAATCTTAAACTTCCATCCTTCTTTTTAACGAATAAAATCGGAGCCCCCCAAGGTTAAACACTAGGATGATTAAATCCCCTATCTTCCGACTCTTTCATTTGTACTTTTAGCTCCTTTAGTTCTACGGGTGCCATCCTATAAGATGCCTTGTAGATTGGATTGGTCCCCGGGATCAATACGATAGCAAATTCAATTTCCCGATCTGGTGGTAGTCCTGGCAATTCTCCTGGAAAAATATCATGGAATTCATTTACCACTGGAATGTCTTTAATATTGATTTCCTTCTTTTCTAATTTTGTCATAAGTGTTCGTGATTGATTCCTTTTTTCGCCCTGATACACAATCTCAACTTGACCATAAGGTCTGAGTGTAATTTGTTTTTCATAACAGTCAATAGTTGCTCTATATTCTTTCAACCAGTCCATCCCAAGTATTACGTCAAAATCTTGCATTTCCATTACAATAAGATGGGCCATGAATTTCCATCCTACGATCTCAATGGGACAAGAAGTGCAGATTAAATTTGTTCTTCTTCCTATAGGTGTCTCAACATAAATAGATCCTTCTAGCGTACTGCTAGGGATCTGATGTTTACTCATGAATTTCATAGCAATAAATGAATGGGTGGCACCAGAATCAAACAAGATTTTTCCTGGGTGAGAGCATATTAAAAGGTTACCTATCACCATGTTGTTGGACTCCTCAACATTCTTTTGAGTTAGATTAAATACTCTAGCTTGGTTTCCTCTGCGGGGCTTCTCTTGATTATTTGGATGAACTGCTGGCGCTTGATTAGAAGTATTAGTCCTTGCATACTGATTTGACTGAATGGTGGAAGAAGGGCCAGGTAGATATAATGGTTGAGGTGGCTGGGGCAGCGCCATATGCCTTTGTTGAACAGAAGTCAAGGGGTTGATACTTTGTTTATTATTAGGACATTCATACCAAGTGTGTCCAGGCTTTCCACATGCATAACACTTCCCCAATGATCTGGACAAATATTTGGTGTATGATTCCTGTTGCAGATTGGGCATCTCCTTGGCATAATCCTAAATGAATTGCCTCTGGTTCGCTCTGGGCGACCACCCATTCTAAAATTCCCATTATTTTGCATATTATCATTATTGAATTTAAACTTATTTGATGGTTGACCAACATCATTCCTTTCCTCCTGAAACCCTTTTTCCAATAATTGGACTTTATTCACCACATCTCCACACGCCGCTTAAGTGGTTGACGTAGACCGCTTTCGAAGCGTCGAGCCTTGGAGCCATCAGTTTGGACAAACTCTGGAGCAAATCTTGCAGGTCTAGAGAATTCAACCTCATATTCTCCTACATATTTGTTCCCTTGTTTATTCTCAAGAAATTCCCTTTCTTTGATGCGCTTAATACTTCTGGAAAATACTTTTTTGATAAAATGCCTCCTTGAACAATACCCATGTCAAGGGAGTATCCTCCGGGTAAGACTTTTTATGAGTGTCCCACCATTCGATAGCGCTTAATTTTAGCATGTAAATTGCATAAATGACTTTCTCTTCATTGGTGCAGCCCATAGCCTCAAATGCTTTCTCCATAGCGATGATCCAGTCTTTCGCTTCAGGCGGATTAGCAGTCCTGGAAAATGAGGGCGGCTTGAGTTTTTGTAATTGCCCAACTCCACTCCGGTGACTGTCATTCTTTATGACGCGCTCTAGAATATCCATTTGACATTGTTGAGCCTCCTGCTGCCTGCCCAAAATGTTGGTGAGCAGATTGGCCAACACACTCTGGTCACCAAGTTCTTGGACCATTAATACGGCGTTGGTGTTGCCTGAGTTTTTTCCATGATGGCTCATACCATTGTTGCCATATCAATCATCTACGATAAGGAACTTACCAAATTAGCTATGTTAACATGGGGAGAAATTAGTCATACAACACATAGTAATCTTCTTGAGAGGTAGCAAGACATGCACCGTAGTATAGACAAGTAGTACAAGTCTAAATAGAATAGCACACGCCTACCAGAGATAGATAGTGTAGGCAACGTCCTATCATACACTTATAGCTCGCACACATGCATGCATAGTACGTATTGTTCACCAATAGTACATGGTGTACTACCACTTCACTGATTTGTTCATCTTTATGTTGGACACGATCCAGCAACACCATCAACACTTTTTTTCTAGAAATTTTGTACTCTCAGCACTTACCCACACAGTTTAACAAATTCTAAACACATACTATTATCATTTAAAAGCATTAGTTACCAGATGTTCTAGTGAGCTGATAAAGATAGTATTCTGCAAAACAAACATTAACAAAAAGAAAACACTTCCTTAACTTCAACAGGATCAAACTTCAGTTTCTTAAGAGAAAACCACATAAGTAGAACAACAAGTTTAGCAGCACGCTTAGTCCTTCCAACCCAGAGAACTTAGTCCTTACATTCCAAGCATAGCTTAACACCATAACTATGGGCTCCCTCAAACCCAAAGCACAACTAGTGCCATCCTCCACCTCACGCCATGTCTATCTTGCAGCGCAAAAACCTGAACCACCCACACTCATAACCTGCAAGATTTTATTCTCAAGATGCTAGATAATATAGAAAAGAGCCCAAAGGTACTGTTGCGGTGCTGCTGCACATCTACTGCTCACACACTACCGCTGGAACTTCCGGCGCCACCCTGCTCCAGTGCAGCCACAATGTCCCTCAGGCAGCGAATGCGACGATATAACCTATGAGTGCGGCGCTCCAGGAAGGAGACGTCACTCTCGCTGGAGTGGACAATGTTCATCAGCTCAGCACAAAGATGCTCAGTCTCCATCGACTTCTTGTGCAGATCATCCACCTGATGGTGTAGATACCCCAGCCGATAGTAGTTAATTTCCCTAATAACCACATTACGTTCAGCAACTACAGCGTGGATCGCCATCAGGTAGGCTGCCTACTCAGCCTCGGGGATAGTTTCTCCTACAGCCTCATAGTACATGTGAGGAACCCTGTCTGCTGGACCAAGATCAACTTGAGCTCCCACGATGTACATCCCATCAGGAGCAGGCCTCCAGCAGAAAACTGGTGGACCAAGACCAAGCACTTCCACAAACTGCTCTAGGAAATACTTGGTTGGGATGTCAACAAACTCCATGCCTGTATTTGACGACAAATCTATCACATTAGAAAACAAAATAAAGAAACACAAGCATGGCTACTATCCCTACACCAGAGAACATCTCCCTAGTCCTACTATTCAATCTTTACTAGTACGCCCATGACCATACTCAACCCAACCAGTACATGTTCCTGTGCTAGGCCAGGGTTCTCCTAGTTAGTTTTCTCATTTAACCCACTTTACACCCTCACTAGTCCTTCTAAACTTGGTTTATACATGGTTAATTAAATTGTGATTGAGAAATAGTTTAATTCCTCATGCTCCTCTAACTCCTCACCTTGCCCACTCCCCGCACACTCTGTGCATATCAGAGGGAAGAGAAGAAAAACAATAGTGAGTATGTTGGGACATACTCAGCAAGAATATAAGAATGCAAGAATTAGTAGGTTACAAATTAAACATACATAAGGTAGAGGTGCTTCAGCCTCCTGTTACCTTACAGGAGCAAAATGATATTAAACTAGTGTAAACCTATAGCAATAATCTCTGCAGAGACATACTAATAACCGTCGTAATCTCCACCAATGGTAATACAGATTTTCGGGAATCACGACGCCGAGTCCCCTACTTGTGTGAGGCATCTTCCATCTCACACTAGTACCGACTACATTAGCCGCGTACCGTTATTTCAGGTATCGACCGCCCCGGGCTTGATATACCATACTTACCATGATCACGACGGTGTACGTTCTTAAATTATTCAAACATCATCGTTAAACCGATCCTTCAACCATTGATGGGTGGTTCTCACAGTCATAACAATTACTAGATCATCACTTATATTCATGGGTAAAAACATAAATGCTAGTGACCAATTAATTTGTTAACATATATTAAAAGTTCAGTTAAGAGAGAAGACTGATATGCATAGTCTTGCCATGCAGCGGTTCCTCCTCAGCTAATTTTGAGCTCCAACCTCCTCGTCCTCAATTTCTCCTCAGCTTCTCCAATCGGTCACTCTCCTCCGTCTGCTTCCAACTAAGGTGGGGAATTTTTCTGGGTGTGGGCCATTAGTATTGCACGGTCGAGAAGCTATTTCTAGTGCAACAGAAGAGGGTTGAGAGGGTGACATTTGTAGAGGAAAGGCTACGTGGATGAGGCTCAGGTACCGACTACCCCACGGTTGGCTCACCCTGGTTACTGTGATGCTTATCTTCTAGGTGCTTCCTTAGCCTAGATATTTTTAGAACCACGCCATAGGTATTCTTCTTGCGTAAGTAATCTGCTGGACATTAAACTTATCTACTCTTTTCTCATTTTAACAGATAAACCCAAACATTTCAGAAAATAGGTAGTGAGATGTTTTGTACATATAATCTACTGGATATTTTGTATTATATATATATTACTTTTATCTTAATGGTTTAACAAATGATCACAATATAATGACCCAATTCAAATAACTACTATTACATTTTTTAAGTTATTACAACAGGTACCAATATGAGGTTTTGGGAAAAAGATTGAATACAAGAGATGAACTAGGGTTTGAGATAAGATGGTGCTGGTGAAGATGTTGATGAAGATTGGTCCTCCCACGATGAGAGGATCGTTGGTGATGTCGATGGCTTCGATTTCCCCCTCTCGGAGGGAAGTATCCCCGGCGAAATCGCTCTGCAGGAGGGCAAAAGTGCTCCTGCCCAAGTTCCGCCTCGAGACGGCGGTGCTTCATCCCGAAAGTCCTCTCCTTAATGTTTTTTTAGGGCAAATGACTTCATATAGTGGAAGGAGGGGGCTAGAGGCCAACTATGGGCCCCACAAGGCATAAGGACCCGTCCAGGGGGTGGCCGCGCCCTGTTGCCTTGTGAGCAGCAGGTGCCCCCTCTGGTGTTTCTTTGCTCCAGTATTTTTTATATACTACCTTTGTTCCAGAATGTAAGGTGTATTGATTTCCATGTAATTCAACCATTTGAATGTTTTACCAAGATTATATAATAAAATAACAACATCTGCAATACCTAATAGATAAAATATGGAACTACTTTTCGTGATGGATCAAATGATATAATTTTTGTATTGTGGTTATTGATATATTTTTCTAAAAACTTGGTCAAACATGAACTCATTTGACTTTTGAAAAAACAAATACAACTTATAAAGGAACGGAGTGAGTATTAAATAAAAAATCTTCGTAAGGTTTCAGGTCATTTGGAGCGTGGTAGAATAGGTATCTCTATTGTAGCTTTTTAGGTCCAGAATTCCAGCTGCCGGTAATTTCCCTCTCCATGTAAATCTTGCAAATCAAGAGAGAAAAGGCATTATAATTGCATCATAAAGTGGAATAATGACCAAAAACATTATAAATAACAATAGGAAAACATGATGCAAAATGGACGTATCAATATACGCTATATAAATCTTGGATCCACCATTCCAACAATACACGAGATCGGTGCGGAATGGGCCACGATCCTGGTTGGGTGCTTGAGCAATAATAAAGGATTTTTTTCCTACAGTTTGTGCAGGAGTTCGTAGCTCCTATACTATTCTATCAAGATATTATGTTCTCTGGATTTGAAGCCTTTAGGCGTGTCAGGGCTGTGGGGTTATTGAGGGCCGTTCGTATGGGTGTTAAATTCGCAAATATATTTAATTTCAACAAAAAGTTTTGTTTGCGACTAGTTTCTAAAATTTGCAAACTTTATTTCAAATTGAAAAAAGTCCATTTTACTACCCTCAATAAAGTGGGTGGTTCACTTTACCCCCTGATCAATATTTCTGCTCCTTTCACCCCCTGAACAAACCCATACCGGTTAAAACACCCCCCTGACTGGTTTGTCTCCACCCGCTGCTGATGTGGCAGTAGTCAATGGCGGTATTTGACCAGTGGGGCCCACTCGTCAGGTGACCCATCAATGTCTCCCGGCGGCGCTGTAGGTGGTTGTGGTGGCGCGGCTGACCGGAGCAGCAGCTATGGGCACGGACCGGAGGTGGAGGCCGATGGTGGGGTCGCTGGACGGCGGCGAGGTGCTGCAGGAGGCCCGGAGGTGGCCGGCGGCGAGCTCCTGGTTGGAGCAGGAGCTGTGAAGCGGCGGACCAGAGCTGGGCGTGAGAGGTCGTGGCCTCCCGTCGACCAGAGGCGGCCGACCATGGGGGGGGGGAACGGGGTGCAGGGGCGGTGGCGCTTCGCACCACTTCTCACCCCTGGCTGCGCGGGGCAGGAGGCGCTGGGCTGGGCCTTGCGGGGGCGTCGGGCCAGCGGATCTGGCAGGGCAACGCGGGACTTGGCGCTGGAGCGAGCGTCGTCCTTCTGGCGGCGCAGTGCAGCTCGGGCGCTGCGGTTTGGGGAGGCCGGCGGGTGCGGCTTCCGGCGGGGAGGAGGAGATGGGGACCATCCGGATCCGGGCGAGGAAGGCCGGTTCTCACCGGAATCGGCGCTGGCGGCGGCGGACGGAGCTCCATGGCGGCTCCTGGTGCTCCTGCGAGAAGAGAGGAGAGAGAGACGTGAGGGAAGGAAAGAGAGAGAAGAAGAAAGAAGAAGGGGAGGAAGAGAGATAGGGCAGGGAGGAAGAGGGGCGGCGCGACTGGAGCTGCTGCTGATGCGGGCACTCGCCGGCTGCGGCAGGGAGCCACCGGCGTGAGGAGGAGGGAGCTCGGGGGATCTGAGGGCACTGTGGTCGGCCGGATAATGTCCGGGGACACAGGAGCAAATGTCCAGGAGCATTTTGGACGATTATGGGTCAAAACCACCGTTGACTAGTGCCACGTCAGCAGGAAGTCGAGACAAACCACCCAGGGGTCTTTTTTAACCGGTATGGGTTTGTTCAGGGGGTGAAAGGAGCAGAAATATTGATCAGGGGGTAAAGTGAACCACACACTTTATTCAGGGTAGTAAAATGGACTTTTTTCTTTCAAATTTACGAACATTTTTCTGAAATGTATGAATATTTTGTCACTCCTCTTCGCCAAGATGTTGATTTTCTTCTCAGTAGCCGCCATCAAGAGCGTAAACCACTCCGCCTTCTTTTCCTACTTCACATCATAGCGCTTGACATATGACTCCTTCTTCGAAATGCCTCGAACCACTCCATCATCTTGGCTGCCACCCCTTCTCACTTCATCTTCTCCTCCTCACACTTCTTTCCGTGGAACCATTTCTTAACTTTATTGGGCGGCTCTTTTGTTGGGTTAGCTGTATCACCCGCTTTTTCCTCATTTCCGATGCCAACGGTCTTGATGGAATTGGCAATGCCATTTTGCTACTTGGATTACCCATTCAACTTCAGTCAACAATGCTTGAGGACGAAGCTCTTCTTCTCCACCTTCAAGAACAAGTTGCATGCACTGGATGGCTATAACAAAGATAATGTCAAGAATGTGCATCTCCGACCAAATGATCTACACATGGAGCATAGCCGACCAACAAGTTGAATATCCAACCAAATGACATAGAGCATATCCAGTCAATAAGCTGCATATCCGGCCAAATGCAGAACACATAGACCAACTTACCTGCTCGGTGATATGCGCACTACTTGGCCACTGACTGATGAGTTGTTTTAAATGGCCGCAATACTTGCTCACGGCCTTTTGGATGATGTATCATCAATGGGTCAGAGGCTTTGTCCCATGATCATGGATGAGTTCGTTGCGGTAGGGCTCGCAATTCTTGTGCTCATGGAACCCATAATGAATGTTGGCCTACAAAGGCTGACTCCTGATTCGAATGCGAGGGTTCGGAAGGTGGTGTGCAATGGAAGGGCTGAGGGAGCATGTGAAGCTGAAAGATCTAGAAACAATTTTTATCGTGGGCCTTCGCAAACTATGGTTGAAACGCAATGCAAGGGTGTTCGACGACAAGTCTTCCTCCGTCCGACAATGGTAAATCTGGTTGTTGAGGAACTACACCTATAGAAGAAGGCATGGAGACCGAAGGCAGGCGTGCGTGGGAGTAGATGTATTGTGTTGTGGATGTGGGTGTTGTTTCGGTTGGGCTCAAGAGCTTGTTCTTGCCCACAAAATCCTTGTAATTAAAGGGAAATTTTTTGTTTTTATCACTCTAGATTTTGCCAATTTTCCTTATGCCAATCTAGATTTTGACATTTCACCTTTGTTACTCTTAGTTTTTGACAATTATCACAATTGTCATTCCGTGGCAAAAGCAAAACTTTTAGAGTGGCAGTTGTGATACATTGTCAAAAGCTAAGAGCGGCAAAAATGAAATAAAATAATTTTCTTTTGCCACGGAATGACAATTGTGATAATTGTCAAAAGCTAAGAGTGGCAAAAGTGAAATGTCAAATCTATAGTGGCATAAGAAAAATTGGCAAAATCTAGAGTGGCAAAAATGAAATAAAATTATTTTGCTTTTGCCACGGAATGGCAATTGTGATAACTGTTAAAAGCTAAGAGTGGCAAAAGTGAAATGTCAAAATCTGGACTGGCATAAGAAAAATTGGCAAAATCTAGAGTGGCAAAAATGAAAATTATTTTGCTTTTGCCACGGAATGGCAATTGTGATAATTGTTAAAAGCTAAGAGTGGCAAAAGTGAAATGTCAAAATCTGGAGTGGCATAAGAAAAATTGGCAAAATCTAGAGTGGCAAAAAGAAAATTTTCCTGTAATGAAACTCTTCCCTTCTTAATGGAAATGACAAGCAACATGTTGTTGCTTGTTCTTGAAAATAAGGTTCTCCGTGCCATGGATCGAATCGATGCTAGTGGCCAACCATGCATCACACAACAGTTTGTCCTCCCTCATCTTGGAACTGTCTTCCCTACCCCTCTTCTTTGGATCGGTCGGCCATTCCTCCGGATCAAGGTCATCATCGTCGTCCTACTCTAGCTACACGGTGTGCGAGTCCGGTTGTTGGGTGTACATGCCCGACTGTGTGCCAAGATGGGCGTACATGCCCGGCTGATGGGCGTGCATCCCCGGCTCCGAATCATCCACTTGTTTGTCCTCGTAGCAACCTCCATCGTGGATCATGTCCATCATTTGCCTGTTCGCATCGTCACGCGATGGCTCGCCCAGTTGAGACTTACCAGTGAACAGAGAGCGGACACCGAGCTGTTCCACGTCAGATGTCCGTGATCGAACAAGTTGAGGCGATGACGAGTCAAGGAAATGGAGCGGGGCCGCGTTGACGTCAACACAATATTGCAATACCCGGCAACGAAGGATGGAGACTACTACTACCGGCCAAGCTGCTCAGCAGCGTAGAAGTAGGGCCGCTGATATTGCTCCAGCCAGTGTGGCGTGTGCATGGATGGCGGCAGCGCCCCGCGTCCCCGCCCCACTTGGAAACTACACCCCGGCCCCGCCCGCCGCCTCCGTCGCTCTTCTTTTTTTCGGCGGCCTCATCCTCTGCCTTCTTTTTGAGGCAGCGGGCTTGTCATGTCGCCGAGTTATCTTCCGGGCGACCACCTTCTCTGGGTCCTCCACCTCCGCCGGCACCGACAACTCTTTGTGCAGGTCCATGCGGCGGCGGGAGCGAAAAGGACGAGAACTGGGGTGGAGTGCGGCGGCGATCGGAAAGGAGAGGGTGGAGAAAGGAAGGGTTTTGACACGGAGCAGACCACTCCAAATGTGGGTTCCGCCTCCGCCTCATTTGTAGGTGGGCAGGAGGTGTTCGATTCCTACGTGGCAGATGTCCAACCTGCAAAGCCATTGGTTTGCTTCCGGTTTGCGAAAAAATGGACACGCAGGCTGGTTCGTGGACAAATACAGGACCTAGTAGAATGGCTTACAACGTTCAGACAGTTCGGTCCGATCGTATGTGCGCGATTTGATGGCACCGCTCGGGTTTTCTGTTCCGAATAATGATATGCACCGATGGGAGCATGATCATGAAATTGAATCACTGAAGCTTTAGCTCTGTACATAATTTTTGGTCTGATCATGCATGCTGCACATGAAACTTGGGTTTTCTTTTCCGAATGTGCCATTTCTCAAACGAGGAAGGAGACAAAGAAAAAGCAAGCAGCGACGAGAGCAAACGACTGCAGAATCGTGGAGCCACGACTGACATTGCCGCCGGTGTCATCGGCGTCGGCTTCCGTCCCACGCCGCCCAGGTCCATTACCCCAGCCGCCCACTTCCGGTTCCCCCAGCATTAGCAGCCAAGCCAGTGGCCCCCAGCCGGCAAGCTGCTGCCACGGCGGAACCCTGTCCTCACCTCCGTCGCCTGCGCCCGCGCCATCGGGAGATTCATCACCGGCCGGCATTGGCAGCTCCTGCCGGCAGACAGGGCAGGAGTTGTGGAGCCGGAGCCATGGCACGATGCAGTCAGAGTGGTACGCGTGCTTGCACGGCAGCTCGCGCGCGGTTTCGCCGAGCTCGAACTCATCCTTGCACACGGGGCACTGCGAGCCGTCCGCCATGTGCTCCGGCGAGACGTGCACCGTCGGGAGCGAGTCGATCGCCGACGCCGGCGCGGGCGGCGGGCCGGGGCGGTCGTTCTGCGTCAGACCCTCGATGAGCGCGTTCAGGTTGGGGCCGGTGAAGAACCCCGCCGGGTCGATGCCGGCTGCCGGTGGACCGCGATCGGCACCTTCCATGCCGCCGTGCGTTCCCGGTGCCGGCGGCGGGGACGGGACCCGGCGGAGACGTGGGCCTGGCGTGTCGGTGTCGGCCGCGTCGTCGTCCTCGCCCCTGTATATGACCCAGTGGCGGGGGGCGCCCTCGTACGGGAACAGCGGCGGCGGCTGGAAGAGCCGCTCGGTCGGCGCGTGCACGGGCTCGCGCGGCACGGGGAGCTCGATCTCGTGGAGGAAGCGGCCGAGGCAGCGCGGGCAGAAGACGTCGGAGGTCGGGGACGACACGGTGCGCAGCGCGCGGCGGCACACGTAGCACCAGTACAGGCGCCACCTCCTGCGCTGCCGCCGACGGGCGCCGTTCGCGCCGGGCTCTGACATGGCAGACGGCCAGTGGAGAGGTCGCTCGCGAGTTCCCCCGCCGTGCCTGCCGACAGAGGCTGCGTGCAACCACGAGGATGTGATGTGATCGAGGCAAGGGTCATGTAGGGTGATGGTGGATCCATGGCACGACTTGGCGGGAAGGAATGTCGTTTGCGGGTAGAAGATGGACACAGAATACGATTCTGGCTTGTTAGGTGGTATGTCAAGTGACGCACGTTTACCTTCACTTCCTTCTCATGCTTGCAAGTTGCGAGCCGCGAGCAACCGGCGGCGCAAAAGCCAACTGCGTGCCCACCCCGGGCTACAAGGCAACCGGTTACAATCGGTAGCACTTACAGCACACGAAGTGCTGTGCGAGAGTGTTCTTTGCTCCGATTAATGCAGGAATCAAATTGTTTGATATGGAGCAGTATTTAAATTCAATTTCGGACAATTTGCATTTCTTCGTGTCAGCTATCTGTTGACACCGTCGAAACAAAACACTAGGGTAGAAAGTGGTTGTGCAGCAGCCGCACCATTTTAGTCTTCGCATGTGGCAACCTCACCTCTCTCTCATCCATGAACATTATTGTAAGTATGTAAATATATTTTTAAATGTGCAAACACATTTTTAATTACACGAATAGTTCTTTCTTTAATGGGTGAATACGTTTAAAAAAGTAAATGAATATTTTTAAACTAGCAAATTTTTGTAAAAAAAAATGCAAGGACACATTGTTTCATTAGATGTGAATAAATGCATGAATATTTTAAAATGATATGAAATGTTTTTCAAAAATACATGAACACTTTTTAAAATACACCATAAAATTTTAGAATTGTATAATTAATGTTTGTGTGTGTGTGAAATAAATATATTTTTAAAGCTATATGATCATTTTTTTTACATACATGTGAACATTTTTTTGACAACACGCATAAAAAATAAATTATTTTATCAATTTGTTTTGTGTAAAATTGATGAAATAAAACATGTTGTTAAAAAAGTACATATGTTTAACAAATTTTCAAAAATAAAAATTGCACCTTAGTTAATAGTCGTACTCATGGTATATTTTACCTTCGGTGTAGACGGCTCCTGCATCCCGCTCACAGCAATATACATGCCCGCTTTCTTTTAGAAACGAGACACATGCACACCCACCTCTAGAACGCATGCACACATACCTACCCCAGTGTCGTAACCAGTTTGGAGCAACGCCACGGGCGGTCGTAGAGCTACAGTGGTCAACAGTGCCGAATAGTGTGACTGAAACTACAGTCAAGGAAGGGAAGAGGCACCACGGCCCCCCTTGCCTGGTGCCTAGTTACGCCTGTGCCTACCACTATAAACACCACCAAGACATTCAGCTGGTAGATCATGCAGCCAGAGATTGATTGATCGCCGATGGCAGCCATAATGGGTGAAATCAAGAGTCTACTTGACCAGGGTAGAGAGTACTCTATAGTGCATGTGCATCGATCATGTAATAATGTAGCACATCTGCTAGCTCAAATAGGGCATCATCATGTGCGTACGACAGCTTGGCTAAGGTCTGGACCAAATGAGATTGAGTTGCTACACCGGTATGATTGTAATCCCCATGGTTAAGCAATAAAAATCTCATTTATTCACAGAAAAAAAAAAAGACATTCAGCCGGTAGATCTTGAAACTGATGGAATCATCTCATGCATCTCGGAGTCAAGAGACACACCACTGACTAAAAAGCAGCGCTAAGCATTAAGAACGAACATCAACGGCAGATCCGATTCTTTTTCCAAATGTCAAAATTGAACTTCCTTTTGAAACACAGGCATTAAAACTTGTAGACAACTTTATTAAAAATCCAAAAACACTTTCTGAAACTCGGTACATTTTGTAAAATTCCAAACAAAACAAAAAACGCAAAAACAATTTTAATCAATGAAAATTAAATAAAACACCAAACGAAATTTGAAAACATAAACACTTTTGAATTTGTGAACATTATTTGGGAACAGGAACATTGTTCAAAACTCCGAACAAAATTGTAAATGTGAACGCTGTCAAATTTGCGAAAATTATTTGCAAAAAATGAATATTTTCTGAAGAAAAGCGAACAAAACTCTGAAGTTTTTTTGTATTTCCGAACAAAATTTGAAATGAGAAACATTTTTTGAAAATTTGAACAAATTTGGGAAATGCAAAAAATAAAATCCCTGAACATTTTTTGAAAATAGATAAATAAAATTAAAAATAAAAAAAGGAAAGGAAAGGAAAAAGAAACAAATAACAAAACAAAAATGGGACAGCCCAGTCAGGAGCGCACATGTGCGAAGCCTCGACTATTTGCCAAGGGTTTTTCTCAAACCCCTAGCAATTTGATGGTACAAATCTCCAATCCATCATAAACTGATTTTATGAGGAGTTACTAGGTATCACAGCGACTATATCTCGCATTCAGTGAGACGATAGAAAACCCTCGCAAAAGTGTCTACAGTACTTGGGCCAGCCCATCTTTGCACAGAGCAAAGGAAAAATAAATTTTAAAGGGGGGAGATCACGGGTCGATCCCTGATAGCCACTCCACCAACTTCTCGTTACTTGGTAGTTGTAGGGACACTACCTACTTGAGGCGACCCGAGCCAGTCCTTTCCGTTGTTCTTCATTTTTTTCCTTGATTTAATTTTTTTTTCATTTTCATTGCATTTATTTCTTCGTTTTTTTTATCTTTTTCCTTTTTAATTATTTTGTTTATTTTTGGTTTTAATTTTTTTTGGTTCTCATTGTTTCCTTCATTTTTATTCTACATTTTTTGTATATGTCAACAACTTTTTTCTAATACACGCTAAACAAATATCCAATACAAATTATTATTTTTAAATATATGGAGAACATTTTTCTCTTATAATGTTTTAAAGAAATTTCCAATGCTCTATGACCATTTATTAAATACATGATCAACATTTTTTATGTACATTTTCAACATTTTTTAAAATGCTTGATTAACAGTTTCTAGGTGAAAACATTAATTTTTTTAATACATGGTCAACATTTTTTATACACATATTTAACATTTTTTAAATGCTTGGTTAACATTTTTCAAATACTTGTTAAACTTTTTTTCAAATGCTTGACTAGCATTTTTAAATAGATGATCAACATTTTTTCAACCAGTTGTTCAACATTTCTAAAATATTTTGGTAGGTTTTCTATGTAAATAGATATATAATATATAGTATAATATATACTAAGTATCTCATATTATTCTTTGAAGATACCACGACAACCAGTAAAAAATAAGGCAACAAATACTAGAAAACACTGTTACAAATATTAAAAAAAATTGAAGTATCAGCCAAAGTCCGCTCGCCCCTTCAGGCGTGCGGCCGCTAGATATCGCTAGTAGCGAGCAAAGACCCCCTCGTGGGTGGACCCATTATGAAGGCCAGCGCTAGCGATGGAGCAGCTCCGGTTTTTCCTGGTTCTCTGCTCGCGGTTTACCTGCGGAGTTTACCGGTTGACCATTGACTTTTTGAAATAAAATTGGATTTTTAAAAAATAGATAAGGAATTTAAAAAATCATTCAGAAATTCAAAAACATTCATTGATTCAAATAAGTTAGAGAATTTGAAAAAATAATAAAATGGAAAAAGTTCATCGATCTTAAAAAAAGTTCATAGGTGTGGAAAGAAATTCAACTATTTTTTAGTTTTTTGCTAAATCTGAAAAAGTTCATCGAATTTGAAAAAAGGTTCATCCATTCTGAAAAAACTTCAGGATTTTTAAAAATGTTCATGGATTTCGGAAAAAAGTTCAACATTTTTGAGAAAAAATTCATCAATTTTGAAAATGTTCACAAATTTGAAAAAACATTCATCAATTTTGAAAAGTTCTTTATTTTGGAAAAGAAAATTCAGAGATTTTAATTTTTTATCAATCTGGATGAAAATTTCACGAAATTGAGAAAAGTTCATCAATTTGTAAAAACTTCATTCAAAAAAGAAATAGGAAAAATGAAAAGAAATTAAAAAGATAGAAAAAACTAAACAAAACCGGTCCAGAAAAAACAATGTCGAAAAAAAACGTTTGGGAAGCTTAAAAAATGCTCCTGAAATTAAAATTTTGGATGCTTCCGAAAACATAAAAATGTTCGTAAATTCAATATATGTTTGCGGATTAAAAAATGCTCCTGAAATGACTAAAATTTCTCACAAAATTTTAAAAATTCTCGTGAATTTAGGAAAATTTTAGTTGAATAAAAATTATTGCTGAGGTGAGAATAATGTTCATGAATGCAAAAAAAGCAATTTTTTTGAAAATTGATTCCAAATTCAAATAATATTTGCTAATTAAAAAATGTCCATGCAATTTAGAAAATGTTCACGATTGAGATAAATGGTCACAGTTTTAAAATAAACCTTCATGTTTTCGAAAAAATTTAATTAATTACAAAAAATATCTTGAGTTTGATTAATGTTTAAGATTCAAAATACATCGGCAGTTGCTAACATGTTCAATAAATTAAAATGCTCAGATGATAAAAAATTGTTCACATATTTTTAAAATATTTGTGAATACGAAAAGTTGATGAATTTTATGAAATCCTCGAATTATAAAAATAATCATGAATTTAGTAAAAGTTGATGAATTTCAATAATGTTCAAAATTTATAAAATTATTTGGGAAATAAAATAATATTCACCATTCGTAGAAGACTCAAGAATTGATTTATTTTGTGAATTCAAAAATAATAATGTTTTTAAAAAGTAAAAGAAATAAATATATAAGAAAAACCCACAAAAGAAGTGAAAAGGTTAAAATGTCCTGGAAGCTTCCCCAAACTGGGTGAGTAGCTACCGCAATTTTCCGAAAACATCTTACTCTCATCCTAAAAACGCTCGCTCGATTTCTTTTAATGGGATGACCCAAATTCGTCACTCAGAAATAGGTCCATATAAGGCCGTCGAAGCCGATGCGTTTGCACAGTGTGCCTCATTCTCTCTCTTCTTCCTCTGTTTCTCCACTGCATCCTCCTCCACGCCGCCGTTCCGCCTGTACGCCATCCGCCGCGATGGGAAAGGAGAAGACGGCGGCCCTGGAGCGCGCTAAGAAGGCGACGGCGGCGGCAAAGGGCAAGAAGACGAGTCGGGGATCGTCGTCGAGGTCCGGTCTGCCGCCTGGTTGGATCCAGGGAGACTGGATTCGATATACGATCCAGAAGGAAGATTTGGAAGACCTGGCCGACGCGGGCTTGATTGCCCACGGATCTTGGAGGTTGCCGGGGAACGAGACCGAGCCTCAGCCGCAGGAGGGTGAGTGTGTCCTCCTCGCAACTCATGTTGACCGCGGTTTCACTCTGCCTCCGCATCCTTTTTTCCGGGGTTTCCTGAACTTTTTTGGTGCCCAACTTCATCATTTCTCTCCCAACACCATCACATATCTCGCTGCGTATGTCTCTCTGTGTGAAAACTTCTTGGGCTGTCGACCACACTGGGGCTTATTCAAACACATCTTTACTTGTCGTTCCCAAACTGTGAAGAAGGCAAATCCGACTGACGCAAAAACGCACGTGATCCAAATGTGCGGGGGTTTAGGGATTCAGATGAGGGGTAGGAGTACTTTTCCTTCTATGACTCTTTCCGAGTCAGTTAGGGGGTGGTAGTCGACCTAGTTCTATTGCCGAGATATTCCGACCCCTGGTCAGTCGACTGGCCTTCCGACCTTCACCATGGAGCGAGTCCGCCAACCCTCTTCATTGACCGTGACTCCAGCAGAGAAAGTAGAGGTGTCCATGCTAGTCGACCGGGTAGTTCAATTAGTCCGTGATGGTGTGACCGGCATGGATTTGTTGGAGGTGTTTCTCAGTCGACGCATCCAGCCTCTCCAAGCCCGCGATCATCCCATATGGATGTACTTGGGCGCTGACGACACTGCTCGGGTTCACCCAGAGGAGGTCACCGAGGAGACGGTGGCATAGTGGCTGCGGAGCATCACGGGAAATAAAGACAACCCCAGGGGGTCTAGAAGAGTTGTACCATTCGACGTTGACAAAGAGCAGGACAAGGTCTGACCCTTGTTACCGAGTGTCTTTTTATTCCGATTTGTAACTGCCCTTGGATCTGATTGATGCTTGTTTAATTCCTTGCCTTGCAGATTTTTACTGAGATGTACTCGATGCCAAATGGAGAGCAAGTCCCGGAGGGAACGGAGAGCGGAGGCGAGAGTGGTGACTGGCAATCCCCCGACGACAATGAAGACGACAGTGACGACTCGGACGACGGTGAGGAAGCCGACTCACCACCTCGCTTGGAACGCTGATCCAAACAGTCCCAAGATCCTGCAAGCGGTCGTGGCAAAGCAGCTCCCCCAAGCACACAAACGCAAAAACGCACTCGGACTTCGACTCCGGAGCCGTCTGAAAAGGCCGCCAAGCAGCCCAAGGTCATCCCTTCAAAGCCTCGGAAGGCTTTGCCCAAGATCAAGGTGGATGTTCCCGTCACTTCTGCGTAAGTGTTTTGCTTTCTCTCTTCGCTTTGCTTGGGAACTTCTATGTTATTGTCGACTCGTTCTCTTGCTTGACTGAGTGAATTCTGAAACTTTCAGCGCTGCTACTTCTGGGACCTCCATGGACATTTACAAGGATCAAGATGACGAGGAGACTGAAGACGCGGCCACTTCCAAAGCGGGTACAACTCTACCATCTTGTCCTCATTTTGTCAATTGTACTGTCGGTCGACTGAACTCTTACGGTCGAGTCTTTTGCAGCACCACCAAATGTCTTTGAATTTCCAGACGACGATGATCATGAAGATGTGCCTCAGAAGACCACGGGAAGAAAAGGCAGGACTTCGAGCAGGAGGGTGCCTGCCAGCAAGGCACCTCAGTAGACATCAGCGCCAGAACCAGTGATCCAGCAGTCCGGAGATCCAATTCGGGCTTCTGTTTCTTTTGCCGATCCTGTGTCGACTGATCGTCCTTCGGCGTCGACCGCCCAAGCCCCTGCTCCGTCCGTGCAACTCCATGCCTCAGATCCTTTGGTTGCTTCGACTGTTCCGCCAACTCCACTCTTTGTTACCCATCATGTCCCAGAGGACCAAGTGAGCGCTGCTAAGGAAGCTATACGCCAAGCAAGCCTTATGATGGAGCAAATGAAGGTGGTGCACGAAGCTAGCAAGGCTGCCTACAATGCCAGCTCTGCTCTTCAAACCAATGTCCAGGTGAGTTGATTTCCGACTGATTTTTCAGCTTGATCTTTGCTCTGTTAGGATATGGTACTTGAAAACTGCTGCTTTATTATTCGTAAGATGTCCGTGGATGAGCGTTTTGAAACCTTTAAAGTGCATCTATCATGAGTCTGCACCTTGCATCCGTTCACCCATTGGGTGTTTTAACTTTTGCTGTATAGTTCTTCCACTTGAGTCGACTAGGTCGCGTCGAGTGTATCCTTGAATCAGTGGGGGCACGCAGAGTGCACCCACTGGGTGTAGTCCCCGAGACTGCCGTCGAATGTTTGATTCGGCAGGGGTCTTCGTCAAATGACTCTTTATAGTTCTTCCACTCGGTCCAGACAGGCTGTGTCGAGTGGGATCCGGACCAGTGGGGGCACGCCAAGTGCACCCACTAGGTGTAGTCCCCGAGACCGCGGTCGACTGCGGGTAGTCGGCGGTGGTCTGAGAACAAATGTTGCCGCTTTTTTTTACTGGACGGACCATGTCGAGTGGAAAGTCGAACCAGTGGGGGCACGCCAAGTGCACCCACTGGGTGTAGTCCCCGAGACTACTGTCGAATGTTTGATTCGGCAGTGGTCTTAGAACTCTTTTTGCCATGATGACTTGAACTTGTATCTTATCGCTCGGAAGCAATCAATCTTTGTTCATGTCGACTGACGTGTCTTATTCGTTGATTGCAGAAATCTTGTGAGTTCGGGGCCCAGTTTGCTGAATTGAAGAAGAAACAGGTCCAGCTCAATCTCGGCCTGGAGCTGGCAAAGGAGAACTTGCAAAAGGCTAAGGATGAAGCGGCTGCCATGGGAGGTAATAACTTGCCGACTGTTTGCCTTGCCCTCTTTTCTTTTCGCCTTTTGAACCAAGTGACTCCACTCGAACAGATGTGCGTAGTGAAAACAGACAACTCCAAGCTCGTCTGAAGAATGTTATTTCTTTAGACAAAATGAAGCAGGCTCTGGAGCAGAAGGACGTCGACCTTGCAGCAGCACAGAAGATGGCGCGGGAGAAAACTGAACTTGCCGACAAGAAGCTGGCTTCAGTCGGCAAGTTAGAAGAAGAAAACACCAAACTGAAGACTGCTATTGACGAAGCCAACAAAGAAGTCGTGCAGCTGAAGAAGGACAAGGTGGCCTTGACCGACAAAGTTGGAGATCCCACTCGGAGGAGGGACGAATTGGAGACCTATCTGGGAGGACTTGCCAAGAAGATGTTCCTTATGCTTGAAGGTGCTTTCCCTTTTCTGACTGATCTGCAACTGTCGACTCATCATGCAACTGTCGACTCATCATGCAACTATCGACTCATCATTTCTCTGTGTGTGCAGAGTTCTGTCAAAACTTCGAGGAAGAGACTGGGCGGATTGAGACGAATCTGGATCCCATTAACTCCCCTGTCAAGGACGAAGCTGCGATGAACGTGTTGCGACTGGAATCTCGCCTCGCCGGCGTTATGGACTATCTTGCACGACTGAAGGTGGCGGCATCGCGGATTGACACAGAGCTCTGGCTAGGTGTGACATTCCAGAATGACCTTGAGTCTCTGATGACTCGACTTAATGAAATACCCGGTCGAGTACAGGCGTGGAAGAAGTCATCTGCTCGGTGCAGCGCTGACATGGCTCTGTCTCTTGTCCGCGTTCATTGCAAGGAAGTTAAAGAAGAGAAGCTGGCAGCTCTCAAGGTCGCCAATACCAAGAAGCTTCAATTCCAGTCCTTCATGGAGACTTTCATCAACGCTGCTACTCGTATTGCTGATGGAATCGACCTGGACGAGTTCGTCGAGCCAGCTAGCCCTCCTCCTGCGGAGTGAACAAACTTTATGCCTTGATTTTATTTGCCTCGGAATGCCGAGTGATTTTGTAACCGTTAAACTCTTTCGGGCCTGAGGTATGAGAACTTCCATTCGCGGTTCTGAACCTTGCTGGATTTATCCGAACTTGGTTTTTCTTTGAATATGGTTGCTTTGTCTTTACCACTTTCAAGTCTCTTGGCTCCGAGTGAAACTTGACTCATCACTCGGAATAGACGTTGTACTTGTGGTGCAGCTCTGACGAGAGGGTCGTGCGTTGTATTTGTGGCGCAGCTCGGAGCGTGTGGCCAAGTTTCCGAGTGAGGAGGTTGCTCTTCACTCGGAATTTGTTTTGTAACTTAGGCGAGTACGGGGTCGCAGCTACGCCCACGAGTGGGAGGATTGCTCTCCACTCGGAGTATGTTTTAACTTAGGCGAGTACGGGGTCGCAGCTAAGCCCCCGAGTGGGAGGATTGCTCTCCACTCGGAGTGTTTTTTAAGTTAGGCGAGTACGGGGTCGCAGCTAAGCCCCCGAGTGGGAGGATTGCTCTTCACTCGGAGTGTTTTTTGAATTTAGGCGAATCGGGTTCGCAGCTAAGCCCCCGAGTGAGAGGGTTGCTCTTCACTCGGAGTGTTTTTTGAACTTAGGCGAATCGGGTTCGCAGCTAAGCCCCCAAGTGGGAGGATTGCTCTCCACTCGGAGTGTTTTTGAAACTTAGGCGAGTACGGGATCGCAGCTAAGCCCCCGAGTGGGAGGATTGCTCTTCACTTGGATTGTTTTTTGAACTTAGGTTAATTAGGTTCGCAGCTAAGCCCCCGAGTGGGAGGATTGCTCTCCACTCGGAGTGTTTTTTGCACTTAGGCGAATCGGGTTCGCAGCTAAGCCCCCGAGTGAGAGGGTTTCTCTTCACTCGGAGTGTTTTTTGAACTTAGGCGAATCGGGTTCGCAGCTAAGCCCCCGAGTGGGAGGATTGCTCTCCACTCGGAGTGTTTTTGAAACTTAGGCGAATCGGGTTCGCAGCTAAGCCCCCGAGGGAGAGGGTTGCTCTTCACTCGGAGTGTTTTTTGAACTTAGGCGAATCGGGTTCGCAGCTAAGCCCCCGAGTGAGAGGGTTGCTCTTCACTCGGAGTGTTTTTTAAACTTAGGCGAATCGGGTTCGCGGCTAAGCCACCCACTGGGGGATTTGAACACATATGCTTAAGGGAACACAATCACTAAGATACTGCAAAAATCTTGTCTTTGATAAGCAAACTGAAGGATTCTTATTACAACTCGTCGATCCGAGTGCTTAGGTATAAAAACGACGGAGCAGGTCTGCATTCCACGAGCGTGGCTCGTCTTCTTTCTTGGCTACGTTGTAGAGGTGATACGCCCCGTTGTGGAGTACCTTGGTGATGATGAAGGGGCCTTCCCAGGCCGGAGCAAGCTTGTGAGGTCGCTTCTGGTGTACTCGGAGCACAAGGTCTCCTTCTTGAAACGCTCGACCTCTGACGTTTCTGGCGTGGAATCGACGCAGATCTTGTTGATAGATGGTCGACCGGATCAGAGCCATCTCTCGTTCTTCCTCTAGGAGGTCAACTGCGTCTTGGCGTGCTTGTTCCGCTTCAGCTTCTGAGAAGAGTTCCACTCGGGGGGCGTTGTGCAGTAAGTCACTCGGAAGCACAGCTTCAGCACCATACACCATGAAGAAGGGAGTTCGGTCAGTCGACCGGTTGGGAGTTGTTCTCAGTCCCCATAGGACGGATGGCAATTCAGTCACCCAAGCTCCAGCGGCATGCTTGAGATCGCGCATCAGTCGGGGTTTCAGTCCTTGTAAGATCAAGCCATTCACCCTTTCTGCCTGTCCATTCGACTGCGGGTGCGCAACAGATGCGTAATCGACCCGAGTGCCTTGGGAAGCACAAAATGCTCTGAACTCGTCAGAATCAAAATTGGAGCCGTTATCTGTGATAATACTGTGAGGGACTCCATATCTGAATATCAGCTCCCTGATAAAACTGATGGCAGTGCTTGAATGAAGATTCTTGATAGGCTTGGCCTCAATCCATTTGGTGAATTTGTCGACTGCCACAAGCAAATGAGTGAAACCACTTCTGCCGGTCTTGAAAGGTCCAACCATATCCAACCCCCAGACTACAAACGGCCAGACGAGTGGAATGGTCTTCAAGGCAGATGCAGGTTTGTGAGACATGTTTGAGTAAAACTGGCAGCCTTCGCACTTGTCGACTATATCTTTTGCCATCTCATTTGCCCTCGGCCAGTAGAATCCTGCTCGGTATGCTTTGGCCACAATGGTCCGAGAGGACGCATGGTGGCCATAGGTTCCTGAGTGAATCTCATCTAGAATCATTCGACCTTCTTCCGGAGAGATGCAACGCTGAGCAACTCCTGTGACACTTTCCCTGAAAAGTCGCCCTCCAATAACTGTGAAGGCTTTGGATCGACGAACGATCTGGCGGGCCTCATCCTCGTCTTCTAGGAGCTCTTGTCTAAGCAGGTACACAATATATGGCACTGTCCAATCGGGGATAATCACCAAAACCTCCATGATCATGTCGACCACTGCTGGGACTTCAATCTCAGTCGGATCGGTTGAGCTTATCGGTTGTGGGGGCTCCTCTGCAAAAGGATCTTCTTGAACTGACGGGGTGTGGAGATGCTCCAATAACACATTACTGGGGATTGGTTTCTGAGTGGAACCTATCTTCGCCAGATCATCAGTAGCTTGATTCTTGATTCAGGGTATGTGGTGGAACTCTAACCCCTCAAACTTCTTCTCCAACTTTCTTACTGCATTGCAATAACCAGTCATAGCTGGGCTTCTGATATCCCACTCCTTCATCACTTGATTGACCACTAAATCTGAGTCGCCGTAAACCACCAGGCGTCGGACGCCGAGTGAAATGGCCATACGTAACCCATACAAAAGTGCCTCATACTCAACTTCATTGTTTGAAGAATCAAAGTGAAACTGGAGGACATAGCTGAGCTTGTCACCTCTTGGGGATACTAAAACCACTCCAGCGCCGAAACCATTCAACATTTTGGACCCATCGAAGAACATAGTCCAATGTTCCGAGTGAACCTGAGTCGGTTGCTCCTGCTCAATCCACTCGGCAAGGAAATCTGCTATTGCCTAAGACTTGATTGCTTTCTTTACCTCAAACTTGATATCCAAAGGAAGGAGTTCAATCGCCCACTTGGCCACTCGACTAGTTGCGTCCCGATTGTTCAGGATTTCAGATAATGGGGCATCGCTGATGACTGAAACCGAGTGGTCTGCAAAGTAATGTGCAACTTTCTTCGTGGTCAAGTAAATCCCATAGACAAGCTTCTGATAATGCGGGTATCTTTGCTTGGATGGAGTTAAACTTCAGAAATATAGTATACTGGGCGTTGAACTTTGTAGGCTTTACCTTCTTCTTCCCGCTCGACCGTGAGCACTGTGCTAACAACTTGTCCAGTGGCTGCAATATATAGCAACAGAGGCACTTTGCTGACTGGAGCAGCAAGCACCGGCTGGGTGGAAAGTAGGGCTTTGAGCTCTTCAAACGCTGCTTCAGCTTCAGGATTCCACTCGAACTTGTCAGACTTCTTCATCAGTCGGTAAAGAGGTAATGCCTTTTCACCAAGACGTGAGATGAATCGACTTAATGCAGCCAAACAACCAGTAAGCTTCTGAACATCGTGCACGCGCACGGGACGGTTCATTCGGAGGATTGTGCCAACCTTTTCTGGGTTTGCGTCGATCCCTCGTTCAGAAACGAGGAAACCGAGTAACTTTCCACCTGGAACTCCGAATGTGCACTTTGACGGATTGAGCTTGATATCATATCTTCTTAAGTTGGCAAAGGTTTCAGTGAGGTCAGTCAGTAGGTCGGAACCTTTGCGTGACTTGACCACGATGTCATCCATGTAAGCTTCCACGTTCCGACTGATTTGAGTGAACAGGCACTTCTGAATCATACGCATGAACGTGGCACCAACATTCTTGAGGCCAAAGGGCATGGTAATATAGCAAAAACACCCGAATGGGGTGATGAAAGCTGTCTTTATTTCGTCGGGTCCATACAGTCGGATCTGATGGTACCCGGAATATGCATCCAAGAAGGACAATCGCTCACACCCCGCAGTCGAGTCGACTATCTGGTCGATGCGGGGCAGAGGGAAGTGATCTTTCGGGCAGGCCCGATTGATATGTTTGAAATCGATACACATACGAAGTGATTTGTCTTTCTTGGGGACCATGACAACATTGGCGAGCCACTCGGAGTGGTATATCTCGCGGATGAACTCAGCTATCAGAAGCCGAGCCACCTCCTCGCCAATTGCCTTCCTCTTCTCCACGGCGGACCGACGGAGATGCTCTTTGACGGGCTTTGCTTTTGGGTCAACTCGCAAATGGTGCTCAGCCAGTCCCCTGGGTACACCCGGCATGTCAAATGGTTTCCATGCGAAGATGTCCCAGTTCTCACGGAGGAACTGGATGAGCGATTCTTCCTATTTGCTATCGAGTGTTGTTGAGATGAGAGTCGGAGTAGCATCGGGATCGGTCGGATGGATATGGACAGGCTTTGTTGCACCGGCCGACTGAAATGCGAACTCTGAAGCGGGCTTCTTTGCTCGCAACAAATCACTCGGATCTGCGTTCTTTTTGTATTCTTCCATTTCTACTGCTGCCATTTGCTCATCAGCAATCTTTGAGCCCTTCTGGAGGCACTCTTCTGCCCTTTGCCGATTCCCTGTGACTGTGATCACACCTCTGGGGCCAGGCATCTTCAGCTTGAGGTATACGTAACACGGTCGAGCCATGAAACGAGCATATGCAGGCCGACCCAGAATCGCATGATAAGCACTGTGGAAATCCACCACCTCGAACGTTAACTTTTCCTTACGGTAATTCTTTGAATCACCGAAAACCACATCAAGAGTGATCTGACCGAGTGAATCGGCTTTCTTTCCTGGGATGAGTCCGTGGAATCTCATGTTGCTCTCGCTGAGCTTGGACATCGGAATGCCCATCCCTCGGAGGGTCTCAGCGTACAGATTGTTCAAGCCACTGCCACCATCCATCAGAACCTTGGTCAGTCGGGTGCCCCCAACGACTAGGTCGACCACCAGCGCTTGCCGCCCAGGGGTAGCAACGTGCGCTGGGTGATCGGACTGGTCGAATATAATAGGAGTCTGCGACCACTTTAAATATGTCATAGTTGCCGGAGCAACCATATTCACTTCGCGATTGATAACCTTCAGTCGACTTTTGCTCTCAATGTCAGCAAAAATCACTAAAGTGGCATTGACCTTGGGGTAACCATCATCCCCTTCTTTGTCTTCATCCTTATCAGATTCCTTTTCCTTTTCACTGGGCTGACCCTCTCAGAAGCTCTGAATCAGGAGTCGACACTGTCGAGTGGTATGCTTGGGGTAAATCAGGTTTCCCTCTTCATCTTTCTTGGTGTGTATGTGACACGGTAAATCAAGCACATCATTTCCTGCTTGATCTTTCACTTTCTTGGGGATCCAAGGCCCCTTAGGCTTTCCTTTGAACTTCCCTTGGTTCAAAACTGCGGCTTCACCAGGACTTGTGAGTTCAGCTTTGCGCTTCTGCTTCCAACTAGAATTTCCTCCTCCGGCATTCTGGGCGACTGGTTTATTCTTGCCACTGCGGAGTCAGTCTTCTTCCTCGCCGTTAGCGTACAGAGTGGCTATTTCCATCATCTGAGCCAGGGACATGTCTCCTGTCCGACCGAATTTCAGGTTAAGTTCTCGGTACCGAACGCCCTCCTTGAAGGCGCAAACTGCCTGATGCTCTGACACATTCTCCACGGTATGATGAAGAGTGGTCCATCTCTGGATATAATCTCTCAAAGTTTCACTCGGTTTTTGGACACAATGCTGTAGTTCAGTCAACCCTATAGGTCATTTGCAAGTGCCCTCAAACGTCCTGACGAACACTCGGGCCAAATCTTCCCAACAGAAAATACTACCAGGGGCCAACTGATTCAACCAAGCTCTGGCTGAGCCCTCCAGCATCAGGGGGAGGTGCTTCATGGCTACATCATCATTGCCGCCACCAATCTGTACAGCCACCCAGTAATCCTCTAGCCAAGTGTCTGGCTTCTACTCACCGGTGAACTTGCTTACTCCTGTCGCCAACCTGAAGTTGGGTGGAATCTCAGCAGCTCTGATGGCTCTACTGAAACATTCAGGCCCAGACACGTGAAGTCTGCTTCCACTCGGATGATTCCTATCTTGTCCTTCCCTGTGTGCTCGGCCTCTGTCGACCAAACCTTGCACGAGAAGTGATCTTGCATCAAACCCAGGCTCTCTTGGGTCGACCGGGGCTCTCCGCTCATCACCATACAAGCGCCTGTCATCATGCCGCCGAGGCGCGTACGATCCGCCTCTCGGAGGGGGCGTAAGCACTTGACGGTTGTCATCACGGCCGTACCGATGATCGTACTGTCCGTGGCCTCGACCCAGATACTGGTCCTGGCGGTGCCCACGATCTTCGCACCGCTGAGGTGATCTTGGGCTGTGAGCCGACTGAACAGTGTCTGCGACCACAGATCTGCTATGGATCCTGTTGCGCGACTGAGAAACGGCAGAGTTTTGCTCACCCGCTGCCTGGAGCAGCGCTCGAATCTGCATCAAACCTCTTCCAGCCTCTGATTGAGACTGCTGAATCGACTCTGCTATACGGGCTGCAGCTGTAAGATTCTGGATCGGAGTGCGGTATACCTGGGGCTCAGGAGGAAACAACTGTCGTTGCCGTCGACTGGATTCGGGGATCTGCCGACGGGCTCGCTCGTCGAGTGAATGTTGGAGATTTTCCAGTCGCGCACACTCAGCCAAGGTGGCTAGACGCACAGCTTCCAAGGCCCGAGCCTCGGAGGTCTCCCCCATGATGGGGGTGTGGAGGGCCTCCATATTGCGATGATGCAGCTCGTCCCTCTGCTCCGAAGTGAGGGCTTCAGGACGATATTCTTCATGACCATGCGACGAGCCGCCGCCGCCACCGCGATGGAAACCAGGCGGGCCACGCGGAGTATCGACCATCAGGACCTCCGCCGCAAGGTCACTGCTTCCGCACTCGGACAGAGTCTCGGCAGAACCAGTCGACAGGTCGAATAGTCCATAGGGAGATTCATCGGGCTCAATTGCCGCAATTTGTCGGGTGGCCGGCTGGCGGGCCACCGCATGCTTCACCCATCGCTGAAGCCGCGATCGACCAGATCGCTTGCGACGGCGAACAGCGGGGAGTGAGGATGCCGCGGGAGCCGACCGATACTAGGTCGACGGCTGCCGCAGAAGGACGCCGCGAACAAATGCGCGAAAGTGCGTCGCCCCGCGGACGGGGAGCGTCTCGGCGTCGAGGGGGGCCTCCTGGAGCCAGGCGGAGTCGTCGGCGATGAGAATGAGCGCGCCGAGACGGATCTTGTGGCCCTCAGCCAAACCACCGCCAGAAACCATGTTGATGGAGATCGGAAAAACTGCAACCTCACCGGAAGTCGCTAAGACGCTTGCCCCATGGTGGGCGCCAACTGTCGTGGGAGTCAGTCTGACAGTAAGAATAGGGGGTACGTAGGAAGAGGAAGGATCCTAGCTACGGTGAGGTTGTGCACGCAAGATGTACGAGTTCAGACCCTTCTCGGAGGAAGTAACAGCCCTACGTCTCGGTGCCCGGAGGCTTGGTCGACTAGATTATGCGTGAGAGTTACAGGGGGTGCGAACCCTTGTGCCAGTGGAGGGGGGTGGCTTATATAGAGTGCGCCAGGACCCCAGCCGTCCCACGTTACACAGAGTTCAATATTCATTAAGACAGGGCGTTACTGGTAACGCTAGCTATGAAGAGCTATAAATGATCTTTAAGACTATAGGGTGAACGCCTGACCGTTGCCATCCTGAGTGACTTTAGGTCTTTCGTACTCCGAGTGGTTTTTTGTATGGTCGAGTGACTTCATCTTGGTCGAATGGAATTGGGGTATCCGAGTGACATAATTGGTCGAGTGGATTGCACTCCAAGGTGAACTCAGTCGGTTTCTTCTGTTGCATTTTGAATGTCTCTGACTCTAGGGCAGTGTCCTTGGGTAGGGTGTCTAGGTCGGGCCTACGACCCTACCCTAGGTACATGTCGTCGTCATCGCCTCTCGGGAGACTTTAGTGGACTGGCCCAATAAGATCTTGTTGGTTTGCTACGTAGGTTTCTTTCACCTTTTAAATTTTAAAAAGTTACTTACTCTTTTTTATAAAATGTTTATCACGTATTAAATTTTGTAGACATATTAACATTTGTTCGCATAACTTTTAAAAATGGTCAGACCATACAAAAAGTATCCGTAACATTTCAAAAAATGTTCGCATGTTTAAGGCTTATCAAATTTAAAATTGTTCATGAAATTTTAAAATGTGTTCACAAATATATTAAAAAATGATTGTACCAGTCAGAAAAAATTCAGTACATTTAAAACATGTTCTCACATTGGAAAATTCTGCTCATGTCATATTTGAAAAATGCTTAATGTGTGTTTCAAAAATATTCACCATGTATTTAAAACATGTTCAATCAGCATTTGACAAATGCTCAATATGTATTTAAAAATGTTCAACATTTACCTAAAAGATTTGTTATATGTATTCGAAAAATGTTCAACATGTGTTTTAAAAAACTCAAATTGTATTTTAAAAAACTCAACTTGTATTTTAAAAAATTCAACTTGTCTTTTAAAAATAAAGTAATAAGAAAAAAGGAAAAGAAAACTAGAAAGATAATATTTGTTTTGAAAAAACCAAACCCTAAAAATGATAAACTACTGGGAAAACACAAAAGGAAAATACAAAAACAAACTAAACCTTTAGAAATCGAGCGTTTCACCCCCACCCCGCGCTGTTCACAGAACTTCCCAAAACAGCTCGTACCACATACATAACTTCTATTGGGTTGGCCCACTCAAATGATCACTAAAGGCGAGAGGAGAAGATGTCCCCGCAATAAGTTTTTGAAGGCAACATCTCACAATAGGTGAGACATAGATCTTATGCGTAAGAAAAGCAACTTATTATTATTCACGTTGAGGTCAACACCAATTTACGGGTCTATGCCCTAGCTCACATCACTCCTTTCTATTTACAGTTCTGCTTTGCTTGAAGCCTTTGAAATGTGAAATTTCTAATGAAGAGGTATCCCTTGCAAATGTCACTTTCAGATTCTCTGGTGGTGATAAGTGGCGCACGGGTGCATCACTTATCACAACCTATGAGTTTTGTGCCTTTGGTCGTTGATTCATTTTTTTTAATATTTTATTTCTTAAACCCTGCGTCCTAATTACGGATCGTTTTCAACCATGAGTTTCTCGCGTCGAGATCTTTGAAACTAGATCTCATGCTAATATGTTCAGACGATCTTTTTTTATTGGAAAAAATCGAAAACCAAAAAAGGCAGAAACCAAGAAAATCCAGAAAATGAAAACATATTTTGTGCTTTTTTCGGAAGCACAATTATGCTTCACCGTGAGGCACTCATATTCTTTTCACTTTCAGAAAGCACAATATGCTTCACGCGGAAGCACAGATGTACCTCTTTTTTTTTGTTGGGGGGGGGGGGGGGGGGGAGGGGGGGGGATTTCTCATTACTCAAGGAGGCTTCTCAGCCATAGACAGGTTTACAACGAAGTCCATTCTCGAGTGCAACCACACTGCGGTGCGAGGGGTTCTACGGCCATAGACGACCAACTCATGACTAACTTTATTTTGCGAGCGTCTGCAATGAATAAAAGAGACCTCCCTATTCGCAGAAGTGGCTAACATGCAAATCTTGTCCACATGGGAAAGGTTTTGTGATCGGTTAGCCAAATTTGTTGTTAGCATAGTGACCGCTTCAACACTCTCCAGCTCCACCAGTATGGGCATGTTCGTCCGGTACACTGCCAACTCTAGCCCCTCTCTACAGGCCAGTAGCTCCGCCTCGAGACCGTTATCACATGTGCGTATTTCCCTGCATGTGCTAAAGATGATTTCTCCTCCCTCATCTCTGAGGACCATTCCACCTCCAGCCGCTCCTGTTGGCTGGATGTAACTCCCATCAGTATTCAGCTTCACCCAACCCGGCCTTGGTGGAGTCCAGCGCAACTCCTGCTGCTGATTAGTACACGTTTTTGAGACCAACGCTGCACCATGCACAACCATCTTCCCTTCTCAACATCACCATGTGGGTACTGATGTATGCATAGGAGCGAATTGATGTAACTGTGAAGGAAGCGTCGTGATGCTTCTGTTGGGGGTGGCACCTTCCAGGTTCACATAATCATGAGGATGACCAATCGCGTCGTCTCATCCAGGGGATCCAAGAGAGTAAACAACCACTCTGGTCCACTGTTACGTATTGATTCGAGCTTCGGGATGGGCCAGTTCGCCTCCATAACACGCCTTAGTTCTCTTGCAAGCGGGCATCTGCAAAGCGCATGGAATCCGTCCTTTCATTCCACACCACAAAGGGGACATACGCCAGTAAGCTAGAAAGTGACGAGAAAACTTATTAGCCCAGGTAGCCAGCGAGTTAGTGACCACTCTCCATGCAAACACGCGTACCTTAGGGGGAGTAGGGCACCTCCATATGATCTTCCAAATGGCGCGACGACCATCCAGTGCGCTGCTCGTGGCGGTAGCCAATGGACGTTCGCGCTCGTCCATGGCTAAGCGGTAGGCTGAGCGAACGGAAGATATAGCGTTCTTCACCGGCGCCCATGTGATGATGTCATCGGGGACGCGGGGCAATGCGCAGATGCTGGTGATCGCGTCAATGTCCGCTGGGAGGAAGTAACGGCGAAGCAAGTCCATGCGCCAAGACCCATCGCCATCCAGAAGTTCCGCTACTCTCCTCAGCCTGCATGTGCCTTGCTGTGAGATGGCTGGCACGAGGGCTCCCGAGGCACCCACCGGTCCCTCCAGATGCGAATATGTTGTCCATCACCGACACGCCAGATGATGCCCTTCTTCAGGAGCTCAAGGCCGTGCTGGATAGCCTGCCAGGTGGGGGAGGCATTTCCCGCAAAGTCCGTATCCTCAAGCCTCCCACCAGGGTAGTAATGCGCCTTTAACACTTGTGCACATAGACTGTTAGGCTTGGTTAGCAAACGCCATGCCTGTCTTGCAAGTAGGGCTTGGTTAAAGACCCGAAAGTCCCTGAAGCCCAAACCACCCTGAGTTTTATTCGCCAATTTTTTTGGCCATGCCAGCCAATGAGTTTTCCTCTTGCTCTCTGACGGTCCCCACCAGAAATTCCGAACCATTATGTTCAGGTCATCACATACTGACATAGGCAGATTAAAGACACCCATAATATAAGTCAGGATGGCCTGTGCGACAGGTTTAATCATACTCTCCTTACCAGCAAGAGAGAGAGAGTGTCACCCCAAGCAATAATCCTCTTCAGCAGCTGTGATTGCAAATTCTGAAATTTACCTCGCGTCATACGATGGCATGAGCTTGCGTTAATTTTTTCCTTAAAGAGGAAAGGGTGATGCAGCAAAGTAAAGATAAATATTTCCCTCAGTTAAGAACCAAGGTATCAATTCAGTAGGATGTACAAGCAAGTCTCCAATAGATGCACCTGCACAAACTAACAAACACTTGCACACAACGCGAAAAAGGAGTTGTCATTCCTTCATGGTCAATTGCAAAATAAAAGATAATTAATAGGCAAAATAAAGTAAATATAAATAAATTACAGCAAGGTATTTTTGGGTTTTTGATTTTATAGATCTGAAAATATATGATGGAAAATAAAGCCGGGGGCCATAGGTTTCACTAGAGGCTTCTCTCTTGAAGAAAACATATGGTGGGTAAACAAATTACTGTTGAGCAATTGATAGAAAAGCGCAAAGTTATGAAGATATCTAAGGCAATGATTATGAATATAGGCATCACGTCCGTGACAAGTATACCGACTCCTGCCTGCATCTACTACTATTACTCCACACATCGACCGCTATCCAGCATGCATCTAGTGAATTAAGTTAACAAGAACGGAGTAACGCCTTAAGTAAGATGACATGATGTAGAGGGATAGATCCAATCAATATGGTAAAACCCCATCTTTTTATCCTTAATGGCAACAATACAAATACGTGCCTCGCTACCCCTACTGTCACTAGGTGAGGACACCGCAAGATTGAACCCATCACAAAGCACCTCTCCCATTGCAAAAAAAAATAATCTAGTTGGCCAAACCAAATAGATAGATCGGAGAGAAATACAAAGCTATCTTAATCATGCATAAAAGAGTTTAGAAAAAACTCAAATAATATTCATATATAATCTGAACATAAATTCACAATTCATCGGATCTCAACAAACGCACCACGAAAGAAGATTACATCGAATAGAACTCCAAGAACAGCGAGGGCAACATTGTGTTGAAGATCAAAGAGAGAGAAGAAGTCATCTAGCTACTAGCTATGGACCCGTAGGTCTGTGGTAAACTACTCACACATCATCGGAAGGGCAACAAGGTTGGTGTAGAGGCCCTCCGTGATCGAATCCCCCTCCGGCGGAGTGCCGGAAAATGCAGCAAGAAGGGATCTCATGAGAACAGAAGCTTGCGGCGGCGGACAAGTATTTTTGGTGTGCCCTCTGGTATACGGGGAATATTTGAATTTATAGAGCCAGGATTAGGGTTAGGAGAGCCACGAGAGGCCCACAAGCCTAGGGGCGCCCCCCTGGGGTGCGCCCCTAGGTCTTGTGGCCTCCTTGTGGGTCTTCTGGCCTCCTCCCGAAGCTTCGTAGGTGTCTTCTGGTCCAAGAAAAATCATTGTAAAGTTTTATTCCGTTTGGACTCCGTTTGGTATTGGTTTTTTGTAAAGGCAAAAACAAGGAAAAAACAACAACTAGCACTGGGCACTAGGTTAATAGGTTAGTCCCAAAAAATGATATAAAATAACATATTAATGCATATAGAACATCTAAGATGGATACTATAATCGCATGGAACAATAAAAAATTATAGATACATTGGAGACGTATCAAGCATCTCCAAGCTTAATTCCTGCTCGTCCTCGAGTAGGTAAATGGTAAAAATAGAATTTTTGATGTGGAATGCTACCTAATATATTTATCAATGTAATTTTTCTTATTGTGGCATGAATGTTTAGATCCATAAGATTCAAAACAAAAGTTTAATATTGACATAAAAACAATAATACTTCAAGCATACTAACAAAGCAATCATGTATTCTCAAAATATCATGGCTAAATAAAGTTATCCCTACAAAATCATATAATCTTGTCATGCTCTATCTTCATCACACAAAGTATTTACCATGCACAACCCCGATGACAAGCCAAGCAGTTGTTTCATACTTTTAATGTTCTAAAGCCTTTTCAACTTTCACGCAATACATGAGCGTGGGCCATCGATATAGCACTATAGGTGGAATAGAATATGGTGGAGGTTGTGAGGAGAAGACAAAAAAGGAGAAAGTCTCACATCAACTAGGCAAATTAATGGGCTATGGAGATGCCCATCAATTGATATCGATGCGAGTGAGTGAGGATTGCCATGCAACGGATGCATTAGAGCTATAAGTGTATGAAAGCTCAAAAGAAAACTAAGTGGGTGTGCATCCAACTTGCTTGCTCACGAAGACCTGGGGCAATTTGAGGAAGCCCATCATTGGAATATACAAGCCAAGTTCTATAATAAAAAATTCTCACTATTATATGAAAGTGATAAAATAGGAAACTCTCTATCATGAGGATCATGGTGCTACTTTGAAGCACAAGTGTGGTAAAAGGATAGTAACATTGTCCCTTCTCTCTTTTTCTCTCATTTTTTTTTCTCTTTTTTTCTTTTTTTCTCTTTTTTTCTCTTTTTTTCTTTTTGGCCTCTTTGGCCTCTTTTTTTAACTCCGGAGTCTCATCCCGACTTGTGGGGGAATCATAGTCTCCATCATTCTTTCCTCTCATGGGACAATGCTCTAATAATGATGATCATCACACTTTTATTTACTTACAACTCAAGAATTACAACTCAATACTAGAACAAAATATGACTCTATATGAATGCCTCCGATGATGTACCAGGATGTGCAATGATCTAGAGTGACATGTATAAAAATATGAACGGTGGCCAAGCCACAAATACTATGCCAACTACATGATCATGCAAAGCAATATGACAATGACGATATGTGTCATAATAAATGGAACGGTGGAAGTTGCATGGCAATATATCTCGGAATGGCTATGGAAATGCCATAATAGGTAGGTATGGTGGATGTTTTGCGGAAGGGTATATGGTGGGTTTAATGCACCAGCGAAAGTTGTGCGGTACTAGAGAGGCTAGCAATGGTGGAAGGGTGAGAGTGCGTATATTCCATGGACTCAACATTAGTCATAAAGAACTCACATACTTATTGCAAAAATTTATTAGCCATCGAAACAAAGTACTAATACACATGCTCCTAGGGGGATAGATTTGTAGGAAAAGACCATCGCTCATCCCCGACCGCCACTCATAAGGAAGACAATAAAAAATAAATCATGCTCCAACTTCATCACATAACGATATACCATACGTGCGTTCTCCGGGAATCACAAACCTTAACACAAGTATTTCTACTAGTCCACAATTACAACTAGAATGACTCTAATATCACCATCTTTATATCTCAAAACAAATGCAAGGAATCAAACTTCTCATATATTCAATGCTCTTTATGAAAGTTTTTATTATATCCCTCTTGGATACCCATCATATTAGGACCAAATTCACAACCTAAGCAAATTGCCATACTATTTTTAAGACTCTCAAATAATATAAGTGAAGCATGAGAGTTCATCAATTTCTACAAAATAAAACCACCGCCGTGCTCTAAAAAGATATAAGTGAAGCAGTAGAGCAACCGCCTAGCTCAAAAGACATAAGTGAAGCACATAGAGTATTCTTATAAATTCACGATTAATGTGTGTCCCTCTCAAAAGGTGTGTACAGAAAGGATGATTGTGGCAAACCAAAAGGCAAAGACTCAAATAATACAAGATGCTCCAAGCAAAACACATATCATGTGGTGAATAAAAATATAGCCTCAAGTAAATTTACCGATGGATTGAAGACAAAAGAGGAGATGCCATCCGGGGCATCCCCAAGCTTAGATGCTTGGTTGTCCTTGAATATTACCTTGGGGTGCCTTGGTCGTCCCCAAGCTTAGGCTCTTGCCACTTCTTATTCCATAGTCCATCAAATATTTACCCAAAACTTGAAAACTTCACAACACAAAACTCAACAAAAAAACTCGTGAGATCCGTTAGTATAATAAAACAAATCTCCACTTTTAGGTACTGTTGTGAACTCATTCTAATTTTATATTTGTGTTATATCTACTATATTCTAACTTATCCATGGTTCATACCCCCCGATACTACCCATAGATTCATCAAAATAAGCAAACAACACATCGAAAACAGAATGTGCCAAAAACAAAATAGTCTGTAAAGACCAGAATATTAGTGATACTTATGTAACTCCAAACATTCCGAAAAATTAGGAAAACAGAGGAAATTCATATATCAATCTTGTGTAAAATATTAAGAATTTTTCCATGCTCCAGTGAATTTTAACAATTCTGTTACTGGACGCAAAAGTTTCTGTTTTTCAGCAAAACCAAATCAACGATATACCAAAGCATCCCAAAGGTCTTGCTTGGCTCAAACACTAATTAAAACACTAAAACACAACTACTACAGAGGTAATATTGTGTATACTCATAAAAACATAAAATAAAAATATTGGGTTGTCTCCAAACAAGCGCTTTTCTTTAAAGCCTTTTAGCTAGGCGTTGATAATTTTAATGATGCTCACATGAAAGACAAAAAATTGAAACACAAAGAGAGCATCATATAGCATGCGAAAAACAAGTTTGAGTCTAACATACTTTCTATTCATAGGCATTTTATAGGGAAAAGATTTGTCAAGATAAGCAAAAACTAGCATATGCAAGGAAGAAGAAAGAAACGATAGCAATCTCAACATAACGAGCGGTAATTTAGTAACATGAAAATTTCTATAACCATATTTCCCTCTCTCATAATAATTGCATGTGGGATCATATTCAAATTCAACAATATAGCTATCACATAACATATTCTCTACATGATCCACATGCATGCAAATTTGACATTCTTCCAAAATAGTGGGATTAACATAAAATAAAGTCATTGCTTCTCCAAGCCCACTTTTATCAAAGATTTCATAAGATTGATTAAACTCCAAAGTAGTGGGATCTTTATTTCCTAAAGTTGACACTCTTCCAAACCCACTTTCAATATTATTGCAAACATTATTATCATGAGGCTTAAATAAATTTTCAAGATCATAAGAAGCATTATCACCCCAATCATGATCATTGCAATAAGTAGTGGATATAGCAAAATTAGCATCCCCAAGCTTGGGGTCTTGCATATTATTAACACAATTAACATTAATAGAATTTACAATAACATCATTGCAATCATGCTTTTCATTCAATGAGCTATCGTGAATCACTTTATAAATTTCTTCTTTTAACACTTTATCACAATTTTCAGATTCACTCCATAAAGAGAATCTAGTGCACTCAACGCACTAGCAATTGGTTCATCATAATTGGACCCTTTAAAAAGATTAGCAAGTGGATGAGGATCCATAAAATTTTTGCTTTCTGATTTCCAATAAACACACAATTATACCAAGCGAACGAGCAAACAAACCAAGTAAGACATAAATGCAAACGAAAAGACGAACGAAAGAAGGCGAATAAAAAGGCAAATATTTTTGTATTTTTTTGACAAAGGTTTAGAAGTGGGGGAGAGGAAAACGAGAGGCAAATGGCAAATAATGTAAGTGCAAAAGATGAGAGTTTATGATAGGTACTTGGTAGGCTTGATGTAGAACCTCCCCGGCAACGGCGCCAGAAATTCTTCCTGCTACTTCTTGAGCCTGCGTTGATTTTTCCCTTGAAGATGAAAGGGTGATGCAGCAAAGTAGAGATAAGTATTTTCCTTAATTAAGAACCAAGGTATCAATCCAGTAGGAGGTACAAGCAAGTTCCCAATAGATGCACCTGCACAAACAAACAAACACTTGCACACAACGCGAAAAAGTGGTTGTCAAACCTTTCACGGTCACTTGCAAGAGTGAGATCTAATATAGATAGATATAAAAGATAATTAAAAGGCAAAATAAAGTAAATATAAATAAATTGCAGCAAGGTATTTTTGGGTTTTTGGTTTTATAGATATGAGAATATATGATGGAAAATAGAACCGGGGGCCACAGGTTTCACTAGAGGCTTCTCTCTTGAAGAAAACATACGGTGGGTAAACAAATTACTGTTGAGCAATTGATAGAAAAGCGCAAAGTTATGAAGACTAGTAGAATGCCCGTGCGTTGCTACGGGCACATGTCGAATGCTTGTGCATTGCCATACAATAATAACAATAAATATTATAAGCATGGTGGCATCTGTTCTCCATCATACAGCGACAAATAGAAACTCTATTCCACTTCTTTCCTTCTCGGCAATCTTCGTGTCTTTAACCAGCCGTATCGCTCGCCACCAAAGAATTATGACCGGATATATACCATCCATGATTAAATAGTACAAGGTACACAAAGCTTGACAATGGCTCAGACTTGTAATGCACATCTTAATTTTAGCAATAATAACATCATCGATGCAACCTTCAATAATAAGTTGATTGTAAATAGAAAAAGTTCGGTTTGTCTTGAATCAATACTTCTTTTACAATGCCATGAACCTGGTGTCAGTAGAAAACTCTAAAATACCCAATGCAATGGGAAAAAAATGGAATATATCATTTTTTTTAGAGAAAAAGATCTCATGAAGATCAAGTATTCACCTCTCTTCAATCCATACGTGATTGCCTCCGAACAACAAACTTACACAGGGATATTGATCAAAATACGATTGTATTTCACGTGCATGAGTGTAGTGCGTTGGTTGTGAGTGCTTGAGTCAAATAATATACTCCCTCCTATCCATATTATTTGTCTTCGATTTGTCTACATACGGATGTATCTAACCTAGACTACAAACTTCAGAAGGGGCTCGCATGGATGACCCAACCACTAATAAGATTACATCACAAAAAACGATCTAACTGTGGAGAGGAAGCACGGAGCCACAAAGCAACAATGAATAGTCGAGCACAACACCGAGGACATGACAGTTTCGATTTTGCATACGGGCTTCATAGGAGAAGGCTCCAAGCCACGCAACGACGTAGTTCAACGCAACATTCGGGGAGCACCGCTTGCTGAAAACTGTCCCCATAGTCATCGTTGCCGCAGTGGCCTCGCCGCCCGCAGCTCTGATTTCTTTGTGACAGTCAGAAACCAGCAAAGGCACACCCATTGGTGCACCGGACCTTCGACGCTAGAAGGACAAGACGCAACCCCGCTCTGCTTGCCACCATTCTCGTTCAGGTGAGTGTACTGATTGTATATACATGAGATATTCACATGTACGCCAGAAATCCACTATCATAAATAAAGCACTTAGTCTACAAATAGACATTAGATAAAAAAGAAGCAAAGTGTATCGCGGGCTTATTAATGTTTTGGCGAAAGAAGAACAGAACAATTTACATATGTACAACAACTTTCGCATCACAAACCTAAGGCACCTGAGGAGATATGGATGACAACAGCAGCGTGTGACAGTAATCCACTAATCACTGCTATCATCCAGTACAGAAATAAATCTTGAATCTGCACAAACAATTGATGTCATTAAGTGCAAAACCTAAAGCTTGAAGCTTTGCAAAATATCAACTGATTTAGAGAACTAATTCGGTAGATTTAAAACAATTATATGGGACAATATTCAGGAGACACAGTTATTCATTCAATTAAACAATCACGCAAACAGGGAAGAAAATACTCATATCCAGAGATCGGCTTCTCTCAACATTGAGATTTAAATGAATGAGAACCCTTAAATCTATGTCTGTATTTGCCTGTATTTTCAGAGATGTGCCCGCAAACTTGTTTAGTCATCAATTCAACAGATATGCATTTCCATTGTAAAATTATTCCTTGCAGGGTACACCTGTGCAACTAACAAGTATTTCTAAACACCCGCAAAAAAACAAGTATTTCATAAAACAAATATTACCATCTAATTACTAACAGCCACATCAATGGCCGAGTTACAGAGCACAAGGGAGGAAGAGTGGTAGGAGAAGGAAACCGAGAGATTTATCGAGCCGGCGAGGAAGAAGATAGAAAGGATCGCCAACCACCAGCTGGTAAGCTGGCCATGAAATTTATATGCATAGCAGGAAGATGACCATAACATATTGGGAGAAAAAAGTACATAGACATTTCCAACATTTACTGGAAGAAAAATATACTTCAGAACATACTCTAAAACAATGTCTAGAATTATGTATAATATCATTGATTGTGTTTTTTCTTACCCTCCTAAGGTAAATAACAGATTCGTCGCGGTGCTCGGTTATAACAAATACATGCTAGGTGATGGATTATGCAAACAAAATGTAGTACATGGCATCATCTGTACAAACAAATACATGCTAGGTAACATATTTTTGTTTTGTTTTGCATGATGAGTGGATTACTGCCACATCCGGTTTAAAGCATACAGTTTCAGGTTTGTATATACATGAACCTCAGCTGAATATGTCCCTATATACGTGAACCTGGTGTAGAATTTTGAATGTCCCTATATATGTGGCCCTGGCGTATGATTATCAAACGCCTGTAAACATACATATGCAGGATTTTGATTGCTTCGAATCTCTCTACTCCTTAGGTCGTCCCTTCTAAATGACAAGCAAAGCTAGTTACAGATATGAGAATAAGATAGGGTCCAAGTAAATTTAATGTTCCCATTTCGGACTCTCAAAATGCACAGGTCCAATAAGATAAAACTATTGATCTAACCTAACAAAGCGTGAGGGGAAGAAAAGATAAATTTCAGAGTACCGAAGTTTTTTTTCACTATGAGTAGAGGAGCGAGGCATTGGACCTGTGCAACGCAAAGGGCATATGCAATCTTACTAAGTTGATGAAGGAGTCTTATAGGTATTCCTTTTGGAGCTTCACACAGAACTCAAAGTCTTTGTCATCCAGAAGTACTATAAATATCATTTGTCAAAGGAGTAACGCGGATGATCAATGAAATGAGAAATGAAATCAGCATGAAATATTACCATATATAGATCAATGTTCCCATCCTTACTCACACTAAAATGAACGAATCTCTGACTGCGGCTGTGAAGAGGGTGGATGTTGGCTTTTACTGGCCAATTTCAAAGTCATAGGCAGAAGAATTTCGATGAACCACTAAACGATCAATGTAAATTTGGACCTAAAATAAAGAAACAAAGTATTTAACCCACTTTCTTTCATTTCCCAATGGGCTATCATCAGATAAGGACAATAAAGACATCAATTTAAATATGGTATAGGCAATAATGACTATGGAAAATAAATAGCATGGACACGTTTTACTCTATACATAAATATCCACACTTTAGTGAAAAAGGTAGACACACTAAGCTGATCCATGTGCGACCAAACTAAGAAAAGAGAAAAAAATATCCAAATGGATTTCAGCAAACATATCTGATTAAAGCTAACCGTTTCCACTGTTTATTTTAACCAAAAAAATAGCTCTCTACATCCCTCTATATTGTCTTGTTATATATCTACCAAATGGAGCAAAATGTTATCCTAAATAACTTATAGACATCAATTTGTGCTTCAAAAACTAATGTGAATTTAGTTACTAAAAATTTATAACCTACTCATATAACATGAGATCAAGGTTCGGCGTCAAGTGGTTGCTGTACCTGCAGAATGTTGTGATTTTTTGAGTCCGACTGCTACTCTCGTACAGTATCAAATATACAGAATAACCTGGCCAATTGCAGTGAATTGTTGAGATGCTATAGAGAATATCCAAGCCAATAGTGATTAAACAACAACATAAGAAAATAGCATGAGCGAACCAAGAACATCAATTGGATGGCTTAAATTATCAAATAGATCAATCAAAACTATTGATCGAGCAGCTATGCTGAGAAGATGTTGAGCGTGGAGCACCCTGATACTTCTGCCACCGAGCATGCACTCCGGTCCTGCACGTATATCCACCATGTAGAAACACATACAAAGGACTGTTAATTTCTACTGTCGCCAGCAGATTGATTGAAAGGAAGGCGGGGTTGACCTTGTAAAAGACTGAAGATCTTTCGGCCTTGTTGAAGCCAGCATGAAGGGCAAGGAGAGAAGGGCATACCTCGGTGGTCATCGCCGCATCCTCAGCTACAATCTACCTGCAATTCGTCGAGAGGGTGCCGGAGATGCTGCTGCAAACTGGAGCATAAGAAGAAAAAAAGCAATGCCATCCTTAGGATCAAAATGGAGCTCCTCTACATCCTCTAGACCTGGAGCGCAAACACAATTTTAATCATTTGAGCAACTCATATCAGCAGGCATATAATGATGGATTAGTGCTCACTCACCTTTGCCAGTGCAGTTTCTGATTAAACTATTTGGATGGAACATTCCAGACTCTCATCTGCTGAGAGAAAAAACTCATATGTCAGCATTGACATTGTGCTATGTCTGAGGGCATCCAATATATGGATCAACAGCCAAAATAAAGAAAACGAGCATGAATCGAGGGGATGAGATGAGTCAAAGTGGTATTTGCAATCAACAAGACATAGTGTAGACTAATCAAGTCTCTTCTCTATGCACCTCTATTGGGTCTGCAAAAAATGAAGAGAAATCTTGTGCCTTTATATAAGTTCATATTACATAGGAAAAACTATCACATGAGAACAATCCCGTAAATACAAGACATCTGTGTTGCATATGAGGATTTGACATGTAGGCATTTCCTTTTTGTTCCTAGTAGACATGACAGAAAAAAAATCAGCTTCCAAAACTTCTTTCAAGCAAACTTTGGACTTTAAACCAAATACCAAATCTTATTTATTTATAAAGAATATGTATTAGATGCAATGCTTTATAGTATTAGCTTAAATCATTGGAAGCATCAGCAAGTCCTTTTGCTACAGCTTTCATATCCTTCATCATGCACCTTGTAGATTGAACTTTTTCAGCCAAGAGGCTTCAAATGTCTACAAAACTATTTAAGCACAGGTAGTGCACTATAAGGCGAAACTATTAGCATAGATAGTGTGCTATAAGGCAAAACTATTAGCACAGTGTATTACGTGGATATATCTGGCCATCCAGAACCATCTATGTGATCAATCGTTCGGAAAAACTACCAAAAGTATGCAAAAGAAAGCACGTTATATTCAGTAAACACCGGAAACTGTATTCTTAAGTAAACGAATTTTAAGAAATCCATAAGCCCAAAAACACAGCGGATTAGGATCAGATCAGAAATGCTTTGAGCTGTAGGACATCCCCTAATGCCCAAGAGAGGTGACAACAAAAATCTAAGCTATGCCAAAAGTACAGGGAAGGAAGCTTTTAGACAAATCTAAACGATTAAAGTTAGTACAAAGTTGAGACACTTATTTTGGGACAGAGGGAGTAGTAAGCAAGCACCGGAAAGTTTCTAAGATGTGTGCAGCCTGCGGAATATACACTGTGCACATATAAAAGGTAGTACTTTGACATGTATTGGAGTAGACATGCAATTTAAAAGCTAATAATTTGTCATGAGCTCCTCTACATAACTTGTAACATCGCTCATATTAGCTTGAAAACCCAAAAGATACTGGCAACAGTATTTGTAAAAGAACTATGCTTGTCCAAGACCAACAACAATAGAAGTGCTACTCCACTGGACAAACAAGCGACAGTCCAACTTAAAAATATCATAGTAATACTGACACTTGATTTGTCGCCTTGAATTGAAGAATTACTATGGACAATAAATAAAAGGGTTGAATGACCATCAGCATTGTGCAAAAAGAGAACATTTTAGGCAGATGGGGAAGAGTGCCCAAACCTCCACCAAGCAGTTACTTCTGTAGCTACAATTCTTTCTCTTGTTTCAGGAAGAAGAGTGTAGCAATCCCTCACGAATCCTTCAAATCCAGACTGAGATAGATAGTGATGAGAATTTAGTATTTATTACTTGCACCTGAAGCCTATTTCCGTAATACTAAAGTAAAACAGTTCCGCTTCAGCTAAAACTAATTAAATTATTTTGCTTATGTGACACTACATCTAACAAAGTTCCTGCCTGCTGACATGTTGGATTCGATCCCAAAAAGAATGAATACATGACATATTGACATAGCTGTAGCATGCCCATTCCTATTTCAACGGTCTTCTACAAGGACCGTCTCATATCCCATCAACCATGGAAAAACTTCTGGTAAGGCTACAGATGCCTTCGTACTTAATAATCTCCTATAAATCCCTATCATATTAGAACTCAAGCAGAGTTGGAGAAATATGCAGAGTCCAGAATTTAGCAGGAACTACAAGGTCCGTTTCTTTGGGAATGGTGGCAAAAGGACCAAGACAAGTTAGTGAAAGAAACACCTGAGTTGTCTTTAGCAGGGAGTATCCTTGTATCCCAGAATTTATAAGCAGGCTTCCAGACTTCTTCATGGTGACCTCTGTGGTGTGCTTTTCAGAACCAAGTTTGAATCCTGAAAAGAAGTCCATTGTATAAGTAATTAGATAACTCTGAAATGATTCATCAGGGAGGGACTTTTTCCTTTACCATGACATTTTGCAATATACCAATGTGAATATTTACCACAGTAAATGTAAGAAAGTTATTTGTCAAAACAAAAACAAAATTATCACAATCCTCCTTTTTGACTATCAGTGGATCTACCAGGAATATAAGTTTTAAGGAGAAAATAGAAGACATACAGGAATATAAGCTATTTGTCAGCACTAAAATCAACCCATTAGAATAGTGGAGCAGAGTAGACCAGGGAGGGAACCGGTGGCTTACCAGATTGCCGGTGGGAAGGAGAAAACCCCCCCCCCCCCCCCCCCCCCCCCCGCGCGCACACACACACAACATGTAGCTGGCTCTATCGTGGACCTGCGTGTGTGAGGGAACCTCGTCAGGGAATCACAAATCGAAACCGCATCAGCGAACCATGACCGCCACACGAAGAATCACAAGATACATATATCACTAACATTAATTGGGTACTGACTAAATCATAACACACGCAAAAAAAACAGTTGTATACAGCATAAGGCCAAACAAATCATCATGTGAATCTCATCCTTGACATATGTACAGCAGAGGCCTTGATGTGTCAAGAACCCTTGACACATCAAAAGTTGCAAACACTTTGATGTGAATCTCATCATTCTATCGTCAAGTAAATAGCTGCAAACACTCTGATGTGTGAAGAAGAGTTTTTTACAAAATATGGCACATACAAGAATCCTTGTAGGAATCACTGATATGGACAAGATCAGAGCTAATTTAGCACTTGAGGGCCTATAAAACTGAAACATGTTTCTCTGATGCCTTTTTTAGGTGATAGAAACAAGAAAAGGCATTGCAAGTACAGTAGAGCAGAGCAAGGCAGAGGAGGGAACCGGTGGCTTACCATCTTGCCGGAGTAGAAGAAGAACAGGGGCAAAACTGTCGCAAGCAGCAGACATCACAATTTGCATGTGTGAATGACAGACATGAACTCGTGCAGCCGTACCCGCAGATGTAACCAGCACACAAAGAATCGCAAGATACATATCTCAATAACCTTGCTTGGCTGCTCTCTAAATCATAAATAAAACACAGAAAATTTGAGTGTGAGTCTCACGTCGCATTTGTTCAGAGCTGACTTTTTTAGGTTATAAAAAATCATTGAAAAACTGAAACTCGTACAAGAACAGTGGAGCAGAGTAGAGCAGGTAGGGAACCGGTGGCTTACCAGATTGCCAGAGTGGAAGAAGAATCCCCCCGCACGCACCACACGCAGCCGGCTCTGTCATGCACCTGCGTGTGTGAGGGAACCTCGTCAGGGAATCACAAATCTAAACCGCATCAGGGAACCATGACCGGCACACGAAGAAAGAATCACAAGATACATATTATCACTCACATTGATTGGCTACTGACTAAATCATAAAACACAAAAAGTAATTCAGTTGTATACAGTACAGCATAAGGCCCAAACAAAACAAATTATCATGTGAATCTCATCCTTGACACATGTACAGTAGAGGCTTTGATGTCATGACAAGTTGCAAACACTTTCGCATCCTTGTCTCATAAAGTAAATAGCTGCAAACACATTGATGTGTCAAGAACAGTTTTTTTTTCACAAAATTTGGCACATACAAGAAGTCAAGAACCCTTGTAGGAATAGTTGATATAGACAAGAGCAGGGCTAATTTAGCACTTGTTGAGAAGCTATAAAAACTGAAAGCCTACAGAACTGAAACGTGTTTCTCTGGTTCAGACCGGCCTTTTTTAGGTGATATAGAAACTTGAAAGATATTGCAAGTAGAGTGGAGCAGAGGAGGGAACTGGTGGCTTACCATCATGCCGGAGTGGAAGAAGAACAGGGGCGCCGGAGGAGAGGCCGTCAGGGTGGAAGAACGGGAGTCCCCACGGTCAGTGTTGTGTTGTTGTGGAGAAGGAGCCGACCGTCGGTGTCGTCTCACGGCAACTCCTCCTGGTGGTCCGCCTCCGTCGTCAGACGAGACCCCCATCAGCGCGTCCGTCCATGGAGGATTCCGATCTCCTTCCCATCCACGGCGAGGCAGAGGTAGAGGTGGGAATCACGCACCGCGGCGGCCGGGAACGCCATGGCCGCTGCTTGATGTGGGGCCTCGGCAGGGAGAGGGTGAGGGCAGCGGCGGCGGGGGTGGGCGGTGGATGGGGGCGGCCATGTCGGAGGGAGAGGGGAACGAGATGCAGACGGCTGCGACTGGAGACGGGAGACGAGGTAGGGCTAGCGAGGGATTGACAGAGGGAGTCCACTGGTTCTTTCGCGACGGTAAAACCAGCGGAGGGGAGGTGGTGGACGGAACGAAAAAACCCTACGAAAAAAAACCCGGACGAAAGTAGTGGAACAAAAATTGACCGGCGGAGACTACCAACTGCTCCATTAGGAGTAGAGATATCTATTATGAAGATATCTAAGACAATGATTATGAATATAGGCATCACATCCGTGACAAGTAGACCGACTCCTGCCTGCATCTACTACTATTACTCCACACATCGACCGCTATCCAGCATGCATCTAATGAATTAAGTTAACAAGAACGGAGTAACGCCTTAAGTAATATGACATGATGTAGAGGAATAGATCCAATCAATATGGTAAAAAACCCATCATTTTATCCTTAATGGCAACAATACAAATACGTGCCTCGCTACCCCTACTGTCACTGGGTGAGGACACCGCAAGATTGAACCCATCACAAAGCACCTCTCCCATTGCAAAAAAAAATTCTAGTTGGCCAAACCAAATCGATAGATCGGAGAGAAATACAAAGCTATCTTAATCATGCATAAAAGAGTTCAGAGAAGACTCAAATAATATTTATAGATAATCTGATCATAAATTCACAATTCATCGGATCTCAACAAATGCACCGCAAAAGAAGATTACATCGAATAGAACTCCAAGAACATCGAGGAGAACATTGTATTGAAGATCAAAGAGAGAGAAGAAGTCATCTAGCTACTAGCTATGGACCCGTAGGTCTGTGGTAAACTACTCACACATCACCGGAAGGGCAGCAAGGTTGGTGTAGAGGCCCTCCGTGATCGAATCCTCCTCCGGCAGAGTGCCGGAAAAGGCCCCAAGATGGGATCTCACGAGATCAGAAGTTTGCGGCGGTGGAAAAGTATTTTTAGTGTGCCCTCTGGTATACGGGGAATATTTGAGTATTTATGGAGCCAGGATTAGGGTTAGGAGAGCCACGAGGGGCCCACAAGCCTAGGGGCGCCCCCCCCCTCCGGGGCGCGCCCTAGGGCTTGTGGCCTTCTCGTGGGTCTTCTGGCCTCCTCCCGAAGCTTCGTAGGTGCCTTCTGGTTCAAGAAAAATCATCGTAAAGTTTTATTTCGTTTGGACTCCGTTTGGTATTGATTTTCTGTAAAGGCAAAAACAAGAAAAAAACAACAACTGGCACTAGGCACTAGGTTAATAGGTTAGTCCCAAAAAATGATATAAAATAGCATATTAATGCGTATAAAACATCCAAGATGAATAATATAATAGCATGGAACAATAAAAAATTATAGATACGTTGGAGACGTATCAGGAAGTCCGGGGTATTTCTCTTCAAAGGTAACCATCTCAACATGGAGGACATCCCGTACCCTCTCCTGTATATCCATGCCACATGATGTACCAAACAGTGCATGCACTTCGCCGGGTAAATAAACTGTCCAGTAGCTCGCTCATATGTGTTTAGCACTTCATGAACCTTCTGTGCTTGTTCCTCCTCCGCCTTAAAGAACAACAACGTGTCATGCGCAAACAGCAAATGAGACACGCCCGGAGCTCTTCGACAGATTTTCAGCGGTGTGTAGTCTCCCTTTTCCTCTCCATCTTTCAACAAGGCAGACAGACCATCAACCACAAACAAGAACAAGAACGGGGATAGAGGATCACCTTGCCGAAGCCGACACGACGGTGCAAATGAATTCAAGAGGGTTTCATTAAATTTTACTGTGTATCTCACCGAGGTAACGCAAACCATAATCTAGTTCACCCACCGGCGAGCGAAGCCCATCTTTTGCATCATTCGCTCCAAGAAGATACAGTCCACTCTGTCATATGTCTTAGACAAATCCAACTTATAAGCACAGAAACTCTTATCGGGGTCTTTCTCCTGCTGAATAGCGGATGCACTCAAAAGCAATTAACGCATTATTCGTAATCATCCGCCCAGGGACAAATGCACTCTGTTCGTTCTGGGGAAATTATGTCATCTATTATGGGCCGTGGACGGTTTACCAGACATTTGGCCACCACCTTGTAGATGACGTTACACAAGCTACAAGCTGATGGGACGGAACTCCGATTTTTTTCATGCGAAGCACACCATTTACAGAAATCCAACAAAATATTACCATTTTTTTTCAAGAAAACTGAGAAGAAACCAAGCACAAAAAATAATAATCAAAAAGCGTGCAGAAAGAAAGGCTGTGCTCCCGCGGGGTGTGCTCGGGGCGACTGGGCGCACAACATTGCATCAGCCTGTGCGGCCCGAGCCAACGCTCGTAGCCCAAACTAGCCCACAAGATTTAGCATTTCTGTGTGCTGACCAAATAACAGTAGTGTACGCATCAGCCTAAACCAGCAGAGGAGCATAAATAGCACTCCCACACCTACCTCAGCTCAACAACTAACCAGCCCCTCCATACGAGTGAAGCACCAGCGCCACCACCCACCAGTCAAGCTTGTCTTGGCTAGAGTAGTAGGAGTACATAATCACACCCTAGCAGAAGCTGCCGAGGTCCATCTTTCATTCTTTCTGCATGGACTTGGACATGGCAATGGATATGACGAACCAAGAACAGCTCATGCACACCATCTCCCAACTCGACAGCGCCCTCACATACCTTGCTTCTCCATCCACATCGCCGTCGCACCAGCCACCTGTTCTAGTCCCGTCGTATCCGTCGTGTGCCACCAGTGCTGTTACTCCTTCGGTGGCGACGGTGCCGGTGTCGGTGCCGCCGCCGGCCGCGGCCTACCCGGAGCACACGGCGACGCGACGGCTTGTCGGCGTCCACTCGGCCGCGGACGTGGAGAGGCCCAGGCGGCGCAACGGGCGCGTCTCCAGCGAGCCGCAGAGCGTGGCGGCGAGGCTGCGGCGGGAGCGCGTGGGCCAGCGGATGCGCGCGCTGCAGCGGCTGGTGCCCGGCGGCGCGAGGCTGGACACGGCGTCCATGCTGGAGGAGGCCGTTCGCTACGTCAGGTTCCTCAAGAGCCACGTCCAGGCGCTCGAGCAGGCTGCGGCGGCGATGCACGGCCGCCGCGTTGACGACATCGCCGGTGGGGACCTCTACCATCACTGCCCGCGCTATGCTTAGATGGGAGATGCTTACCATACATTGTGAACGATGTATATATATGGTGCAAGTGATTGAAGCGTCCGTACGTGATTCTTGTGGTAGTACTTACGTTATAATTCTGCCACAACTCACAAAGGAGTGCATGTGTTCTCTTCTTAATTAGCAACCCCCCTCATGCAACATGTACAAATTCATATTTGAAGATCAAATGGCAGTCATAAATTCATAATTTATCTTTACTGCAGTAGATTGCGAAACGGAGACGCAAAATTTGCATTTGCCTGTTCGCATAATATATCTTTGTAACCTATAATTTTTTAGTTTATGAAGATTGGAGTAAGTGGTCGTCCATTCACTCATCTCCCGGTCTTCCTCCTCTCGACTCGGACGTGTCACGGCAACTGCCGAAACTCATCTAACTTAGCATACAAAAGATTTGGTTTTTGAGAAACCCAAATTCGACCATGTTCTTGTGCATAGTTAGCTCGAAACAATCAGCGCATGAACTTGGTTAAACAACGCTTTTGGATCTCTGGGTGACCTACCTTCTATCATAGTACAGTGCTGCGAATGTATGTGGTTATAACTGGATCATAGTACGTACTATATCTTTTGGCATAGGATGCTCTCCCGAAATAGATGGATATGGGTAATGCCACTAGGCAGTGAAGTTCAATGCAACGCACAGTTTATCGTGCAAATAAACCTGTACGATTTTTGTCGACCTCTGACCGGTTTCGAAGAGGGTGCAAGTGTGCAATGTACAGAGCCAATCATACATTTCCATGGGAGCCCACAGGCCATGTGATGCTAATATCCTCATGGCCCACTGGGCCTCGTCGTGCTACGAACTGACACGTATCTAGTCAGGTAGCCGTGGAACCTTGCAGGTCTCATCATGTCATCTTGGTATTCTCCATCCACACAACTGCTGAACAACGTGACCTCCCTCTTTTCTCCCCACCAGACCCACTTTTTTGGGGCTCAGTTAGAAGACTATAAGGGGCAATTCCAACACGAATCATCTAATATAGGTCATCGAATGTCCGGAAACACGTTTGGACGTGTTCATGGACAACTAATTGGGCGGAGGTCATTCAACCGTAGTCATCAAATCTGAACAATGGGCCATGATTGACAGTGGGCCATGCAGACTATGAGGAAAAAATAGAGTGGGCCATCAATTGCACATGAACTATGGACACACGTGGTCCAACTGGCGGCAGTGGGCCAGGCGGACTGTCCGGACTCTCCAAACCTCCCACCCTCAAGTTTGGTGTTGGTCTGGGGGATTTCACATCTGGACGGATCCAGACAAATTAGGTTATCCCTGTCAGATTGCAAAAATTGTCTGGATCATCCGGTTTGAACATTTGCACGGATTTGGTTATCCGTGTTGGAGTTGCTTTAAGATTTTGCGAATCTAACTTACTGTGACAAATGGAGAACAACTTATCCGCACTTATACAAGGACATTTGGAGGGGAGGGTGGGTGCCTGGGTGGGTGGGGGCTACTCAAAGTCCAGTGTGGCATGGATTATTTTGTTGATTGGTCTTCGAATCTTGCCATCTCGTTTTGAATGTGCATTTATTGAGTTGAAGAAATTGACTAATGATCATAATTCATGAGAATTATATACGGTTCCCACACTAGAATGGATTTTTTTTATCGGACAGAAAAGTCACACTAGATTGGAGAATGTACGACTAAGAAATGCAGTCAGAACAAGTGGTTGAGATTCAACCTGCAAGGAAAAAGCACTTCAATAAAATAACCAAGTGAGCTGCACGCAGTCCACTACGTTAACACCGCACAGAATGAAAATGAAAACCGTTATCCCCCGCAAAAAAAAAAAAACCGTTACGAAAATGAAAAATGAAATCCGGTGTTAGTGACCTATGTTTTTTTAACACAGTACAAATGTAAGCGCTCATATATACGCGCATACACTCATCATTATAAACGCACACACGCACACCCTATCCCTATGAGCACCTCCGAAAGACTGAGCCGGCATATCATTTTACGAAGTCATGCGAGCACCAGGACTTGAACCCTGATGGGCAGTAGAAAACAGGGCATCAGTCCCGGTTCCAGAGGGTCTTTAGTCCCGGTTCTGCAACCGGGTGATACGTCTCCAACGTATCTATAATTTTTTATTGTTCCATGCTATTATATTATCTACTTTGGATGTTTTATATGCATTAATATGCTATTTTATATTATTTTTGGGACTAATATATTAACCTAGAGCCCAGTGCCAGTTTCTGTTTTTTTCCTTGTTTTTGAGTTTTACAGAAAAGAAATATCAAACGGAGTCCAAACGAAATAAAACTTTCGCGATGATTTTTCTTGGACCAAAAGACATCCACGGAACTTGGGGATGAAGTCAGAAGAGTCCCGAGGGCTCCACAAGCCCTCAGGGCGCGCCCTTGGGGAGAGGGGGGTGCCCTTGGCTTGTGGGCCCCTCGGGAGTCCACCGACCTCCCTCTCAGCTCTATAAATTCACAAATATTTCCAAACGACCAGAAGCGTCCACCAAAATACTTTTCCGCCACCGCAACCTTCTGTTTCTGTGAGATCCCATCTTGGGCCCTTTTCCGGCACGCTGTCGGAGGGGGATTCGATCACGGAGGGCATCTACATCAACTCTATTGCCCTTCCGATGAAGCGTGAGTAGTTTACCACAGACCTACGGATCCATAGCTAGTAGCTAGATGGCTTCTTCTCTCTCTTTGATCTTCAATACAATGTTCTCCTTGATGTTCTTGAAGTTCTATCGGATGTAATATTCTTTTGCGGTGTGTTTGTCGAGATCCGATGAATTGTGGATTTATGATCAGATTATCTATGAATATTATTTGAATCTTCTCTGAATTCTTATATGCATGATTTGATATCTTTGAATTTCTCTTTGAATTATCGGTTTGGTTTGGCCAACTAGATTGGTTCTTCTTGCAATGGGAGAGGTGCTTAGTTTTGGGTTCAATCTTGCGGTGTCCTCACCCAGTGACATAGTAGGGGTAGCGAGGCACATATTGTATTGTTGCCATCAAGGGTAAAAAGATGGGGTTTTCATCATATTGCTTGAGTTTATCCCTCTACATCATGTCATCGTACTTAAGGCGTTACTCCGTTCTTATGAACTTAATACTCTAGATGCATGCTGGGTAGCGGTCGATGTGTGGAGTTATAGTAGTAGATGCAGGCAGGAGTCGGTCTACTTGACACGGAGGTGATGCCTATATTCATAATCATTGCCTTGGATATCGCCATAACTTTGCGCTTTTCTATCATTTGCTCGACAGTAATTTGTTCACCCACCGTATGTTTTCTTTCAAGAGAGAAGCCTCTAGTGAAACCTATTGCCCCCGGGTCTATTTTCCATCATATATTTTTAGATCTATAAACCCAAAAACCCAAAAATACCTTGCTGCAATTTATTTGTTTTTACTTTGTTTTACGTTTTAGTAATCTTTTATATCTATCTCTATCAGATCTCATCCTTGCAAGTGACCGTGAAGGGATTGACAACCCCTTTATCGCATTGGGTGCAAGTGTTTGATTGTTTGTGCAGGTGCATAGATTGGAGACTTGCTTGTACCTCCTACTGGATTGATACCTTGGTTCTCAAACTGAGTGAAATACTTATCTCTACTTTGCTGCATCACCCTTTCCTCTTCAAGGGAAAAACCAACGCAAGCTCAAGAAGTAGCACTGGGACAAAACGATCGGGACTAATGCCCATCACTTTTAGTCCCGGTTGGCTTACGAACCGGGACTAAAGGAGCTCCACGTGGGCGATGTGGGGCGCCCAGGCAGGAGGACCTTTAGTCCCAGTTGGTAACACCGACCGGGACTAAAAGGCATCCACGCGTCAACAGCAGCCAGGCGCTGGGGTTTTTTTTAAGGAGGGTTTAGGGGTTTTGGAGGGTTTAGAGGTTTTCATATTGTGTTTCCCCCTTTTATTTTGTGTTTACCCTTCAATTCTTTTACATTTAGGGTTTCATTTTTATTTAATGTTTTCCATTCAACTCGACGCTAGCTACTACATATAGCAATGAAGGAACCATTACACAAGATCGTCATGAACATATATAGAGAGAAGTAACCTCTCTTTCTCCGTGCTTGGTCGAACAACAAGTTTTCGTATATCTATCCGACGCTACTACATATATACAATATAACATCTCTTACGATCCCTGACATCATCTACTAAAATCCATTTGAAATTCCTGATGGTATTCTCCGTTTTATGTATGACGTGGTCAACAAAGAATCCCGTCAATTCCTCTTGAATTGCTCGTATGCGATCATGTGGTAGGAGTTTGTTCCGCTTCTCCCAGATCTAATTTAAAGAAGGGGGTCAATACATATATATGAATGAAACTCAACATAATTAATGGTAATAAAATAAAATTGTGAATATTGTTTACATACTTCAAATTGTTGGTCAGAGAAGCCCCGCTCAAAGGTCGAGTGGCGAATGAACTCGCAAACATAGTATCCATATAAATTATTCCCGGGTGCCTACCACAAGCACTTTACGAGAATAGAGTTCAATCAAACTGATAATCAAGCATGATAATGGTATTGATGAAACTAGAATCAATGAGAGATGCGCGGAACTAGCTAGTACTACTTACTTTGGGGTGTGTAAATCGCAGCTTCTTGTTCAGACCCGGAACCATTCTGGTGAACTTTTTCCAAACCCTACCCGGCAAAGAAAATGATTACTTGATATCAGGAAATGAACGAAAGTTGCCGATATGGTGCGATAATGATTAAACTTACTTATGGAGCATTTCACTCATGTCCGCCCACAGCTTAGGCTATTTACGTCTCGAGTCTAAGACAGTTACTACTCCCCCATCAAGCTTAATGGATAGCAGAATAAAGTGGAAGCTGCGCACGCATAACTCATCAATTACTCTTAACCTCGAGTAATTAAGCGAAACCGAATATGCACAAGACAGTAACACTCACTTGAAGTTGTAAGGAAAGAGTATTTCCCTTTTGTTTTGATGTCGAAGGAACGCATTTAGCAAGTTTTCCTCAGTATCTTTGGCTCTATTTTGTACCATAAATTCATTTATGGTATTTGGGCTAATGAACCCAATGTCATAGATTTGTCCTTTTTTGCATTCGACGATCTTCAATCTGCATAATATAGTGAGGATAATTATATATACATGCAACGAACGAGCTGAGCTAGAGACTTAATTACAAAAATAATACTTACAGACAGTATCAAGTCATGAGAGTTTTGTCGATGGCATCTTGATTGAATAACTGAAATAATTCCACAAATTCAACGTACATCAGGTCGACTCCAAGGAAGTCGTGCTCATCTTTAATTCCTAGAAAGATACTGTCGGTCCCATCCTTGCTGCAGGTTTCCAAGTACCAGTCATGCAATCTTCGCATCATTGTTGGTAGATGCGGGAGCTGATCAGGTTTGACGAGAGGCTTGCCGTGCTCATATCTAAAGGGCACTACTACCTCAGCCATTTCAAACTGTAAATCATCGCCCACGTAATCACCAAGAGTGGTACCGGGCGCTAGCCCTGGATGATTAGCAATATCGGTAAACACCTTGAGTGGGGTACACGATTGCTTCTACTGTTCGCCGAGCTAGGGAATTGTTTTCCCACTTCGTCTTGCAGCACTGCTAGTACTTCCCGACCGCCGCGCTTCATCAAATGTCTTTTCAATACAGCGGCCATAGTGTGATAGCGGCGGAGGCGGTGGTGGTCGCCTAAGGGCATCCAGAGAGCGCTTCGCTTTCACCGGATCTATTATTTCCTTCAGAGGTGGACGTTTCGGTTCAAAATGGGCCTTCACTTCGGCAGCCACGATGTCCTTGTTTTTCTCGTCAGTCCTCTCATATGGTAACTTTGGAGGAGCCCTGAGGCTTGGATCAGCTCTGAATTTCTTCCCTGTTGTACTGCTAGCTGCCGGAGCGGCGGCGGCTCTCTTCCGCCGTTGCTGAGGCGGTGGAGGAGGCGGAGTCCGCTGACGCGGTGGAGACAACTGAGGCGGAGGAGGCGGATCCCCTGACGCGGCGGAGACAACTGAGGCGGAGGAGGATTCTGCTGAGGGGCCTCCTCCATTGGAGTCCGCTGAGGCGGCGGAGACGGCTGAGGCGGCGGAGACTGCTGACGCGCCAGAGACGACTGAGGCAGCGAAGATAGCAGAGCTGGACTGTGAGGAGTCTGCTGAGAGGCCTCTCCGGCTGAGTCTGCTGAGGTGGTGTCCAATTTGGAAGCAAGGTCTTTTCCTTTCTCCATAGACAGGTAGTCCTTAAGGCATTTTCCAGAAGAATCTCCCCTTCACCTGTAGGGTACTCAAGCTCCAGCCCCTCAAATCCGTCCATTATTTTATCCACCCCAACAATTGCAAAGCCATCTGGAACCGAAGTGAAATGGAGAGTTGCATTAGGTCGAGGAGGTAAGACATAGACGACCGCCACCTTCAAGGTCAGGTTATGGCATTTTGCCATTAGCACACAATGTTCATTCTCCGTGATACCATCCACGGGGTAGCGAGGAGCCGTGATATCAGGCTGAATGAGCTCCGTGCAAGCCACACTGCTTTTTCACTGAGATGGTGGGGTAGCTTGGGCAGTATCGAATGAAGGATCTTCGTGCCGCTGAGATGGTGTTCCGGTAGCTCGCTGGCTCTCAAGTTTCTCTAGTTTTGCTAATCTTTGTTCCATCTGCTGCATTTGGTCTGCTTCCTCTTTCTTCTTTCTCCCTCGGCTTCTATAACAAGTGTTGTCGGGAAACCCATGCACCCACGAAACAGAGTCTGATGTGCCTCGTGTTCGTCCAGGGTGTTCAGGATTCCCGAGGGCCTTTGACAGCTCATCCTTCTCTTTGTCAGGATGGAACCTCCCTTCCCGCGCTTCCTTGATTGCTTCCTCAAGCTTTTTGACGGGTGTTTCAAGTTGAGCTTTCGTGAAAACACACTTCCCTGATTCTGGGTCCAAAGTTCCCCAACCCCGAAGAACCAAGTCCTTGCCCGATCTGGCCAGTTCAATGTCGCTGGTTGGACCCCTTTAGCAAGCAGGTCGTTCTCAGCTTTGTCCCACGTAGGCCGGGCTTTGCTGTAGCCACCTGACCCCGTAACATGGTGATACTTCTTCTTTGTAGCATTTTTCTTATTTATCTGTGACATTTGCTTAGCCTTCTTCGATTTCTTGTATGCCACAAATGCGGGCCAGTGATCTTTTATCTTCTCATATTGACCGGTGAATTCAGGAGTCTCGTCTTTGTCAACAAACTTTGTGTTCAATAGTTTCTTCCAGTTCTTGAATAGTTCTGCCATCTTCTTAAGAGCAAACGCATTGACCTTTGTTAGAATAACTGGGTTATTCGGATCCTCCTCTGGCAGTAGGCTGAAATTTGTCATCAGCTAGTTCCAAAGATCATCTTTCTGTCTATCATGGACATAAGAAAATTCACCGTCCTTCCTCTTATTCCATTCTTGGATGCTGATCGGGATGCTGTCCCTAACAATAACTCCGCACTGATGTATAAATTTGTCTTTGGTCCGCTTGGGAGGAATCGGGTGGCCATCTCGAGAGACTTCTTTGATTGTGAACCTTTCATCCTGGCCCAACCTTTTCTTTAGGACTCGCCTCCTTACTGAATTTTGGCTCGATCCGGAGGGCTAAAAGAAGAAAGAAGCGTTAATATATGTACATACAAAACAATTAATGCATCTAGTCAGCATAGGCTTAATTAATATATATATCTCGTCGGACTTTGCAACAGTTAAGGCTCCCTTCTCCATTCGATCACCGGAGCCGTCATGATCTCCTTCCTCCTCCATTCGATCACCGGAGCCATCATCCTCTCTTTCCTCACCATCGGTGTCGTTGAGAAACGACAAGGTGATATCACCTCCGTCGCGGATTATATCCCCCAACAACTCTTATTTTTCTAAGTCTCTGTCCATAGTTTCTGCAAATATTACAACATGGCAATATACAACCATGAGAGATGGATTAGTGGCAAACATAGACCTAATCACAACAAGGAATCATATGCATATGAGCAATGGATTAGTGGCAAACATCATGCAAAGTTGACAAGTTTTATAACAGTCAGTTTTAGACGATCGTCGAGGACTCGATCCTCCCCCCTCATGTCTGATGAGTCGTCCTATCTTTCGAGAGAGGATACTTTGTGGACCGCCTCTCTCATGCATGTCCGACGTGCAAATCATGTTTTCATATGCCTCAAAATCAAAGTTATCGGGGTTATGTTTTAACGACCCCCCTCACGTCGAAGTTATCGGGGTTATGTTTTAACGACCCCCCCCCCCCCATGTCGAAGTTATCGAGGATATGTTTTAACGACCCCCTCATGTCGAAGTTATAGGGGAAACTAATTAGGCTGCATAGACTTCCATGATTCTATTCCCCTTTGCCACAAATAATGTCTAGAAATTGTCCCAACTATAAACCATTTTAGTAACATTTTTGTCATCAAGTATATATCAACTATAGGAATGGGAGCTTCGCATTTTCATTTAAAAAAAATTAGCTTCAAATTTTCATTTCAAAAAAAGACTTGCTTCACATTTTCATTTAACAATAATACTATGTTCACATTTTCATTTCAAAAAAAGACTTGCTTCACGTTTTCATTTAACAAAAATACTACCTTCACATTTTCATTTCAAAAAAATGGGAGCTTCACATATTCTTTTCAAAATTTAACTCATCATGCATATGCAAAATTTAACATTTGTTTCTCTATCATAAATACCTAAAAAAAAATCTCTTCCATCTCATCTCATCTCCACAAAACATCTATCTATCACATTGAGTTATTACATTTCATCCATCTATCTATTCATCTAAAAAAACAAAGAACATTCCCACAAAACATCTCATCTCATCTCCACAAAACATCTCATACATCTCATCTCATCTCATCTAAAAAAACAGAGCACATTTCATACATCTCATCTCATCTCATTATGCAACTAAAATTCATCTATCTATTCATCTAAAATTCATCTCATCTCATCTCATTATGCAACTAAAAAACAGAGGACAGTGGCAGTGGCAGCAGTGGCGACCATGGAGCAGTGACAGCAGGGGCGACCATGGCCAGAGTAGTGGCAGCATGGGGCCTTGGGAAAGGGAAGAGCTCACTAGGGGCGTGGCGATGGAGCTGGAGGCCGGCGACGAGGAACGGGCTCGGGGGCACGCGGCGACAGGGAGGAGGGCGTGCGAGGAGGTCCGGCGCCGGTGACGGTCAGCGGGCTCGGGGACGGCAAGGCGTTGGCGAGGGCGACGACGCGGCCCGGCAGCCTCGCAGTGTCGAGGTAGTCGTCGGCGCCGTCGGGGGAGAGGAGGATCGAAGAAAGTAGATGGGGGATTGGAAAATTCTCTAAGTGCTGGTTATATAGCCCCCCCTTTAGTCCCGGTTGGCGGCTCCAACCGGACTAAAGGCCCCCCTTTAGTCTCGGTGCGAGCCACCAACCGGAACTAAAGGTGTATTTCGCCAGGCGAAAGGGCGGGAAGCCCAGGCCTTTAGTCCCGGTTGGTGGCTCGGACCGGGAGTAAAGGGGGGCCTTTAGTCCCAGTTGGAGCCACCAACCGGGACTAAAGGGCTGGTGCTGCCGCAGCCAAAAGTTTGTCCCACCTCATGAAGGAAATATGCCCTAGAGGCAATAATAAAGTTGTTATTTTATATTTCCTTATTCATGATAAAGGTTTATTATTCATGCTAGAATTGTATTGATCGAAAACTTAAATACATGTGTGAATACTTAAACAAATATCGTGTCCCTAGTATGCCTCTACTAGACTAGCTCGTTGATCAAAGATGGTTAAGGTTTCCTAACCATTGACATGTGTTGTCATTTGATAACCGGATCACATCATTAGAAGAGTGATGTGATGGACAAGACCCACCCGTTAGCTTAGAATAATGATCGTTCAGTTTATTGCTATTGCTTTCTTCATGTCAAATACATATTCCTTCGACTATGAGATTATGCAACTCCCGGATACCGGAGGAATACCTTGTGTGCTATCAAACGTCACAACATAACTGGGTGATCATAAAGATGCTCTACAGGTATCTCCGAAGGTGTTTGTTGAGTTGGCATAGATAGAGATTAGGATTTGTCACTCCGAGTTTCGGAGAGGTATCTCTGGGCCCTCTCGGTAATACACATCATAAGCTTGCATGCAAATGACTAAGGAGTTAGTTATGAGGAGATGTATTATGGAATGAGTAAAGAGACTTGCCGGTAACGAGATTGAACTAGGTATAGACATACCGACGATCGAATCTCGGGCAGGTAACATACTGATGGACAAAGGGAATTACGTATGTTGTCATAACGGTTTGACCGATAAAGATCTTCGTAGAATATGTAGGAGCCAATATGGGCATCCAGGTTCCTCTATTGGTTATTGACCGGAGAGGTGTCTCGGTCATGTCTACATAGTTCTCGAACCCGTAGGGTCCGCACGCTTAACGTTCGTTGACGATATAATGTTATATGAGTTGTATGATTTGGTGACCGAATGTTGTTCAGAGTCCCAGATGAGATCACGGACATGACGAGGAGGCTTGAAATGGCTGAGAGGTAAAGATTGATATATAGGACGATGGTATTTGGACACCGGAAGTGTTTTGGGATGTACCGGGAAGTTATCGGGTCACCGGAAGGGGTTCCGGGCACCCCCCGGGAAGATGTGGGCCTTATGGGCCAAAGGAGGGGACAGACCAGCCCACTAGGGGGCTGGTGCACCCCTCCCATGGCCGGCCAGCCCTAAGGGGAAGGAAATAGGAGGGGTGGCCCCTCCTACCTTTCCCTCCTCAGGAGAGAAAGGAAGTGGGGGGGGGGGGGGCGCCACCTCCTCCTTCCTTCCTCCCATGCTCCAAATAAGGAAAGGGGGGGCACGGCTTGGGAGAGACCCCAAGTAGGATTCCCCCTATTTGGGCGCCCCCTTTGGCTGCTCCTCCCTCCCTCCCACCTATATATATGTGGGAGGGGGGCGCCTAGCACACAACAGACAATTGCCTAGCCGTGTGCGGCGCCCCCCTACACCGTTTACACCCCCGATCATATTTTCGTAGTGCTTAGGCGAAGCCCTGCGGAGATCACTTCACCATCACCGTCACCACGCCGTCGTGCTCTCGGAACCCATCCTCTATCTCGCCGTCTTGCTGGATCAAGAAGGTGCGGACGTCACCGAGCTGAACGTGTGCTGAACGCGGAGGTGCCGTACGTTCGGTACTCGATCGGTTGGATCACGAAGAAAGTTTGACTACATCAACCGCGTTGTCAAACGCTTCTGCTTACGGTCTACGAGGGTACGTAGACACACTCTCCCCTCTCGTTGCTATGCATCTCCTTGATAGATCTTGCGTGTGCGTAGATTTTTGTTTTGTTTTCATGCAACGTCCCCAATAGTGGCATCATGAGCCAGGTCTATGCGTACATGATATGCACGAGTAGAACACAAAGAAATTGTGGGCGGTGATGTTCATACTGCTTATCACCAACGTCTTATTTTAATTTGGCGGCATTATGGGATGAAGCGGCCTGGACCAACCTTACATGTCCATGCACATGAGACCGGTTCCACCGACTGACATGCAACTAGTTTTGCATAAAGGTGGCTGGCGGCTGCCTGTTTCTCCTACTTTAGTTGAATCGAATTTGACTGTGGCCGGTCCTTGAAGAAGGTTAAAACAGCAAACTTGATAAATCACCATTGTGGTTTTTGCCATAGGTAAGAACGGTTCTTGCTAGAAACCCGTAGCAGCCACGTAAAACCTGCAACAACAAAGTAGATGACGTCTAACTTATTTTTGCAGGGTATGTTGTGATGTGATATGGTCAAGACATGATGTAATATACGTTATTGTATGAGATGATCATGTTTTGTAATTTATTAGCAACCGACAGGAGCCTTATGGTTGTCTCTTTATTGTATGAAATGCAAACGCCATGTAATTGCTTTACTTTATCGCTATGCGTTAGCAATAGTTGTAGAAGCAATAGTTGGCGAGACAACCACGACACAACGATGGAGATCAAGGTGTCGAGCCGGTGACGATGGAGATCATGACGATGCTTTGGAGATGGAGATCAAAAGCATGAGCTGATGATGGCCATATCATGTCACATATTTTGATTGCATGTGATGTTTATCTTTTATGCATCTTATTTTTCTTAGAACGACGGTAGCATTATAATATGATCCCTTCACTAAATTTCAAGATATAAGTGTCCTCCCCGAGTATGCACCATTGCGAAAGTTTGTCGTTTCGAGACACCACGTGATGATCGGGTGTGATAGACTCTACGTTCACATACAACGGGTGTAAGACAGTTTTGCACATGCAAAATACTTGGGTTAAACTTGACGAGCCTAGCATGTACAGATATGGTCTCGGAACACTGGAGACCGAAAGGTCAACGTGAGTCATATAGTAGATATGATCAACAAGAGATGTTCACCATTGATGACTACCCCATCTCACGTGATGATCGGACATGGGTTAGTTGATTTGGATCATGTATCACCTAGACAACTTGAGGGATGTTGATTTAAGTGGGAGTTCATTAGTAATTTGATTAATTGAACTTAATTTATCATGAACTTAGTCCTGATAGTATTTGCAAATTATGTTGTAGATCAATAGCTCGCGATGTAGCTCCCCTATTTTTTGATATGTTCCTAGAGAAAAATAAGTTGAAAGATGATAGTAGCAATGATGCGGACTGGGTCCATGATCTGAGGATTATCCTCATTGCTGCACAGAAGAATTATGTCCTTGATGCACCACTAGGTGACAGACCTATTGCAGGAGCAGATGCAAACATTATGAACGTTTGGCAAGCTCGATATGATGACTACTTGATAGTTTAGTGCACCATGCTTTACGACTTAGAATCGGGGATCCAAAGGCATTTTTGAACGCCATGGAACATATGAGATGTTCCAAGAGCTGAAATTGGTATTTTAGACTTATGCCCGTGTTGAGAGGTATGATACCTCTGACAAATACTTTGCCTACAAGATCGAGGAGAATAGCTCAGCCAGTGAGCATGTGCTCAGAATGTCTGAGTACTACAATCGCTTGAATCAAGTGGGAGTTAATCTTCCAGATAAGATAGTGATTAACAGAGTTCTCTAGTCAATATCATCAAGCTACTAGAACTTTGTGATGAACTATAATATGCAAGGGATGACGAAAATGATTCCCGAGCTCTTCGCGATGCTGAAATCGGTGAAGGTAGAAATCAAGAAAGAGCATCAAGTGTTGATGGTTGACAAGACAACTAGTTTTAAGAAAAAGGGCAAAGAGAAAGAAAGGGAACTTCAAGAAGAATGGCAAACAAGTTGCCACTCCTGTGAAGAAGCCCATAGCTGGATCTAAGCCTGAAACTAAGTGCTTCTACTGCAAAGGGAATGATCACGAGAAGCGGAACTACCCCAAATACTTGGCGGATAAGAAGGATGGCAAAGTGAACAAAAGTATATTTGATATACATGTTATTGATGTGTACCTTACTAGTGTTCGTAGTAGCCCCTGGGTATTTGATACCGGTTCAGTTGCCAAGATTAGTAACTCAAACCAGGAATTGCAGAATAAACAGATACTAGTTAAGAGCAAGGTGATGATGTGTGTTGGAATTGATTCCAAGGTTGATACGATCACCATCGTACACTCCCTCTACCTTCGGGATTAGTGTTGAACCTAAAAAAATGTTATTTGGTGTTTGCGTTGAGCATGAATATGATTAGATCATGTTTATTGCAATACGGTTATTCATTTAAATCAGAGAATAATTGTTGTTCTGTTTACATGAATAAAACCTTCTATGGTCATACACTCAATGCAAATGGTTTATTGAATCTCGATCGTAGTGATACACATATTCATAATATTGATGCCAAAAGATGCATAGTTGATATTGATAGTGCAACATACTAGTGGCACTGCCGTTTAGGTCATATTGGTGTAAAGCGCATGAAGAAACTCCATGCAGATGGACTTTTGGAATCACTTGATTATGAATCATTTGATACTTGCGAACCATGCCTCATGGGCAAGATGACTAATACTCCGTTCTCCAGAACAATGGAGCGAGCTAATGACTTATTGGAAATAATACATACCGATGTATGCGGTCCTATGAGTGTTGAAGCACGCGGCGGGTATCATTATTTTCTGACCTTTACAGATGATTTGAGTAGATATGGGTATATCTACTTGATGAAACACAAGTCTAAAACATTTGAGAAGTTCAAAGAATTTCAGAGTGAAGTCGAGAATCATCGTAACAGGAAAATAAAGTTTCTACGATCTGATCGTGCAGGCGAATATTTGAGTTACGTGTTTGGCCTTCATTTAAAACAATGTGGAATAGTATCACAACTCACGCCACCTAGAACATGATAGCGTAATGGTGTGTCCGAACGTCGTAACCGTACTTTATTAGATATGGTGCGATCTATGATGTCTCTTACCGATTTACCACTATCGTTTTGGGGTTATGCATTAGAGACAGCTGCATTCACGTTAAATAGGGCATCGTCTAAATCCGTCGAGATGACACTGTATGAACTGTGGTTTGGCAAGAAACCTAAGCTGTCGTTTCTTAAAGTTTGGGGATGCGATGCTTATGTCAAAAGGCTTCAGCCAGATAAGCTCAAACCCAAATCGGAGAAGTGCGTCTTCATAGGATACCCTAAAGAAACTATTGGGTACACCTTCTACCACAGATCCGAAGGCAAGATCTTTGTTGCTAAGTTTGGGTCCTTTCTAGAGAAGGAGTTTCTCTCGAAAGAAGTGAGTGGGAGGAAAGTAGAACTTGATGAGCTAATTGTACCTTCTCTCGAATTGGAAAGTAGCACATCAGAGAAAGTTGTTCCCGTGATGCCTACACCAACTAGAGAGGAAGCTAATGATGATGATCATGAAACTTCAGATCAAGTTACTACTGAACTTTGTAGGTCAACCAGAGCACGATCCGCACTAGAGTGGTACGGTAATCCTGTTCTGGAAGTCATGTTACTAGACCAAGGCGAACCTACGAACAATGAAGAAGCTATGATGAGCCTAGATTCCGAAAGATGGCTTGAGGCCATGAAATCTGATATAGGATCCACGTATGAGAACAAAGTGTGGACTTTGGTGGACTTGCCCGATCATCGGCAAGCCATAGAGAATAAATGGATCTTCAAGAAGAAGACTGACGTTGATGGTAATATTTCTTTCTATAAAGCTCGACTTGTCGCAAAAGGTTTTCGACAAGTTCAAGGGGGTTGACTACGATGAGACTTTCTCACCCGTAGCAATGCTTAAGTTTGTCCGAATCATGTTAGCAATTACCGCATTTTATGATTATGAAATCTGGCAAATGGATGTCAAAACTGCATTCCTTAATGGATATCTTAAAGAAGAGTTGTATATGATGCAACCAGAAGGTTTTGTCGATCCTAAAGGTGCTAACAAAGTGTGCAAGCTCCAGCGATCCTTCTATGGACTGGTGCAAGCATCTCGGAGTTGGAATATACGCTTTGATGAGGTGATCAAAGCATATGGTTTTATACAGACTTACGGTGAAGCGTGTATTTACAAGAAAGTGAGTGGGAGCTCTGTAGCATTTCCGATATTATATGTGGATGACATATTGTTGATTGGAAATGATATAGAATTTTTGGATAGCATAAAAGGATACTTGAATAAGAATTTTTCAATAAAAGACCTCGGTGAAGCTGCTTACATATTGGGCATCAAGATCTATAGAGATAGATCAAGACGCTTGATAAGACTTTCAATGAGTACATACCTTGACAAGATTTTGAAGGAGTTCAAAATGGATCAGTCAAAGAAAGAGTTCTAGCCTGTATTGTAAGGTGTGAAGTTGAGTAAAGACTCAAAGCCCGACCACGGCAGAAGATAGAAAGAGAATGAAAGTCATTCCCTATGCCTCAGCCATAGGTTCTATAAAGTATGCCTTGCTGTGTACCAGACCTATTGTGTACCTTGCCATGAGTTTGGCAAGGGGGTACAATAGTGATCTAGGAGTAGATCATTGGACAGCGGTCAAAATTATCCTTAGTTACCTAAGAGGACTAAGGAGATATTTCTCGGTTATGGAGGTGATAAAGAGTTCGCCTTAAAGGGTTACGTCGATGCAAGCTTTAACACTAATCTAGATAACTCTGAGTCTCAATCTGGATACGTATTGAAAGTGGGAGCAATTAGCTAGAGTAGCTCCGTGCAGAGCATTGTAGACATAGAAAATTGCAAAATACATACGGATCTGAATGTGGCACGCCCGTTGACTAAACCTCTCTCACAAGAAAAACGTGATCACACCTTAATACTCTTTGGGTGTTAATCGCATGACGATGTGAACTAGATTATTGACTCTAGTAAACTCTTTGGGTGTTGGTCACATGGTGTCGTGGACTTAACACGGCAGATGCCCTAGCGAAAGGACTTAGGTGTGGAGCCATCGCAACTAGGTTAGCTTGAAGGGGTTGAATGGGTCAAAGGACACAGAGAGTTTACCCAGGTTCGGCCCCTCTCAATGAGGTAAAAGCCTATGTCCTGCTTTCAGTTGTATTGCTGGAGTTTTGTTTACAAGGGAGCGAATACGCTTGACCTAGCTCTCGATTGATTGTTTTCTTGAGTTAAGCCGCCGCTGGGTCACCCCTTTATATACACAGGTTGATGCCCGGCGGCTTACAGAGTCCCAGCCGGCTCATACACAACATGTCCGGCTCGGTGACTAACTAAGCTTGCCTTACAATACAAGTTAGTCATATGGCAGTTCATCCTCTTGGGCCTCAAGTTGCCTCTGGGTCTTGGGACTTCAATAGGCTTGCTTCATGACCCGCCATCTTCATCTTTAAGTCGCCAGTGGTATGACCCGGCCCCTCCTGGGCGGGTCATACCCAATAGTTATATCCCCAACATTAGGCCCCAGGTTGATTTGAACTTGTTTACATCAATCTTCAGTACCTGACTCTGCAGAATCTTCCATCATCAACTTTTATGAACTTGCTATAACCCGCCATGCCGTCAGTTCACAGAACCACGGTAACCCGCCATGACATCAGGCGCATTAATTACACGCAAACCCAAAATATCTCAGCAAATCTTTATCTTTAATGGACCTCCCGAAAATCGAGGCGTCTGTGTAGCCACATAATCATTTTTTCAGGCTCCTCGATTCCCGCGCATGCCATTTATCCACCTCCTTATAAATAGGGACAGGGGTCCTTTTCATTTTTTTCCCCTGCCTCCTCGTCTTCGTCTTCTTCCTCTCAACGCCCTGCGCATCCGAGTTCCGTCACCACCGGCCTCCGTCCACTGCATCAACTCCGGCCGCTGCATCACCCTGAACGGACCAAAACTCCGCAGTGCATCCCCGTTGTCCATCAGCATTAGTAAGTTCAACTCTATCCCCGAACAGATCTGTACTTAGGGTTTTCACTTGTTCATCGGCGTTCTTTGCCATTCTTTGTTTTCTTCCCCAGATCGAGTAGCTTTTTGATCTGAACATGGTATGAAACTTGTGCGGCAGCAGTTTAGCACTCGTTTTTAACATCAGAATACCTCCTCTCCTTAGAATATCTCATCGGAGCACACGAGCTCTGCTGCTGCCGCCCCCTTAGGTTTAGAATTTATTTCATTTTCTGAACTGCTACAGATCCAAAGTTATAGCGCCAATCTGTGAAATCTGTTTGGCTCATTACTTAGCAAATCCTCACTTACAAATCTGAAGTGTAGCAACTGTCCGGGCGGCTTAACTGATAAATCATGACCCGCCATATATCATTAGTCCCCTTTTAAGCCGCCAATATATTTATCTTTATAATTTAGTGTTACCTTCCGGCTTAACATGTCAACCTTTATAGCACTTACTTTTCGATCATTGGCCGGCTTAACAGCATAATCTTAAACCGGCAATATTTTCTCTTTAGGCCTTCATCCTCAAAATGACCAAAACTGTCACCTCATGCAACTGGGTCGCTTCCACTGTCATGGAAGAAATCCTTAATGAATTTGTGAATGAAGGCGTCCTGGCTAAAAGGAGTGTGATCCATTGGAGGGCCCCGGGAACCGAGACCACCCCTGAACCAAAAGAGGGTGAAGTTGTAGTTTTCACAGATCACATGCTCCGGCGGTTCACTCCACCCGGCTCAAAATTCTTTCGTGATGTGCTGCACTTCTTTCAACTTCATCCGCAAGATATTGGGCCCAACTCTGTTTCAAACATCTGCAACTTCCAAGTTTTCTGTGAAGTATATCTTCAACAGGAACCCACTGTAGAGCTGTTTAGGGAATTCTATTATTTGAACCGCCAGACTGAGTTCACAGATGGGCCCAGCCTAGAACTAGGCGGCATTTCAATCCAGAGGCGCAAAGAAGCTACTTTCCCAGCTGCTACACTTCCCAGTCATCCCAAGGACGGGAACCAGACTTGGTTTTACTGCCAAGACACATCTCCAAAAGGTGAAAATCCTTTGCCGGGTTATCGTCAGAGCCGGCTTAGCAACAGGCACCCCTTCCCTGACCGGATCAGCACAGCAGAACGAGCCAAATATATGCCCATTTTTGGAAAAATCAGAGCCTTAATGGCCAATGGCTTAACTGGAGTTGACCTAGTTCGATGCTGGGTCGCATGGAGAATTTTACCTTTAAGATGCCAGACCGGCTTAATGTGCGAGTATACCTGTGACGTCAAAGATCCACAACGCCACAGCCGAGTGCAATTGGACAACGAGAGCCTCAACAAGATGGTCAAGACATTACTGAACGAAAGCTTGGCCACTTGCAGCAAGACGAGGTTGAACCCCTTTTGCACCCTCAACAAGCCGCCAGCTGTGAGTATTTGTGAACAGTTTTCATTAACTCATTATCTGTCAATCTGCCTTTTAATTCTTACTTGAATTTCTACAGCCTGACTCCTCCTTCTGGACGAAGAAGCTTCAAGATAAACCGACCAAGAAGACCAGGACCAAGAACTTGGCTAAGAAACCTGCCAAGAAGAAATCAGAAGCAGTTGATCCGTTTACTCTTGATGAAGAGTCAGAGGTAGAACTTGATTCTCTTGGCTCATTTTTTGTACATATTATTGACAATGATCACTATCAGGATGACGCGGAAGGCAGCCACGCAGATGGTGAAGAGGTAACTATCCTTTCCTCCGACTCAGAACCTCTGCCAAGACAGAAAATTCGTCCAATAAGCCGGAAAGCAAGGTTTTCTCACCCTTTAGCTTACTTGGATCCCAACTTTATTTTGAAGAAGCAGCAGCATGAAGCTCGCCGCACAACCCGGAACTGTGGTGGCGGGATTCTTTCTTCTGGTTTACCAAATACGCCGGCTCCTCGCAAGCGTCGTCAAGAGGTTTCACATATTTCTGACTTAGCTTACCGCAAGGTGGGTCTTTTTCGCCAACCTCTTGACCCATCTGATTCAAACTATCAGGGGACCTCTCATTCTTCCTCTGGCGACTCAACTGGGACTCAAGTTCCCTTGTTCAAAATTGTTCCTGGGTAAGGAACACTTAAGCCTGTTTGCCTTAATACCTTACTCCATTAATACACTAATCTCATCATGCGTTGTTATTGTCAGTGCCATGGCCAAGCCCAGCAAGAAGCTTAAGGTTGACAAGCCGGTGGAAGATCCCAAGGTTGTTGACCCGGAGAAGCAGACCGTGTCTGAATCCATGCCTCGAACTTCAGAAACGGCTATGGATGACCCGCCACCAGAAGAGCCCCTTGTCACTATGGACACCATGAATATTGATCCAGAAATTGCTAAGCCGCCCAGCCCCGCTCAGCCGGCTCAAGAGACTGAAGATGTCATAGTCACTGGGACGGCTTATGCAGCACCAGGTAATCCCATCGTCTTATCCAAGCACAGCGCCAAAGAAGAATTTTCTACTATTGACAAGGGCAAGTGGAAAGTGGACTTGGAAGGCTATGCCCAGTTCAATGCTCAGGAGATTTATTCAGGCTATCTAAACCGCCTTCACACCAGCCGTGACTTTGAAGCCGGCCTGGTCAACCTTATGAAGGAATGTTTTGAGGTAACCACTATCATCTTTTCCATATATCTCTGTCAGCCGCCAAGTCTACTGGATATGATAGAATTGAATATACTGTAGACTTCAGATAGCCTCTTTAATCTTTCATTACTGTCATAGCATCTTGGAGTTGCAGAGTCAAAACGAGTAGCCCTCAAGGGCCGGCTTAAGCTGCATAGCTAAAACCGGGACTTCAAATTGTAGTTCTCAACTTCGCATATGTAGCCCCCAAGGGCCGGCTTAAACTAACAAGTTAAGCCGGGACTTCAAATTGTAGTACTCAGTTTCGCATGTAGCCCCCATGAGTCGGCTATAGTTATAACAGTGTAGCCGGGTCATCATATAATTGTCTTCAAGAAAAGAGCAATGTGCATTAGCCCCCAAGTGCCAAGTAAAATACTTGTATTATGCTTGGGACTTAAAATAAGATGATCATCAGAACATCATACTGCCTACCTTTTTATGTGACAGGCTGAATTGAACATGAAGGAATCTCAAGTCAGTGATCTGAGGCAAAACATTCAGACCCAGCAATCTGAGACTTCCAAGGCGAAATCAGAACTGAAGATCACTTTGGAAAATATTGAAAAACTGAAAAAGGACTTCAGTGCTGAGAGAAACGGCTAGGAAACCGAGAAGGCAGCTCTACAAAAAAGAGCAGAAGATGCTGAGGCTGCCCTTAAGCCAGTTACTGACGAGTTATCCGACTTAAAACATCAAATCAATAGCATGACAGCCGCCATCTTTGGTAAGCGATAATATATTTCAATCTTTCATCATCCATGCCTTGAATAATCATTCAGCTGGTTTATCAATCTCTTTGGCAACGCAGGCTCCAGAATCTCCCACTTTGACTCAGACATGCGCATGAAGCTGAAAGCTGCCTACACTCTTATAGAGCAATTATACACTGGCGCTCAACGAGCTATCTCTGCTTCAAGCCATAAGAAGCAACCGCCTTCCCTCATCAAGGAGACGTTGGAGAAGCTATCTGTGCTGCCACAAAGAGTTGAAGAATTGAAACGATTAGCCGCCAGAGCCGGTGCCATGACGACCTTGAGCCGAGCAAAGGCATGGCAAGCAGAGCTTGACCTGGTAGAACTAGCCACCGGCTGCCCGAGTTTAAAAGAAGATGGGTCTCCCTTCAGTGCGGAGGACTCCACAAAAATAGTAAGGGAGATGCGTCCCTTTGCAAGCAAATTGGCCCAAGAGACTGATCTCTCCAAATATCATCCGGTTTATGATGCTGAAAATGCCAAAGTGAAGGCGCCGGTGTATGAGGCCATGGACCTTATCCCGCCAACGCGTAAGCACACCTTCGCTCCTGACATTGACCCGTCAACCCTTATAGATGATGAAGCTATTTTCAAAGCTTTGACTGGGATCGATTGGTCATCGCCTAATTTCCAGACGACGGAGGAGGAAAAAGAATCGACGCAGGATGACCCGGAAGCCTCAACCCGCCAAGACCAAACCAACTGATGCAAGAGCCGGTTTACCATCCACATCATTGGATGCTGTGTGCATCAAAAACACTTAATTCTTTTGGGTCGTCCAATGCCTTGTAATAGGTAGTTGAAAACAATGATCTGTCATGCCATCGTGCATGTTTATGTAGAATACTTTTGAGCCGCCGATCCGATGTTGAAGATCTGCCACTTATACTCATAATATCGTCAATCATGCAGATCATGTTTATCATATTGCCTGCACACAAACAGATAACATGTGCCCTGGCGGTTTACCCCAGGGCGGGTCATAATACCCCACATAAAATCCACTGGTGACTGTATAGTCCATAACCAGGGCGGGATTATACAAACCTCATACACTCATAACAAGTAAATATCATACCTGTGATATTTGTTCATACTGCCGGCTTACGACGCCGTACGCAGCAAGGGTAACATCCCAAGGACTTAGAGCGCAGAACTCCAAGCGTATAATCAAAACACACTGGCGACTTATCGTCCAAAGCCAGGCCGGGTTATCAAAACTCCGGATATACTCAAACATGAGTTATAAGGATTAAGGCTACATGGCCTGAATCAATTTTTAAACCATATATCAATATGGTACAAAAGATGAACCCAAAAAATGTTCAAAGCAAAGATAAATCAGATAAAACAAGGCCTTCATAGGCTGCCAAGCCTCAATATCAAGTGCTATTCAAGGGCCGCACAGCCACTGAGTTAATCCTTCATTCAAACCTGTAAACCGGGCCTCACATGACCAATCGCCGTTTTAACTTTGACAAGTTCAGGGTCTTTCTAAGATTGACTGTCAAGAGTATGGCGAGTCATTCCAGGATTACCTGGTCGGAGTGGCAGGTATACAAAGGTAGGATAACCCGGATTTTTGGTGAATACACCTGGCATCCAGGCCTATTACAAGGGACAACAAAGCTCTTGTTTCATTAAACAAAAAGCCCCCAAGTAATTTTTCAATCCAGGCATATAAGCCGGATAAATAGGGTAGTCACAGCTATGCTCAATGAGCAGGAAGCCCCCAAACTATTTGTAACAAGGCATGCAAGTCGGATCAAGAGGGTAATCATAGCTATGCTCGGTGAGCAGGAAGCCCCCAAGTGATCTTATGAATTGACAATAAAGACTCAGATTCTCAAAAATGAAACAACAGTGGCCCTGAATTATCAGGGATGCCGGCTTTATTATACTAATCATAATATACACATTGGTAGAAATATATACATCACAAGAGCCGATGGCTCAGGTGTAATAGGGCCGAAGATGAGCAATGTTCCACGGCCGGCGGGTCTGCTCCTCCGACGTGTGTGAGTCCTTGTGGTTTCGAACATCGATAAGGTAGTATGACCCGTTGTTCAGATTTTTGCTGACCACAAAGGGCCCTTCCCAAGGTGGGGATAACTTGTGCATGTCAGTTTGATCCTGGATGAGCCGGAGCACCAAGTCACCTTCTTGAAAGGTCTGGGTTTTAACCCGGCGGCTATGATAATGACGCAGGTCTTGCTGGTAAATCGCTGAACGAGCCGCCGCAAGGTCACGTTCCTCATCCAGAAGGTCAAGGGCATGCTGATGTGCTTTTTCATTATCAGCTTCAACATAAGCCGCCACACGGGGCGAGTCATGACGGATGTCACTAGGGAGAACCGCCTCTGCTCCGTAAACCATGAAGAAAGGCGTGTAACCCATAGATCTATTGGGGGTAGTATTGATACTCCATAGCACTGAAGGCAACTCCTCAACACAACAACCCGGCATCCACTGCAAAGGGACCATGAGCCGGGGTTTTATTCCTCTCAAGATTTCTTGATTGGCTCTTTCAGCTTGACCATTGGACTGGGGGTGGGCCACAGATGAAACGTCAAGACGAATATGCTCTTGTTGACAAAATTCTTTCATAGCACCCTTAGACAGATTAGTACCATTATCACTGATGATACTATTAGGGTATCCAAAACGAAAGATCACCTTTTTGATGAATTGAACAGCCCTCGCTGCATCACACTTGCTGACCGTCTCAGCCTCAACCCACTTTGTAAACTTGTCAACTGCCACCAGGAGGTGAGTCTTTTTATCCTTGGATCTTTTAAAAGGCCCCACCATGTCCAACCCCCAGACTGCAAATGGCCAAGTAATTGGAATCATCCTCAATTCTTGAGCCGGCACGTGAGCTCGTCTTGAAATTTTTTCACAACCATCGCACTTGCTAACCAAATCCTCTGCATCAGCATGAGCCGTCAGCCAATAAAACCCATGACGAAAAGCCTTAGCCATGAGAGACTTAGAGCCGGCATGATGGCCACAATCTCCATCATGAATCTCTCGTAGAATCTCACGGCCCTCCTCAGGAGAAACACAATGCTGAAACACCCCTGTAACACTGCATCGGTGCAACTCACCATTGACAATAGTCATTGACTTAGACCGCCGGGTTATCTGCCTGGCCAAAGTTTCGTCTTCAGGTAACTCGCCCCAGGTCATATAAGCCAAATATGGAACTGTCCAATTAGGAATAGCATGAAGAGCCGCCACCATCCGTGCCTCCGGGTCAGGAATAGCAAGATCTTCCTCCGTAGGCAATTTAACCGAAGGATTATGCAAGATATCAAGGAAGATATTAGGTGGTACTGGCTTACGCTGGGACCCTAGCCGGCTTAAAGCATCAGCAGCCTCATTTTCCTGCGATCAACATGCTCCACTTGATAACCCTTGAAATGACCAGCAATAGCATCAACCTCTCGGCGATAAACCGCCATGAGTGGGTCCTTGGAATCCCAAGTGCCTGAAACTTGCTAAGCCACCAAGTCTGAGTCGCCAAAACACCTCACCCGGCTTAGATTCGTCTCTTTAGCCATCCGAAGACCATGGAGCAAGGCTTCATACTCAGCTGCATTGTTAGTACAAGGGAACATCAACCTTAGAACATAACAAAATTTATCACCTCATGGGGAAGTCAAAATAACTCCAGCCCCCGAGCCTTCCAACTGCCTGGATCCATCAAAGTGAATAGTCCAATATGTGCTATCCAGCTTTTCTTCAGGCATCTGCAACTCTGTCCAGTCATTAATGAAATCCACAAGTGCTTGAGACTTGATAGCTGTCCGAGGCACATACTTCAAACCATGGGGTCCAAGCTCAATGGCCCACTTGGCTACCCGACCTGTGGCTTCTCTGTTTTGAATAATATCTCCCAAGGGAGCAAAACTGACCACAGTGATGGGATGACCAAGGAAATACTGCTTCAACTTATGAATAGCCATGAACAAGCCATAGACTAGCTTCTGCCAATGTGGGTATCTCTGCTTGGATTCAATGAGTACCTCGCTGACATAATAAACCGGTCGCTGAACCGAATATTCCTTGCCTGATTCCTTTCTTTCCACAACAATTGCCACACTGACGGCTCGGCTATTAGCAGCCACATATAACAACAAGGGATCCTTATCAATAGGAGCTACAAGGATTGGCGGCTCAGCCAACTGCTTTTTCAATGTCTCAAATGCCTGATTAGCAGCATCACTCTAGACAAAATGATTTGTTTTCTTCATCATCTGATACAGAGGGATAGCCTTTTCGCCCAAACGGCTTATAAACCGGCTTAAGGCCGCAATATGACCCGCCAGACGCTGGACGTCATTAATACACGCCGGCTTAGCCAAAGAAGTGATAGCTTTGATTTTCTCCGGGTTAGCCTCAATGCCTCTTTCAGAAATCAAAAAACCCAAGAGCTTACCTGCTGACACACCAAAGACACACTCAGCCGGGTTAAGCATCATCTTGTAGACCCAGAGATTGTCAAAGGTCTCCTTCAAATCATCTATCAAAGTCTCTTTCTTCCTGGATTTCACAACAATATCATCCACATAAGCATGAACATTGCGTCCAATCTGGTCATGGAGGCAATTTTGAACACACCGCTGATAAGTCGCCTGGGCACTCTTGAGCCCAAAAGGCATAGACACATAGCAGAAGGCTCCAAAGGGAGTGATGAAATTTGTCTTCTCCTGGTCCTTAACCGCCATCTTGATCTGATGATAACCAGAATAAGCATCCAGAAAGCTCAAACGCTCACAACCCGCCGTAGCATTGATGATCTGATCAATATGAGGGAGAGCAAAAGGGTCAGCTGGACAGGCCTTGTTAAGGTCTGTGTAATCCACACACATACACCAAGTGCCATTCTTTTTGAGTGCCAGCACCGGGTTAGCCAACCACTCGGGATGAAAAACTTCAACAATAAACCCAGCCGCCAAGAGCCGGGCCACTTCCTCACCAATGGCCTTGCGCCTCTCTTCATTAAAACGATGAAGGAATTTCTTGACCGGTTTAAACTTTGGATCAACATTGAGAGTGTGCTCAGCGAGTTCCCTCGGTACACCTGGCATGTCTGAAGGTTTCCATGCAAAGATGTCCCGGTTCTCACGGATGAACTCGATGAGCGTGCCTTCCTATTTCGGATCCATATTAGCACTGATACTGAACTGCCTGGATGAATCGCCAGGAACAAAATCAACCAACTTAGTGTCATCTGCCGACTTAAACTTCAATAAGGGATCATGCTCCATGGTTGGCTTTTTCAAGGGGGTCATATCTGCCGGGTCAACGTTGTCTTTGTAGAACTTCAGTTCCTCTGTTGCACAAACAGACTCAGCATAAGCAGCATCGCCCTCTTCACACTCCAAAGCTATCTTCCTGTCCCCGTGCACCGTGATGGTGCCCTTGCGACCCGTCATTTTAAGCTGTAAATAAACATAATAAGGCCGTGCCATAAACTTAGCATAAGTCGGCCGCCCAAACAAGGCATGATAAGGGCTCTTGATCTTAACCACTTCGAAAGTTATCTTTTTAGCCCTGTAATCGTGATCATTGCCAAAAGCTACCTCCATTGTTATCTTACCCACCGGATATGCCGACTTACCAGGCACCACCCCATGAAAGACAGTAGAAGACGGCTTAAGATCTTTATCAGTTAAATTCATACAGCGAAAAGTATCATAGTAAAGGATATTGATACTACTGCCTCCATCCATAAGCACTTTAGTAAACTTGTACCCTCCAACCTGAGGCACAACAACCAAAGCCAATTGGCCCGGATTGTCAACCCGGGGCGGGTGATCCTCACGACTCCATACAATAGGCTGTTCAGACCATCGCAAGTAGCGAGGAACTGCCGGCTCAACCGCGTTTACTGCTCGCTTATGAAGTTTTTGGTCTCGCTTGCATAAGCTCGTGGTAAACACATGATATTAACCACTATTCAACTACTTTGGATTACTTTGATAACCAGACTGTTGCTGCTGATTCCCTTGACCAGATTGCTGATTAAAACCACCTTGATTGCCTTGGCCCTGAAAGCCGGAGCTTGAGCCGCCATGCCCAAAACCAGGTCCATGAGAGTCGGATCCTGACCCACCATGCGGGCCATGGTTGTTCTGGAAAAAACTGGAATTTCTATATTCCCTCATGATGAAGCAATCTTTCCATAGATGGCTGGCCGGCTTATCCTCCGTACCGTGCTTTGGGCATGGCTGATTCATCATCGCCTTAATGTTGAACTTTGGCCCGTCAAACCGGGGCACTGATGACTTCCCCTTGCGGCGCTGATTATTATTCTGCGTATTGGTGTTCGCCACAAAATCTGAACCGCCGTCCAACTGCTTGCGCTTACCATTGTTACCTTGACCCGCCGGACTATGCTGTTGTCCCTTTGCATTGCCATTCTTCTTCCCCTTCCCAATTTTCTCCTCATCGGACTCGGGGTCCATAGTGCTATCAGAATCAGCATATTTGACGAGAGCCGCCATGAGCTCTCCCATATCATTGCATTGGCGCTTAAGCCGCCCCAGCTTCTGCTTAAGGGGGAGGAAACGACAATTCTTTTCCAACATCAGGACGGCTGAACCGGCGTTGATACTGTCCGACGAGTGAATAATAGTTGATATCCGGCGCACCCAATTGGTGGTTGACTCGCCTTCACCCTGGACGCAAGAGTCTAAATCAAGAATCGACATAGGCTGCTTGCACGTGTCTTTGAAATTTTGGATAAAACACGTCTTCAACTCAGCCCATGATCTGATGGATTTAGGAGGCAATCCTTTCAGCCAAGTGCGCGCCGGTCCATCCAACATCATAGTGAAGTACTTAGCACACGCAGCATCACTAACATCCAACATCTCCATGGCCATCTCATAACTCTCAATCCAAGCCTCTGGGGGCTGATCCGCCGCATAATTAGGCACCTTGCGAGGGCCCTTAAAATCCTTGGGCAGGCGCTCATTACGTAAAGCCGGCACTAAGCATGGCACACCAAGGGTTCTAGAGGTCACTCCTGCCTCCACGGACGCCGATGGGTAAACCGGAGATTGTTGATGAGCTGTCAACTGAGCCGCCAGCTCAGCCTCCCGACGTGCCCTGCCCTGATCTACCAAAGTCTGAGCATCATTACCAGCACGCGGTGGGTCATGCCTACGAGGCTGGTTATGGTGCCGCTCACTGCTTGGAACTGCTGGCGAGTCAATATGTCTGCTATAACTCGGGCTTGGCCGCGGGGTTGAGTGTATCCAATCGCGACTGTATGAATAAGCCACCTGTTGAGCCACTGCGGTCCGAAGGAGCTCGCCGGCTCTCCGTATCTCTATCGCAGCTGGGGATTCACCTTCAATAGGGAGAGCCTCCAATCGTGTTGCCGCCGCAATCATGTTGTCCAGAGGGTTAGAATAATGACCCGGTGGCGTCGGAACGTGTTGAGGCGGAGCTGAATTCAAACGAGGCGGGTCTGCAGCACGTGACTGAATCGGCGCTCCGGTTACGGGTGCCTCAGCAGCCCGGTTTACCACGGGCGGGTCACTGGTTCCTGCCCCGGGCGTGTTAAAAAGATTTCTAGCCTCAAACTCTGTAGGTAGTCAGGACTGGTGCCTCCTCCTCATGACGATGTTTGAAGCGTTTTGATCCAAGGTAAGCCAGAAATATTCTGCCTGAATCCATTGTGCCTGAGCGTCCAAAGCGGCTCGTTCCGTGGCCATCCTGGTATTCTTAGCCGTGAGCTCTTCCCTGGCCTGAGTTATCTCATCCCGTAGCTTCGCGACATCCGCCTTATGCTGCTCTTGAGTCTCCGGGGTTACCTCTACCCCCATTAAAGCCGCCAGCGCATCCAACAGTTCGGTCACAACCTGAGCCAGCGGGCGTGCAGAATTGCTAGCACCAGCCGTCGCCGCAGCCGTGGAGCTGGAGGTCATAGCTGCGGCGGTCGTTGAAGCGAGCACCGGTTGTGTGCCGGCCATGAAGATTGCAACCCTGTTCAGCGGCTCATAGGGGTCCGGAATACTGTCACCATCAGAACAGCCCCCAAGCCTGCCGTCCTGCAGTTGATACATTGAATCGGTATCACCAGTTGAGGACTCACCATCAGAGTAGATCACCATCTCACCCCTGGACATAGATCCTTCCTCAAGATTTGCCCCATGGATGAAACCAACAAAGGCACGCTTCACAGCGGCTTGAACCTTGGTGGGTCGTGCACGCTGAGCCGTCTCGACGAGGTCGGTGCAGGTGTCCGGCTCAGGTCCTGACTCGCCGATCTTGCCGATGAAGATGTGGATTCCGCCGAAGGGGACCCGGTACACGTACTCAATTGAGCCAGCCTCGGGGCCCCAGCCAGCATCGTCGATGTAGAGCTTGCCGCGACGACTCTTGGTCATCCGGCCCATGGCGTATCCCTTGATCCCTGCGAAGCTGCCCTTCAAGAACTTGAAACCACCATGCGCTGGCCCCATGGTGGGCACCAACTGTCGTGGACTTAACACGGCAGATGCCATAGCGAAAGGACTTAGGTGTGGAGCCATCGCAACTAGGTTAGCTTGAAGGGGTTGAACGGGTCAAAGGACACAGAGAGTTTACGCAGGTTCGGCCCCTCTCAATGAGGTAAAAGCCTACGTCCTGCTTTCAGTTGTATTGCTGGAGTTTCGTTTACAAGGGAGCAAATAAGCTTGACCTAGCTCTCGATTGATTGTTTTCTTGAGTTAAGCCGCCGCCGGGTCACCCCTTTATATACATAGGTTGATGCCCGGCGGCTTACAGAGTCCCAGCCGGCTCATACACAACGTGTCCGGCTCGGTGACTAACTAAGCTTGCCTTACAATACAAGTTAATCATATGGCGGTTCATCCTCTTGGGCCTCAAGTCGCCTCTGGGTCTTGGGCCTTCAATAGGCTTGCTTCATGACCCGCCATCTTCATCTTTAAGTAGCCAGTGGTATGACCCGGCCCCTCCTGGGCGGGTCATACCCAATAGTTATATCCCCAACACATGGCGATGTGAACTATGGGTGTTAAATCACATGGTGATGTGAACTAGATTATTGACTCTAGTGCAAGTGGGAGACTGAAGGAAATATGCCCTAGAGGCAATAATAAAGTTGTTATTTTATATTTCCTTATTCATGATAAAGGTTTATTATTCATGCTAGAACTGTATTGATCGGAAACTTAAATACATGTGTGAATACATAAACAAATATCGTGTCCCTAGTATGCCTCTACTAGACTAGCTCGTTGATCAAAGATGGTTAAGGTTTCCTAACCATAGACATGTGTTGTCATTTTATAACGGGATCACATCATTAGGAGAATGATATGATGGACAAGACCCACCCGTTAGCTTAGCATAATGATCGTTCAGTCTATTGCTATTGCTTTCTTCATGTCAAATACATATTCCTTCGACTATGAGATTATGCAACTCCCGGATACCGAAGGAATACCTTGTGTGCTATCAAACATCACAACATAACTGGGCGATCATAAATATTCTCTACAGGTATCTCCGAAGGTGTTTGTTGAGTTGGCATAGATCAAGATTAGGATTTGTCACTCCGAGTTTCGGAGAGGTATCTTTGGGCCCTCTCGGTAATACACATCATAAGCTTGCAAGCAAATGACTAAGGAGTTAGTTACGAGGTGATGTATTACGGAATGAGTAAAGAGACTTGCCGGTAACGAGATTGAACTAGGTATAGAGATACCGATGATTGAATCTCGGGCAAGTAACATACCGATGGACAAAGGGAATTACGTATGTTGTCATAACGGTTCGACCGATAAAGATCTTCGTAGAATATGTAGGAGCCAATATGGGCATCCAGGTTCCGCTATTGGTTATTGACCGGAGAGGTGTCTCGGTCATGTCTACATAGTTCTCGAACCCGTAGGGTCCGCACGCTTAACGTTCGTTGACGATTTAGTGTTATATGAGTTGTATGATTTGGTGACAGAATGTTGTTCGGAGTCCCGGATGAGATCACAGACATGATGAGGAGTCTTGAAATGGCCGAGAGGTAAAGATTGATATATAGGACGATGGTATTTGGACACCGGAAGTGTTTCGGGACGTACCGGGAAGTTACCGGGTCACCGGAAGGGGTTCCGGGCACCCCCCCCCCCCCCCGGGAAGATATGGGCCTTATGAGGCAAAGGAGGGGACAGACCAGCCCACTAGGGGGCTGGTGTGCCCCTCCCATGGCTGTCCGGCCCTAAGGGGAAGGAAAGAGGAGGGGTGGCCCCTCCTGCCTTTCCCTCCTCACGAGAGAAAGGAAAGGGGGGGGGGGGCGTGCTCCAAATAAGGAAAGGGGGGCGCGTCTTGGGAGAGACCCCAAGTAGGAATCCCCCTACTTGGGCGCCCCCTTTGGCTACTCCTCCGTCCCTTCCACATATATATATGTGGGAGGGGGTCGCCTAGCACACAACAGACAATTGCCTAGCCATGTGCGGCGCCCCCCTCCACCGTTTACACCCCCGGTCATATTTTCGTAGTGCTTAGGCGAAGCCCTGCGGAGATCACTTCACCATCACCGTCACCACACCATCGTGCTACCGGAACTCATCCACTACCTCGCCTTCTTGCTGGATCAAGAAGGTGCGGACGTCACCAAGCTGAACGTGTGCTGAACGCGGAGGTGCCGTACGTTCGGTACTCGATCGGTTGGATCGCGAAGAAAGTTCGACTACATCAACCGCGTTGTCAAACGCTTCCTCTTATGGTATACGAGGGTACGTAGACACACTCTCCCCTCTCATTGCTATGCATCTCCTTGATAGATCTTGCGTGTGCGTAGAATTTTTTTTGTTTTCATGCAACGTTCCCAACACCTCGCTAGTTGGGAGGAGCTCGGAGTGGTTTATAAGCACTGTTGCGGCTACCCTCTTGAGCTCCTCTCTACTGTAGGCAGTACATGCCTACCTCTCGCCTTGTTGGGCCTGCTTGCACTGCGGGTCTGCATCCTGGCCCATATGTAGGGTTTCTAGTCGTATGCAGGCCGTGGTTGCTTAGTAGGCAGGCATTTTTGTATTTTTTGCATATGTTATGTTTTTAAAATTTTAATGTTATTTTTAGTTATATAATTTTAGATGCATAAATTTTATATAACTTTAGTTGCATGATTTTATATAATTTAGTTATATAATTTTAGTTGCATAAATTTTATATAATTTTAGTTGCATAAGTTTTATTTTTTATTGATTCTTTTTAGTTGATTCCTTTTGCTATTAGAGTTTTATAAAAGCTTTTTAGTTTGCTATTAAAGTTTGTAACAAAAAATACTTTATGAAAATTCTTTTTGCTATTAAAGTTTTTAACAAAAAAATACTTTGATAATTTTAGTTAATATTATTTTGATTCTTTTTAGTTGATTCGTTTTGCTATTGAAGAATATTATAGTTTTGTTTTAGTTGATCATAACAAAATATTTTAATTGATTCTTTTTAGTTCATTTTTTTTCCTATTAAAGTTTTATAAAAGCTTTTTAGTTCATTGTTTTTGCTATTAGTTCATTCTTTGAGCTAAATGACCCTGAAATTGAAAAGCACTACAAATGAACTCTGAAAAGGTTGAAACTTGGCATGGTATCATAATTTCACCCACATAACATGTGCTAAAAAGTTGAGAGGGTTACGGGAAAAACTGAATGCACTTCATGTACAAACTGGACAATCTCTTTCGAAGTATTAGGGTTTCGGACGAAAACTCATCTATTATAAAGGGATTTTATTTTTTTAAACTTATTTTATTTCCAGACTTATTGTGTGTGCAATATGCACCATTAAAAGGCACATCATCAATTTCCAACCCTTTTCTCACTTCATTCGCTGTTTTTCATGCATTTAATGATTTATTTTGAGCTAAATGACCCTGAAATTAAAAAGCACTACAAATGAACTCTGAAAAGGTTGAAACTTGGCATGGTATCATAATTTCACCCACATAGCATGTGCTAAAAAGTTGATACGGTTACGGGAAAAACTGGATGCACTTCGTGTACAAACTGGACAATCTCTTTTGAAGTATCAGGGTTTCGGACGAGAACTCATCTATTACAAAGGGATTTTATTTTTTAAACTTATTTTAACTCCAAAGTTTTTGTGCATTCAATATGCACCATTCAAAGGCACATCGTCAATTTTCAACCCTTTTCTGACTTCATTTGCTATTTTTCATGCAGTTAATAATTTATTTTGAGCTAAATGACCCTGAAATTGAAAAGCACTACAAATGAACTCTGAAAAGGTTGAAACTTGGCATGGTATCATAATTTCACCCACATAGCATGTGCTAAAAATTTGAGAGGGTTACGGGAAAAACTGGATGCACTTTGTGTACAAACTGGACAATCTCTTTCGAAGTATCAAGGTTTCGGACGAAAACTCATCTATTACAAAGGGATTTTATTTTTTTAAACTTATTTTAACTCTAGACTATTTGTGCATTCAATATGCACCATTCAAAGGCACATCGTCAATTTTCAACCCTTTTCTGACTTCATTTGCTATTTTTCATTCATTTAATGATTTATTTTGAGCTAAATGACCCTAAAATTGAAAAGCACTACAAATGAACTCTGAAAAGGTTGAAACTTGGCATGGTATCATAATTTCACCCACATAGCATGTGCTAAAAAGTTGAGAGGGTTACGGGAAAAACTAGATGCACTTCGTGTACAAACTGGACAATCTCTTTCGAAGTATCAGGGTTTCGGGCGAAAACTCATCTATTACAAAAGGGATTTCATTTCTTGACAGGTAACTGCAGTGATATTCTAGATCAAAGCCATCTGATATGTTGTATTCACTAGAGAGAAAGTCTTCACTTTTTCTTCGCGTGTGTCCCTTGCTTATTGCGCCATAACCACAGATAATCTTCATCGTTTAACAGGATGCTTGGGTCAGCCTTCACTTTGAAGGGAGAAATTTCATGAAACTTTTCATAATCTTCAGACATGTCTGTCTTGTCCTCCACTCCCACGATGTTTATTTTCCCTGAAAGAACTATGTGGCGCTTTGGCTCATCGTATAATGTATTCACTTCCTTATCTTTTCTTTTTCTCGGTTTAGTAGACATGTCCTTCACATAGAAAACCTGCGCCACATCATTGGCTAGGACGAATGGTTCCTCTGTGTACCCAAGATTGTTGAGATCCACTGTTGTCATTCCGTACTGCGGGTTTACCTGTACCCTGCCTCCTGACAGATTGACCCATTTGCACCGAAACAAAGGGACCTTAAAATCATGTCCATAGTCAGGTTCCCATATGTCCACTATGTAAACATAATATGTGTCCTTTCCCCTATTGGTTGCTGCATCAAAGCGGACACCACTCTTTTGGTTGGTGCTCTTTTTATCTTGGGCGATTGTGTAAAATGTATTCCCATTTATCTTGTACCCTTGGTAAGTCAATACAGTCGAAGATGGTGTCCTGGCCAACAAGTACAGCTCATCTCCAACACTGTTGTTACCCATGAGACGTGTTTGCAACCAACTGCCAAAAGTCCTGATGTGTTCACATGTAATCCAGTCGTCAGACTGCTCTGGTGTTTGGAGCGTAGAATATTCTTGTGTTCATTGACATACAGGGTCACCAAGGTAGAATTCTGTAGAACTGTGTAGTGTGCTTGAGCCCAAGAATGCCCGTCCCTACATATTATTGAATCCGCTCCTAGCGTGCCTTTTCCAGTCAGTCTCCCCTCATACCGCGATTGAGGGGCACCAATCGGCTTAAGGTCAGGAATAAAGTCAACGCAAAACCCAATGACCTCCTCTTTTTGATGGCCCATGGAGATGCTTCCTTCTGGCCTAGCATGGTTACAAACATATTTCTTTAAGACTCGCATGAACCTCTCAAAGGGGAACATATTGTGTAGAAATACAGGACCCAGAATGGCAATGTCGTCGACTAGGTGAACTAGGACGTGCGTCATAATATTGAAGAAGGATGGTGGGAACACCAACTCGAAACTGACAAGACATTGGACCAAATCATTCCGTAAGCTTGGTAGGATTTCTGGATCGATTACCTTCTAGAGAAATTGCATTGAGGAATGCACATAGCTTCAGAATGGCTAATCGAACATTTTCTGGTAGAAGCCCCCACAATGCAACCGAAAGCATTTGCGTCATAATCACGTGGCAGTCATGAGACTTTAGGTTCTAGAATTTTTTTCTCTGCCATATTTATTATTCCCTTTATATTCGACGAGAAGCCAGACGGGACCTTGATACTGAGCAGGCATTCAAAGAAGATTTCCTTCTCTGCTTTGGTAAGAGCGTAGCTGGCAGGACCTTCATACTACTTTGGATGCATGCCGTCTTTTTCGTTCACACGTTGCTGGTCCTCCCGTGCCTCTGGTGTATCTTTTGTCTTCCCGTACACGCCCAAGAAGCCTAGCAGGTTCACACAAACATTCTTCGTCACGTGCATCACGTCAATTGCAGAGTGGACCTCTAGGTCTTTCCAATAGGGTAGGTCCCAAAATATAGATTTCTTCTTCCACATGGGTGCGCGTCCTTCAGCGTCATTCGAAACAGATTGTCCGCCAGGACCCTTTCCAAAGATTACTTGTAAATCCTTGACCATATCAAGTATATCAGCACCAGTACGGAGGACGGGCTTCTTCTGGTGATCCACCTCACCTTTGAAATGCTTGCCTTTCTTTCTTAAGCCATGCTTGGTCAGAAGAAATCGACGATGGCCCAGGTACACATTCTTCTTGCATTTGTCCAAATATATACTTTCAGTATCATCTAAACAGTGCGTGCATGTGTTGTATCCCTTGTTTGTCTGTCCTGAAAGGTTACTAAGAGCAGGAAAATCATTGATGGTTACAAACAGCAATGCTCATAGGTCAAATTCCTGTTGTTTGTGCTCATCCCACACACATACACCTTTTTTATTCCGCAGCTGTAAAAGTTATTCAACTAATGGCCTTAGGTACACATCAATGTCGTTGCCGGTTTGCTTAGGGCCTTGGATGAGCACTGGCATCATAATGAACTTCCACTTCATGCACAACCAAGGAGGAAGGTTATAGATACATAGAGTCACGGGCCAGGTGCTATGATTGCTGCTCTGCTCCCCAAAAGGATTAATGCCATCTGCACTTAAACCAAACCATACCTTCCTTGCGTCATCTGCAAAGTCCGCCCACTTTTTCTCAATTTTTCTCCACTGCGACCCGTCAGCGGGTACTCTCAACTTCCCGTCTTTCTTACGGTCTTCTTTGTGCCATCGCAACAACTTGGCATGCTCTTTGTTTCTGAACAGACGTTTCAACCGTGGTATTATAGGAGCATACCACATCACCTTGGCAGAAACCCTCTTCCTGGGGCGCTCGCCCTCAACATCACCAGGGTCATCTCGTCTGATCTTATACCGCAATGCACCGCATACCAGGCATGCGTTCAAATTCTCGCACTCACCGTGGTAGAGGATGCAGTCATTAGGGCATGCATGTATCTTCTGCACCTCCAATCCTAGAGGGCAGAGAACCTTCTTTGCTTCATAAGTACTGTCAGGCAATTCGTTATCCTTTGGAAGCTTCTTATTCACTATTTTTAGTAGCTTCCCAAATCCCTTGTCAGATACACCACTCTCTACCTTCCATTGTAGCAATTCCAGTGCGGTACCGAGCTTTGTGTTGCCATCTTCGCAATTTGGGTACAGCCCTTTTTTGTGATCCTCTAACATGCGATCGAACTTCAACTTCTCCCTTTCACTTTGGCATTCTTTCTATACATCAAGAATGACCCGGCGAAGATCATCATCAGGCACATCGTCTGGTTCCTCTTGATCTTCAGCTTCCCCCGTTGCAGTATCACCATATTCAGGGGGATAGTTGTCATCATCCTCTTCTTCTTTGTTGTCTTCCATCATAACTGTCGTGGATTTAACATGGCAGATGCCCTTGTGAAAGGACTTAGGTGTGGAGCCATCGCAACGTAGGTTAGCTCTAAGGGGTTGAACGGGACAAAGGACACAGAGGTTTACCCAGGTTCGGCCCCTCACAATGAGGTAAAAGCCTATGTCTTGCTTCTAGTTGTATTGCTTCAGTATCGATTACAAGGGAGCGATCACGCTTGACCTAGCTATCGATTGGTTGTTTCTTGAGTTAACCCGCCGCCGGGTCTCGCCTTTATATACAGAGGTCGGGGCCCCGGGGCTTACAAGAGTCCAAGCCGGATCACACAACGTGACTAGCTAGGTTTCTAAGTTGCCTTGCCTTACCAGGCAAGCTACCATATGGCGGCTCATACGTCCGGGTCTTGGGCCACCACCAAGCCCGCCTCTTAAGCCGCCGCCTTCACGCTTCGTCTTCTTGGGCCTACTTGGGCCTTCTTCATTGAGTCGCCAATGGTGTAACCCGACCCCTGCTAGGCGGGTGATACTTCGGGGTTATATCCCCAACATTAGGCCCCAGATTGATTTGAATCTTGTTCATGTCAATCTTCATTGCTTTAGTTGGCGAGTCATCTTTCCAAAGCTTAACCTTGAATAAAACACTATAACCCGCCATGACGTCATGTGAAGTAAATTCATAAAAAAAAACTGTGACATCACAACTGATCTTTTTCCTTAACTGGCCATCCGAGAATCGAGGCGCCTGCATTGTTGAGATAATCATATCACCTCCTCGATTTCCGCGCATGTCATTTTACTGTTTCCTTATAAATAGGGATGGGGGTCCCCTCTTTTCACTTTTACCCCACCCTTCTCTCCTCTACTTCTTCGTCCTCATGTCGTCCGCCGCTGCTGGAGTTCCGCCACTGTCGTTCCTCACCAACGACCCCAACCAGGCCGTTGCATCAACCTGACCGTGACCAGAGATCGCGCACTCCTCCACTCTTCAGTCAAGCATTCAGGTAAAGCTCTGTCCTTGACCCAAATCCATATTAGATCAATTCCGTTCATAGGGTTCGTCGAAGTTCGCCATGTTCGTCCAAGTTCATCATGGTTTATCCACCCTGCCACTTAACTCAATCCAAAAACGATACTGAAACCTTGCGGTAGTAGTCTTGGTTTTTGCCTCAAATCATAGATGCATCCCTTTTTTCTGAGATTCGATCCCAGCTCACATGTTCTTCCACTGCCATTTTTTAGGTTTAGCAATTATTTTTCATTTTCATAGCTGCAGTAGATCTAAAATTATAGGAATAAGTTGCGAAACTTGTTTGTCTTGTACTTAGCAGAATTCCATCAATTCTAGATCCATAAATAACTCCCCCGCCCACTATTGATATGGCGATTTAACTTGATAACCCACCAACCACTGGCCGGCTTAATCATGAACCTGTAATCCGCCAATATGCTGCCGATTCATGCCTCTGTATTTAATGCAATATACTGTTCTTATCTTGATAATAGCTTCACCTTTATGTTTCCAGGCTGTAGTTCTTTTAACCGCCAAAAAATGATTGTAGTCAATTGGGAACGCTCTCTGGTCACCAAAAACATCCTTGATGATTATGTAAGCCAAGGCTTATTGGCGACACAGCAAGAAATTGGATGGCGGGTCATTAATGGGGAAGTAATCCCTACTCCTGCAGAAGATGAGATTGTAGTCTTTACTGATCACATACTCAGAGGGTTTACTCCACCCGGGTCTAAATTCTTCCGAGATCTCCTTCACTATTTCAATTTGCACCCTCAAGATATAGGGCCAAACTCAGTGTCCAATATTTGTCATTTCCAAATCTTCTGCGAAGTTTATCTTCAAACAGCACCCACAGTTCCCCTCTTCAAGGAGTTCTTTTACATAAACCGCCAGACTGAGTGCAAAAACGCCCCGAGTCAAGAGTTAGGTGGAATCTCTATTCAGAGACGGAGAGATAACAGCTTCACCTCCACCGTCCTACCCAATCACCCGAAGGGATGGGTAACCACTTGGTTCTACTGTAAAAACACCGCTCTAGCCACAGAAAACCCTTTGCCCGGGTTTAGAGCTGAACGTCTTCCGCTGAATTTTGACCCGCCAAGCAAGATTATTCTAGAAGAGCATGCCATGGCCTTCCCATTCCTCTCCAGGGCTAAAGCCTTGTTAGCTCATGGGTTACTTGGAGTTGACTTGACCTGATGCTGGGTCTCTTGGAAGATACTCCCATTAAGCCGCCACCCCAGCTTAATGTATGAATATTCTGGCGAAGTAAATGACCCTCAAAGATTTACGACTGACAACTTTACTGCTGAAGAAGTCTTTAAAACCATGAGGACCCTTCTTGACGAGTCTCAGGAGAACTGTAATAAAGTTGGCCTGCCACCATTTTATAAAAAAAACCCGGCTCCACCAGTAAGTGTTTCTCTTTATCATGTTCAACGCAAGTTAACTCTACCTTGTGCCTTGTTTTAACCTGTTTTGTACTTTTACAGGCTGACTCCGCCTTCTGGACCAAGAAACCGCAAGATAAGCTGGCCATCAAAAAGGCCAGAGGAAAGTCTCAGGCTACAAAAAATGCCAAAGGAAAGAAACAGGATGTCGCAGACTTATTTGCGCTAGAAGATGAGTCAAAGGTAGAACTTGATTCTCTTGGCTTCTTTTTTATACAACTTATTGACGCTGACTCTTTTCAGGACGATGCAGAGACTAGCCATGCAGATGCGCCAGAGGTAACCATAATCTCCTCCGACTCAGAACCTTTGTCAAGACAAAAAACTCGGCGGGTCTCCCAAAAAGTAAGATTTTCTCATCCTCTTGCTCATCTGGACCCCTATTGTCCTTTGAAAAAATAGCAACACGAGGCAAAGCATGCAACCTGGAGCAGTGGTGATGGTGACCTTGCAACCGGCTTACCCAACACGCATGCCCCTCGCAAGCGCCGAAATGTGGTGCCATATAATCCATCCCTCTCTTTTCCAAAGGCGGGTCTCATTCGCCAATCGCTTAACACTTCCAATTCAAACTATCAGGGAACATCTCACTCATCATCTAGCGAGTCTACTGGGACTCAGATGCCTGTCTTCAAAGTTTCCCCTGGGTAAGTATTTGTACTTATTCCATGCATAACTTGCAATAACATATTTACGAACTCTTGTTCTCTTGTTGCAGTGGTGTGAAAAAAGCAGGCAAGAAACAGAAGGTGGGCGGTTCTTCCAAAGATCCCCAAACTGTTGAGCGAGAGAAACAAGCGCCAGTAGCAATTGAGGCATCAGAAAATCCTGACAGCTTATCAATGATCCGCCACCACAAGTTGATATCACAGTCTTAGAACCACTGCACACTGACACCAATCCGTCTGCTCATCAAGACCCGCCAAGCCCCAAGTCGCCATCTCTTTCGAAGCCGGCTGACGAAATTACCTTCGAGAAGAATACTAAAGATGTCATCCTCACCGGTACTGGCTACACAGAGCCGGGAAATCCCACAGTCTTAGCCAAGCATAATGCCAAAGAAGAGCCGCCAGCAGAAGATAAAGGCAAATTAAAGCTGGATCTGGAGAGCTATGCCGGCTTCAGCGCAAGTGACATCCACGCAGGCTATCTAAACCGCCTCCATACTAGCCGTGATCTGGAAGCCGGCTTAGTGGACCTTAGGAACGCTATGAGGTATGTTGCTATCCCCTTTCCATATGTATTCCTACAGCCGCCAAGTCTAGAGGATAGGAAAATGTTGAGTATGCTGTAGACTTAAGAATAGCCTTCAAACTGTAGCCTTTCAGGGCGGGCTTATCCTATCAGGATGAGCCAGGTCGTTCAGATATTAATCCTTGAATGAACCTTGCATAGCTTTTCAACCATAATCACATAGTAACAAGAAGAGCCGGACCAATAATTAACTCTGAGATCCAAATATGTAGCCCCCAAGGGCCGGCTTAACTTAACAAGATGAGTCGGTACTTATAGTCACTATAGTTTAAAGAATTCCAATATGTAGCCCCCACGGGCCGGTTTAAACTAACAAGGATGAACCGGGTCTTCAATATCTTTTAATAAAGTCAAACACATAGCCCTTCAAGGGCCGGCTTAATCTGACAATGATAAGCCGGGTCATCAATAACCTTTGAATAGAAGCAAACATGTAGCCCCCAAGGGCCGGCTTAATTTGACAATGATAAGCCGGATCTTCATAAGAAAAAATGACCTACATTAGCCCCCAAGTGCCTAGTATATTGCTTGCATTATGCTCGGGACTTAGAAAGTTACCCTGAATAACTTTAACAAATTCTTACTTTGAACCGCCATTCCCAAACCTGCTGCAGGAAACTTTGAATCTGAAGGTGGTGGAGCTAGGCGAACTAGCAAAGAGAATTAAACATCAAGAGGCTGAAACTGTGAAAGCTGAGTCCAAATTCCAGTTTGCGTTGAAGGAGAATGAAGAACTCAAGGCTAAATTTGCTACCGAAAGAGCCGCCTTTGAAACCGAGAAGGCAAGCTTAGTCAAACGTGCTGAAGAAGTAGAAGCCAAATTTAAGCCGGTTGCTGATGAGCTTGCCAGCTTAAAACAACATATCATCCACATGATAGCCGCCATCTTTGGTAAGACTCATGTGCACTTTCAACATCTGTTTTGATATTGCTTTAAACCGCCTAGCGATTCTGCTGCTTAAGTCACTTGGCAACTTATGAACAAGCCCCAGGAGCGCCAGTCTTGGCGAAAATATGTTGATGAAGCTCAAGGCCATATATTCATTGACTAAGAGGCTATACGCTGGAACATTACGAAGCCTTGTGGCCTTATCAGGGGGGAAGAGACCTCCAACACTTCTCAAGACCGTGCTAGAGCAGTTCCCAACAGCACCGGCTCAAATCAATGAGTGCCGTCTGTCAGCCGCCCGAGCTGGAGCCATTGTCGCTCTAGGTCGAGCCAAAGCATGGCAAGCAGAACTTGACCCGGAAGAGATAGCCACCGGATGCCCTGAATATAAAGATGACGGGTCAAGTTTTGAAGAACAAGACTTTAACAAGTGCGTTAGGGAGATGCGGCCCGTGGCATGCAAACTTATTGGAGAACTGAATCTGAAGTACTACACTCCGTCTTATGATGATCAGAACAACAAAATTAAGCTGCCTACCCATGAAGTGATGAATCTTGTTCCCGCCAGGCATAAGCACCTCTTTGCCCCTGACCTTGACTCTGCTCCAATTATAAATGATGAAGCCATATTCGAGGCCTTAACCGGCATCGACTGGACGTCGCCTGACCTTCAGATGGCCGAAGAAGAAGAAGAGCCGGCACGGGATGACCCGGAGTCATCAACTCGCCAAGAGGGAAACTGATTCATAGTAATGATGGTCCAGGCGGTTTTCAGGCCAGGGTGTAAGATTGCAGCTTCAGAAAACACTTTGTTTCAACCTTGTGGGCTCGTGAAAGCCTTGTAATAGGCTATCTTAAAACAATGATCTGCCATGTCATGCCTTCATGCATGTTAACCTTCGACTTTTGAGCCGCCGAGTTAATTTTATGACCCGCCTGATGTAATCGCACATATGGGCCATACCAGTACTCGTATTTCCATAATTTTGCATGTCCTGCACAAAGGTTAAACAACATATGCCCTGGCGACTTAACATCAACAGCCAGGGCGGGTAACAACCCAAACGTAATATAGTCTTATACAATTACTGAGAAGACTATAATCTAGGCCATTCAAGCCAAAACATGCTGGCGACTTAAAGTCGAAAGCCAGGGCGGGTTACCAAACCTCGAATATTCATATAACAATTGAAATCATACCTGTAGATTTGGATCGTACTGATGTCTTAAACATCAAAATCCAGAGCGGGTGACAACCCAAAGTCGTGTAATCACATGACCTCCATTGTTCAGACCAAAGCCTACTGGCGACTTAAAGTCCATAGCCAGGGCGGGTTACCAAACCCAAAATACTCAAATATGAGGCATACCATTGGAGCTTTATGATCCAGATTGTCAAAATTCTCGTAACAGAAAAAATCTTTAAGAAAAAACAAATCCAAAGGACTCAACAGAAAAAATTCAAAAATTCTCAAAGAAATGCCTGGCCGGCTTACCAAAGCACGACCAAACAAGTTGGCTCACAGGGCCATGTGCTTTCAAGGGCAGCACAACCTTCGAGTTAATACTAGCTCACTGTAAGCTGGCTCTCATGTGACACAAGTTGTTGTTTTAACCTTAACGAGTTCAGGGTTTTAACCCTCTTTCTCCGTGCTTGGTCCAAACATTATAGTGTGGCATGAAACCCTTCTCAAGCAGGTGGATGTGAAGGGTTTTCAAGGAAGAGTGATCCTTCGTATTCCCACAGACAGTACATGGACAATACATAAAACCATTCTGCTTGGTTGTCTCAGCCACATCGAGAAAAATATGCAGGCCCGTAGTGTACTCGGAGGTGCGTCGGTCACCATACACCCATTGCCGGTTCATCTGCCTGCATTACATAATTAAGTGTATCAAAAACCATTACGGAACATCATGAATAGAGAAATGACCAAATTAATACAAGTTCATCATCACATTAAAACCAAACTACAGTAGTGGTCAAATGTTATTACTGAAAAAATAAATACATAAAGTTCATACATAGTTCTCGTAGAACAACATACAGCTCTCTAGAGCATCTAATTAAAACATACACTGAACCACCAAACCTGGACAAATCTTGGGGAAAATGTAGCTTGAAGGTCGAGCTTGGAGAGGAGAAAGCTTAAGTGTGGCTCGGGCATTTCATAAAACACTTCATGTGCATAGGAGGTGAGAACAGAGAGCAACACAACTCCCACACGCCGGCCAGCCAAAAAACAGAGGAGTGAGCGGCATGGGCGAGCATATATATAGGCATCTCTTTAGTCCCGGTTGGTGTCTAGAACCGGGACTGAAAACAGACCACTAGTCCCAGTTCCAGACACCAACCGGGACTAAAGGGGCTGCGCCAGGAGCGAGGCCCTTTAGTCCCGGTTTCTGACTGGAACTGGGATTAAAGGTCCCAACCGAACCGGGACTGATGCCTGCCGAGGCCCGGCCGGCGTCCTAGCCTCCCGTACTGGGACTGATGCTACCATTAGTCCCGGTTCGTAACACAACCGGGACTAATGCTCTGATCTGCCCAGGACCAAAGCCCTGTTTTCTACTAGTGTCAGGGTACCACTGTTCTTCTAACCATACAACCACATGTTGCACTACAAAAAAAAGACACATCAGTGACATTTTGGGCCAAACAATTTTTTTTTCTATCATGCTTATGACACTTCTATGACGATAATTGTGACAAAAGCACGTATCATCATAGATGTGGTGGGCTCCTACTTCTATGACAAAAAATCATGACAGAAAATGGGCTTTTTGTCCTGGGCGGGCTAGGGACGCACCTGCATGACATTCTTTGGGTCGTCCATGACGAAAAAAATCATGGTAGAAGTGAGGGCGAGGAAAATATCGGGGAGTTCCCGATTACGGTGGGTGGTCGGGGCCGAGCGATCCACGGAGGTTTGCATGTTTCTCTCGTACACGTACGCGCGTGTGTGCGAGGTGTTTGCTTACTGAACCCAAGCGATCGCACTAGCAATGTTACTGAACCCGAGCGATCGATCCCTTTGCAGTTAACTGAACCCGAGCGATTCCTTCGCTACTGCTTCTAACTGAACCCGAGCGATCGATCGCTACTGCTACTGCTGCTTACTGAAGCCGATCGAACCTGCTGCCTCTTGATGAATAGCGAACATGGGGGTTGGTTGAATGAGTCGAGACGTATGTGGTTGGTGTTGGATGAACAGTTCCCAGTGGGGGTTGGATGAACAGGACCCCGTGGTAGTAGGCCGTTGCCGCTGGATGAACAGGACCCCGAGAGGAGGCCGCCACAGCCGAGCTGGTTGGGGTGGATGAACAGGACCCCGTGGAGGGCTGGTTGAACAGTAGCCGGTGGAGGGCTGGATGAACAGTAGCTGGTGGAGGCAGGAGGAAGACGCGGTGGATGAACAGTGCAGGTGGAGGCTTTAGGAAGTCGACGGTGGGTGAACAATAGCCCGTGGAGTCCCGTTTTGCGGTACGCCACACCCCTCCCAAATAACAGGACCCCCGTTTCGACCGTAGCGCTCCAACACAAGTCCGTTTCCTTTGTTTTGCGGTACGCCAGACCTCTCCCGATGAACAGGATCCCGTTTCGACCGTAGCCGATCGAACAGAAGGCTGTTTCCTCCGTACTGCGGTACGCCAGACCCTGTTTTGGCTGTTCCATCCAAGCCGGTTGGCTCCCGATGAACACGATGGATTCCGTTGCCTCCCGATGAACACGATGCGGTTTCTCCGTTCCGATCCAGCCAGTTGGCTTTCGATGAACAGGACGCCATTGCTACCATCCATTGCCTCTCCATGTACACGTGCCCTGGCTGTATGTATGCGTGAGTAGCTAGGCGTTCGAGACCCCGCCCGCATGTACGTACGTGGCCGTATTTTTTGGCATCTGGTTGTACGTACGTGTACAAGGTTTAGAAGGGACTGCCTGAACTGCTACGTCGGTGGCTCTACTACTACACGTGCCGCTGCTTGCTCGGCCAAGGTTCATCATTGCAGAGAGACCGATCGACCAATATGTATGTACACGTTCGCGACCAGACAGAAAACGCTACGTACGCTTCGACCGGGTGGGTCCCAGCTGTCAGGGAGGAGACGGACGCACTTCCTTGCGTGCGAAGATATAGCTCGTAGGTCCAACTGTCAGGGGGAAGAATCATTTTTTGCCCGTAATATGGACGCACTTCCTTGCGTGCGAAGATGTAGCTGGTGGGTCCATCTATCAGCCTCAACGCGTAGAGTCCTCTTCCGATGGCTGTCGTTCGTTAACCACGTTGACCACGCCGCGCAGACAGCACCCAGGCGGTGGACGACGGCGAGGCCTAGGAAGGGAACGATGCGGAGCCAGGGAAGACGAGGCAAGTCGATGCCCACGCGGAGGGGAGTACGAGGGTTCACTGGTTCGGCTGTAGTGTGAGGCTGCCGTCGCTGGAGAATAACAGGTGGTGTTGGTGAGTAGAGGAATGACCTGGACGACGATGGGAGTAGGGTGGGCCGCTGAGTCCTGCACAGTAGCACAGCGGGCCACGGGAGGAGGTAGCAGGCGGTACCACCGGCGGTGGTTTGGGCGGCTGAAGCAAGAATATCCGAGATTGAAGAAGAAGCACGACATCCGTTGGATGGACATCCAACGGCCACTGCTGCTAGAACCGTGTGTTGACTATAAGTTGACAAAGCCTTGTGTACGCGTCAACTTAGTAGGCCCACAAGTGTGTGGTAGAGAACATATAGCCCATTTGTGATTTGTAAGAATGTACAGCCCATTTTTTAATTCTAATGAAATTTACTACAGCCCATTTTCTAGCTAGGACAACGATTAATAATTTCAACCAACCGCTCAAAACGGAATTCAATAAAATTTCCCACATTTTGATGGGATCCGAAATATTTTTATCCCGAAATTTCTAGTCAGACTAAATATAATTTCAAAATAAATTTGTATTATGTAAAAATCCAACGAAATATTGCGCGCACAACAAGTAATGAAATAAAAAATTTCAAAATCCAATAATAATATTTTTTAACTAATTACGTGTTTGGTGCATTTTTTATAGTTACAGCCCAATTTTTATAATTAAATCCCATTTATTATTTCTTAAAGCCCATTTTCTTGTTAAGCCTAATGCATCCCTCCAAGGAAAGATTTGCAGCCCAGCGGGGCGGAGAATTACAAGTTAACCTGGGTTGGGTATTCCTCAAAAAAAAGTATAGCTGGGCTAGCCATTTTCAGATTGAAAAAAATTAATATCTGGGCTGGATATTTGGTTGACATAAAATAATAGCCTGGGTTAGAAGGGCCACAGCCCGCCCAGTTGATACCCTGCTCTCCTCTGAACAACAACAAAAACATCGCTCAAGAAAAACTCTGCTCACACCTCAAAAACACAAATACTGCTCGAGCTGCTAGGTCCCAGCTGTCGGCCGCTCCTTGTCCAATTCTCTCGTTATTGACTATATAGGTTGACAATGGTGTGGGACCGTGATGTCAGGAAACCAAGAGGAAGCAAAAAAAAATTACAGTTGTATATAATAAGGAGGCACTTGCGTACGTGCGGCTATGGCCCTGGTGGGTCCCCACTGTCATCCTCTCCAAGTTAAGTCATCTCCTGATTCCTCATGTTCGTTGACCATGTTGACAACACAAGACGACGGCGCCACGGCGAGCGCAACAACTCGAAGGATGACGGAGAGGGCCTCGCGGGCCCTACGGATGGTCTGATACAACGCCCGCTACTCATTCAGGAAGCCAGGATCATAGGGCCACATGTCCGCGACGGCATTGTCGTTCACTTGTTCGCCGGCGATTCGTCCTTCTGCGAGCCGGTGCTCGTTGAGGAGATGGAGGTTGCAGCACAAGCACGAGTCTGACCGCCCTGGACCGACCCGCTGCCAAGCACGAGTCTGACCGCCCTGGCCCACCCAGACCGCCTCCCTCGCTTGTGCGCGCTTTCCGCCCGAAACGGTCAGCGCCTCCCGCGTCTGTTCCCGGTGCAGGCGATTGCTCTGCATTCAAACAACACAAGTGTCGTCCGCCCGTCGGTCTGCCGCCCACATTAATGATACGCGGTTGCCGAGGCGGCTACTCTGGCGCCACCCGTCTGTCCCTCCTTCGCCCACCATTGCTATATAAATTGCTGCGCCGGCCATAGCCGCAGTCATCCGCCTCCGTTCCCTTTCTCCTGTCCACACCACTCCCACCATGGCTTCCTCGTGGTCCAGCACTCTTCGGGACGGGCAGACGACGGACAAGAAGGAGATGGCAGCCATTGCTGCCGACTGGCTGGTAGGCAGGCAGCTGGAGGACGACGATGTCCCAATGGAGAACGTGGTAGTCGACGATCCGGCGCCAACCCCCTCCTCCGCGCCATCCTCGCCGGTGCATTGCACCATGACCATCGGCGAGGACCGTGCCCAATACATGGAAGTGGTGAGGCAGAAGCATGAGGAGCAGTTCCAGGAGGCGCAGGCCGACGCCGCCTACAACCACCATCTCCTCCAGGAGCACCTGCAGGCGGAGGAGCAGATCGCCGCGGAGCGGGCGGAGTAGGAGGCGCTGCTCGAGTCGTACTGCTCCGCCCGCGAGAGTCGCCTCGCGCGCTGGCGGTATCGCATGCGGGTGGCAGAGGTTGCGGCCGCCTACAAAGAGGGCGATGAAGCGGGCGAGGCGCTGTTTGGCGACACCAACGACGAGGCGGAGGACAATGCCGGCTCCGCCGAGGCCCCGCCCCGCCGACACCGAGGCGGAGGACTTCGCCGGCTTCGATGAGGCCCTGCTCCGCCGAGGCCCCGCCGCGCCAACAATGAGGCAGAGGACACCACCGGCTCTGCCGAGGCCCCGCCCCGCCGGCACCGAGGCGGAGGACTTCGCCGGCTTCGGAGAGGCCCTGCTCCACCGAGGCCCGGCCCTGCCAACAAAGAGGCAGAGGAGATCGCCGGCTCCGCCGAGGCCCCGCCCTGTCGACAACGAGGGGGAGGATTTCCCCCGCTCCGCCGAGGCGCCGCCCCGCCGGCAACGAGATAGAGGACATCGCCGGCTCCGTCGAGGCCCCGCCCCGCTGCCAACGAGGCCGCGCCACACAGAAAATGAGGAAGAGTAGAACACGGTAGGTCGCCGCCGCTCGGGTCCAAGTGAGGCCACCACTGCTACCCTCCGGTTGAAGCCAAGCTTGGCGGGTTGAACATTGACCGCGATTAGCTTCTTGGCGGCGACATGGATTCGGAGAGCTGTGCTGGAGAAGAAGCTTCTGTTCGGCTCAGCCGGACATGGGAAATGGGCGTCGGAGATCATAGATTAGGTTAATTAATTATACCTCCAGCGCACCCCTTTTCAGTTGAAGAATGTATGAAATGTAATGAAATCCGGCATGTTTATATGAAATCCGACCGTGTATGAATGAATTTAGTTCGAATTCTTGTATCACTGGCATTGGATGCACATGCAAAATAATACGTACTAGCATTATTCCCAGGACGCACGGTGATCACCTCGTTTGCAGCAGTTTCACACGTACAAAAAGTTTGAGCAGCTTTTTAGCGTGCCCTGCACATTGCAATCAAACTCACAGGCCTGGCAATTCATAGAGAACATTCAAAACAATCGATGATTATGCATCTCAGTGATTCACATGTCAGAGCCAATATTTACTTCACAACTAAAGAGTACAGAAAAATCGATCGATGCAACTGACAGCAAAGGGCGTCCCATTCGAAAATATCAAACGCATGTCTTCTTGCTAACATCAATGAGCAAAATTTGACAAGGTTGTCCCATTCCAAAATATCAAATGCGTGTCTTTTTCCATACATCAATGAGCAAACTTTGACAAGGTTATCCCATTCCAAAATATCAAATGCCTACGATTGTGGAATGGGCGGGGTTTGCCATCAGTTCGGACATTGACATGGCGCCTCGTGCTAAATAAACCAGCTGTTCTTTTTGTGCAGTTCCACCAAAATCAACCAAATTCGCGCGTAGCTTGTGTGATTTCGCCTTAATATGTTGCAACGCCTTGAACATATCGGCACCTCCTTTCTTGTAGCTAATTTTGTGGCTGGAGGTGGAAATGAATGATTCGAGAACATTCGATGTATTGTGCACGATGAAGTATAATGGGCACGAACCATCAGAACATTTTGTGCAGTTCCCATTGAAATCAAGCTGAGCACCCCTGTTTGCATAAATACAAAAAAATGATTAGTAAAGCAAACTGTATTACGAATTTACAGTTTAAACAGGCACCTACATGGTCCATGCAGAGCACACATTAAAAAAATGGAACTCACCAGAAAGAATCCTAGAACAACATTGTACTTGCCCATCACAGCAAAAAAGATGGAAATTTGTGAGTCCTTCTGAGCTGAAGTTAGTTTGGTCTTGTGGGGAGTAATGTAACCATCCTTCAACTGCTCCTTCTGATGAGAAGATAGAGTGGGCTTCTTCATCCTGGCATAATCGGAACTAGGCACTTCACGTACTCCATATTCTTCTTCAGAGGAGGATGATCCTGTTGTGCAAAGACAAGAGAACAACTAAATGCTAGCATCCCTGTTTGCTCGAAAAAAAGGAAAGGAAATATTTAAAACAGCCATTACATTAACAAAGGGAGTAACTGATGAAATGTATAGTCACAAAGAGATGCATCTCCTCATTATCCTCATAGGAAATGATATAATACCTAACACAGCAGCTCAACTTGAACTGTATTATTACTTAATTTTATCAGTGGCTATAACGGTGGCAAACCGGTGCATCAATTTATTAGCAACCTTAGATTAACATGCGAAGCAATACCACTTTCTCATGAGAGTAGCTAAACAGTAGCACAACACCAATAGAGATGACAAAGCTCAATCATATGGATGAAATCCGTGGGCCGGTACCAACCTTTGTTAGGAGGCTTATTGTGTAGAGCATGCAGATGAAGCACTTCCCCGGAACCATCCGTTATTATCTATTGTGGTTGCCATGCTTACTATAAACTCCTCGATTAGTTTAATGTTTCCAACATCTTCTTGTGTAGTTCCACTAAAATATATGTTATCTTCAAATAAGATCCCTGTTTGCACAAGTAGAGATAATTACATATTACATTAAGAGTGGCATCAAATCACAGTGGCAAAACAAATTGCTCGTTCCAGCCATAGCAATAAATTAAGATGCAAAACTATATCATTACTTGTGTCATCATAGTTCCAGTGCTTCATTACAGCACCGGGAGTTGATTTTTGTTCTTCTTCCGCTTGTTCTTTCCCCTTCATCACTTGTTTCAATAACACACAAGCTTCGCCTTCAATGTAAGATTTGGCATGTCAATTAGGGAGCACAAGTATAGCACTAAACAACAACATTACTTTTCTGATGATAGAAGCAAAATACAGGCCAACATTTGTGAAATATCATTATCTTACCTCAATGGGATATTACGGTGCACATACAGATTGGAAGTTTGATCTCCTTTTGTGGAGTTCACTAAAATCAAGCAACATTACCGTATAAGTAGCAGAACATATGAAAGCACACTGCACAATCATGTGGAAGAAGGCCACTACTGACCTCTCATGACGCGAAATTCAAACAACTCACAAGAAGAAGATCTCAAACAAATTTGCCAACACAGATAGGAAGTCAGATCTCCTCTTGTGCAGTTCCACTAAGATCAAGCAATCAAGCAACGTTGTCGGTGTGACATTTTGGTTGAACTGCACAAAACACTATTAAAGCAAAAGTGTTTTGTGCAGTGCAACAAAAGGTCGCAATAGCAACAAGGTGAAGTAGATAACCCTGTTTACACAGAGGTACAAAGGAAACAATTACTGGTCAATAACGGTGGATGACACAGAAGCCCACAAAAAGAAGCATCTTACTTATCTAAATGGGAAAGAAAGCAAGACAGTAGCATTTCTCAAACAGTGGCATTGATTCATATTAACAGAGAGATTATATTAACAATAAAATTCGTTAAGCATGTAATTTGCCGATGTATAAAGGGGTGATGCACAGTCTGTTGTAACAAAGAACAAACAACCAAGGAGCATGTTTGTGTTGGTCCCAGTTTTGTTATCTTTAGACACCTTTCTCTATGTGAGGGCAGCAAATCTAGTCCTGCTCAAACTCTACAGCCTTGTCCCCCACCCACAGAAAGATCAGTTCGTTACAGATGTGCGTACTAGTTTGTCATTGTTTTCCCTTTTCGACCAACGTAGGTGCTGGATAGCAAGTCTGTACTACTTTCCCCCCTTCCTTTCCTCTTTGAACCACGTCCAAGATTCATGCTATACAACTTTCCCCACTACTTTCCTGTTTGATCCAACACCTAGATTTGAGTGCAGAAGCGGAAAAAATCCACATGCAGCTAGAGCAATGCATGTGGATTAAGTAAATTATACCTTAAGGTTCTCGGGGTGTGGCTTAGTGGGCGGCCGGAGGCCGATCGGCCCACACTATGTACAGCAGCGAGGAAGAAGGGGTCGGAGGCCCTCCCGCGCCGCCGCTGGGTGAAAGAGAACTGCTGCGCCAGTAGTGGATTCCCTCTCTCACCGACGGCGACAGCGTTAAGCCTCCTTCCCTTCCCCGGCAGACAGGATCCTGCCGGCTCTTTGACCAGCAGTGAGGGGAGTGAGAGAGAGAGAGAGGCCAACATAGTCTTGTTTAGATCTGGAGAGGGTGAGAGAGTGTGAAGAGAGCAACTACAAGCGCTGAGGCTCCAGCGTGTATGTATATAGTGGAGAGAAAGTGTGAAGAGAGCAAACCCTAGAAAACAAGCGCCGAGGCTGCAGCGTATATAGTTGGAGTGGTTTTCTTTTTCTCTCCATAAAAATCGTTATAAATTGTGCACGAAACGAAACTTTTTATTTAACATAGCGAAGAAAAATACTAGGGCAATGCTAATACGTGAAGAAAATTTAACGCTCAAAGGCGTCAACTCGCAATTAACGCTGTACGCCTCCCGGTCGCGCTTACTATCGTTCACGTGTGGTACACGACCCTCCGAAGTGAACAACAACTGAACCACACACGGTCAAAATATCGGAAAGATGGGCTGCACCATCCTCCAATGTGAGCATGTGGTGGAAAGAAGTGAAAATAAGACTGTAATAATATGGTAAAATGAAGAAAATGAGATTAGCCGGGAAGTAGTAAACTGCTAATACATGACAACAAAAAATAAATATTATTGGCTTCTTTTTTTATGTCTTCTAAACGCTATAGTGCGAGGCAGCGACTGTGTCTCCGACGGACGTGCGTATACATCTTCTCTTCTTGTACGTACTCCATTTATCTCACTTCCTGTGGCTTCCCACTCCCACGATATTCCTATTCTACGAACCTGTGTGTGCGTGTGTGTGTTTTTTTAACAGCGTGTGTGTGTTAGAGAGAGCGACACATCGACCTACAGAGAGATGCTGTGTAGTACTACATACTAACTACGAAGCCGCGAGAGTCGGTGCATCCTCTCGTTTCCGAGCGTCCGGTCGAGACAGCTGCCACATCCGCTCCTGACTGACCACCCTGGCCCACCCAAGGTCCCTCCATCGCCCGCGCGCGCTTCCCGCCCGAAACGGTCAGTGCCGCTCTAGAGAATCGGTGCCGCATTCATGCCTGGGCAGGGCGGACGTGACCTCTCACTGGCGCATGCATTGAAGGGAGAAGCGGATTCAATGAAGAGTGATGGTTGCTTCATCCGTCTAACTTACTGCTGGGTCTATGTGATTTGACGGCCCATTGGTCATTATTACTGAGGTGGTACCACGGTGCTGAGTCTCACTTGTACTGTACACTTTTCCTTGGTGCATGACACGTCCACCGGATGCTGGATGTCCCACATTTCGGCGAAAGGAGGTAGAGTGTGTCCACTCTTTACAATTTTATCCACTCTTACAGTGGAGGAGTCGAAATCAGCGAAAACACGGCAGCTCAGCGAAAACACGAAAGCAGCGAAAAATGTACAATGCTATGTAGCTTTCAGCTTCTGTTTCATGTATCTTGCATCCAAGGTTGGCCCGTTGCAACATTCCATCAAATACAAAGGAGACTAACATGCATGCTATTGCATCTCAATGATTCACAGATCATAGCCAATACGCCCTCCGTTCCAAAATAAGTTTCTCAACTTTATGCCAACTTTAGTACAAAGTTGTACTAAAGTTGACACTTATTTTGGAACAGAGACAGCTAAAGAAAAAAACGATCCATGTAGTCCCTAGGCCTTGAACCCTAAACCCTAAGCAGGCTTTAATTTGCTAGTGAGGTTGAACCTTCCGAAGGAATGAAGTTTCCAACCCTTTGACCATCGGATCATTTTGTGTAGTTTCACTAAAATCGAGCTGAGCATCCCTATGGCAAAGAAATTGAAGTGTGATTTGAATAAGACTAGTGGGACTAGTTTTTATGAGACATAAAATCATCACAAATACAGTAGAAGCCAGTAGAGGTACGTGCGGGGCAAAGAAGTAGAGAAATATCCACATGGAGTGATGTGGGCAGCTGGGGCAGTGGTGCAAGCCGGCTATAAAGGAAGTTGTACCTGAGGGATGTCGGGATGTCGCTAGCTTAGAGGAGGGCGGCGGGAGGCGGCAACTTCCCACGTCGCGGTAGTGAGTAAAGGGCGAAGGCAACCGCACCAGCTTTGTGAGAGAGAACGGCGGGGACCCCTGATCGGGACGCGCTGACAGTAGGTTTTCACCGTCGGCGACGGCGACCGCATCTACACAAAGCATCCACCCCTTCCCCCGGCGGACGTGATCTGCCCGGATGTTAGAGATGTGGCCACAGTCATTTTGTGCGAGAGATTGTGAAGAGAGCAACCCCAGCAAGCAACCGTGTAGGCTCCTGGCTATGTATATATAGTGGAGCAGTTTCTTTTTCTCTCCATATGAACCTATTTATACTGCGTACGTGCCACTAAAGAAAAAAAACTTTATTTCTAAATAACGCGGCACCATTCATGCGTGGTTCCCGACACTCCATTAAGTGCTACTAGACGCGTCAAATTATCACGTGTGCTGTATCATCGTACAGAAATGAGCTCCACCGTCTCATGTGTGTGGTTGGGGAAGACGCAAAGAGTGCTACTAGTACGTGCGTGGGTGCGTGCACCTCTTCTCTTCAAGCATGGTTATTAAAAGTATAGCCAACTACTCTACCACGCGGTTATTATATTGGCAAAGAGTATAGGCAGTAATAATGACTAATGAGTCGTCAAATCACGAGGCCCACCTTTCTCTATGTTTAACCGAGGAAGCAGCCATCATTTCACTCCTTGTTGAATATCCATCCGCTGCTACCTCCGCAAATAAATAAAAATCCATTGCTACCTCCGCAGCATGGTTAATAAGATAGCCATGTCAATCATGACGTAGAAATATCATTCAGTGATACAATAGGGCTGGCTCTAAGGCTGGTGATTTTTTTACTTTTTCTCTTTCTCTTTTTGTCTCATTTACTCATTTGACATAGGAGTACGTGTAGAGGATGGCTATTCCTTTCGATGGGACTTCTTCATGGGGTTTAAGGCTAAGCAGCGCCGAATATTATTCCCGCTGCCCACCACTCTGAATCGTGCCATCTATGATACTCCCATTGCAACAATGAGGACCACTAGGTCTAGCACGTCCTATAAGAAGAGACTGTCATGCAAAACATACATTCTTGTTGCCTTCTTCCTCATACAGTACGTACTACTAGTACTACTACTACTCGTTCTCCTATAAACCGTGCGCTTGGCATCTCAAAATATTATAACCTTGCGCTTGGCTCTTCGCCTCTTCGGGAAGTCGAGAAATGATGGTACTACAGTATATGGTTCTGGCTATCTGAGACCGAATGAATTGTTGCACGTCCACCACATGGGCGAGGGTCGAGGGGCGAGGGAGAGTGCGTACTACTACGTCTGTTTCAATATGAACTACATACGAAGCAAAATGAGTGAATCTACACTCTAAAATACGTCTATATACATCAGTGTTTGGAGTATGTACTAGTAGTTCATATTGAAATCTGCTAAAAGACATATATTTCAAACAATATGATAATCTCTCTAACCAAGGTAGGGACGAGGAGTATATATACGTCTAACGGAGGAAGTAGTAAAAAAAATTCCTCGTCCTGCGAGCCACCGCGCGTGTGGGCGAGGGAGCGGGTGTAGGCGTAGTAAGCAAGCTTCTCCTCATCCTGCTACTCTGCGAGCCACTGCGCCCGTGGGCGGGGGAGAGGGCCTACTAAGCAAGCTTCTCCTCGTTCTATGAGTTGACAGGACACATCAAAAGTAGTATAGAGCATCTCCAGTGTATAGAGCCTTGCCTCTAAGGTAGGCCCCACATGGTTTGCCTCTTTTTTTAAATAAGGCGTCAAGTCGCAATTTGTTTGTTCACCCACGGTACACGATCCTCCATCAAGTGGACAACCAGTACACGTGTCAAATTACCACGTGGGCTGCCTTTTCGTACATAAATGAGCTCCATCGTGTACCCGCGCGGGTGTGGTTGGGAAAGAGACGGGAGTACGTGCACCGTGCATGCACCTCTTCTCTTTGTGCACGTCCCCCACCTCCGTGGGTGTGTGTGTGAGAGAGATACAAACCTAGAGAGATGTCATGTGCATTCGTGAGTGTTTTTTGTTATGGGGGGTGATTTCGTGAATGTATTTGTGGGAATATGTGTCGATGATATCTCAAACAAAAATGTGACACTTGCAATGTGTGTGAAATAGAGGCCTATCTATATCATATATAGAGGGGGTGATCCACGAGAAGAGAGGGAGGGTATCGATAGAGTCGAAGAGAGGATCAAGTGTGTGGGTGCGAGATCGATGAAGAGAGCCATCGAAATTGTGTGTGTGCACGTCAAAGATATAGGGCGACTAAGATACCGGAATGTCAGAGGGGAGAGGGCAAGTTTGTGTGTGGCGGAGAGACATGACTAGAGCGCTCGATGTATCGGTGTGTGTGGGGGGAGGCAGAGACCTAACTAGAGAGGTAGATCGACCTGTATATGTGTTGAGAAGGAGAGACCTAGCCATGCCTTGAGGGAGATCGATCGACATCCATACATAAGTGAAGGACGAGAAATAGGTTAGGACACACACACACACACACACAGAAAGAGAGAGAGAGAGAGAGGTAGAGTGTCGGAGGGGTGGTGGAGTCGCTTCTCGGAGATGGTGGGAGAGGCCTACTAGACAAACTGAGGGTACAACTGTAATATCAAGAAGAGTGGGGATGTGTTTCTGTGTGTGCGTGTGCGTGATAGATGTGTCGGGAGACATGCATGGATGATGAAGGGGGGCCATGTGTTTGGTAAGCAGACCTAACTAGATCGGTAGATCAATTGTTGTGTGTCGGAGGAAGGGAGAGACATAACTAATGAGGTAGATCGATCGGCGCGTGCGGAAAACGAGTTATTAATGACCTAGCTAGCTATATGTATAGTGGGAGATCGGTCGGTGTACATCCATTTGTTAGAGGCAAATAAGTCCCAGAGAGACGGATAGAGAGAGAGATGGAGCTAGGAGGTGGTGCGAGAGGCCTACTAGTTAGATTGGGGGAGGAGTGTGCGATTGTGAGATCGATGAAAAGAGGGGCGAGAGTTTACGCGTGTGTGGGACCGTATGAGAGACACGAGGCATGGACAGAGAAAGGAGGAGATGGAAAGTGTGTGTGTGTGTGTGTATGTGGTAGGCAGACATCGCTGGAGAGGTTTATCAATCGGTGTGTGTCGGAAAGAAGGAGTTGTGGAGACCGTGGGAGAATGACCTAAAGAAAAAAATGAATGTGCGCGATGGATAGAATGCCGAGGGAGGGGGAGGGCGAGGAGGGCGTGTGCATGCACGAGAGAAAGTTAGTGTTAGCTACAAAGGTTAGAGGATTGTGTGGGTGTAAGAGACTAACAAAGATCATAATTCGATATGAAAGTGGATTCATATATTTGAATAAGAGATCGTAGTGTTATAAACCTATGCATGCATGAATATAGCGGTGATACGCGTGGTGTGGTTTTGGACATGTTATACTATAATGTGATAATGCGTGGCGTTTGCAAATCACAGCTAAATATCGAACAATCTAAACCATACTATATATCGAACAATCTCACATTTTATTTGAATTTGTGATAATATGTGGCATTTGCAGCTCACAACTAAATATCGAACAATCTAAACCATACTATATATCGAAGAATCTCACATTTCATTTGAATTTGTGATAATGTGTGGCGTTTGCAACTCACAGCTAAATACTTGTATGCGTAGGGGGCGGGGCACCATACATTATGTGATAAACACATTATACATATGAGACATGGTTTAGATTATGAAGATCTAGCTAGAGCTTGAAATGTACTGTGATTTGAAATCAACATAAAGTGGATTAAAAAAATTGAGTTCGAGTTCATATAGTACACATAGTTCATATCTAACTCGACAGTAATCATGTGATGTGCTGTGAAGATAATATACAAATAATGGTTTAACTTGACAATAATGATGATTGTAGATCTTATTAAAATAGAGAAACGAATTCAAATGGTTTAACTTGACAACAATCATGATCGTAGATCTTATTCAAATAGAGAAACGAATTCAAATTTAGTTCATATTGAAGCGTAGTATATACGTTTGGAATGCACTAAAATGTTCATTTGAGTAGCAGGTTGCATGCATTATACACGTAGTGAAATATTTTAATTGAACATAACATGGATTCAAAGTTTTGAATGGCATTTGTAGTGCGAATTGATTTGGTACAGTACACAGGACTAGACTCTCTTGTGTGGTGCGAACTGATTTCTTTTTGGTTTTTTCGTCGAGGGAAGTGTGAATTGATTTGATATAGTATACACGTTAGGCTTCTCCGGAAATTTCAACTCGCACCTTGTTATCCCGAAATTTTAAGATATCTCTTTGTCTCGCTGTACTCCTAAAATTCCCTCCATCTCAACCCGCGCTTTGCTATCCCAAAATTACAACGCGCGCGAAAACTCCCACCTCATGCGAAATCCCGACACGTGAAATTCCTGTGATACCCCTGAACCGAAAGAACCACCTAGTTCAAATCGGTGGGGCTACTTTCGTAACTTACCTCACATTTTGGACAAGCGCGTCCCTAAGCCATGGTTCCCTCCTCCCATCCCTCCGCCCCCCCCCCCCCCATTCGTACACCGAGGCCGCGAAAACCCGCGAAGCCCCACACCCTCCTCCGTCCGCCACCCAGCCGGAGCCTCTTCCCCAATGACATCGTCCACCGCAATAGCTCGACATCCCTCATCCACCGCACCGGATGAGGATTCGTCGTCGATCTTGTCGTCCCACCGGTTCAGCCACCCCGTTCTCCACCTCCAAGGAGTTGCCCCAATGTTCGCCTCGTCTATCGTGTCACCTCCATTCCCACACCGCCATCTTCACCTGCACCACCGGAAGAGCAGCACCGTCACCGATTCCTCGGATGAAGGTGATGCCTAATCGGTGCTACCAAAGAGGTTCTACACTAATCGCTGCATTTTCTTCTTGATTCGATCTCACGGTGCTGCCGGCGCTCGGTCACGAGCCGGCATGGCGCGGCTCCATCTACGGCGGCGTCGCCGGCCACTTCCTCCATGACGTTTCTCCCTCGGCGGTGAAATCGACATCACTAGGACCTGCTGCTGCTGCTCCGTCTCTCGCTGGCACTGCTGCTGCTGCTTCGGCTCTCGCTCATGCTGCTGCTCTGCGCTTGCTCTCGGTCCCCTGCCTGGTCTGCTCTTGCTCTTGCTCGCGCTGTTGCTCTTGCTCTTGCTTGCGCTGCTGCTCTACTCTTGCTCGCGCTGCTGCTGCATGAGCAGCAGCTCTGGCTATCGGTCGAGCTCCTGCTGCTGCTACCCGAGATGCTGCTACACGACCAGCTGCCCCGGCTCTTGCACGCGCTTCTGCTCTGGGCACTGCTGCTGCTGCACGACCAGCTGCCCCGGCAGCTCTCTGGTACTACGTTCCCTGCCGGAGCAGCTACCGATTTAGATCAATGCTACTCCGCCACTAGTGCTCGAGGGGGCAAAACTATTAGTGCACTGCTTTTCTGCTACTAGTGCGTTCAGTTTTGACAATAAAATTCAGTTTCGACAGCAAAATTCAGTTTCGACAGTAAAATTCAATTTCAACAGTTAAGTTCAGAGATGAGCGGCTGATGTATTTTACATCTAGCACTTTGTGGTTATGTATTTTACATCATCTATTGGAGATGGTATTAGAATTCCACTCAGGTTTACGTTGTCTCTCTTGTCCTGCTTCAGCCTCGTCCTCGTACAACTCACCGGAGCTGCTCCAACGACGAAACCCTCCATCACAGTGGAGCAGTACTCTCGGCTCCATCTCCAGACGCCTAAGATCTTCTTCCCCTCCTCCGACAGCCACATCAGCCGCAGAATCCTCAGCGACCAACCCAATGATGCTGAGATCTACATGGCTTCGCCAAAGAGGTTGTACACTTATTGCATCGCTTTTTTACTTTACATGTTATATATATTGTCCACTGAGCTCACGTAGTAACGTGAAATACGATTAGTTTCTCCTACTATATGACAAGCAGTGAGGTACCAGGCAACTTAGCTATCCATGATGGACTCTCTCAAAAGCCATCATTATTTATTTCTTTGCATTTGAGCTGTGCATTTGTAGATGGGCCTGGGAGTTTAGCTAGTAGGGCAGTGGCCTGGGTCCAAAGTAGTAGAAGTAGCACAAAAACATTTATGGAGTGTAGGATTTTGCCTATTCAAGCCTGCCTATAGAATCGCCACTGCTTGAAAGGAAAAGAGAAGGAAAAACATAGGATTTGAAAAGTTTCCTATGGTACTACTATTCATGCATTTGGTTCAAAGGAATGGAGCTAAGGAAAACTTTATGATTTGTTCCTTTAGTGTCTCCTTCAAAGAAAAACCATAGGAATTTTAATATCCACTTGGCCTCCTTTTAAAATTCCTATTCATGAAGCACAAGACTAGGAGATAGTAGCATAATAGCATTATAACTGTACATTTTCTTATGGTTTGACTTAATTTCACCATGCTTTGCATTCCTGTGATCTTCCAATTCTTGTCAACCAAACACCCAGATTGACAGAAATCCTGTGTTTTTAAATTCTCTGTTTTGCACGTGCATTCCTATCCTATTCCTATGTATTTCCTATCCCTGCATTGTTAGAATACTCCAATTCAAACAAGCCTTTACAAACTTACTTCTGTTACAGATATGTGTCAAAGAAAACCTTGTGTGGTTTGTGCCGCTCCTGCTGCGCTGTCGTCCACCCCAGCTCAGCTGCTCCAATGAAAGAAGGGTTCACCACAGTAGGGATCCGCCCTCCAGACTGTCTTTCGCCGCCTCAGATCTTCTTCCCAGCCGCCGGCAGCCACGATAACTGCATTACCATCATCAACTGAGCAGATGACCTTGAGGACTACACGTGTCAACAAGAGAGGTCGCACTCTTTCGTGTCTGCTTACGTTATGCATCGCTTAATATGGCATCCTACTTTATTACCCTGTTCACCGATTAGACTCCGAGTCAGGTCCAAACTAATGCTCAAATTTGAGTTTTTAAATGGTTGTGGGGTACATATTGGGGCAGCAATCAATAGTATCTGTCTACTATCTGCTTAATCTTGGGTGTGTACTATGAATTTCATATTGCGTGGGAAACAAACATTAAAGGAGCCATTCTCTGTATTTTTAACTGAAGCTATTATCTGCCTGCTATCATTGGTTTTGGGTCTATCCACAGGTTGCTACCATCACTATTGATTTGTGCATGCACTCCTTACATAATCTCACTATGTTTTATTCCTATGCATGTCAGTTATTGTACACAATGCTACTGAACATGTACAGCAAAAGAGACGAGCCTTGCGTGGCAATAAAATTTCATGCCGACGTCGCTCCATGGTGGGCGCAAAAGCAACCCCCCTCCCCCCATTCCAGACTGTAATCAAGCGGAAGATAACTGTTCACAGGGGGGATTCAGAGGGAGCAGACCACTCCTATTTACCCCCTGAGGTCTTTTGCTCTAACTTGGCATGCTGATGTTGGTCATATCATGCATATGGTGCCTTGCATTGCTTACTTTATACATAAAATATGTCATCTGCTTAGTTTAGACATCCTTTGTGTGAATGCCATTTGTTTAGTTTCTATATCATATATGTGAATCATGCAATGCCATCTTGTTTAGTCAGGCATCATATATGTGAATTTTCCAATGCCATCCTGGTTAGCTAGTCATCTTATATATGAATTATATCATGCCATCCTTTTTTTATTACGTATTAAATTTGTCAACAATGTTAGTAAATTCAGTTACTCTTCCTGTGCATCAGCCATTCGACACGGTCATGGAAAAATCTGGAGTGAAAACAAGGTCTTCAGAGCAGACAATTCTATCTGACGAAGCGCATGTCTTGCTGGTTACGGATAGCTACTCAGAGGAGGATTCAGAGACAGATGACCCATCCTATTGCCCCCTCACCCCCCCGCCCCCCCCCCCCCTCCGAGGTGCATGCTCTAACTTGGCAGGGTTATATTGTTCATATCGTGCATATGGTGTCTTGCATTGCTATGTCATTTTCTTAGTTTAGACATGCTTTGTGTGAATGCCACCTATAGTGTCTAATTACCATATATGTGAATTATGCAATGCCATCTTGTTGCAAGACATTATATATGTGAATTATGCAATGCCATGTTGTTTAGCCAAGCATCATATATGTGAATTATATCATGCCATCCTTTTTTTGTATTACGTATTCCATTTGTCGACAATGTTTGTATATTCAACTACTCTTCCTGTGCATCAGCCATTTGAATTGGTGATGGAAAAATCTGGAGTGAAGACAAGGTCTTCAGAGCAGACAATGCTACCTGCTGAAGCAGATATCATGCGGGTTACAGATAGCTCCTCAGAGGAGGATTCAGAGACAGATGACCAGTCCTATTTTTCCCCTGAGGTGTATGCTCAAACTTGGCAGGGTTATATTACTCATACCATACGTATGTTGTCTTGCATTGCTTAGTTTTTACATCATATACAAAATATTGAATGCCATCTACTTAGTTTAGACATCATATATGCGATTGCCATCTGCTTACTTGCTTAGTACATAAATCATAAATTTGAATTATATCATGGCATCATGTTTACATAGACAGCTTGTATCTGAATTATGCCATGCCATCCCATTTAATAAAGACATCATATTAGTTATATCATCTCATCCTGTTTACATAGTCATCATATTTTGAATTTTGTCATTCTATCCGTGAATTATATCATGCCATCTGGTTTTCATAGACAGCATGTATGTGAATTATAGCATGCCAACCACTTTAATAGACACATCATATAGTTATATCATGTCATCATGTTTACATAGTCATCATATTTTGAATTATGTCATTCTATCCTGTTTAGTTAGCCATCATATATGTGAAATTGTGTCATGCTATCCTGTTTAGTTAGCTATCATATATTTGAAATTGTGTCATGCTATGCTGTTTGATTAGACAACATAAATGTGAATTAATTCAAGCCCTCTTTTATTCCCAACTATCCATTGCACCTGTCTATCATACAATGTCTGTATATTCAATTACTTTTCTTGTTTATCAGCCATTTGAATTGGAGGGGGTGATGGTAGTATCTAAGGGAGTAAAAACACGGTCTTCAGAAAAGATAGTGCTACCCGTCGATGCAGATAGAACCACGGTTGTACTTGCCCAAGAACCAGCCCCACCACACATAACTCAGACTCTTGCAGATTGTACCCCTACCCAGTTCGACAGACAACCAGCTACACCTCTTATAACCCTAACCCCAGCAGATAGTAACCCAGTTCCAGTTGACACAGCACCGTCTCCACCACAGAGCACCCAAACACGAGCAGTTAGTAAGGCAATTGTAGTGCCCAAAGCACGAGGACCACCACTCCGAACCCCAACTCAACGCTTAAAGCAAAAGAAGAATTCTCAGGTCAGGTTCCGTAGCTACGGTTCGTACTCCTTTGCTCTTGCATCACTGTATTTACTCATACCAACTAATTTCAAATTTGAAGGATGCAATTGAAACTCCAAAGACGCAATAGGTATGTTTTAAACCTGTTTCTTTAATTGGTTTGCAGTTGTAACTTGCTCTATGTTGATTTCAGTTTCAATTGAATAAACAGTTATGTTCTCATGTCATGCTGTGTGGTTTTTCGCACTTATATTCTGTCTATGCTGCTTTGTCTTAAACAGATATGATTTGAACTGTCTCTATCTTGATTTGGCAACATACACTAGAATGATATAGGCCATACAGTGACCATAGTGCATAGATATATGTTCGTTTCATGTTGTTATCCTGTCCACCTTTCTACTGAACCGATTTACCAAAATGAGTTTCATATACAACATGGTAAACCTGTGATGTGTCTGCTTGTTTCTCTTTTAGAATGCGAACAAAATATTGGAGAAGAGTACCCCGTTATGCAGTGGTAAAGGAAGTAATGCAGATAAGGTTCAAGATAGTGAGACATCCCTGTTGGTCTCCAAGAAAGTAGATAAAAACTATCTTAAAGACAGTGAGACAACCCCAAAGTCCTATCTTGATGTAGTGTTCGAGTTACTGGCCACTATTACTGGCACCAGCTCTTCGAACTCGCTGCCTGAATCAGTTCGGTTTCTTGAGTCTCAACTTCAAGTTGAAAGACATCGATCAGATGTGCTGCGACAGGAAGCCAAAGGACTGAGGAAGTCCCTGCAGAATTCAGATGCATACTTTCTGGTGCAACAGCAAGTGCTGGAGGATTTAAGCGCCAAACAAGAGAAAGCTAATAAGCTTGCTAAGCGTCTTGCCAGCATTGTGGATACCCAGGATATTGTTTCTTGAGCTCTTGTGAAGTGGTTTCAGTGCTGGACTTGTTTTGCTGTGGCGTTTATTTGCACTGGTCGCCAACTTTGACAACCAGTGTATGTAATATGCTGCTTTGTTCCCCGTATTTGCACTGGTAGCGAACTTTGATGCACAGTGGATGTAATATGTGTAATAGCCGTAATAGCCTAGCGTAAGTTGCTTGCTTATTTATTTTCTTATTGTCTTGTTTATTTGTTTGTTTTTTGTCAGTGCAGTTCTTTTTCTGCGGTTTACTAGTGGTCGCAATAATCTATTTTTTTAAACTAGGCCACAATAACCATAGGCTACATATCTACTGTAGTGACCATGGGCCTCCTACGGGCCTTCTACGGGACGTAGAAATAATGAGCTTTCTACAGGCCGTAGAAATAATGGGCCTTCTACGGGCCGTAGAATCAATGGGCCTTCTACGGGCCGTATGATCGATTGGCCAAACATGGGCCAATAACGGACCGCATTATGGGCCGTAAATAGGCTAGAGTGGGAATCGTCCGTTCATGGGCCGATGATAACGGGCCGTTAGTAGGCCGATGAGTATCGGGCTTGTTTCTATCGACAGGCATAACAGGTCGTTAATGGGCCGTATTTGATGACGCTATGAAAACGGGCCACAAACGGGCCGACATTAACCACGGGCTGAATTTGGCCCACAACCGGAACAGGCCAGTAACGGACCGTAAGTAGTCGAATGCTGCAAATCAGCCCAAGAATAAATGGGCCCTGAGAAGGCTGAAAGATAACACGGGCTGGAACCGGCCCAATGGAATAATGGGCCGTTAATGCGTATAAAGCGATACACTGTTCATTACGGCCCAGTTTCGCCACGGGCCGTTAATGGGCCAAGAGTTACAAAGGGGCCTCCTATGGGCCGAAAGGTACGACAGGCTGGAATCATATTGGACGGCCCAGATGACGCTACTGTGCCTAATTCGGATAAGCCATAATGGGCCGTGAGTTAGCGGGTTGTAAATGGGCTACATGCGAACAAGCCGCTAACAGGCTTTAAGTGGGCCGGCCGTTACCTTTTGACCAGGTCAAACGGGCCGGCCTTTTGACCTGAATGGGCCAATGTTGGGCCGAGCCACGTGTCGACGTATCATAGGCGCGTCCCGTCCATTCGCTGGATGACAGCTGTCCCAACGCTGAGTCGACACGTGGATCCACCGGCGAATGAGAATTTTACACGTGGAAAATCCCCATTGATCCGGGCTGTTAACGGGTTATCGGATCCAAACCGGTACCCGATAGCTTAACGGCGACCCGTTACGGTGGATGCCACGTGTCGGTTACCCTTGACGAAGGCGCTTCCATGACGCGACATTTATCGTCATAGAAGTGGACATTTCCGTGATGATAATTTTGATATTGTCATGGAACACTTCTACGAAAGCACGAGTATGACTATCTTGATTCTGTCATAAAATCATCATGGATATACATGCATGACAGAAAACGTGACCTACTGTAATAAACACGTATCATCACGGAAGTGATTTTTTTTTGTAGTGTTTGTTCGTGTTAGTGACCTTTGTTGGTTCATACGAATTGCTATAAATTATGTTATTTGATCCCAAAAAAATCAAAATAACTTGATGCTATGTTTTTATCTATAAGTTTCTTGCAATCCTGCGCCCAAAACATGAGGAGCACTTAAGGTGGGGCCAATTTTAGACGGGAAAAGGTGGAGCCAATTTTTGACGGGAATTTTAGCCTTAGCATGGATGGCGGATTAGTAATACGATTTTTCTTGCGGGTTAATAATAGGCTTCGTAATACCTGAGTTTGCAAGTTCTCTGTGTCTTGCTAGCTTTTTCCTTCTATTTTTATTTTCTCATTAAGTGCCAAAACTAGTCAAACTTTATAGTACTCATGTAAAGGTGACGACGATCTTCAGTTATCTAAAAGAAATCTATGTGTATATACTCGTAGTTAGTTACAAATTACCATTGCACTTCTCAGTACTAACTTCTAAACATCTACAGTACTAGTGTAAAAAACGTTTTTATATTACATGACGGAGGGAGTGCTATTTTAAGACGGAGGGAGCATCTTTGTAATAGCTTGGCGTAAAAATGCAGGAGCGAACGCTACCAATAACCTTAGCCACTATAAAGCATACATGATATTTTTTAGCAGGGAAGCATACATGATTTGATGATTGCTTGCATCATGAGGTACGTACGTACAAAACGCTAGTTTGTTCCATGCACGGCATCGCCCTCTATCGTATAGTCTCGTAGTAGACGCGTCGTCAACAACACCAGCTAGGACCACTATGTTACATACATTTCGATAGATCTCTGGGGGCCTGATCCGTGGCGGGACAGCTGGGTGACCACTAATGCATCCCTCCTAGACCAAGCGACATCATACTGTCGATCGAAATGTACCCATAACAATGCATCAAATATATTCGCAAAAAAAAAAAGAACAATGCATCAAAGAGGTCATCATATTCCGTCTACTGTATGAGAGTCTTAAAGCCAGCTCGTGCATTCCGTTCAGCATCTGCATGGCCATGTCCTTAACATTTGTGTCTTTCCTTCTTCCTCCTTCTATACACAGCGTGTACGCCAAACACCCCTGTTTATTTTTTTCGAAAAGGAGGTAGAACCCCCGGCTTCTACACGAGAGATAAGAGCATCTACAGCCGGACTTGGCAAACCCGGCCCCTCAACCGCCCGCGGACGCGGCCGGGCACGCACGTGGGCGCATCCGGACGGGCCCTCATATTTAATTTCGGGCATCCACATATCTCAAATCCGGACTCTCAAATCCATGCAAATACATGCACGTCGATCATGCAACACAATGTCGCACGTAAATATCAATTGTTGGTACCAAGCATAGATAGCGTTTTACATAAGATTTATTTAAAGTGCGAAACTCGGGCCGGCGACGACGTACCATGGTGGCGTCCGGGCCGGCGGCGATGTCCCCCGCGGCGAGGACGGGAGGGCTCTTCCGGAGCTGGCGGCGGAGAGCCTGAGAACGGCTGCGGAGTGGGCGCGACGGTGGAGCGCGAGACAGATGACGCGAAGGAGGAAGAAGAGAGGAGATAGCAAATGGATCCGGCTGGTCTTCAGGGTGGATTTGGTGCAATTTGGGGTGGGGTCGGGCTGTCGGGTCCGACGTGGCGGGCGTGCCCGGGCGCCCCCGTATCCGCCCCATATTTGGGCTGGATATGGGGGTTGTCGATCAGCCCGGCCGTTTGAGGGCCGTTTGAGAGGCCCGCCTGGATCAAAAAATCGTGACCGGACAGTGACCGGGCGGCCCGCCCGGGACGTATGAGACGGATTTGAGAGGTTCGGCTGTAGATGCTCTAAGTCACAACAATTTTTATTATATTATGAGTCTAATGATTATGTTGGGGTCAGATCTGGAATTTGTATACGCAAATCTAATTTATATTAGATCAATATATAGAACATGAGATACAGGGCAAAATTCGAAGTGAAGCTATCCCCCGGCAATTATCTTTGTTTACCGAAAAAGGCTTTCGCCCCGCTTTATATATAAAGCAAACCGCCCGAGCCAAGCATCCAACAAGGTTCACAACACACACACGCGCAAGGTCCACAAACACACATAGTATCAAATGGGGTTAATGCTGAGGGCACAGCTCAACAAGCCCTGAAAGCAAAAGGGCACACACGCACAGCAGCCCGAAACAGCAGGCCTAATCGGGCTCCGGTGGAGGGGGCGGCAGAGGAGGCGCCACGCGGAAGGCCATCGCGCGAAGGTCGGCGAGGAGGGTGTCGATGGCGTCCCGGTCCTGGGTGCGGCTAAGAGGCAGCCAAAGCTGCAGGTAACCACATAGTTTAAAGATCGTGTCAGTCACACGTCGAAGAGGCACTTTTTGAATGACAAGCTTGTTGCGAATGGTCCAAAGCGTCCAGGCGAGGACCCCAACGCACAGCCACCTAATGTGGCAGTGTCGGGGGGCGGAGGCGTGAATTTCGGCTAACAAGTCCGGGAAGTTGGTGTTACACCAATGTCCACCGACCGTCTCGCGAAAGCAAGACCACAGGAATTGGGTCGTGGAGCAGGAGAAGAAGATGTGATCAGCATCCTCCACCGTGCCGCAGAGGGGGCACATCCCATCTCCTGGGCCATTACGCTTGAGGACCTCCACCCCAGAGGGTAGGCGTCCCCGAATCCACTACCACATGAAGATCCGGATCTTCAGAGGGAGTCGGATGTCCCAGATCAGGCTAAACGGCTCAGGGGCCGACGAAGGAGCGATGGCCGAGTATAAGGATTTTGTGGAGAAGCGGTCGGTGGACTCCAGCCACCAAGATAGGGAGTCAGGAGCACCCTCCACGTCAATCGGTAGAAGAGCGATGTCCTGGAGGAGGGAGTCCCAGGCGGCCACCTCTTGGGGGCCGAAGGGACGCCGGAAAGCGAGCCGTCCTAAGTCAATAAGGGCCGTCTCGACGGAGACCCGAGGGTCAACCGCGATGGAGAATAATTCCGGGAATCGGGCGGCCAGGGGGGAGTCCCCCACCCAACGATCGAACCAAAACAGCGTCGCGGAACCGGAGCCAACCGTAATGGACGTGCCAATTCGGAGGACGGGGAGTAGCTGGATCACAGCCTGCCAGAACTAGGAGCCACCGGAGCGCTGGCAGAAGGCTAGAGGTTGTCCACGAAGGTATTTATTCCGGATGATGGTTAGCCAGAGTTCCCCATCCCCATTGGCGATTCTCCAGAGCTAGCGGGTCAGGAGAGCGATGTTCATGCGTCGAGAAGACAAGATCCCAAGACCTCCCTGGTCCTTGGGCTTGTAGATGTCAGGCCAGCTCACCATATGGTATTTCTGCTTCTCGCCCTCGCCTGCCCAGAAAAACCTGGACTGGTACTTGGCTATCTCCTGATGCAGAGTCTCATGAAGGCTATAGAAGCTCATGAGGAACCATAGGAGGCTGGACAGCGAGGAGTTGATGAGGATCACCCTGGCAGCTTTCGAGAGCCACCTGCCCTTCCACGGCTCCACCCGGTGCTGCATTCTAGTTACCGCCGGGCGGAGGTCGGCCACGGTCAGTCGTGAGTCACTAATGGGTATCCCCAAGTAAGAGGTGGGGAAAGTACCCAGCCGACAGTTCAGCCGGTCGGCCATGGCTTGGGCTTCCTCAGGGGAGTAGCCCAGAATCATCACTTCGCTCTTATCGAAGTTGATCGTGAGCCCGGACATTTGTTGGAAGCAGAGGAGGAGGAACTTCAGGTTACCGATGTCGGATGCGAAGCCCTCCACCATTACTATGGTATCGTCTGCGTATTGTAGGAGGGAGACCCCTCCCCCTCCTACCAGGTGGGGAACTACGCCATGGATATGGCCAGCAAATTTGGCCTTATCCAGGATGACGGCAAGGGCATCGACCACCATGTTAAACCGAAACGGGGAGAACGGGTCGGCCTGGCGAACCCCACAGAGGGTGGGGAAGTATGGCCCGATCTCACCGTTAATGTTAACCGCGGTCCGACCGCAGGTGACCAGTTGCATAACTCTGGTCACCCAACGATCATCAAAGCCCTTGCGGAGCAGGAATTCCCGAAGGAAGGGCCAATGGACAGTGTCATAGGCTTTATGAAAGTCGAGCTTCAGGAAGACGGCCCGTTGGTGTTTGGAACGGACTTCGTGAAGGACTTCATGGAACACTAACACCCCATCCAGGATAAACCGCCCTTGGATGAAAGCGGATTGGTTGGGGTGGGTAACGGTGACCGCGAGAAGGGTCACCCTATTGGCGTACCCCTTGGCCAGGATCCGGAATATCACATTGATCACGGTGATAGGCCGAAACTGGCGGATGTCGGACGCGCCCGGAACTTTGGGGATAAGCGTAATGATCCCATAGTTTAGGCGCCCGAGGTCCATGGCCCCCGAGTAGAATTCGTCAAAGAGGGCCATGACTTCCGGTTTGATGGTCTGCCAGAATGTTTTGAAGAATGTCATTGGGAGCCCATCCGGTCCCGGGGCAGAGGAGGGGTTCATGCCCTTTATGGCCATGAGGACCTCGTCCTCGGAGAACGGCGCCACAAGGGCGGCATTCGCCTTGTCAGAAACTAACTGGTCGGCCGACCAAGTGTCGGGGGCCAGGGCAGACCCACCACTAGGGGTGGGGGAAAATAAGGCTTTATAAAAGCCGTCGACATGGGCTCAAATGTCCGAGGGGCGGACGAGAGGGGTGTACCCATCCCACAGACAGTGGATGGAATTCCTTCGCCTCCACCCATTGGCAATCGCCTGGAAGTATGCCGTATTGGCGTCCCCACGGAGCACCCACCGTTCGGTGCCGCGGAGCCTCCAGTATGCTTGTTCATCTGTGTATATGGTCAGAGCTGATCCTCGAGATCATATCTCAGCATCCACACATCCGGGGAGATCCCGAAGGTGTCTGCGTGGGCGTCTAGGGCTTGGATGGCAGTTAGGAGGGCTTTCTTGCGCTCGCGGAGGTTCCGACCAAGGTTCGTGCCCTACCCCTTCATAAATTGGCGGGCGAGCTTGGCATAGAACTGCCACGAGTCAACGGCGGAAAGGGAGCGGTGGGGAGATGATCGCGCGGAGATCCATCTAGCCCCGACCGCCCCGACAAATCCCGCCTGGTTGAGCCAGAAGAGCTCAAACCGAAACCGCGGCGGGATGGGGGGTCGCTCGTCGGAGGAGGAGAGGAGGAGTGGGACGTGGTTGGACCCGATCCGGCTGATCGCACGAAGCGAGGCCAAGGGGCACCGAAGTTCCCACTCTGGGGATACTAGGACGCGGTCCAGGACAGATCGCGTCGGGTCTGCTTGACGGTTGGTCCAGGTAAACCTGGCACCCGTCCTATCTAGTTCGCAGAGGCCACGCTCCGCGATGCAGTCACTGAACATCTGCATCCAGGGGAGGTTGATCCGGTCGTTGTTCTTCTCAACAGGGGAGCGGATGAGGTTAAAGTCGCCTCCCACCACCACAGGCAAGAGGGAGGCGGAGACCTTCCTCTGAAGCTCGGCAAGGAATGCCGGAGAACGACGGTGATCCGCAGGGCCATAGACAATCACGACCTCCCATTTGAAGTTGAGAGCCCGCTCGAAGAGCTCCATACTAACAAAGAATTCGCCCCGGTCCATGCCGCCCACCTGAAAGGTGGCATCCTTCACGCCTAAAAGGATGCCACCCGAGTGCCCGGTGGTCCCACTAGAAGGGAGCCAATGCCAAGCGAATAAGTGGGGGCTAAGGCAATCAAGCTTAGGGAGGGAAAACTCTGTACGCATGGTTTCCTGAATGGCTATGATGTCAATGTGTTCATCTCGCATGTACTCGATGAGTTGGTGGCGTCGGCCATCATGGCCGAAACAGCGGATGTTCCAGAAGAGGACCCGCATTAGGCCGCCATCGGGGGGCTGCTTGACCCCAGAACATGGGAGGCGCTCTGCGCCCAGAGGGCAGCAGTGCGAGAGCGGGTGTGACCACGGATCACCTCCTCGGGCACCGTTGGACCACCACCGCTGATGGGGTGGCGGTCGGCTCCGCGGGTTGGCGGAGGAGGCTAGCCCGGGTTTCGGCAAGTCTGCCATCTAGGATCTCACGGGCCTGGATGGCCTCGATCTGCTCTAAGGGGGGGCCAACTTCCCCTCTGAAGTTGATGGCCGAGTCGGTGGCCACCTTAGCGAGGTGGCCAAGGGGAACGGCCTCAAGCGCGGAGAAAGAACAACTGGAAGAACTGGGTAGGATGGAGTCCGCACCTAGCTCGAGGTTCCTGGCAGCCACCCGAAGCTCAGCACGCTCGGGGATGGACGGGGCCGGGAGGTGCGCCGGACGGGCCGCATCAAGGCGGGCACTGCGGCGGGAGGCAGTCACCGGCGTCGAGGTGTAGCGGGTCCGCCGGGCTTATGCCACCGTCCATGGGGGGTGCGAGGTGACAGGAGTAGTCACGACGTCGGGCACCATCACGAATAGTGGCCCCGGAGAGGCGAGGGGATCTTCAGCGGCCACCCAGAGAGGAGCGCGGGGAGGCGACGGGCTCCGGGATGCCCGCGGCCGGACCCGCCGTGGGTGGAGGAGCAGCCAGGGTCGGCGGGTGTGGGCCGCCGCCGTCGTCGCCCGTGGGATCCGAGGGGACCGGTCCACGAGGGGGCGAGGGCGGCGGGCACGGCAGATCCAGGTGCTGGGCGGAGTTGGCAGACGGGGAGCGTGGCGACGAGAGCGGGAGGACGACCAAGCCCACACTGGAGATGTCACTGAACGCATCCGACACGGGTGGAGAAGCTGGCGGGGGGGCGGCCAACCGAAGGGCAGCCTCGAGGCCGGTGGCCGTCACTCGGGTGCGCCTAGACTCGGAGCCGCCTCGGCCCGGAGGGGGGTTGGACGGCTTGTGGGAGGGGGAGCGGGAGTGCTCCGACAGCTCCTCATCGTCGTCCGGATCATCGTGGCGAGAAGGGCGTGGGCGCCGGTGGTGGGAGTTGTCGTCACCACCCGGGCCACCCCCATAGTGACCGTCATCGGAGAAGTGGGGGCAGCCAACGTGGTTCGGCGGCTCGGGGCAGATCTTGAGGTCGAATCCCTGGTCGTTGAAGAAAACGCGGACGGAGGCGCGAAGCTTGGAGGAGTCCAGGGATTTACCTTGACCCGGACCTCCTCCTCCTTGCGAAGCGAGAGCTCATCGACTACCACCACCTTGCCGAGGATCTTGGACATACTACGGATTACCCGCTCGGACCGGGCGATATCGGGGAGGCCGGCGATGAGGATCCAAGCTGTGTCCAGAACCGCCACCGCCTTGGGATCCAACTTCGGCTCAGAGATGTCCACCACCAGCTGGTTGAGGACCAAGGTGATGTTGCCGCTGCGGGTGCAGTACCCCATACTGATGGCGTCCGGGAAGACCACCGTGAAGATGTTGACGGAGGTGGGGGCCACCTGCCAGTCCCACTCGCACCGGCACAGGTGGTTGAGCTCGGCCTTGATTATCTCAGGAGATGCGACGCCCTCACCCACGACGGAGACGATCGCCAGGAGCAAGGGGGAGGGTGGTGGGACGTCCGGCACCTCGATGTGGAAGAAGCCCATGCCCTCAATGCCATGGCCGTACATCATAAGCTCCTCGGTCACCGGGCGGTCTGGGCAGAGAACCGCGGGGTGGCCGGAGTCCTTGCAGAGGTAGCACATCGGCGGGTTGGGACACGCGACCTGGAAGTGCCCGGTGAGCCCACAGTTGAAGCACGGCGGGGAGTCACGCGAGGTGCCGGCGTCCGCGGGAGGGGGGGGGCGCCGCGGCGGACGGAGCGGGAGCGGGGGGGGGGGGGGGGGGGGAGGGCGAGCAGGCCCCTTCTTCTTCTTCTTCTTAGCGCCCTGGCGCTCGCGGTTGCCATTGCCCCCATTGGCCGGCGGGAAGGATGGCTGGTTTTGGGGGGGTTGGTACCGACGGGGAGGCGGGGCATTGCTGGACTGCTGCTGTTGAAGCCGAGGAGGAGAGAGGGAGCGGTCCCGGCGCCGGGGAGGGGAGGGCGAGCGCCGCCGGGAAGAGCGCCACTGCTCCTCCGCGGGCGAGCGAGGGCGGTCCCGAGGGACAGCGCGAGGAGAGGTGCGGCGGCCCGGGGAGCGACGCTCCGAGCGCGCCGGCGAGCGCCGGTAGTCGCGAGCAGGAGATCTTCGAGGAGGGGGGGGGGGGGGGGGGGGGGGGGAGTTGTTGGTAGAGGTCGGCCTTTGTTTCACCCTTTGTATTCAATTTCATATCCACCGTTGCATGATTCGTACGTAGCCCTCGTGGGCTCCTGACGCGCTGCTGCAATCAATAAGCTCATGATACTGATCGATAGAACCGCGTGCTGGAATGTGCCAAGATGATTACGACCCGATTGACCGACGTCGCGGCGCCGATGCATGCACCGGCCGAGGTGGCGCCCTGGCCGGCCCGATAGGCAGCACGCCGGAAGACCCGTCGCCGTCCTCTGGGTCTCTTCGCTTGGTCGCGCGGCTGCCTGTCGGGCGCTTCGGCGGCTCTACCTCCACCCGCTGGGCCTCTCTGCTCCTGATTTTGCAATAAATACGGAAGGAGGAAAGCGAGAGCCGTATACACTGTCGAGTATACACGCAATTTCTCGATTAATTTATAATGATGAACATGACATTAATAAGATTAAACACATGCTGATATTTGATCATGTAAGCACATACTACGGTAACAACAGACGCATCTATGTATAACGCTAGTATGGCTACGACAGAAATAAATAGGAGCGAGATAAGCAAGTTATACCCTCCAATAGGTCAGGCAGAAGACGCCGCCGCGGCGGCGGCAGCGGTCTCCTCGGCGGCCTTCTTCTCGGGTTTGAGTTTCTCGGCGGCGACACGGTTGACTTCGTTGGCGACGGACATGGTGACAATGAAGACGAAGCGGACGTAGAAGTGGACGAACGGCGGCGAGCAGTCCCATAGGAGACGCTCCTCAAAAACTTAATTGCCCCTCTCCCGTACAGGATCTGAAGAGGTGGGGTTTCGGAGGCTTGCTCTTCCGTCAACCGTGTACGCGGTGGACAGGACGGGATCGCCGGCGTCAGCAGCAGCAAAAGGAACGATAGTGGGACGAGTGCACGTGGAGGCAGATGCGATTAGTTTCCGCGCGGAAAACCTAATCACCCCTCTCCCGTACAGGATCTGGAGAGGCGGAGTTTTGGAGGCCTGCTCTCCCATCACCCGTGTACGCGGTGGACGGGACAAGATCACCGCCGGCAGCAGCAGTAGCAAAAGGAACGATAGTGGGACGGGTGCACGTGGAGGCAGATGCGATTAGTTTCCGCACCAAAAACCTAACCACCCCTCTCCCGTACAGGATCTGGAGAGTCGGGATTTCGGAGGCCTGCTCTCCCGTCTACCGTGTACGCGGTGGACGGGACGGGATCACCGGCGTCAGCAGCAGCAAAAGGAATGACAGTGGGACGGGTGCGCGTGGAGGCAGATACGAGGCGGGCGGCGAAGGAGGAGCTCGCGGGAACCACCTCTCTTCTCAAGCTCCAATAGTATGTGGAAGAGAATCCCTTATAAGAAGGTCCAACTCCTCTCCAACTAGCAATATGATACTAAACTTCCCACCACACCGATTATCATAAAACCCACGCCCTTTTAGATTTTCTGAAATTGTTAGATGGGCCGTAGGCCCACCTCATATTTCAACATAAACGGTCGTATTTTAGCAGGCCGTGCGGCTTCATGAAAGAATTTTGTGGTTCATGCAGCATCATTGGAGTATTTGCCCTCATATCGAACAAAACTGGTATAGAAAACTTCATCGAATACATGTATGCAACGAGAAAAAAAAGTACATAAACTCGAAGTCTTGTCTGTTTGCAACAAATCACCGAAAAAAGTTCACAACATGTACAACAGAGACCCAACATATGTAGTGTAAACAAATAATACATGCAACACACAGAATACCTTTGCAACAGGAAGTAGATGCACGACAACGCAATTACGCAAAACACCTTTACAACATTTGTGTAACCTTTTTTTGTGTGTGTGTTGCTAATGTTTGTACTATTTAGACTATTACGGAATGATCTATCTGTTCAGAGGCGTGCCTAAAGAACCACCCTCCTACAACAGTGGGAAGAATTGTGAGACATCTAGTCTGTGTCGATGCTGTGGTGCTTAATGATCTTGGACCGTCGTGGCTGCGGTGTACCCAGCCAAGGAACAGAGTGGTACAACAACCGAGATATTCACATAGATTTACCTATTTATTATTTTATCTTTTTCTATGCTATACAAACTACACGGAAATTTCAGGGTGGTCCATGGACCACCTTCCTCCAGCTAGGCCATTGCGTTGAGGACTTCTGAGAATCCTTGGGTTATATCCTCTTGATGCATGCGACAGGTGAGCAACGGCAGAGACTGAGCTCGCATAGAGACAATGGTGTCAACTGACGCTAGTGATTTTCAAAATTTCTTAATTAAGTTTGCACTAATCACTATTTATTTGTATAGATGACACCCTTAATATAGAGATGGTACTATAGAAATTTTTTTCTAGCTTCGTCATTGAGCAATGGTGACAACATATGCTTCTTGCCAACACAAATGACATGTTTGGTAGCCCACATGCTCCTCAGACAAGCTCGGTGGATGCAGTTTTGGCCCGTTTGGTAGCCTGCAAATACTATTGTGGTTGGATATATAGCACGCTATTTAAAGCACTTCTTAGCGTGATTCTGAAGGAACGGCTGAATCGACCTTTTTCAGCGAGTCTCGCCCGAGTGGGCGCAAAAAGGCTCCAGCGAGCCAACCCGGTGGCTCTGTATAGGCTTGCAAGTATTCTCATTCTACTCACAATCCCTTCTAATCTACACAATGGTGCTTCGATTCGAGATGAACTCTATATGAAAAAGATGCACATTGACGTTGTGCTTCCATGAAGGTGATCAATTAGTAATTTCGTAGATTGTAATTCTTCAATTTCATGTTCATATTTAGAGCTTTTTAGACGAATTTCGACGATTACTGTCCGCAAGTAACCAAACTGGTTTCAGTTCGATGATTACAGATCTACTTCTAAACCTAAGCCTGACAGTATGCTACTGTTTGGTTTCAATATTTTGATTTCATTCAGGGTTGTAATAAATTTAGCCACGACCTCCTTCAGTCACCACCGGAAATGAAGGATTAGAGAAAGGAAAAGAAACAACAAAGTAAATGCCTAGGCAAATTAAGCAGCGCGGAGTACGGAATGGTGCGTCCAGTTGATGGATTGGTAGACTGATGATAATCGAGAGTGGCTATGCCTTGCTTTGTGCGTGACAATTGCTCGGCTCCCCTATAAGTAACCAGTTAGTGGGCCATCCCAGTAGCCACACGTTAGGCTGCCGCCATGATGACATCAGTCACTTTTTTCTTTTGTTTATAATTTTAAAAATATTATATATATGTATATATATATATACATTTCAAAAAAATAATTTAGTTATTTTTAGAAGTGTTCACCACACATTTAAAAATTGTTCATGGAGTGTAAAAAAATGTTAACTCAACTTTTAGAAAATATTTGTACCATACAAAAAGTATGTGACATTTCACAAATATTCATGCAATTGTTAAAAACGTACATGCCATTATTTAAAACTAAAAAAAATCGTGTAATTTAAAATATAATATTTCGTACCATTAAAAAAATGTATATTACATTTACAAAATGTTCACACATTTGGAAAAATCTTGTAACATTGTAAAAATATATTTAGAAAATTTAGAAAAATATTAGATAGTTTAAAAAATGTTTCATATCATTTGGAAAAAATTCAAAGTGTATTTGAAAAAAAATTAACCTGGATTCTAAAACAAGTACAAAAACATGTATTTAAGAAATGTTAAACATGTATAAAAATGTTTAAGATGTATAATTTTTTTAACACTTTGTATGAAGAAAAAGTAGATACCAAAACATATAGTTGGCAATTATTAATCGTGTATCTCAAAAAAATTAATGTGTATAAGAACTGTTCCTGATCTATCCAACAAATGTATGATGTGTACAAGAAAATGTAGACATGTTTTAAAGAAAAGAAAGAAAAAAGGAAACCAAAGAAAGAAGGGAAAATGAAAGAAAATCAAAGATAAAATAAAACAAAAATAAAAACTAAAAAAACTCGGTAATAGTTAAAAACACGATAAGGAAACCACAGAGAAAGAGAACACATCCGCTGCTACAGTACTAATCCGACCAAGTAACCCCGCGCCATAGGCGAGGCAGAAGTATACCATGCAGTGCGAGTGCGGGCTTTTGGCGGCTATGCTACAGGCAGGCCGCTATCCTGCACGTGGGATTTGGAATGGGTCAGTTCGTGGCAGGCCTGCGCCAGGTCTACTAGCTGAAATACGGTCCGTGTTACAGCTATGCAACGCATAGGCGTATTCTGTTCGGCACACCCTCCGCACCTGTTCGCGGGCCTTAAGAGACTATGGGTGTGTTTGGTTCTCTAGCTAAGCATGCCCAGCCAGGCAATAGGATTCTAGCTCATCCGAGGCATAGCCCATATGAGCAAGGCTACTTGTTTGGTTTATTTGCCTAGCCTCCACTAAACCACGATCACAGCGGCAGTTACTTGCTTAATAGGCTTGTGCTCAGTTCTTGCTGATGGAGGCGAGCCAAATCGGCTCTCCTGTACGGGCATGGATTTTCTAGCTCATGCAGGCTAGTTTGCTAGGCAAAGCTAACTTTTTTCTACTCCACCAAACAGCCATCCTAGCTGGGCAAGGCTAGAGTCAGCCTTGCTTGAGATCCAAACGCACCCTATGTATGTCTGCTGCACCAGAAAGTTTGCCCATGATTTGTCGTTCGAAACAGCACAGGTCAAGCCCTAAAAAAAAAACACAGGTCTGAGGATCCCATGAAACCACATACAGCCCGAGCTTACCGTGTGGAGTAGAACAGAGCCACGAGACACCTTTCGCTCCCCATCCCCTTCTATTCCCCACAAGCGAAGGGCGGCGACGGATCTGCTCCTGCGAGATGTCGACCGATGGGTTTGAGGCTTCGAGCTCAACGGGTATGAGTAATCTTCTCCGCTGTTCTTCTTCCATTGTCACTTCTGTGCCAAGTCGTCATCCTGGATTTGGAATTTTTTTTGGCTCATCCAGTATAGATTTGATTCGCGCAGGGGCGTTGCCGGGCCAGCGGGGTGCAGTGGTTCCGTCCTACTACTCAAGTCCCAGGATTCTATGAGTGCCGTGCCGCCATTGCCGGGGGGTGGTGCGGACGGCAAAGAACAGCCATGTGGAGATGCAGCCCGATATGAGGTGTGCTCTGAAGCCACGAGTGGCTGAACATGAAGGTTAGTGAGAAAACAGTGTAGGAACACCGCATCTCCTATGTTTTTTACACTTGTTTTAGCAAGTTGCACTTTTAGCTATGGGGGGTAGTTTGCTTTCGCTAGTTAGCATATAAGGTGGCCTGAAGCTGAATCTTTCAGCACACATGGTTTTAGTTTTCAGTTAATTTTGGGTGCAAAGATGGTGGGACGGCATTGTTAATTGGATTGTCAGAGCATATGTGATCTGAAACTAAATGTTGCACTACACATGGTTTTAGTTGGCAGTGAATTCTGGTTGCAAAGTTGGTGGGATGGTAGTGCTAATTGGATTTGTCATAGTATATATGATCTGAAGCTGAATATTTCACCACACATGGTTTTAGTTGGCAGTGATTTATCAGGGGAAGGTTAGTGGGATGGCTGTGCTAATTGGACTGTCACAGTATTTTATTTTATTTTTGAAAAGGAGGATATACCCCCGGCCTCTGCATCTGGATGATGCGGACTGTCATAGTATATACTTATTGGTTTTAGTTTCGCATGAGTTTTAGGTTGGTGTGAATCTGTAGTAGCATGCTTTTTGATTCATATGTGGATCGCTTGAGAGTACAACTGATTTTGATTGCACACATGATTTTGTTTCAGTATTAGCATATTTGTAGTAAAAATCCGAACAAGCTGGGTGCAGTATCACCAATCTGCGGTTATTGTCCTGGTTTGATTTAGTTACCGTACAGTTCAATCAAGGATAAGGATCGGAAATTTATTTGCTAGAATAGTCTTTTCCCCCTGAATTCTTAACCTAACTGAAATTTATTTGCTAGGGTAAGGATCGTAAAAACACCTGTCGAGAGTGAGTGGGGTTTCACTCTGATTTTCCGAAGATTTCTTTTTTTGTAGTGGAGATTCATTGAGAGCTAACCTGCCAATCTAGAGGCGTGCCAATAATGTTTACATCCGGGTGATTTTTGATCAATTTGGCGAAGCTTTGTACAAAGCCGGTGCATATGTGCTGGACGAACTAGAACTGAAAATATGTCTGCATTTGGATTTTACAGTGTCCAAGTGCTAGTAATGTACAGATTTGCCGAGGATAAATTAGTTGGTCTATGGTACCACGCGGTGGTAACTTGATTATCTCCCCCTGACTAATTATCTGAACATTGTTATGGTGTTGGCTGACTATACCAGTGCGTATACTGTTATAGCTTCGGTTTAAACTACAGACTATCCGAAATTCTGATTTAGGATGTGTAGCTTTGAGTATTGCTAGCTTTGGTTGCAGATGCAATACCAAAGATCACTATGAAAAGTTTTTTATTTTTAAAAAACTTCTAGGACCTGAGTTGAATTTGGTTTTGGTTGGTAGAATAAATGAAAATGTAGCCTTGGCTTCAAATTTTGTAAGTTAAAGTGTAAGATTATATTACCTGCGTGACTGATGCTTGTTGTGACTACCATTTTCAGGACCCCCTACTCATGCATTGCTTGAAGACGTTTTTTGAATGGATGCTCGCTAATACAGATGTGCTAGACGTTTTTTTAATATATAAATTAGAGCACTAAATAAATCCCCAGTCATCATGTGAATCATGTTTTATATGTGATTGTTTAACTGGACCGCACCGGTGGTACAGAAATTTAAAAATCGTTAGAGATAAACGTCCATCGGAGAGACTAATCTGATCGTCAGTCTCGAGCACTCTGCGTGAACTGATAATACAGTTGAGGACACAGTGCACGCATGCCATTGTTCATCTCTTTTCCGGCTGGTCTCCTCAAAGCACTATACGTGCTCGACACATACGTGGGCTAGCTGTGCGAGGTGACAACTGATGGAAGCGCTGCTCCCAAAAACTTTTTTCGTCCAGATGATGACGGTGCTTTCCCGCCGGGCCACGCCGGGCAGTTAGGCCAACTCCAACGCACGACTCTAAACGGACGTCCGTTTTGTCCGGATTCTATCCGTTTGGGTAGGGTAAAGGGGTCATGTTCGGGTCTTTTCTGGGATGCGCCGGCCGTGCGCCCAACGCACGGCCGCATCTCGTCCGCATACAATTTTTTTGCAAAACACTTCATCATTGATTTTTGATACATGGAAGCACATCATCAAATTTTGACTAGAATAGCAAGACCAAAGAACACAACAACCACAAGAAGACATTTTAGAAGATAGCCAACTTCCATAACTGCTCGCGTAAGTTGGATTAGTGCCTTCTCAATGCATTCATTGTTGATCTGCGGAGGCTCGATCTTGCGTGCTTCTTTCTTCTTCGAGTGTAAAGAAGTAGATGTTGCTTACTCGCATCTAGTCCCATGTCTAGCCTCTGTTCTAACAACAAGTGCACTAGTCTCATCTCTAGCCTCTATGCTAGCTAAAAGTGCACGAACATCTACTAAATTGCACTCTATCAATATATCGATGTACTCTTCTTCCCAATACCAAAATTTGCATCCATTCTACACAATAAAATTTTTAGTTAGCACAACTAGTCAAATCCGAGAGAACAACCGAAGCTAAAGTAGCACATACCCCATCGGTTGAGCACTTAATGAACACCCATCCGGGATGTTCCGGCGTTGTAGACACGTGGCGCAAGACCTTCTTTGGGCAGTCGTCGCACTTAATGAGTGGCAACGGTGCGCCGACGAGCTTTTGGGCCAGCACCGAGCCCGGCCGACCGCCGTTCATGTATCTCCCGGCTGACCGCCGACGGTGTAGATCCGAGCGGCTAGAGGCGGAGTCAGTACCTGCATGCGGCCTTGCGGCCTTGCCGGGGCCTTCCGGCCCGGTGCCCGGCCAGTCCATGGCACGGCGCGGCCTCCCACAGCGGGGCGAGCTCAAGCCCGACCGGATCCACTCCAAATCCGGCCGCAGGGTGCGCAAATCAGGTGGCCGTGGTTGGGTAGCTCGGGGACGTCGAGGAAAAGGGGGTTGGGCGAGCGTGCGTCCGAGCTACACAGTTGCAATGGCAGCGGCGGCGGCGGCGAGGGGCAAGAGTGGAGGGGGCGCGGCTCGAGGGGGGAGGGGGCGGATAGAAAAAGGGATGCCTGTGCCACCGACGGGCGGGCCAGGGGAGGAAAAGCGCACACGGCCGCCCGTCCGCGCGCTGTCCGTTTCACCTCAAAAGTGGCCCAAACTTGGGCCAGAGATGGGTCGAAAGCGGACATAAAACGGACAAAAGTCCGTTTGCGCCCGCGCGCTGGCCCGTCTGGTATGTCCGTTTTACCCCAAACGGAAGCACCCGGACAGGATAGGGTCGCGCGCTGGAGTTGGCCTTAGGTGACAAGAATGCCAAACGTGCAATGAGCATGGCCCTGCCCACTAGGTAGTGTTAAGTATCAGCCCCCGTGTCGCCCTCCCAGGCGACACGGGAGGCGATTCAGATCGGCCGCCACAGGGCTCCGCCTCCTACCTAACCCCTCGCCGTAGCCGGTCGGAGCCGCTGGGCAAAGCCCCACGCGGCATACGGCGGCGGCGGGGCTTCTCTTCTTTGCTCCTTCCGAGGTCGTCTAGTTATCCTCCCCAAGTGAGTCAACGTCTGCTGGCTATTCTCCGTCAACCGTCAGGCACCGAAGGAGCTCCAATCTAGTGGAGTCCTAGCCAGGAGGGTCGCGGCAGCCTCCAGCCCGCCAGCCTCCCACCTGCGCCTTGTGATTTCGTCCACCCAGATCTGAGCGGGTCCAGATGGGGAGCTGGTGAGGGCTGGTCCTCTCGCCGATCAAACCATCACCCGTGAGGCAGGGGGCATGGAGAGCGACTTCCCATGCTCAGTTTGGGGTCGGTGATGGGCGCCCATGTCAAGTCCTTGCTCAGAACAATGACCGTTGGATTTGGCTGCAGCGGCATCTTCCCGTACGGCAGCTGACGGCTTGTGTAGCACCGAGGCGGCGGGCGGCTGGCAGCGGCTGTCGGGTCGGACGTCAGTGGGGTATGATTTCCTGGATCCGGCTTCTCCATCTCCGGTGGCTATGATGGCAACGGATTGCAATGGCGGACCTGCTGCTGATTGTGGTTGCCACAAAAAGATCTTCGTGAGAGTTCCCTTCTCCAGATCCGGTGGTTGTCTTCGACGGCGTGATGCAATCTACAGACGGCTTGACGCAAAGGGTATGGTTGTGCAGTAGCGGCGGTTGGTTCTAGCCAGCGCATGTAGCTGTTGGGATCGCGGAAAGTGGTGGCGACAAACACATGATTAACTTCGACGAGCTCCGGGGTGAAAACCTAGGTTTGACCAAAGTTGGTTATAACTGACAATGGCGACTTTTTGTCATTTCCTTGTTGAAGGCATTGTTCGGATATGCTTGGACTGGTTCTGCGGGTGAAAACCTAAAATCTAGCCTTTGGTGGTTGGATGCGGTGACGGTGGTGCTTGATCGTCGCTCCCTTCTTGAGGGCGTTGCTGTTGAAGAACCCCGTTGTTCTTGTGGTGTCATGAGATGGTTGGTGTGGATATGGCCATAACTGTAGTTTGACGATTGCGGATTTGATCACTTTGGGATTTTTTTTGTTTTCCACGCTTAGGCATGGCTTTGGTCTTATATGGCTTTGCTATTGGCCAACGTGTTTTTTTATTTGAGTGCGTACGTTCGGTGTCGATTGTGTGCATGCTAACTATGCAGAGGCCGGGTGTGTGCTCATTGTGTTTGTATCCTTTAGAGCAACACCAACGCGCCGACCCATTTCGTCCACGCGCGTCCGTTTGGGTCGCGGCGGACAGAAAAGTCGGCCCAACGCGTTGACCCAAATGGACGCGCGTCCGCTTTTCGTCCGCCTGCCGAACCATTCGCGGCCCAATTTTGAGCCTCATTTGAGTCCGCGTAGACACGAGATAGATGCGCGCGGCGCGCGCCAACTACTCATCCTGGCCCGCCAGTCGGTGGCAAAGCATCCACCAATTTCCTTCACTTTCCCAAAAACCCTCCTGCCCGCGCTCCCGGCCGCTCACCATGGACGACGCCCTCGATGCCGCCGCCGGCCTCGCCTTCCTCGCCTCGTCCGGCATCACCTCTGTCGCCTTCGGCAAAGGCAAGCCCCGCGCCCCCTGCAAGACCGTCGCGCTGCCAAAGAAAAAGAAGCAGCTGATGCCCGAGGAGCGGTCCGCGGAGTTGGCGAAGAGGAAGAGCCGGAGGCACGCGGCGGACGCAAGGGAAGAAGCAGCGGCGGCCGCCGCCGCACAGCAGGAGGACACCAACACCCGCGTCGTGGTGGCAATGAGGGAGGCCCTGATCTACCTAGGGTTAAACCCTGGCCAGCACGGGCTCGTCAACGCCGTCGTGGCCGCTGCCAGCACCGGCTCGTCTGCGTTTCCTCGGATGGTGCTGCCAGAGTCGCCCGGCGCGTCGGTGACGCACCCGATTCCCGGCTTCCACGTCTACCCGCAAGCCTCCTGACTCTCCGGAGAATGTTCCCCGGTGGCCGGTGCCGCGTCATCCGGCGGGACCAGGAAATGCGCGCGGGAGATGCCAGCCGACGTGCTCACCGGTGCCCGCCAGACGACCGGCAACGACGTCACGGCTAACCGTTTCATGTAGAGCATCATCTTCGAGGGTGGTGCAGCAGCCGCTAGCGCCCTGGCGGTGCCGCCACGGCTGGTTACGATCCCGACGAGACCCAAAGCCGGGACGACCGAGGGCCGTTCACGCCGGCGACCTATGATCAAGCTGGCATGCACGACGCCTTCATGCAAGATCAGGTCGGTCTGGACCTGGACGGCTTCCCGCTCGACCACGAGTTTCCGGAGGACTACGGCCTCAAGGAAGAGATGAGTTGGACATCGACGGGGAGCCCTTGTTCGAGGACGAGCTCGCCAACCAAGCCACCGGGGCGAAGCTGAAGCGCAAGAGCAAGCGGACAAAGGCATACACAACGGCCGAGGACAAGCTCCTTTGTGAGTGTTGGAGGGACATTGGGCAAGACCCCAAGGTGGGTGCCGAACAAAAGGCATCAACCTTTTGGATTCGTGTCCACCGTGAGTTCCATGAACGCAAGAAGTTTGCGTCGTACCAAATGCATAGCACGCACGGGTGGGTGTCCATTTCGAAGCGATGGAGGGTGATCCAACAAGAGTGCAACAAGTTTTGTGGCACTCTTGAGAGCATCAAGACACGCCCCGTGAGCGGCATCAACATGCAAGACATGGTATGCATGTGCCCCTCTATATTTTCATTCTGTTTATGCTTGCATGTCCATTTGCATATCCATTTGCCCATATGCTTGCATGTCCATTTGCATATCCATTTGCCCATATGCTTGCATGCTTTGGATTTGTAGGCATTCCAAGCTTTGGAGGCATTCAAGGACCAACATGAAGGCAAGTCCTTCAACCTCTCCCATTGTTGGAGGGTCATCATCGGGAAGGAGAAGTTCAAGGCGCAATATGCCGCCCTCATAGTGCGTGGGGGGAAGAAAGCCGTGGAGGAGGTTGGGGAGGGCGAGAAGCCATGGCCGCGGGGGAAGACCAACTCCAAGAAGGAGGACAAGCGGGATGCGGCGTCCATTGCCTTGATCGCTACCGTGGAGGGCATGATGACCCAGAAGGACTCAAGGGAGGAGAAGCGCCGACAAGACAATGAAGAGCAAATGAACGCCTTCATGGAGATCCAAAGGAGGAGGCTTGAGATGGAGGCGGAGAAGCAAGCCAAGATGTTAGAGATCGAGGCCGCCAATGCCAAGACCAAGGTGAAAGAAGTGGCTCTCGCTAGCATGATGACGGGTGTGGAGATCATGAAGGTGGACCTCAACACCGTGTCGCCGAGGAAGAGGCCGTTGTTCGAGAAGATGCAGACCGACATACTCAAGTTCAACGACGAGTGATCTATGGCGGCATGCACCATCCCTTTCTGTATGCCGGCAAGTGTGCTGGCATGACCACGGCCGAGATGGCGTGGTCGAACTCCCGTCCCTTTTTTGTGTGCTGGCATGTGTGTCGGTCGCTGACAAGTGCACCAGCAAGAACTGTGTGATGGTCTTTTTGGAGGCTGGCATTGTATGCCGGCCGCTGACATGGTGCCGGCATGAACTTTGGGCGCCGGCATGGCCGCTGGCATGATCTACTTTACGCGGACATGAAATGGGTCGCTTGCGTTGGGCGCACGGCCGATAAAAAAAAATAGGGCGGACGCCGAGCGGGCGGCCGACCCAAACAGACGAAAAGCGGAGAAAATCGCCGTCCGTTTGGGTCGGCGCATTGGAGTTGCTCTTAGATGCTTCATTTTGAGTTAATAAAATCCATCCTTTATCGAAAAAAGTATCTCAACTAGCTCTTGTTAAAATAACAGTTTACCCTATGACAGACTTCATTAGCGAGCTCAAGTATCTCGGCTGGGTGGATTTTCTAGCGTGAGAAGACTCTAGCGACTGAGCGGGCGAAAAAGGCGATTCTGAAATCGCTAAGGTCGCGTGCGGGGGCCCTGCGGGAGAGATGGCGTTGGCCGCCGGCGTGCACGCCCGGGCTCGCCGCCACTGCCACGCCGTCCCCGACCTGGATCCCACGGCCGGCGCCCTTCCGGTGGGCCGATGTGGCCGACGATGCCTCCGATGAGGACGGACGTGTCGAGGTCCTGGTTTCCCTGGCGCTCCCGGAGTTCGGCGAATTCCTCGCCTTGGCGCTAGCTGCGCGAGCCCGTGGGGGTCGGCGTTGTGATGCTTGCTCACCAGGGACAGCTGTGGAGGAGCTGCCCCGGACGGCTCGCGTGGCCGGCCTCGTTTCCGGTGTTGGTAGGGCGCATGTCCTTCTGCAGAGCTCGTTGCAGGCGGGGGAGAGGCATCTTCCTGTTGGCCGGCGTGGCGCCGTGGCGCCTGACGCCGTCTCGCCGCGGCGCGTCGTGGTTCCCGGACCGCCGCCGCCGCCAGGTGCACTAGGTCGTGTGGGAGAAGACGATCCCTCCTCGTGGACCGGGCCGGCTAGGGCGGCGCTGCTCCGTGGGCCGGCGGCTGCTTCTCGCGTTGGCCGGGCTGTTGGAGAGCGTGTGACCTTGGGCCCATTTCGACCTGTCCTCTCGCCTGGGGCCCAACTAGGACTGGACCGGGCCGAGCGCGACTGGGCCCTTGCCCCTGCGGATCCGGCCCGCTGGCTCTGGGTCCGTCGCGGGGCTGTTGACGGGTCGTCGGGTGCGGCTGCGTCTAGGGCAGACCTGGCCCGTTTTAGATCCGCGGCTAGAACCGTTCCCCGCATCGTGCCGCCATCCTCGATTCCCCTCGCATCCCTGACCTCTCCTCCGCCGCCGTCCCGCCACCGCTCGCTACCTCGCTCCTACGCCGCTGCCTTGCAGATGCCGCGCCTCGAAGGAGATGCGGAACCTCGCCCCAAGTGCGCTCTGGATGTGCCCGAGACCTCGTGCCTCCCTCGCGGCCCGTCGCCGTCGGCTGGTTCAGATGCCCGGCGTGGCGCGGATGACCGCCGTCTGGCCCCACGGGAGGATTGGGTGGCCAACCGGCGGGCTCCTGGGGCCGCCACCTACCGTACGCTGCCAACTCGTGGTCTTCAGTCAGGTCAGCGCGGCCGAGAGGATGGCCGTGACCCGAGGCTCCCTCTGCCTGGTTCTGCCAGTGCGCGCCGGCGGGAGGAGGCGGCCAGGACCTGCAGAGCGAAGATGACATGCGGGCCAAGTTGGAGCACTGCCCCTTGCCAGCCCTTGACGGTTACCGCAGCCAGCATGGACCTGGAAGGGATCGGGGGGTGGCTCCTCGTGATGCGGGCCGCCACCATTACCACTCGGAGGGCCGCGGCCGATCGGAAGAGTGGCCGCCGAGCCGTGCAGACTCTCAGGATTGGCGGCGGTCGGCGTCCCGCTCCCCTCGGCATTCACCTCCCCGCCATGGCGCCGAGGCTTCGGGGCCCTCTGCTCCTGCGCTGAAGAGAAAGAAACACAAGAAGAAGAAGCAATCTGGTGTTGTGGGTGGCCTCGTTGCGGGTGACGGGCCGGCCACGATGGACTGTGGAGCGCCCGCCATCGGACCGGTGCAGGAGGCACCGGTGCAGCCACCGGCTCGCGTCGGTCGGCCCCGAACCCGCGAGGAGACGATGTGCATCAACTGCGGCTGTGCCGGACACTTCCGGTCTGAGTGCCTGGCTCCACCTCGTTGCCCCACCACGCTTGCCTATCTGGGGTATGGGGTGGTCGATGGCAGCTTCTACTACGTGAATGCGGTCCTACCGGACGCGCCGGTCGGGCCACACCTTGCGATGATCACCGTCGTGCTAGGTCAGGAGCTGGCTTCTGTGGTTGCGGTCACCGCGGAGGTCATCCGGGCAGAGTTGTCTGCGTACAATGGAGACTACAGGGACAGCGACTTCTCTTGGGTGGTCACGGAGACGGCCCCGTTGGTCTTCTCTATACCCTTCCCGTCGGCTGAGATGCTCAACGTCTGCACCAGAGATACCGTCAAATGCCCGATTAACAAGTTCATGATCTCCGTTCAGAAGGCCAAGGCAGAGCCTGAGGCGATTCCACCAATGGCTCAGGTGTGGTTGTACATCTACGGGCTCCCAGAGGGGGGCAAGTGTGCACACATCGTGAAGGCCGTGTCTGAGCCGGTGGGCAAGCTTCTCTCGATCGACTCGGCCTCCCTCGAGGGCGATGGGCCGGCGCGCATCGAGGTCCCGTGCCAGTACCCTGACGACACTGATGGCCTCTCCCTGGTCTTCTACTTTGGTAAGACTAGGGGGTGCGCCTCACGTACGAGCTGGACCTGGGGACTCTGGAGGGGCCTGGTGGTGGCGCGCCACCGTCGCCGCCTTCGGCGCTGCCGGCCTCTGGACCGGGCGGGGGTGGTGATCTGTCCGAGGACAGCTTCACGGACTCGGGCAGCCGGCCTGCGCCCCCAGCACAGGCGTCGCATCGTCACGGCACCTCGACGGTCGGGAAGGAGCTGGCCCCTGCTGATGAGACGGGATCTTCGCCAGTCTCGGTGTCTGACTCCGACTCCCGGAGTGCGGGGATGGACGTCTGCCCTCCGTCATCTCCGCATTCTCCTGGGGTGGTGTGCTACACCCGCTCGCCGGGTCCCCCCTACACCAGCCTTGGGGTCCCTAGCGATCCTGCTAGTCACTCCGGTGATGTCTGGCCTGGGTGGGGGCACGGCTGACCCCGACTTCCCCGTGGTTGGTCCTGCGACCGTCTCCTCCACCTCCCCTGCGATAGCGGCCAGGCAGAGCGCTCGCCTGAGCCGACACCGGTTCCTTGCGGATGGGCGGGTGCCGACGATCTCGGAGATGGTGGCCATGCTGGCGGCCGCTCGCGAACTTACCCCAAGTATGATTCCATCCTCATCTGGTCCATCCGGTTCTGGTTTCCTTTTCTCGGTTCTCGACTCAATGCCTCTTGCACACCTTGGAGATGTAGCAGAAGATTGCGATATTTTGTTCCACGGAGAAAAGGGGCCCCGTCTGGACCAGATATCCGCCATTTGTGCAAAAGAGCGGTTGGACGGGGCCCTTGATGAGGCCCGTGCTCGAGCTGAGCATGTGTCCTCGGATGACACGGTTCCTCACATCCCCGGGCATGGAGAGTCAGGGGATGGTCCGAGACCCAGCCACCCGCCCCCTGGGGTTGACCCCAACCCAGGGCCTTCAGTAGGAAGGACCCTGCTACTTCTTGAGCTTGCATTATTTTTCCCTTGAAGAGGAAAGGGTGATGCATCAAAGTAGAGATAAGTATTTCCCTCAGTTAAGAACCAAGGTATCAATCCAGTAGGAGGCACAAGCAAGTCTCCAATCTATGCACCTGCACAAACTAACAAACACTTGCACACAACGCGAAAAAGGGGTTGTCAATCCCTTCACGGTCACGAACAAGAGTGATATCTAATAGAGATAGGTATAAAAGATAAATAAAAAAGCAAACTAAAGTAAATATAAATAAATTGCAGCAAGGTATTTTTGGGTTTTTTGGTTTATAGATATGAAAATATATGATGAAAAATAGACCCGGGGGCCATAGGTTTCACTAGAGGCTTCTCTCTTGAAAGAAAACATACGGTGGGTAAACAAATTACTGTTGAGCGATTGATAGAAAAGCGCATAATTATGACGATATCTAAGGCAATGATCATGAATATAGGCATCATGTCCGTGACAAGTAGACCGAAACGATTCTGCATCTACTACTATTACTCCACATATATACCGCTATCCAGAACGCATCTAGAGTATTAAGTTCATAAGAATGGAGTAACGCCTTAAACAAGATGACATGATGTAGAGGGATAAACTCAAGCAATATGATATAAACCCCATCTTTTTATCCTTAATGGCAACAATACAATATGTGCCTCGCTACCCCTTCTGTCACTGGGTGAGGACGCCGCAAGATTGAACCCAAAACTAAGCACCTCTCCCATTGTAAGGAAAACCAATCTAGTTGGCCAAACCAAACCGATAGTTCGAAGAGAAATAAAAAGATATCTTAATCATGCATAAAAGAGTTCAGAGAAGACTCAAATAATATTCATAGATAATCTGATCATAAATCCACAATTCATTGGATCTCAACAAACACACCGCAAAAAAGTATTACATTGAATAGATCTCCAAGAACATCGAGGAGAACATTGTATTGAAGATCAAAGAGAGAGAAGAAGCCATCTAGCTACTAGCTATGGACCCGTAGGTCTGTGGTAAACTACTCACACATCATCGGTAGGGCAGCAAGGTTGATGTAGAGGCCCTCCGTGATCGAATCCCCCTTCGGCAGATCGCCGAAAAAGGCCCCAAGATGGGATCTCATGGGAACAGAGGCTTGCGGTGGCGGAAAAGTATTTTGGTGGACGCTTCTGATGTTTGGGGAATATTTTGGAATTTATAGAGGAGGAATTAGGGTTGAAGGACACCCGAGGGGTCCACAAGCCCTCAGGGCGCGCCTCCCTAGAGGCTTGTGGCCTCCTCGAGACTCTTCTGGCCCTCTCTCCAAGTCACGTAGGTGTCTTCTGGTCCAAGAAAAATCATCGTAAAGTTTTATTCCGTTTGGACTCCGTTTGATATTCCTTTTCTGTAAAACTCAAAAACAAGGAAAAAACAGAAACCAGCACTGGGCTCTAGGTTAATAGGTTAGTCCCAAAAATAATATAAAATAGCATATTAATGCATATAAAACATTCAAAATAGATAATATAATAGAATGGAACAATAAAAACTTATAGATACGTTGGAGACGTATCAAGCATCCCCAAGCTTAATTCCTGCTCGTCCTCGAGTAGGTAAATGATAAAAACAGAATTTTTCATGTGGAATGCTACCTAACATATTTATCAATGTAATCTTCTTTATTGTGGCAAGAATATTCAGATCCATAAGATTCAAAACAAAAATTTAATATTGACATAAAAAACAATAATACTTCAAGCATACTAATAAAGCAATCATGTCTTCTAAAAAAACATGGCCAAAGAAAGTTATCCCTACAAAATCATATAGTCTGGCTATGCTCCATCTTCATCACACAAAGTATTTCATCATGCACAACCCCGATGACAAGCCAAGCAATTGTTTCATACTTTTGATGTTCTCAAACTTTTTCAACTTTCACGCAATACATGAGCGTGAGCCATGGATATAACACTATAGGTGGAATAGAATATGGTGGTTGTGGAGAAGACAGAAAGAAGGAGAAAGTCTCACATCAAACTAGGCAAATTAATGGGCTATGGAGATGCCCATCAATTGATATCGATGGAAGTGAGTAGGGATTGCCATGTAATGGATGCACTAGAGCTATAAGTGTATGAATGCTCAAAAAGAAACTAAGTGGGTGTGCATCCAACTTGCTTGCTCACGAAGACCTAGGGCACTTTGAGGAAGCCCATCATTTTAATATACAAGCCAAGTTCTATAATGAAAAATTCTCACTAGTATATGAAAGTGACAAAATAGGAGACTCTCTATCATGATATCATGGAGCTACTTTGAAGCACAAGTGCGGAAAAATGATAGTAACATTGTGCCTTCTCTCATTTTCTCTCTCTATCTTTTTTTTATTTGGGCTTCTTTGGCCTCTTTTTTTTTGTAAATTCCGGAGATTCATCCCAACTTGTGAGGGAATCATAGCTTCCATCATCCTTTCCTCACATGGGACAATGCTCTAATAATGATGATCATCGCACTTTTATTTACTTACAACTCAAGAATTACAACTATTGGGAAACGTTGCATGGAAAGAAAAAAATTCTACGCACACGCAAGATCTATCTATGGAGATGCATAGCTACGAGAGGGGAGAGCATCTTCATACCCTTGAAGATCGCTAAGCGGAAGCGTTTATCAACGTGGTTGATGTAGTCGTACACCTTCACGATCTGTCCCGATCAAGTACCGAACGTACGTCACCTCCGCGTTCAGCACACGTTCAACTCGATGACGTCCTCGCCTTCTTGATCCAGCAAGAGGGGCAAAGTAGTAGATGAGTTCCGTCAGCACGACGGCGTAGTGACGGTGTTGGTGAAGAACAATCTCCGCAGGGCTTCGCCAAGCACAACGGAAACTATGACGGAGGATAAACTAGAGGGACGGGGTTGCCGGCACACGGCTTGGTGTATCTTGATGTGTCTTGGGTGCTAGCCCTGCCCCTCTATTTATATGATGAGCCTTGGGGTCGAAACTTGGAGTAAAAGCCTCCTCAAAGTCGGTTTTGCCCGAAAGGCAAGAGTCCTTCTCGGACTCCAGGACTAGACGCCAGGGTTCCCGGCGTCTGGACCCAGACGCCAGGGTCCCTGGCGTCTGGCCCCTGGTCTCCGCAAAACTTCCTTTTGCGCTTTCCAAAAACCTCGTGGGCTTTCCCCTTTGGCCCAAATAAAGTGTCCTCGCACCAGAACATTTCGGGAAACATCTGAAACCCCTTCCGGTGAATTTCGGAACCCTTCCGAAGACCAAACACTATTATCCCATATATCAATCTTTAGCTCCAGACCATTCCGGAGCTCCTCGTCATGTCTGTGATCTCATCCGGGACTCCGAACAACATTCGGTCACCAACATACATAACTCATATAATACTATATCGTCAACGAACGTTAAGCATGCGGACCCTACGGGTTCGAGAACTATGTAGACATGACCGAGACACCTTTCCGGTCAATAACCAATAGCGGAACCTGGACGCCCATACTGGTTCCTACATATTCTACGAAGATCTTTATCGGTCGAACCTTATGACAACATACATAATTCTTCCCTTTGTCCATCGGTATGTTACTTGCCCGAGATTCGATCGTCGGTATCTTCATACCTAGTTCAATCTCGTTACCGGCAAGTCTCTTCACTCATTCCATAACACATCACCTCGTAACTAACTCCTTAGTCATTTGCTTGCAAGCTTATGATGTGTATTACCGAGAGGGCCCAGAGATATCTCTCTGATACTCGGAGTGACAAATCCTAATCTCGATCTATGCCAACTCAACAAACACCTTCGGAGATACCTGTAGAGCATTTTTATGATTACCCGGTTATGTTGTGGCGTTTGATAGCACACAAGGTATTCCTCCGGTATCCGGGAGTTGCATAACCTCATAGTCGAAGGAATATGTATTTGACATGAAGAAAGCAATAGCAATAAACTGAATGATCATTATGCTAAGCTAATGGATGGGTCTTGTCCATCACATCATTCTCCTAATTATGTGATCCCGTTATCAAATGACAACACGTGTCTATGGTTAGGAAACCTTAACCATCTTTGATCAATGAGCTAGTCTAGTAGAGGCTTACTAGGGACACGGTATTTGTTTATGTATTCACACATGTATTTAAGTTTCCGATCAATACAATTCTAGCATGAATGATAAACCTTTATCATGAATAAGGAAATATAAAATAACAACTTTATTATTGCCTCTAGGGCATATTTCCTTCAGTCTCCCACTTGCACTAGAGTCAATAATCTAGATTACATTGTAATGAATCTAACACCCATGGAGTCTTGGTGTTGATCATGTTTTGCTCGCGAAAGAGGCTTAGTCAATGGGTCTGCCACATTCTGATCCGTGTGTATTTTGCAAATCTCTATGTCTCCATCCTTGACCTTTTCACGAATGGAGTTGAAGCGTCCCCTTATGTGTTTGGTTCTCTTGTGAAACCTGGATTCCTTCGCCAAGGCAATTGCTCCAGTGTTGTCACAAAAGATTTTCATTGGACCCGATGCACTAGGTATTACACCCAGACCAGATATGAACTCCTTCATCTAGACTCCTTCATGTGCTGCTTTCGAAGCAGCTATGTACTCCGCTTCACACGTAGATCCCGCCACGACGCTTTGCTTGGAACTGCACCTACTGACAGCTCCACCATTCAATATAAATACGTATCCGGTTTGTGACTTAGAGTCATCCGGATCAGTGTCGAAGCTAGCATCGACGTAACCATTTACGATGAGCTCTTCGTCACCACCATAAACGAGAAACATATCCTTGGTCCTTTTCAGGTACTTTAGGATGTTCTTGACCGCTGTCTAGTGATCCACTCCTGGATTACTTTGGTACCTCCTTGCCAGACTTATGGCAAGGCACACATCAGGTCTGGTACGCAGCATAGCATACATGATAGAACCTATGGCTGAGGCATAGGGAATGACTTTCATTTTCTCTCTATCTTCTGCAGTGGTCGGGCTTTGAGTCTGACTCAACTTCACACCTTGTAACACAGGCAAGAACCCTTTCTTTGACTGATCCATTTTGAACTTCTTCAAAACTTTATCAAGGTATGTGCTTTGTGAAAGTCCTATTAAGCGTTTTGATCTATCTCTATAGATCTTGATGCCCAATATATAAGCAGCTTCACTGAGGTCTTTCATTGAAAAATTCTTATTCAAATATTCTTTTATGCTATGCAGAAATTCTATATCATTTCCAATCAATAATATGTCATCCACATATAATATCAGAAATGCTACAGAGCTCCCACTCACTTTCTTGTAAATACAGGCTTCACCGTAAGTCTGTATAAAACCATATGCTTTGATCACCTCATCAAAGCGTATATTCCAACTCCGAGATGCTTGCACCAGTCCATAGATGGATCACTGGAGCTTGCACACTTTGTCAGCACCTTTAGGATCGACAAAACCTTCTGGTTGCATCATATACAACTCTTCTTTAAGATATCCATTAAGGAATGTAGTTTTGACGTCCATTTGCCAGATTTCATAATCATAAAATGCGGCAGTTGCTAACATGATTCGGACAGACTTAAGCATCACTACGGGTGAGAAGGTCTCATCGTAGTCAACTCCTTGAACTTGTCGAAAACCTTTTGTGACAAGTCGAGCTTTGTAGACAGTAACATTACCATCAGCGTCAGTCTTCTTCTTGAAGATCCATTTATTCTCTATGGCTTTCTGATCATCGGGAAAATACACCAAAGTCCATACTTTGTTCTCATACATGGATCCTATCTCAGATTTCATGGCCTTAAGCCATCTATCGGAATCTGGGCTCATCATAGCTTCTTCATAGTTCGTAGGTTCGCCTTGATCTAGTAACATGATTTCCAGGACAGGATTACCGTACCACTCTGGTGCGGATCATGCTCTGGTTGACCTACGAAGTTCAGTAGTAACTTGAGCTGAAGTTTCATGATCATCATCATTAGCTTCCTCTATAGTTGGTGTAGGCATCACGGGAACGATTTTCTGTGATGTGCTACTTTCCAATTCGAGAGAAGGTACAATTACCTCATCAAGTTCTACTTTCCTCCCACTCACTTCTTTCGAGAGAAACTCCTTCTCTAGAAAGGACCCATTCTTAGCAACAAAGATCTTGCCTTCGGATCTGTGGTAGAGGTGTACCCAATAGTTTTTTTAGGGTATCCTATGAAGACGCACTTCTCCGATTTAGGTTCGAGCTTATCAGGCTGAAGCCTTTTGACATAAGCATCACATCCCCAAACTTTAAGAAATGACAGCTTAGGTTTCTTGCCAAACCACAGTTCATATGGTGTCGTCTCAATGGATTTAGACGGTGCCCTATTTAACGTGAATGCGGCTATCTCTAATGCATAACCCCAAAACGATAGTGGTAAATCGGTAAGAGACATCATAGATCGCACCATATCTAATAAAGTATGGTTACGATGTTCGGACACATCATTACGCTGTGGTGTTCCAGGTGGCGAGAGTTGTGAAACTATTCCACATTGTTTTAAATGAAGGCCAAACTCGTAACTCAAATATTTGCCTCCGCGATCAGATCGTAGAAACTTTATTTTCTTGTTACGATGATTCTCCACTTCACTCTGAAATTCTTTGAACTTTTCAAATGTTTCAGACTTGTGTTTCATTAAGTAGATATACCCATACCTACACAAATCATCTGTGAAGGTCAGAAAATAACGATACCCGCCGTGTGCTTCAACACTCATCGGACCGCATACATCGGTATGTATTATTTCCAATAAGTCATTAGCTCGCTCCAATGTTCTGGAGAACGGAGTTTTAGTCATCTTGCCCATGAGGCATGGTTTGCAAGTATCAAATGATTCATAATCAAGTGATTCCAAAAGTCCATCTGCATGGAGTTTCTTCATGTGCTTTACACCAATATGACCTAAATGGCAGTGCCACAAATAAGTTGCACTATCATTATCAAATTTGCATCTTTTGGCATCAATATTATGAATATGTGTATCACTACAATCTAGACTCAACATGAATAGACCACTCTTCAAGGGTGCATGACCATAAAAGATATTATTCATATAAATAGAACAACCATTATTCTCTGACTTAAGTGAATAACCGTCTCAAAATAAACAAGATCCAGATATAATGTTCATGCTCAATGCGGGCACCAAATAACAATTATTGATGTCTAAAACTAATCCCGAAGGTAGATGTAGAGGTAGCGTGCCGACGGCGATCACATCGACCTTGGAACCATTCCCGACGCGCATCATCACCTCGTCCTTAGCCAATCTTCATTTATTCCGCAGCTCCTGTTTCGAGTTATAAATATGAGCAACCGAACCAGTATCAAATACCCAGGCGCTGCTACGAGCATTACTAAGGTACACATCAATAACATGTATATCAAATATACCTTTGTTCACTTTGCCATCCTTCTTATCCGCCAAATACTTGGGGCAGTTCCGCTTCCAGTGACTACTCCCTTTGTAGTAGAAGCACTCGGTTTCAGGCTTGGGTCCAGCTTTGGGCTTCTTCCCGGGAGTGGCAACTTGCTTGCCATTCTTCTTGAAGTTCCCTTTCTTTCTCTTGCCCTTTTTCTTGAAACTAGTGGTCTTGTTAACCATCAACACTTGATCCTCCTTCTTGATTTCTACCTCCGCGGCCTTTAGCATTGCGAAGAGCTCGGGAATTGTTTTGTTCATCCCTTGCATATTATAGTTCATCACGAAGCCTTTGTAGCTAGGTGGTAGTGATTGAAGAACTCTATCAATAACACAATCAACTGGAAGATTAACTCCCAGCTGAGTCAAGTGATTATAATACCCAAACATTTTGAGTATGTGTTCACTGACAGAACTGTTCTCCTCCATCTTGCAGCTATAGAACTTGTTGGAGACTTCATATCTCTCAACCCGGGAATTTGCTTGAAATATTAACTTCAACTCTTGGAACATCTCATATCCTCCATGACGTTCAAAACGTCTTTGAAGTCCCGGTTCTAAGCCATAAAGCATGGCACACTGAACTATAGAGTAGTCATCAGATCGAGCTTGCCAGACGTTCATAACATCTGCATCAACTCCTGCAGCAGGCCTGTCACCTAGCAGTGCATCAAGGACATAATTCTTCTGTGCAGCAATGAGGATAATCCTCAAGTTACGGACCCAGTCCGTGTAGTTGCTACCATCATCTTTCAACTTAGCTTTCTCTAGGAACGCATTAAAATTCAGGGGAACGGTAGCATGGGCCATTGATCTACAACATAGATATGCAAATACTATCAGGACTAAGTTCATGATAAATTAAGTTCAATTAATCAAATTACTAATGAACTCCCACTTAAATAAACATCCCTCAAGTTATCTAAGTGATACATGATCCAAATCAACTAACCCATGTCCGATCATCACGTGAGATGGGGTAGTTTTCAATGGTGAACATCTCTATGTTGATCATATCTACTATATGACTCATGTTCGACCTTTCGCTCTCCAGTGTTCCGAGACCATGTCTGTACATGCTAGGCTCGTCAAGTTTAACCCAAGTATTCTGCATGTGCAAAACTGTCTTACACCCATTGTATGTGAACGTAGAGTCTATCACACCCGATCATCACGTGGTGCTTCGAAACGACAAACTTTGGCAACGGTGCATACTCGGGGAGAACACTTTCTATCTTGAAATTTAGTGAAGGGATCATCTTATAATGCTACCGCCGTTCTAAGAAAAATTAGATGCATAAAGGATAAACATCACATGCAATCAAAATATGTGACATGATATGGCCATCATCATCTTGTGCTTTTGATCTCCAAAGCATCGTCATGATCTCCATCATCACCGGCTCGACACCTTGATCTCCATCGTTGTGTCATGGTCGTCTCACCAACTATTGCTTCTACAACTATTGCTAATGCATAGCGATAAAGTAAAGCAATTACATGGTGCTTGCATTTCATACAATAATTAAGAGACAACCATTAGGCTCCTGCCAGTTGCCGATAAATTACAAAACATGACCATCTCATACAATAACATATATCACATCATGTCTTGACCATATCACAACACAGCATACCCTGCAAAAACAAGTTAGACGTCCTCTAGTTTGTTGTTTGCAAGTTTTACGTGGCAGCTACGGGTTTCTAGCAAGAACTGTTCTTACCTACGCAAAAACCACAATGGTGATTTATCAAGTTTGATGTTTTAACCTTCTTCAAGGACTGGCCGTAGTCAAATTCGATTCAACTAAAGTAGGAGAAACAAACACCCGCCAGCCGCCTTTATGCAAAACTAGTTGCATGTCAGTCGGTGGAACCGGTCTCATGTGTGTGGACATGTAAGGTTGGTCTGGGCCGCTTCATCCCACAATACCGCCGAATCAAAATAAGACGTTGGTGGTAAGCAGTATGACTATCACCGCCCACTACTCTTTGTGTTCTACTCGTGCATATCATCTACGCATAGACCTGGCTCGGATGCCACTGTTGGGAAACGTTGCATGGAAAACAATTTTTTTTTCTACACACACACAAGATCTATCCACGGAGATGCATAGCTACGAGAGGGGAGAGCATCTTCATACCCTTGAAGATTGCTAAGCGGAAGCGTTTATCAATGTGGTTGATGTAGTCGTACACCTTCACGATCCGTCCCGATCAAGTACCGAACGTACGGCACCTCCGCGTTCAACACACGTTCAGCTCGATGACGTCCTCGCCTTCTTGATCCAGCAAGAGGGGCGAAGTAGTAGATGAGTTCGAGCAGCACGACGGCGTAGTGACGGTGTTGGTGAAGAACAATCTCCGCAGGGCTTCGCCAAGCACAACGGAAACTATGACGGAGGATAAACTAGACGGTGTCGGTGTTCTGGGAACCAGGGTACCCAGACTTGCCTGCCTGCGGCCCATGGCGTGGCTTCATCGATGGCCTGGTATGGCCCATCTACAAGACTAGCAAGACAAGACCCTCGCGAGGGGCCAAGCCTCGCGAGGCGGACGACACCAAGACCTCCTGAGGGAGCGGCCTCCCCAGGCTGCTCCTGAGGAGCAGAGATTCCTATGCAGGTGCCCAACCTCCTGAGGTTGTGATGACGCAAGCCATGACGACCAAGGCCAGGTGGGCGCCAGCGGGCGCAGAGAAGATAGTTTCCTCTTTGGTGCTAAGGAAGCAAGCACAGGCGTGGGTTCCCGAGGACTCAGGCAAAGGTTTCCATTCCAGTGCAACGAGACCAAGGCCACCAGGATGGATGTCATCGCCGAGCCCACCGCAGCGTCACAACCAAAAGCTTTGCAGGCGAAGACCACCTTTCGTCAGGATAAGATGTACAACTTGTCCCCTTTCAAATTGGCCGTTGTGGGATCCCTTCCCGCCTACATTTTGGGGGAAGAGGACCAAGGCCACTATAAGTATAGGTTAGCCACCACCATTCAGGGGGATCCGAACCTCTCGACTCATCCCCTCACCAGAGCAGACCTCACGAGGTTGTTCATCCCTTGTACTTGTTTATCCTCAGCCCCTCGTGAGGCAAATCCACCACAAAGCAGGAGTAGGGTCTTACACCGCAAGGTGGCCCGAACCTGGGTAAACTGCCGAGTCCATCTTCTTCCTTGTTCATCGAGCTAGGCAGTAGGATGACGAGTTGGTTGGCTGGATAGGTTGAGTTCTTCACACACGCCCCAGAGTTCGAAGCTTTCTTGGGTCTCCGGAGCCCTGAATCCGACATTTGGCGCGCCAGGTAGGGGCGTGTCGAAGCCTCTCTTCCACCGTTCGCTCCGCCGCCGTTCCGTCGTTCCTATGGCCGACGCTCGCCGTGTTCGTGCCGAGTGTCGGGCCGCTCGCGTCGCTGAGATGGCGCCCGTGGGCAACGCCGCCACCGACCCTGCTGCTCGTGAACAGCAGGACTCGTCGCTGCCACCGTCCGTGCGGCGCGACGGCCGCACCGCGACCCCATCACACACTCCGGCCGCGACATCATCTTCTCACGTTCGTCGCAGGCCGGCGAACGCACAGGCTGCGCTGCTCATGGCGCGTGAGCTCCTGCGCTATCGTCCGGCCAACGACCTCTACGACGACTGGCTCGCCTGCATCGCCGAGCTCGTCAACGCCGCCGGTGAGGCCCCTGCGCCGTCCCGTTCGCCTCATCCCCCGTCGTCCCTGGCGGGCGACATGGCTCACGGCGCGCCTCCTCCTCCTCCTCTGCACGGCGTGGACCCCGAACCCAGGCGTGAGACACCCCAGCGCGACCCGCCGCGCAGAGCGCTGGCGCGCGATGAAGAAAGCTGCCAAGTGGTGCAGCGGCCCCAAGGAGAGGCGTGCGCGCTCCCAGCGCCGCCGCGTCAAGACCGCGCGCCGCCAGAGGCGGTGGCACGGGCGCCAAGACCAAGCTCCTCCCATGCGACCGGCCCCTGTGAGTGCGGCAGGCTGCCGTGCTTTCACCCTGGAGCTGCGCCGTGTCGTCTGGCCCGGCAAGTTCAAGCTGGATCTGCCTCCACGCTACGACGTCATCCCCGACCCCGCCGAGTTCCTCCAGCTCTACGAGCTAAGCATCGAGGCGGCAAACGGCAACGAGAAGGTCATGGCAAACTGGTTCCCCATGGCCCTCAAGGACGGCGCGCGCTCTTGGCTCCTGAATCTCCCGGTGGGGTCAATCTCCTCCTGGGACGAGCTCTGCGAGCGCTTCATCGCCAACTTCCAGGGCACTCGCGACCGCGCTCCTGCAGCGGGCGACCTGCGGCGCATAAAGCAGCAGCCGGGCGAGACCTTGCACAAGTACATACAGCGCTTCACAAATGTCCACCTCAAGATCCCGAAGGTGTCGGACGAGGCCATCATTTTGGCGTTCTCAGAGGGCGTCTGATGTCTACTACGCAACTTTATTCTTGTAGACTCGTGTTGGGCCTCCAAGTGCAGAGTTTTGTAGGATAGTAGCAATTTTTCCTCAAGTGGATGATCTAAGGTTTATCAATCCGTGGGAGGTGTAGGATGAAGATGGTCTCTCTCAAACAACCCTTCAACCAAATAACAAAAAGTCTCTTGTGTCCCCAACACACCAAATACAATGGTAATTTGTATAGGTGCACTAGTTCGGCGAAGAGATGGTAATAAAAGCGTAGTAATGATAGTACATATTGATTTTTGTAATAGGAACAATAAAAAACAGCAAGGTAGCAATTGATAAAACGGAGCACAAACGGTATTGCAATGCTTGAAAATGAGGCCTAGGGTCCATACTTTCGCTAGTGCAATCTCTCAACAATGCTAGTCTAATTGGATCATATAACCATCCCTCAAAGTGCGATGAAGAATCACTCCAAAGTTCTTATCTAGCGGAGAACATAAGAAGAAATTGTTTGTAGCTATTCTTTCCGATCGATCTATCCAAGAGTTCGTACTAAAATAACACCAAGTTATTCTTTCCGATCGATCTATCAAGAGTTCGTACTAAAATAACACCAAGTTATTCTTTTCGATCGATCTATCAAGAGTTTGTACTAAAATAACACCAAAGCAAATTCTGATTTATAATACTCAATCCAACACAAAGAACCTCAAAGAGTGCCCCAAGATTTCTATCGGAGAAACAAAAGACGAGAACGTGCATCAACCCCTATGCATAGATTACCCCAATGTCACCTCGGGAATCCAAGAGTTGAGTGCCAAAACACATATCAAGTGAATCAATATGATACCCCATTGTCACCACGGGTATTCATAGCAAGACATACATCAAGTGTTCTCAGATCCATAAAAGTATTCAATCCGATAAGAGCGAAATCTCAAAGGGAAAACTCAATTCACAACAAGATAGAGAGGGGAAGACACCATATGATCCAACTATATTAACAAAGCCCGTGATACATCAAGATCATGCCATCTCAAGAACACGAGAGAGAGATTAAACACATAGCTACTGATACAAACCCTCAGCCTCGAGGATGGACTACTCCCTCCTCATCATGCTGGCCACCGGGATGATGAAGATGGCCACCGGTGATGATTTTCCCCTCCGGCAGGATGCCAAAACGGGGTCTAGATTGGTTTTTCGTGGCTACAGAGGCTTGCGGTGGAGGAACTTCTGATCTAGGGTTACCCCGAGGGTTTTTGGAATATTTGGGAATTTATAGGGCGAAGAGGCGGTGCGGGAGGCCACCGAGGTGGGCACAACCCACCTGGGCGCGCCTCGGCCCCCAGGCGCGCCCTGGTGGGTTGTGCTCTCCTCGGAGCTCCCCTATGGTACTTCTTTGGCCCACAGGGTGTCTTCTGGTCTAGAAAAAATCTCCAAAAAGTTTCGCTGTGTTTGGACTCCGTTTGGTATTGATTTTCTGTGATGTAAAAAACAAGCAAAAAACTGCAACTGGCACTGGGCACTATGTCAATAGGTTAGTCCCAAAAAATGATATAAAGTTGCTATAAAATGATTGTAAAACATCTAAGAATGATAATATAACAACATGAATAATTATAGATACGTTGGAGACGTATCAGCGTCCGGGATGTCAAGATGAAGGAGGAGCTCGCCATTCACGAGGACATGTGTTCAGTTCTGGATATGGTCAACATGGCCGCCAGGTGCGCGAGGGCAGAGGAAGGTTGCCTCTCCCTCCTGGAGCTTCTGGAGGTCGATCCTGAAGACAAGAAGGGCAAGGCCAAGGAGCTAAAGCGCAATGGCCCCGCTGCGCTCGCGGCTGAACTTGATATGAAGCGCGGCTACGACCACGCCGAATCCTCCAGGGGCAGCCGCCCATTCTGCGTCTTCCACAACGTCCACAGCCACAACACCAACGACTGCCAGGAGCTCAGGGCAATCCGCGACGGGCGCCTTGGCCGCCGTCCCGAGCGCAACGATCATGGCTACGGCCGCGGAGGAGGCCGCGGTGGAGGCTGCTGGGACAACCGCGACCCCCGCCAGGACTGGCGCGATCAGCCTCATGAGGACCGCTGGCAGGGCCAGCCTCGCGACGGCCCCTGGCGTGACCAGCCCCGCGAGGACCGCCCCCAGGGCAATGCTGGCCTTCCTCCGCTGCCGCCGCCTCCAAGGAGAAACGATGACAACCGCCAAGATGATGGGGCTGGGGGCTTCCAGGAGCCGCGCGCGATCGCTTGCGTCCTGGGTGGTGCTCAGGCCCCTGCCTCTCATCGCATCTTCAAGAAGTTTGCTCGCGAGGTGAACACGGCCCTCCCCAAGCTCGAGGCGTCACGTCCCCTCAGGTGGTCCAAGTATGCCATCACCTTTGACTCTACGGACCAACTCAAGTGCTTAGCTGCCGCTGGCGCGCTCCCGATGCTCTGCACGCCCACCATCAGCAACGTCCTCATCACCAAAACCCTCATCGATGGTGGCGCGGGGCTCAACGTTCTTTCCGTCAAGACATTTGAGACGCTCCAAGTGCCCTACGACTACCTTCTGCCCACCAAGCCTTTCTCAGGGGTGACCGATGGCTCCATCGTCCCCATAGGGCAGATTCGCCTCCCTGTCACCTTCGGCAAGCGCGACAACTACCACCGAGCTCATTGACTTCGACGTCGCCCACATTCGCCTCCCGTACAATGCCATCCTCGGGTATTCGGCCCTCGCCAAGTTCATGGCAGCGACTCACCACGGCTACAATGTCCTCAAGATTCCAGGAAGTGGTGGTGTCATCACGGTTGCCTGCGACAAGAAGGATGCGGTGTGCTCCCTCGAGCGCGCCTACCAGGCTGCGGCGGTCGAGAACTTAGATGGCGAGGGTGCCATCCTGCCTCCTGAGGCCATCCCTAAGAAGAAGAAGCAGCTCCTCCCCAAGGGCCGCCAGGAGGCTGGGGCGCCTGGCAATCATGCCTCAGGCCCCGCGCCCACTGCTGGGGCACCTCTTCCTCTCGCATAGGAAGGCGCGCCCGGTGCCCCTCTCAGGACGGGCTCGGGAGCTCTTGTCTGGAGGGCCTCTGACCTGACCAGCGTCACGAGGGAGGCGTTTGGGCGCTACGTGGGGGCGTGCTTTGACGCGCGCCTCCGTGAGCAAGGCGCAAGGCGCGAGGCGCCAGGCGCTCAGGGGTTCATCACCAAGGCGATTGAGGAGCTTCAGGAAGCGCGAGCCATGCGTGGCGAGCGTCGCCCCGCACCATCCAGTGCAGCTGCTGCCCCTGACATGGGTAGCGAGCTGCGCGTCTGCGTCAACATCCCAGGCCTCAACAGGGCTGCCTCTCAGGAGCTCTTCTGGCCATCCCGCGTTGGACGGAGTGGGGGCTGCCCCCGCAGCTATGTCTGCTTGCCGTTCAGCCTGCTAGACGCGGCTGCCTCGTACCAACGCTGCATGCAAGGCATCCTAGCATTTCACGAGACCAGGCACCAGGCGGTCCTGGCAGAGGAGGCGCCGGACCCTCGTGAGCCCCCCGGACCTCCGGAGCCTCCCGGGCCTCGGGAGCCGGCTGGCCCGTGAGGAGCGACCTCTACGGCACGTGTCTTCAGCTACTCCAACGCTTCTACAACGACGGTGCGAGGTGACTTTTTGGTTTGTTCAACTGAGGGCGCCTCCCGGGCTGCATCATCCTCAGGCTGCCAGGGCCTGGCCCCGCAGTATGTAATTTTGATTCATGTACCCCGGACCAGTTATGCATTCTCAAGTTATTATGGTGGTTAACGTTACGCCTACTGACTCGTTACCTATGGTGTTGCTTCTCACGATCCACGCGTTGCTGATCTGCCTCTCGCTCGTCCCACAACGGGGGCTTCTGGCACGGCGTCTATGCTCAGGTCCGTCCCTGCAGCATTGATAAATCTAAGAGACCGAGCTCTGGCTCGCGGCCGGCCCCGCACATGCCACCTCACCGGGTCCTTAGTGCCGTCGTCTTCTTGCGGAAAGACCGCGGGCAGGATAGCAAGCGCGGCTGCCTATTGTATTTTATGGCTAACTCGCAGGAACCCCCGGAGGAAGGACCGCAGGTAGCCTCAGGGGCTCAGCCCCTCTCAGGCGCCCTTGTAGGGCATGCCGCTCCTCTCTCGCGCAGATCGCCTGCACGTTAAAGGGGGGGCCCTTGAGCACCGCGCCTCAGGGGCTCCTACCCGCCCTCTAGCCCTCACCCCTGGCCTTGACCACGGCATCGCGACCTGGCATACCAGCGGCGGCTGAGCCTCGCTCGAGAGCCGGGTCCCGAGGACGTACAGCACCCTGACAAGTGGGGGAGATGGAGTCGGTAGGGGCCCTGCAAAAGGAGGGAGCACCGTCGGGAGAAAAGCGCGGCCTACGTCATGCAAGAAACTTGCCCTCGCGGCAAGGAGACCGTGCAGGCTCGCCAAGATAAGTCACCTCACACGTGTGGGCGTGGACCCCATTACCAGCATTTCCGTCTCATGTGATTTCGCTCGTGCAAGGGAAACTTCCCTCTTAATCTTTTGGGAGCTGCTTGCATGCTAAAGGGGACCTCCTGAGCACCGCGCCTCGGGGGCTCTTACCGGACCTCGGGCTGCTCACCTCCTGGCCTTGACCACGGCATCGCGACCTGGCATACCAGCGATGGCTGAAGCTTGCCTGGGGACTGGGTCCTGTCAGCGTAGGGCACTAAGCTACCGTGAGAATAAAAGGGGGGAACCGAGCCCAAGTGAGAGACACAAGCACAACACAAGTTGGGGGCACAAGCATTAAAGCAAAGGTGTCATGGTTTTTACACACCCCCTCGGGGCCCTTCGTAATTTCTGCGCAGGAATGAAACAAAAGGAAAAAGAAGCCTCCCAGGGATCGCGGCCTGGGCAGCGCCGCCCAAGACGCGGGGCTAGCACCGCTCCTCCCCTAGGCCCGGGTGCGGCGACGCAGCGGCTCGTAGCTGTCATCGTCACTCGAGCTTGGTCCGGAGGAAGCGCTTCTGCCACCGAAGGAATCACAGACAAGGCCAAGGGCAAGTTCACCACCGGAGGCCTCGCCGCCTCGCCGGCCCGAAAGGGGGCCGTCGTCCTATTCACCTCCCCTGGGGCAGCACTCCAGGCGTCGGCCATCCTCCCCGAAGACCTTGAAAAAGATCGTCAACGCCCCGTCGTACTCGAAGTGGATGGCATGCCTCCCCTCCGAACTGCAGGCGCGGGCGATCGCGCCCCATCCCCGGGTCATGAAGATGTCGCCGGAGTCGATGGCCTCGACCTCCGCCTCTGAGGCTTGGCTGCAGCAGCCGTCGTGCTGCAACCACAGCTCGACAGGCCCCCTCGGCGGTATCTCCCTCGCTAGGGACCGTGGGAGCCAGATCCACGTGCATGGTGGCATTGCCGCCCACACCACAATCTCATGGGCTATGCCGTCGGCATGGGCCTGCGGGCAAGGTGACCGCCGGCTGTCACTTGCCCTCCCCTACGACTCCGTCCTCCGCGACTTCCATGGCTGCTTCCACGGACGGGGCTGTGCGCGCGAGCATGCATGCTAATGGGGAAACCTGGCAATGCGCGTTCGTGCCAGGGCCGCGCTCGCATAGGCCCTGCGGAGGACTCGCGGGGGCGGCCATGCCTCTTCTTCGGCGGGAGTAGCACCGGTTCTACCTGCGGGGCTTGTCCCTTCTCTGCGGCGGAGAACCTCCTCACTAGCGCCATGGGTGCTTTGGCAAGATGGCGGCGCGGCGAGGAAGAAGAAGGAGCGAGCAGCAAGAAGATGGAGATGGGCTGGGGGCTCCGCCCCCTCTCCCATTTATAGCTGGAGGAAGGCTAACCGCCAGCCTCTCACGCTCCGAGCAATGATGGCCTTTCTGCATGCACCAGGCAGTTGTCAAGTTGGGCAGTTGCCGAGGCAGTGTGGGGAAGTGGAGACGCCCACGTCCCATCAAGCGCAATGCGTCGGCCTGGCCCGCAGGCGAACGGGGCCCGCGGCGCTTCGCCCTTGCCCTTTGGCTTCGCCTCGAAGCCAAGTCCGAGCGCACCTTGGGCCCGGGGGCTACTGTCGGCGTTCTGGGAACCAGGGTACCCAGACTTGCCTGCCTGCGGTCCATGGCGTGGCTTCATCGACGGCCTGGTATGGCCCATCTACAAGACTAGCAAGACAAGACCATCGCGAGGGGCCAAGCCTCGCGAGGCGGACGACACCAAGACCTCCTGAGTTAGCAGCCTTCCCAGGCTGCTCCTGAGGAGCGGAGATTCCTATGCAGTTGCCCAACCTCCTGAGGTTGTGATGACGCAAGCCATAACGACCAAGGCCAGGCGGGCGCCAGCGGGCGCAGAGAAGACAGTTTCCTCTTTGGTGCTAAGGAAGCAAGCACAGGCGTGGGTTCCCGAGGACTTAGGCAAAGGTTTCCATTCCAGTGCAACGAGACCAAGACCACCAGGACGGATGTCATAGCCGAGCCCACCGCAGCGTCACAACCAGAAGCTTTGCAGGCGAAGACCACCTTTCGTCAGGATAAGATGTACTACTTGTCCCCTTTCAAATTGGTCGTTGTGAGATCCCTTCCCGCCTACATTTTGGGGGAAGAGGACCAAGGCCACTATAAGTATAGGTTAGCCACCACCATTGAGGGGGATCCGAACCTCTCGACTCATCCCCTCACCATAGTAGACCTCGCGAGGTTGTTCATCCCTTGTACTTGTTCATCCTCGGCCCCTCGTGAGGAAAATCCACCACAAAGCAGGAGTAGGGTCTTACACCGCAAGGTGGCCCGAACCTGGGTAAACTGCCGAGTCCATCTTCTTCCTTGTTCATTGAGCTAGGCAGTAGGACGACGAGTTGGTTAGCTGGATAGGTTGAGTTCTTTGCACACGCCCCAGAGTTCGAACCTTTCTTGGGTTTGCGGAGCCGTAAATCCGACAGAGGGACGGGGTTGCCGGCACACGGCTTGGTGTATCTTGATGTGTCTTGGGTGCTAGCCCTACCCCTCTATTTATATGTTGAGCCTTGGGGTCGAAACTTGGAGTAAAAGCCTCCTCAAAGTCGATTTTTCCCGAAAGGCAAGAGTCCTTCTCGGACTCCAGGACCAGACGCCACGGTTCCGGGCGTCTGGACCCAGACGCCATGGTCCCTGGCGTATGGCCCCTGGTCTCCGCAAAACTTCCTTTTGCGCTTTCCAAAAACCTCGTGGGCTTTCCCCTTTGGCCCAAATAAAGTGTCCTCGCACCAGAACATTTCGGGAAACATCCGAAACCCCTTCTGGTGAATTCCGGAACCCTTCTGAAGACCAAACACTATTATCCCATATATCAATCTTTACCTCCGGACCATTCCGGAGCTCCTCGTCATGTCTGTGATCTCATCCGGGACTCCGAACAACATTCGGTCACCAACATACATAACTCATATAATACAATATCGTCAACGAACGTTAAGCGTGCGGACCCTACGGGTTTGAGAACTATGTAGACATGACCGAGACACCTTTCCGGTCAATAACCAATAGCGGAACCTGGATGCCCATATTGGTTCCTACATATTCTACGAAGATCTTTATCGATCAAACCTTATGACAACATACGTAATTCTTCCCTTTGTCCATCGGTATGTTACTTGCCCGAGATTCGATCGTCGGTATCTTCATACCTAGTTCAATCTCGTTACCGGCAAGTCTCTTCACTCGTTCCGTAATACATCACCTCGTAACTAACTCCTTAGTTATTTGCTTGCAAGCTTATGATATGTATTACCGAGAGGGCCCAGAGATACCTCTCCGATACTCGGAGTGACAAATCCTAATCTCGATCTATGCCAACTCAACAAACACCTTCAAAGATACCAGTAGAGCATCTTTATGATCACCCAGTTACGTTGTGATGTTTGATAGCACACAAGGTATTCCTCCGGTATCCGGGAGTTGCATAATCTCATAGTCGAAGGAATATGTATTTGACATGAAGAAAGCAATAGCAATAAACTAAACGATCATTATGCTAAGCTAACGGATGGGTCTTGTCCATCACATCATTCTCCTAATTATGTGATCCCGTTATCAAATGAAAACACATGTCTATGGTTAGGAAACCTTAACCATCTATGATCAACGAGCTAGTCTAGTAGAGGCTTACTAGGGACACGGTATTTGTTTATGTATTCACATATGTATTTAAATTTCCGATCAATATAATTCTAGCATGAATAATAAACCTTTATCATGAATAAGGAAATATAAAATAACAACTTTATTATTGCCTCTAGGGCATATTTCCTTCAACAACTTGATACTAGAACAAGATATGACTCTATATGAATGCCTCCGGTGGTGTACCGAGATGTGCTATGATCAAGAGTGACATGTATAAAAAATATGAACGGTGGCTTTGCCACAAATACTATGCCAAGTACATGATCATGCAAAGCAATATGACAATGATGGTATGTGTCATAATAAATAGAATGGTGGAAGTTATCTTAATCATGCATAAAAGAGTTCAGAGAGGACTCAAATAATATTCATAGATAATCTGATCATAAATCCACAATTCATCGGATCTCAACAAACACACCGCAAAAAAGTATTACATCGAATAGATCTCCAAGAACATCGAGGAGAACATTTTATTGAAGATCAAAGAAAGGGAAGAAGCCATCTAGCTACTAGCTATGGACCCGTAGGTTTGTGGTAAACTACTCACACATCATCGGTAGGGCAGCAAGGTTGATGTAGAGGCCCTCCGTGATCGAATCCCCCTTAGGCAGATCGCCGGAAAAGGCCCCAAGATGGGATCTCACGGGAACAGAGGCTTGCAGCGGCGGAAAAGTATTTTGGTGGACGCTTCTGATGTTTGGGGAATATTTTGGAATTTATAGAGGTGGAATTTGGGTTGGAGGACACCCGAGGGGCCCACAAGCCCTCAGGGTGCGCCCCCCTGGGGTGCGCCCTAGAGGCTTGTGGCCTCCTCGGGACTCTTCTGGCCCTCTCTCCAAGTCATGTAGGTGTTTTTTGGTCCAAGAAAAATCATCGTAAAGTTTTATTTCGTTTGGACTCCGTTTGATATTTCTTTTCTGTAAAACTCAAAAACAAGTAAAAAACAGAAATTGGCACTGGGCTCTAGGTTAATAGGTTAGTCCAAAAAATAATATAAAACTAGCAGTGTAACCCGCGCATTTGCGCGGCTTGATTTAACACATATTTTTATGTTAAGTTATATTTTTTGAGAGATAATTAGAAAACTATCATTGAAAATAACACCAACATACATGTTTTTTGAAAACATATGTGCACTTTAGTATGTGTTCCTACTAATTGTTATCATAAGGCCGCCAACCAAATATTGCCAACATTGGGCAATTCGGCCTACCGTGTAACTCATATCTTATGCTTTTGACTTCCACTCGTCATCGTCTTTTGGTGTCATATGTTTTGACTCAAAATTTGGAGAAATATTTGGTAATAGTTACTATAATGGGTGAAAGCTCGTACTTGAGGTTTATTCATCAAACCGTTTTCTAATTCACTATATATCGTTGGCGTTTTTAGTCGACATAGTGTCGTGCCCTCAAAATATTTCAAAGCAAGCTCATCTTACTTTAATGGGCTTGTTAAACTTGATGTATTTTCCTTTTATTTCTCTTTTATATTTCATGTGAAAATAGACCTCATATTTTTTATTATCAAACTAATGTGTTATGTCACGTCAATCTGTGAAGCTTCACGACTATAATCATTAGAAATCTCTATATGATTTTTCTCTTTGTGGTGGTGTGCCCATACTCTATGTAATACTGTCAACTTCAAAATATTTATATATACCTATCAATCAAATTTTATTTTATTTTTTTGTTTTTGAAAAGGAGGACCCCCGGCCTCTGCATCTGGACGATGCATGCAGCCACTTTATTAATTATTCACACAAGACCTTACAAAGTCATACAACAGTAAGACTAAAGCCATCGTCTAGGCAACATCTGTCGCTACTCCTATCCAGTTGATGTAGGGATGCTGATAGTCTGGGCCAAATACCAAACAGATCTCGCAGCCAAACCTAACATCTAAGACCTGAGGTCCCAACCAGGACACCTGCCGGGTATGGGGCACCCACCAGTCCGGCACACTCCTCAACCAGGACGCCTGCCGGGTATGAGGCCGCCGCAGCCACCTGCCACCAATCCATCTTCAGTGTTGTACTGCTGCATCTACCTTGCCTGGTCTAGCTGCCGTCAACGCCACCACAACGCCAGACAACGCCACCATCCTGCGCTCGTCCATCATCACACGCCCACCGGCGAGACCCCGCTGCTCCATGCCGCTGAGACCCGCCGTTGTCGACGTGCCAGATGCCACGCCGCTCCTCCGACGCGAAACACCACCCTGTTGCCACTGGTCCCATCCCCTCCGCCTGCAGTTCCTCAAACCGAGCACCCAAACGCCCCAGGCGGCGCCTCCAAGAAGGGTACGACACACGCAGTGCCGCCGCCGCCCAATCTAAGGAGATTTAGGGTTTTCACCCGGGCATGGGGTCGGGGTGGAGGGCAGGGACCTCGACGGCGCCTGCAAGGAGGAGAACGGCGACCCTGGTCGTCGCCACCGTCGGGATGAACGAGTCATCCAGAGTTTCCTCCGGTCCGATGTCACCTCTACCAGCCCCCGCGAACGCATCGAGGCCGACGACCGCGATCGTAAGCCACCAAGTGCAGCGGGAGAGAGCCTGTAGCGCGGAGGAGATCCACCGGCGACTCACCGCCCACGCGGTCAAGACGCCATCCATCCACCCTCCGCGAACGTCGCCAGCCGAGGGCGCCGTCGCCATGCCTAACGGGGCCGCCGCCCCTGGTCCAGGTTCCTCCACGAAGGCCGGAGTGGCGAGATCCGCCACGAGCGACGAGATCCAGCACCGCGCGGCCAACGCCATCGCCCAAGCCCACCGTCGACCGATCCTGCCGCCGCCGGGAGCCCGCACGCTGCCGGGAGACCCACACCCTTGGATCTGGGCACCCGTGCACTGCCGCGAGACCGCCGCCTCCGGGATCCGCCACACCGACGGGAGGGCCGCACCCCGCGGATCAGGACGCCCGCTTTGCCGCGGATCCGGGAACGGGAGGAGAGACCCTCCGCCGCCGCCGTCGCACGCACGGGCTTTGCCCAGCGCCGACCATCGGCAGCGGCGGAGGGGGAGAAGGGCGCTGGAGGGACTAGGCGGCGGCGGCGGCTGAGGCCTCCCGAGTCGCCCGCGGGGGAGGCTACGCGAGAGGGACGCCTTACCTATCAATCAAATAAAATATGATTATGTCAAATGCCATAATCTAAGCTTCCCCTTATGAGCATGTGCTAGTTGTCTTCCCTATTTCACTTGCCCACTCAAAGAAATTATCAAAAAGTAAGTGGTCCTTTCTTATTTGACGGGGAGTGGATGTATAACCTAATTGCATTTTTATACAAAATATATTCCAAAATTTAGCTATTTACATACTTTGTGTGATTGTGCGCGTAAGGTGATGTCCATATATATGCGTATCTATGTTGAATTTAGTGTTTCTTAAAAGATCATCCCTTCAACCAGTTTGCAAGATTAACGTGTAGTATTGTTTGTTTATATATATGTTGTGTCTAATGTTGTGTGCTACAGTAGATTTAGATCCAACAACTGTAATTATTGCCAGGAATCTCTATTCTTAATGAAGCAGTTGGTAGTCTCGCTTCCAGGTTTTTTTTCGTCCCACCTCCCATGGTTTTTTTTGGTACCTCCTCCCACCTTCGCTGGTTTTTTTTTTTGTAGATTTTTTTTCGTCCCCTCACCCCACTTCATCGGTTTATTTTCGCGTCACCCTCTCACACAACGAAAGAAATCTGAACAGATCAGAACTTTCCATACTGGCGTAAGTTATATTTAGTAATGTAGAATCAATCACGAACAATCTCTAAAGATCAAATCTAAATTAATTAACCTTACCTTAAATCACTCAATCACATTAACCTTACCTTAACTCACGGATGGTAATCAATCTCCAAACAAAGGAAACAATACATCGAGGGAGCATTAAATAAACTCCCTTTCTTATGACATGTATATGATCTTCCCTTCCCTCTCCGTTGTCGAGCATTCTTGATTCTCGAGGCAGATGCTTGGGCTGCGTCACTGGGTCGCGACGGTGCCGGAGGACGAGGATGGCGAGGCCGGGTGCCGCGGCACCGCGTTGGCCGCGGCCGGTGAAGGGGGCGAAGAAGGGCGGCTTCCCTGGCCGTGGCCGTGGCCGTGGCCCTGGGAGTTGGTGCGGTGGAAGCGGCACTTGAAGGACCCGGCGTGGGTGGCCGACGCGCAGACGCACTTGGAAGCGGGCCCGTGGCCCGCGCCGGACGGCGCCGACGCCGCCCCGGGCCACCTCCTCCCCGTATTCTTGGAGCTGTGGCTGGCCGATTTACATGAAATTAATTCCCTCAGTTGTGGTGGCAAATATAATACACATAATCCATATTGTTATGCACTAGCGTGTGTGTGTGTGTGTGAAATAGATGGATTATGGTCCCGTACCCAATAAGATGGATATGTGTGTGTGTGTTAGAGAGAGAGAGGGAGAGGGGGAGAGAGAGTGAGGAAGAGGGAGGGAGAGAGTGTGTGTGTGTGAGGATTTGATGGTAAAAAAGTTCGCCAATGTCACTTAATATGTATGAGAATATTAATATTGAACTCTTAAAGTTAATGTGGCCCCGTTGCAACGCACGGGCGTTCTTCTAGTATAAGTAATGAAGAGGATTTTGCATGTCCTATGCACTACTCCCTCCCTAGGCGAACTAAGTGTAGCTCAGATGGTTAGATTTCTTGTGGTGGAACCAACTCACCAGGGTTCAAGTCCTAGACTGGCATTGGTGGTTGCATTTTTCTGAATTTATTTTAGGCCTTTCGGCGATGTCCTTCAGTAGGAGCAGATACTCCGTCGGCTACGAAGGCGTCTCTGGCGACTTTGTCAATCTTAGATGATGTGCCAGCTCAGTCTTTCGGAGGTGCTCATAAGGTAGGGTATGCGTATATGCATTTATAGGGATGAGTGTATATGTGTATGTATAAGCTTCTGCGTCTAAACTGTGTTAAAAAAAAGTTTAAGAGGTGTGTGTCTTTTCTCAGCCTCTAGCACACGATTTTATTGTAATTCTTGCTTGTACTGTAAATAAAAACAGTGAATGTATATATGAAAAACACACACACAACATAAATAAGTTTTCTAATATAAAAATATAATTATGTATGTCCTATCACAGAATTTTACACGAATTACACATGTTGAAGTTTAAATTTTCGACTACATGTTTAATTATGACCCTTGTATTTCCTGATATGGCTTATGATAGTGTTTGGCATAATATATTTTATAGCATATCATTTCATATTTTGCAATTTGCAATGTGGAAGAAGCATATACAAAGTAAATACGGGAGACAATTTGTCTACAAACTGATGACATCAGCGATGACAGCACTTGGATGGATTTACATCCTAGTCGATTTTGACACAAACCCAATTCGCAGGTGCACATATAGTTTACATGCAATTTAAATATTCACATATGCATGCTTTTTTAGACGAATGATTTTTTTCTTCTAAGCAGGCGTCTCGTGAGCTTTTCCTTTTGGGGGGAACACGTCCCGTGAGCTTTTTTTTTGTCCGATCGGCCATAAGCTTTTTTTTTGTCCAATGGGCCGTGAGCTTCTTTCCCTAATATATAGACACGTCCTGTGAGCTTCTTTTTTTGTCCGATCGGCCATAAGCTTATTTTTTGGGAAACGTTTATATACGGCGCGCCGGCGCAGCTTTCGACCGGACGCGCTCATTCACACGCACAATACACGCATCACGCTGGCTTTGGTGCCACGCTGGCCCTAGTCCCAGGCAAACTGCTCCCACGTCTCACGCGTACGTTATGGGCCCCGCGTGACTGCCCTTCTTTTTCTCCCTTAGTTATCTCTTGCCTTATCTGTTACCTTTCTTCTACCTCCAGCCACATCAAATTCGACTCTGCTACAAAGTGTTGCATCCGGCTGAGAAAAACGCTGCAACCGATGAAATAAAAAGCTGGAACCGACGAATAAAAAAGCTGGAAACAAAGGGCGGCGGATTTTGCGAAGTGAGATTTGCTGGAACCAGCAGAGTCAGTGCTAAAATCGTATTAAAAAGATGCTGGAACCGCGGAGGGCGGTGGACAAGAGTTTTGCTGGGAGTGCCGACTTGAGCTGGACCCATAAATTGTTTTTGCTGCAATCGGCAATCACGAAAGCTACAACCGGCAATCACAAAAGCTACAACCGGTGATCGATTTTGCTTCAACCAGCGTCACGTCCTGCTACAGCTAGTGTCGTGTTTTGCTACAATCAGCACGGCGAGCTGGAACCAGCGAGCCGAGTTGCTGCGATGGTGAGCGGTGACGAATGACGATGACATTTTTTTTGCTACAACTGTTGTTGGCATTTGCTACGACCGGTAGGCGGTTTTGCTGCAACCAGCAACTGAGAGAGGTAGACTACGAGCTCGTCCATGAGGCGCTGCAGCCGGCGACCGCCGCCATCGGAGCTGCGCCCCGTCGTGAACCGGAGCTGCGCCCATGGCAATTTTTGACTGCAACCTGCAAGTGCCCAGTGCTGCATGCGTGAAGCCGACGAGAAACGGATGGGAGGCGCCGATCACCGGCGAGGGCGGCGACCGGCGGTGAAGCGGCGGCCTGGGAGGCGGCCATCCATGGCGAGTGCCTGCGGCACCGCTGCTCCTGTTTTCGCTGGCATCGCCGGAAAATTTTTTTTTGGGAGGAAAAACAACAGGGAGAAGTCCAGATCTGACAGTCGTACGTGTACGTATCCAACGCCTGTGCTGCGACCGGCCCAAGTTTAGGCCGGCGCGCCGGCGCGTATCACTCGCCTTGGATTTTTTGTCCAATGGGACGTGAGCTTCTTTCCCTAATCTAGTATGCGTGTAAGTTGAACCTCTTTTCTTGGAATCGTGCCTAAGTTGGACTGATAGTCCACTAATTTAATGATTCCTTTCATTATCTAAGTCCACTTGCCGTACGTATGTTTGGTTAATTTCAGCCGCTACATGGCCCTCAAAAAAGGAAAAAAAATGTTTCTGATCCCTGTCCGCTGCGCCTTATATATGCCTATAAACACGTGACAGTTCAATAGCGTTGGTACATACATGCCAAGATGTGTTATGTAAAAACTTTTCGGAAACACTAACACCCACACATTGTTTTAAGTATATAATAGATAGCATATTAATGCATATAAAACATCCAAAATAGATAATATAATAGCATGAAACAATAGTTTCACCCGTGTTATAAAAAGATGGCTGGAACCTGCTTGCGTGTTAGCGACCTTCCCCGTTGCTAGGCCCAGCAACAGCCCATTGGGACCAAGGCCCAGCTCACCATCCGCTCCCAGCGGCACGCGACCTACATATACCGCAGGGGAAGGCAACGAGCTGGCCATCCTGGCTTGGATCAGACCGGACCGGCGGCGGCTGTAGCGTATCTGTTCTTCTTGTATCCCTTCTTCCTCCTCAAGACTATTGTAATCGCCACTATATTCGATTCCACCATCGATCTATGAGAGAGTAGTACTGGTACCTCACACGTGGTATCAGACGCCACCTCGCCCCCCTTCCTCGCGCTGGAGACACGCAAGCAGGTCGCGATCGGCAGCGCCTGTTCGCCACCATGGACCCGGCGCTCAAGGAGTACCTCGACAAGCTCAGCGAGAGCCTCACCAAATCGTTCGCTGAGACGCGCTCCGAACTCAAGACGCTGCTCCAAGGCCAAACAATGAAGCTCGACGAGCTCTCCGACCTCAAGTCCGGCGTGAAGGAGCTCGAGGCCACCCACGACAACGTCGCCGATGCCCTCGCACCGGCGGAGGAGACCGCCGACATCGTTCCAGTGCTCGCTGCCTCGGCTGCGAGCGCCAAGCCTCTCAACGTCGACGCCACTGGTGCTACTGCACCGACGCCCACCACCTGCTCGACGAATGGCAGTGGCCATGACACGGGTTTAAACGGCTCCGTGGGCGTGTCCCTGATTCTGTGGGGCACGATTCAGTCGTTCACCGCATCCCTGGGGGCTTCGCTGACCCAGCCATGCCGGTTGTTCGTCACCCTGGAGCTGGACACCAACGCGCTCACAAGGTGTTCGACCATGTGCTTCGTCGATGACCCCATGGTGTTCACTTACATGTTCGTGGCAGATGTGGCCCAGAGTGTCACACGACAAGGGCAAGTGTTACGGCCAATTCCATGGCCATCGTTCAAATGCCATTTGGGAGCAGCATATACTATGGAGCCAAGTTCAGCTACGCAAGTGCAGGAGTGGGTGTGGCCAGTGCCTGCGAGTTCTCGTCCACCGGATACTTTTGGTCTGCTGGCTTGGCTGCAGAGAATTATACGCCAATGGGAACAATCTCTCTGTGCTCAACGAAATTTGAAACAAAATTCGAAGATTACTGCCCACGGATGGGTGTGGCCGCTGCCTGCACTACCTGGCCCTTCTCATGTCAAGAGCGCGTGCAATAGAGTCGAGCTGCGACCGCTTCCGTGGCCGTCCTTCGAGTGTCACCGAGGCTGGACACTAATGGTCAGGCGAGTACCATCATTCACAGATACGAGAACTCAAAATCAGTGGTCAATGTGTGCATATTGGGGCATTTTCGAGCTCACCCATGTCATCTTGCATAACCCCCATACTAGTAGTTGCGATTCAGTAATTCAGTGGGAGTTTGGAAGACGTACAAGCATGGGAATTACTACCAGAATTCAGCTTCCTGTACTGCTCACTTTTGAGTATTGCGCTCCATTTGATGCCGCAATACTTGGGGGCAACAAACATCACCCTCCTATGGTACAGCTCATGGCAACCCTCCTGAGTTTGGAAGACATACAAACATGGCCACTTCGTGTTTCAGTTAACATCTGGCCATTATCGTCATGTAGAGAGTTTATTGCCGGGGCCATGACTATCAGTGTTGCAGTTACTTGCATGGCAAAATTGTGTTCAGCCGGAGGTATCATATTCACTTCCTCTGGTTCTTTTACTTCCTTCCGAAATGGTGAGCACCTTCCCAGTCTTGGGAGCACCAAGACTACTTATACTTTGGCATTGCCCACTCCCGTTGAGTCCATGTTTTCTGTTGAAACTGAGTGCTCGGACCCAATGTATGATATTCTGCATTCCTCTAGTTTGGGTATTACTACCAAAATCAGTCGAGGTTACATTGGACAACCAGCAGCCACGGCTATGCAACTGGAGCTATATGCTATTCCCTTGCCTATTGGGATGATTAACCATATTATAATTGTCAATTGGACTTCTTGGCCTTGGTGTAAAATCTGTGTTGTGGAGATGGATCCAATGACTAGTGCTGAAGCCTGGGAAAAATGTGGCTCTCAGCATATATCAACAGGGGCCCCTAATCGGTTGTTGGATTACATGTTTGAGCGGAGACGAACTGGCTGGGAGTGGCTGCTCTGTTTAAATCAGCGAACATCTATTGGGTGTGTGGGAATGCTGGACTCAAGTCCAGCTAATCTGTGTATTCCCCCTATGCTGGTAGATGATTCAGTGCATCGCCGGGTGATTCCTCTTTATGCAAGCATACTGGCAGGTGGTGATCAGTGCAAGTGTGAGTGGAGCGCACAATACTTATTTGGTAAATGGGCAGTGGAGTCGTGGAGCAGCCAGAACAGAGCGGCTTGGGTTCCCTCGCGAACTTGTGATCAAAAGCAATGGTTTCCTCATGCAACATTAGATCAGTGGGAAATTGCATGGCCATTTGACTCGGAGTTCTCTGCTAGTGGCAGCCAGTTTGGGCGACCATTCCTTGCACCAACAGTGAGAAGTGCAGGTTATCTCGATAAGCAAAGTGCAGCTTGGCCACCATTCCTTGCAAGAACAAGGCAGCCTACCCTATTCTTGTCATGGGATCCCGGCATATGGACACTTCACTGTCTCTACGAAGGGGACTGCGAACAAGCTTCTTTTCAAGGAGGGAAGAGTGCCAGGCTTCGAGCGGCCTTCTCTGACCACATTCATCTCGGCTACGGCTACTACCTTGAAGAAGCTTACTACTATGGCCAAGTCTGCACTGACCTCAGCCATTACCATGAAGACTGCCACGGTGACCCCCGCAAGATCAAGGAACTCCACACTCCGGGGGATCCCGGAGAGTTGGCCCTTCGATCTCCTTCGAAGATTCGGCTTGGGGGCAAGCCGAGTTGCAAGGAGAGAGGAGTGTTAGAAGTTGCTCATAGCCACGCAATGATGGTCTTTTTCCACGGACGCTGCTGCTGCGTGGACCATGCTTACTACTACTACGATCAAGTCCGTGTCGGCCACCACTACTACCTCGACACTTTCCTCGAGCAAGTCCCCACTGGCTACGACTACTATATCGATGACGCGGGCTTCTTCGATCTCGTTCAAGTCCACCTCAACCATGGTTACTACTGCAACAACTACCAGGGCGATTTCGTCATGATCAAGGATCTTCAAACCCTGTGGGATCCGGGAGAGCTCTTCGTGGCAACGGCTTGGGGACAAGCCGTGTTTCAAGAAGGGAGGGGTGTTAGCGACCTTCCCCATTGCTAGGCCCAGCAACAGCCCATTGGGACCAAGGCCCAGCTCACCATCCGCTCCCAGCGGCACGCGACCTACATATACCACAGGGGAAGGCAACGAGCTGGCCATCCTGGCTTGGATCAGACCGGACCGGCGGCGGCTGTAGCGTATCTGTTCTTCCTTGTATCCCTTCTTCCTCCTCAAGACTATTGTAATCGCCACTATATTCGATTCCACCATCGATCTATGAGAGAGTAGTACTGGGTACCTCACATATTAATGCATATATAACATCCAAAATAGATAATATAATAGCATGAAACAATAAAAAATTATAGATACGTTGGAGACGTATTAGACCCTACGGGGCGGACCGCCTACACGCCTCCACCCCACTGAGCAGGTGATGGTGGTGCGTGGTGCTAGCGCTGGGCCTACCTCCGGGGAGGAGCAGTCCGCCGTGCCCGCCACTACGCAGGGACGACGTGGTCACCTGGCAAAGCAATTGCCCCGCCCTGATCAAGGCGGAAGGGCTAGTTTGGCCCCACCTGAGGGGCCAGTAACTCAGCTATGGTGCCCATATGAAGCTCCTATGTTGGAACATTAGGGGCTTCGACAACATGGGCCGGAGGCGACAATTGATTGATTACATTAGGCAGGAGGAGATTGACATAGTAGGTCTACAAGAGACGATTCGGCATGAGTTCTCCATACAGGAACTACAGGGACTCTCGACACCCATTTGCGTGGCAATAGCTGTCGGCTGCTGGGCTCTTGGGGGGTATCCTGCTAGGGGTTAGGGAAGATCTCTTCTCGGTTGAGGATATGGACCGAGGAGAGTTCTTCCTTAGCATGGCTGTCACTGGCCGACGTGTGAACCTCAGTTGGGAGGTGATCGTTGTCTATGGCCGGGCTGATCACGAGCGGTCGGCAGACTTCCTGGCCGAACTAAAGGATAAGGTGGTACGCTGCACTACTCCGGTGGTGGTGGCCGGTGACTTCAACCTCATTAGGCATGACTCTGACAAGAGCTCTCCCAATGTTGACCGGCTGCGAAAGCGACTGTTCAACGACTGCATAGCGGATCTGTCCCTACGGGAAATAGCCCGTGCGGGGGCCAGATTCACTTGGACTAATAAACAGGCAGAGCCGATTCAAAGTGTTTTGGATAGGGTCCTCGTATCTGTACAATGGGAGATTATGTTCCCATTGTGCTCCCTTAGAGCGGTTACCCGGATTGGGTCTGATCACGTCCCCTTTCTATTTTTGTTCGGGGACATACCACCACCGAGGTCGAGGCGGTTTCACTTCGAATCATCATGGCTCTTACAACCAGGATTTGTTAAGATGGTACGGTACTGGTGGTCACAGTGATGGCTAACTGATGCGGAGCATCCTACGGACATCACCATGTTAAGAGCCCATTCGGCGAGTGACACGTGCGACATCTACTTCACATACACAAAGGTGAATCATCTCCTTTACGCGTGTTCACTTGACCCCTTCGAGGATGGTATACTACTTGACACCCCACTCGTGTGCACACGTAGGTATTGTCGGAGCACCACGGACGACGAGGAGGAGTGCGAGCGCAAATGTACAACTACACCATCCACGAGGGAAGCATGGAAGCGACGACGAAAGAAGACGGAGCTGCTGAAGCTACAGCGGCCGGACATCCGGGCCAAGGGCCGGACATCCGGCGCCTGTGCAGCCGCAAAGGAGCTGCACCAACAGACGTCCAAAAGCATCAGCGGCCGGACATCCGGCGCCAGCCCCAGACATCCGGCACCTCGCCAACACCCGGACATCCGGCCTTCCCCCGGAAATCCGGCATCGACAACAGAATGCACCCGAAGTTTGACCACCATCGGGCCGGACATACGGCCAGTGCCCCGGACATCCGGCGTCTCGCGAAGCCCCAGACATCCGGCCCCCAGCCCGGACATCCAGCGTCTGCCTGCGCGCAGAGTCGGGCCAGAGGCCCATGTATCCCCTCCTCACTTAGCCCTTCGTGGACTAGCCTATATATACTCCTTCCCCTTTCTCTAGTTAGGGTTAGCAAAGTAATAGCTCATTTGTATGTGAGCTTTGCTCCTACCTACTCTACTCTTGAGAGAGAGAGACCACTCCCATGGAGTTCAAGACCTCCATGTGAGAGGATCCTGTAGGGGAATCAAGACCCCTTCTTGGGAAGATCCATCTCGGATTCAAGACCTCAACTCCTCACGGATTGGGATGAACTAGCTACCGTTTGTATCGTCCTTTGTTGGATTTGGATCGTGTATTTCTCTTTGTGTTTGTGGATCTAGCATATGTGTGATTGGATCGAGTCAATTTGAGTGTTTCCTCTCGTTTCCCTCGTGTTTCCCCTCGTGTGTTCTTCGTGTTCTTCGCGGGATCCGCTCCAATCGTGAAATATCGGCTCCTAGGGTTCCACCATACATCATCTTAGTATCATGAGCCAAGGTTGATCATGATTTTGGAGCCTCCCCCATCGTTTTCTAGCCTTGTTTTGCTTGATTTCGTCCTAAATTCGAAAATCCCCACCAAAAATAGCCCCCAATTTTTTCTTGTGATTTGTTGGTTTGATGATGTTTTGTTGATTTTGATCCATGGATTCGTTGTGTCTTGAGTAGATCTAGCTTTACCCCACCTTCTATCCACAAAATTCATCCAATTTTGCCCTTAAAATCATCAATTTCCGCCCCAAAATCGAGTTCATCCTCGGATTTGGAGCCCGGACATCCGGCCCGTGGCCCCGGACATCCGGCCCCTGGAGCACAATTTCGCGCGCGGTTCTGGACATCAGGTCCCGGATTTCCGGCCCCGACCCCGGATGTCCGCCCCCTGGGATTTCAGCCTCCCGTGTTTCACCGTTTTCATCATAACTAATTCATACGGAGTCCGTTTTTGACGTTCTTTAGCTCGTTTTTAAGCTATTGACATTCCCCATCCCACAAAAATACTTCCACCATCATTTGACTCCATCAAAGTTTTAGAACTTTGGCATCTTTTCCTAGGGCTTCCACCATATCGTCCGCAATACCACCACCAACTTCCGCAACCTAACCCATTTTTTTCCCCATTGCATTTGAGGTTGTTTGAGTTGTGGTTTGTGTCTCCTAAGTTGTTTCGGCTACTTAGGGACGGTGACTTCAACCCCAACACCGTGTATAGTCCACCATACTCTTCCGCCGCCTTAACCCATTTTGATCGGGTTTCCGCCAATACTTCCGCGACAACCACCGCATTTCGCTACCACCATTTTACATTTGCCTTTGGAGATTTTGGGTTCGCGGTTTTTCCGTTTCCTAAGGTGTTTCGGCTAATTAGGGATGGTTCGACATCGACAACACCACCGCTCAACTTCGCCAAGGATTCGATATCGACCACCTTCACCATTTTGACACCCTAACCGTAAGCAAGACGGTAACCTCTATATCACCTTGGTATCGTGGTATCCCATCATTGTACATTCTTGCCATTGCATTGATAACCCCTAGCCCATTTTGTGTCACTTGCCTATCAAGACTAGCCATTTGAGTATTGCCGGCAACGTTACTGTGCACATTAGTGATCATCAGTCTACACCTTCCATTGCATACATACCATATCATATTGGTATCATCTTGGTATCATAGTACCATCCCTTGTGTCACAAGATTGTTCCCACATATACACAATTGCTATCTTGGTTTGTGCATTTCGCATAGTGGCCATAAAAAAAGAAAAGAAAAAGCTTTTAAGCAAAGAGAAACAAAGAGCTTGTAAGCAATAGCCATAGCATTGACACATTATATATCATATACCATCATTGATCATCTTGGATCATCGTGTGAGAAACACCAGGAACAATACATACATAGCATACTTGGGATAGAAAGTTGATACATTTTGCATCTTATAGGTTGTGCACAAGTGTCGTATCCGCCTATTGAGCAATCGTGCTAGCGTCTCACTTGAGTTGTGCAACACGAGCGTTTTCCGTGGATTCCACATTTTGTGCTCATTCCTTGGTTGCACGACCCCATTTATCTATCCGTGTGCCACATATTGCTATTGGTACTTGTTTCACTTGTGAATTTTTGAATCTTTTTCAATATTATTGACTCTTACTAACAATTGCATCAAATTTTTGTGCCACTATCCTCACCAAGATACTCCATAAGTCTTATTTGTGTAGGTGTGAGAATTGACAAGATCCGGTATCAATTGTGATATTTCCATAATACATTATTGAGTGATCATTGATCCATCTTCAACATTGGATAAGGTACATTTGGTTTAATTCTTCCCTTTCTTCCACTCACATTTTCTCGAGTCTTGTGATGGATAGGCAAAGCACACCTCCTTCGGTCTACAACAACAATGGCGATTTTGGTGCCATGAAAAACAACTTGGACGCTAAGATGGATGCTCAAATGGAGGAGATCAAAGCCCTCATCAAGTCCTACAAGAGGTCTTCCTCATCTTCGAGAAGGCGCTCAAGTGCACATGCTTCCGAGCTACCATCTCCGGCAAGGTCACATTGGTATCGACACCATCACCAACGAGAACGTGAAGGTCAAGAGCTCAACACCACCAACCGCTCTACGACTTCACCATCTACCTTGGCATCTTCGCCAAGCGACTTCAAGGCATCTTCGCCAACAAGAACCTCAAGACTACGCTCAAGATAAGCTCCCCAAGCTCAAGTCCATGACTTCCACGAGCTACTACGACCTCGACACCAACCACGAGCTTCCTTTCTATGGGACTCACGACCCCGAGGAGTATCTCGAGTGGGAGCGCAAGGTGGACGACTACCTCAAGCTACATCAAGTCCCTTCCGAAGATCAAGTGAAGTGCGCCACAAGTAACTTCCACGACTACGCGTCAACATGGTGGCTTCACACACCTTTGAAGACCTTCGACATGAGTTGGCCCAAGACAAAGAAAGCTATGCGGAGAGAGTTTTTGCCTTCCACCTACACGGAACATCTTCTACGCCAATTGGAGAACACCATCCAAGGATCCAAGTCCATCAATGAGTACTTCAAGGAGATGAAGAAAGCCTTGCGATAAGCCGGCGTGTTCGACCCCACTTCAATGAAGTTCCACTTCATGATGGGATTGAACAACAACATCCACAAGACTATCTTCTGCGAGAACTACACGTCCCTCGACGACAACTACATTGGTACTCTTAAGGTGGAAAAAGAATTCACGAAGGCCAAGGCTTCTTCACCCCGAGCACACTTCACAACGACCAAGCTCCATGACAACGAGCATGAGGATAGTACCACCAAGATGTCCAAGCTCGACGAGCTCCAAGACAATGCTCCCAAGTTCGACTTCACCGCCATCCCTCTTTGTGGCATTGATGATGCTGAGTCTACCACGACTCTTTTTGAAGACGGCGCGGCGACGACTATGACTATGGAGTCTCTCAAGGAACATGCTTTGGAGGCGAGCGACATGGTGACGAGCACGGATGATGCTTTCATCTTAGGAGGCGAGAGTGATGATGTGCCATCTTCGGCCTTCGTCCACGGCGACGGTGAAGAGATGGTTGAGCATGGGATTCTCCCTTCGACCACGGCGACGTATGATGACTTAAGTGACTTGGGCCACCATATTGAGAGTGAGAGCGAGTTCACCACTAGCCCCATATATGATGAGTTGCCCCAATTCCCATGTGAGGAGAGCCACAACCCCCACCACTTGAGTGAGATGAGTGACTCCACCATATGTGAGATTGAGTGCACCTATTTTGAGGGAGTGAGTGAGCCACCACATAGAGAGAGTGTGATAGTTGATAGGTCATGTCAGGACATTTTGAACTCTAACGACTTAACCTCTACCTCTATTATGTCTTCTCATTTGGTGCTAGGTCCCATATATGATGACGCGTCGATTCTCGACGACTTCGTCCTTCCTTTGGACAAGACGATGGCCATGGTGGAATATGATGCACCCCCCACATGGTTCCATCACGCTGAAGATGACCACCATTTGGTCTTTACCACCTCACCTACACCACTTGAGTGGAATGAGAACGGTAACATAGGTGAAGGTGATGCTCTTGTCCCACTAGTGGACATTCTTGACATTGATTGCTTGCATGATGTTGATCAACCTATTACCATGCTTCATGCTAGTTCGATTTCCCCATGCGATTATTTACCCATTTATGATGAGTTTGATGATTGCCATGTGGAGTCTATTAGTTGTGATGTCATGTTACATATGATTTCTTGTGATAATTCTCTCGGTCACATCATGTTTGGCAATCCGCTTGACTTGTCATATGCTATGCATGAGATCAACCATATGTCCAATTTGCAATCTCTTCGTAGTAACTATGCATATGCCATTAAAATAAACCCAATTTACACATATGGCATAGATGACAAGCCCATGGTTATTGGCATTTATTTTTCTTGTGATGATATTGATATGCTCCCTTTGCATCATACCCATCATATGCCATGCCATGACTACCTAGCTTCGGATATGCATTGTTTTGGATGTTGTTCATATTCTCCATATGATGTTTCTGCTATTGCTCATGAGGAGACCCCCATAGTTTCCTCATACATTTTTGGAGATTTTGATCCATCCAATCCATTGCATGATTACCATGATTATGTGCACAATATGCTCCCCATGAATGAAAATGCTATTGATGTGCCATATATTTGCATGCCCAATTTGTATCCCCATCATGCTATACATAATAACTATTCTTTCATGATGGATGCCATGTTCTTATACCATGCATCAAATTTCTTTGAGCGACGCTTATCTTGTGCTAACTCACACGTGCACATACACACCATGATGGATGATGTGTACATTTACCACACACACAATTTCTTTCGTTTGCGTATTTGTTATGTAGGTACCCATGCATGCTTACTTGTCAATCTCACGATCCCATGAGTTGACGAAACGAGCTCTAGAGAGCAACGATAACTTGGGATCCCATGGATTGGTTTTCCCACCGCTCCCTTCGTGTAAAGACTTCGCGCATTTCTTCTACATGGTCCTCACTTGGCTATGGGTTATTGTCCATTACATATTCTATGCCCATCTTGCCATGTTCACTTTGCATGGATATGCTCATTCCTATACCTTTACCATGCATTTGTGACCCATGCTTTGCATTACACATGATGATTGACTCTAGTACTTGTATGTGTATTTGCAAGCTTGGTGGAGATATTGCTTGTTCTTGCCATGTTTCCTTTGTGATCCAAACCTATGGTGATATGTCATGCTTGATCTTACTTTGTGTTCGTGCTTGCGATATGTCATGTGCATTTCCTATATCCACTATTTGCTCACATGACATGATTGCCATGATTTCCTCTAATGTGTTGCATCTTCGCTCCACTAGTTTGCATGACTTGATTACTATGATTTCTTGCCTTGTTGCATCACCAATGATTCATACTTGCTCGTTTCATGCGGTTGATGACAACCATCTACATGCTTTGCACATGATTGTTATTGCTTCTTGTCATATATCTCCATGTGTTGCCTCTCTCATGCTAGATGATTTGACATGTATTGAGTGCAACAATGTTTTTAGTCTTGCTAATGAGATTGCCCCCATAGCATTCTCGCATATATTTGGAGATTTTGACATATTCCTTGTGAAGCATGCTTATCTTACCTCTTTGCACCATATACCTAGTGCCATGAATATAGCCATTGTTGCATCATATTATTCATGCACGTGTGCTTCTAATGGTTATGTGCAAGAGAAGAGAACCATCATGATGGATGATGTGTTTATCTACCATGCACATACATTCTTTGCTTTCTTTTGTGCATGTGTAGGATACTTCGACTTGGTGTCAACTTCCACTTCCCGCGAGTTGACCAATCGAGCTCTTGAGAGCGAACCACCTTCGATCACAACGCTTCTATACACCGTACTTGCTTGTGCTTCGGCATTGTGAAGGATGCACAAGGACATGCTTTCAAGGCGATATCCTTCTCTTTTGAGAACCCCTAAACCATGAGCATGAATATTGTGGATCATACTTCTTGTGTTGTTTGCACCATTTGCACGCATGCTCAAGATATTGCTTTCACTCATGATTGCCACATTGCCATGCCTCATGACATATATACCTTGTGTGTTGCATCCAACTTGTTGAGTTCTTGCTCCTATCATATGCTTGGTTGCAACAATGTCATTTCTTCACATATGCCATGTACCATTGATTGCTACATGCTTACCTTGATTGCCTCACACATGATGAACAATTGCTCTTTCTATTGTGTTGAGTGCCACACTATATTCACTACACCCTATGCACGTTATGCTTGGATTGTCTTGCACTTGACCCATGTGTTTAGACATCTCATCTTCTTTGGTGTTGTGAATGATTCTTATACCTACCATCGCCCATTTGTCGAGTGCTTTATGAATGATTGCTATGAACTTGAGGTAGATGCTTATTCTCTTGTCACACATATTTGCATCACTCCCTCACAATTGCATACTTGTCCCCATGATATATTTGCTTGTGCTCGATTGATTTGCTTACATGCCAAGTCACAATCCTTTGTCACACCATATGCTTTGCATGATGACAACAATTGTTTGGTGAATCACCTCTTGAATGCTTGGTTTTGCACTAACGCTAACCACATTTGTTTTTCCAAGTGTTTGTTGTACTTGCTCCTTTTGAAGGAATCACTAGACGGTGCGACATTGGAGAGTGCCCATTTCGAGCTTGAAGATGATGAGTACTTGGTGATCGTCCACCTCCACACGGCGAAGCCATCTCTTTCCCATGGTGATTTGGTTTTCGATCCGAGGTCGGATCTTTCCCAAGGGCGGGGGGAGATGATGCGGAGCATCCTACGGACATCACCATGTCAAGAGCCCGTTCAGCGAGTGACACGTGCGACATCTACTTCACATACACAAAGGTGAATCATCTCCTTTACGCGTGTTCACTTGACACTCCACTCGTGTGCACACGTAGGTATTGTCGGAGCACCACGGACGACGAGGAGGAGTGCGAGCGCAAGTGTACAACTACACTATCCACGAGGGAAGCATGGAAGCGACGACGACAGAAGACAGAGATGTTGAAGCTACAGCGGCCGGACATCCGGCGCCTGTGCAGCCGCAAAGGAGCTGCACCAACAGACGTTCAAAAGCATCAGCGGCCGGACATCCGGCGCCTCGCCAACACCCGGACATCCGGCCTTCCCCCGGAAATCTGGCATTGACAACAGAACGCACCCGAAGTTTGACCACCATCGGACCGGACATCCGGCCAGTGCCCCGGACATCCGGCGTCTCCCGAAGCCCTGGACATCCGGCCCCTAGCCTGGACATCCGGCGCCTGCCTGCACGCAGAGTCGGGCCAGAGGCCCATGTATCCCCTCCTCACTTACCCCTTCGTGGACTAGCCTATATATACTCCTTCCCCTTCCTCTAGTTAGGGTTAGCAAAGTGATAGCTCATTTGTATGTGAGCTTTGCTCCTACCTACTCTACTCTTGAGAGAGAGAGACCACTCCCATGGAGTTCAAGACCTCCATGTGAGAGGATCCCGTAGGGGAATCAAGACCCCTTCTTGGGAAGATCCATCTCGGATTCAAGACCTCAACTCCTCACGGATTGGGATGAACTAGCTACCGTTTGTATCGTCCTTTGTTGGATTTGGATCGTGTATCTCTCTTTGTGTTTTTGGATCTAGCATATGTGTGATTGGATCGAGTCAATTTGAGTGTTTCCTCTCGTTTCCCTCGTGTTTCCCCTTGTGTGTTCTTTGTGGGATCCGCTCCAATCGTGAAAGATCGGCCCCTAGGGTTCCACCCTACATCACTAACCCACCGCGGGCTTTCTGTGCTACTGATATATGGGACCATTGCTCAAAAATTGCCCGCCAATTCATGCGGGGATGGGGCGCCAATCTGGGGGCCGACCTCAGTGCGCGAAAGGGGGCCTTGCTTGAGCAGATTAAGGCCTTGGATGTGGTTGCTGATACAACCGGTCTATCGGCTGATGAATGGATTCAGCGGTACTCCCTTGAATCCTCGTTGATGGAGATATTCAAGGGGGAAGAATTGTACTGGCAGCATCGGGGTGGCCAGAGATGGCTTCTCCAATGCGATGCGAATACCGCTTACTTCCAGGTGATCGCTAATGGACGGTGTCAGAAGTGTTCTATCCCATGTCTCTGGGAGGGAGACTCCCTCCTGGAACACCCGGTTGAGATTAGGTCCCACATTTACTCCTTCAAGGAGCTCTTCTCGGCGGAACCTCGCGGTGGGGTTTCTTTGTCGGTGAACTTCTGGCTGCTGGCGGATAGGGTTTTTGACATTGAGAATGCGGAATTGACTATCCCATTCTCGTCGAAGGAGGTGGGTAGGGCTATCGCCTCTATGAAGGTGGGGTTGGCACCGGAGCCGGATGGCTTACCGGTGGCCTTCTTCCAGAAATTCTGGAATGTCCTAAAACCTGTGATCATGCCGATGTTCCATGAATTTTATATTGGGACGTTCGACATGGCTCTGCTCAAAGTAGTTGGGGCCACATGAAAGTGCGTTATATCGACTAGAGGGGGGGTGAATAGGCGATTTTTACAAATTCGTCACTGAGGAATTTCAAGGTGAGGAAATTCCTAAGCGACGAACTACTTAGCAGCGGAATGAGTACTCAGATGCAAGCATAACAAAGCAGTAGCACAGTCATCATGATGAAATGAAAACAAGCACAGAGTACGAGTAGCGTAAACACAAGATAAGCAGGCTGAAGACAAACTGACTGAAGAATTTGAACTGAGGAAATTGAGAAAGTCTTCAGACAAAGTCTTCAAACAGTAATGATCAAATACATAGCAAGTATGCGAGGAAATGAAAGGGTTGAGGAAATAGAACCAGTAGCTCAGTGAAGACACTGATTTGGTAGACCAGTTCCAACTGCTGTGACAGTTGTACGTCTGGTTGGAGCGGCTAGGTATTTAAACCTGAGGACACACAGTCCCGGACACCCAGTCCTCAACACACAGTCCAGGACACCTAGTCCTCACCGTATTCTCCTTGAGCTAAGGTCACACAGACCTCGCCCAACCACTCGTGGTAAGTCTTCAGGTGACTTCCAAACCTTCACATACTCGGTCACTCGGCAATCCACAATTTTCTCTTGGATGCTCTAGACCATGACGCCTAACCGTCTGGAGGATGCACAGTCCTCAAAGGTAACAAGCGTCGATTCCACATAGGAACAATCTCTTCAGTGATGCTCAATCACTTTGGGTTTGTAGGTGTTTGGGTTTTTGGGTTTTTCCTCACTTGATGATTTTCACTCAAAGTCCTCGGAGGATGGGATGCTCTAGATGACAAGTGTCAATCTATTTCTTGGAGCAGCCAACCAGCTAGTGGTTGAAGGGGGCGGCTATTTATAGCCTAGGGAGCAGCCCGACATGACAAGACATAAATGCCCTTCAATGATATGACCGTTAGGTGGGTAGGATATTTGGACAGCTGGCGCGTAGCACAGCAACGGTCGGAAATTTGAGTATCAAATTCCTCAGGGCTATCATGTTCCTCACTTGTAGGCAATCCGCACTGGCGAATTCCTAACTCCTCAGTCAGAACAAATTCCTCAGAGAACAGAAGAACTTCGTCTCTGTCACTGAAGAACTTGACTAAACTATATGACATTTCCAATGGCTTCACTCGAAAGGATTGGGTAGGTGTAGGATTTTGAGTTGAGCATCACTTGGAAATTTTTCCTTAGTTTTACCTCGACCCCCTTTAACAGTATGGTGTTTCCTATGACTCAAGAAGAAGAAAATGAAACTACGAAAACAAAAGTCTTCACGCTTCATAATCCTCGCATGAATATCAAGTCTTCAGGGTCACACCAATTTCTTCACTTTCAAAGTCTTCAAGAAAACCAAAGTCTTCAGTTGAAGACATTCATTTTTAGGGGTCGACATTCATCGTAATTAACAAACTCCTCATAGACTTATAGACCTGTGTACACTCACAAACACATTAGACCCTTAACCTATAAGTCTTCAATACACCAAAATCACTAAGGGGCACTAGATGCACTTACAATCTCCCCCTTTTTGGTGATTGATGACAATATAGGTTAAGTTTTCAATGGGGATAAACATATGAAGTGTAAATACTAATATTGAGGAATTTGATTGCAAGATATAGAGGAACTCCCCCTGAAGATGTGCATATTTGAAGAATTTGCTTTGAAATAGCAAATGCACATTGTTGAGTAATATCATGGAGATCTCCTCCTATATCTTGAAATTCATACACGCATTTATCATATGATATGAAGAATTTGAAATGCATGATGAAATATGGTGTCTGACGGAATTCAGCATGCGTGCATTAAGGTACTTGAGGAAATAAGCATGCAGAAAGCAGTTCAAAAGTATCAGACCACCATAGGACTTAAGTTTACAACTCATCAGAGCAAACACCTCAGAAGAGCAAGAGTTGAAACTTAACAGAAATATAGCCCATATATAAGACCCGCTTGAAGACTAAACTCAAATTTCTCCCCCTTTGTCATCGAATGACCAAAAGGGACGAAAAATGAGGACTAACGCCCCTGAAGAATATCATGTCGATGGAGGAGCGCCAGCATTGTTGGGGTCGACTGTTGAGGTAGGGCCTGCCGCAGTGTCGTTCAAGTCTTCAGCTTCATCCGTCTCGCGCGATGAAGAATATGAACTGGCAACAAGCTGAGGAACTTTGACTTTCTTGAATTTCTTCGAAGGTGGCTGGGACCAGTCAAAGTCCTGTTGGAAGCCCATCTCCTTGAGTTCTTCAGCACTATGAAGATTAGACAGAATCGCCCAAGTGCGGTCAAAGACTTCATGCAAGTAGTAGTGATTCTTCTTCACAGTATTTTGAGTGACTGTCATGTTCTGAAGAATTGCACCAAACTGACGCTTGACCCACTTGTGATTTCGATCAACTTTCTGATGAAGACTAAGGAGAAGTTCACGATCAGTCATCACACGCGGAGCTGTGGCTTGAGGATGATGTTCTAAAGCTTTGGCGGCAGAATCTTGAGTTGCAGAGTCATCATTGGTGGAATAGGAAGTAGCTTTGCGAAACTGTCCATCCAATGGACGAGTACCTTCATCAATAACAGCAGCCTTGCCCTTCTCGTCAGCTGAGGAAATAGTCCGTTTGAGGACTTCAATAGGGGGCAAATAGCTGAGATGATTTTGAAAGTCAGCCTTATAATGAATTGAAGACTGTGATCTGATGAATCTCATGATCCAGGGAGCATAAGGCTTCAACTCAAAAGGCGACAGAGCAGCATTGGCCAAAGTCCACATGAAGAAATCATGGTAGTTGATAGGAATACCGTGAATGATATTGAACAGCAGATTCTTCATAATGCCAACAACTTCTTCATCATCAGAGTTGTGGCCCTTGATTGGACTAAGGGTTTTGGTCAATATGCGATAGACTGTCCTTGGCACATAGAGCAATTCCTTGATGAGGAATTTGGTCCTTGGAGCTTGGCCTGGCTTCAAAGGCTTCATCAGCACTTGCATCAGATGATCAGACAGTTCAGGTTCAACATAGAGAAGCCTTGCACCTTCAGTGGGAGGACTGACTGGGACGGCATGAAGCAATTCAGAGGCCGGTGCTTTGAAATGAGTATTATCGGTCATCCAGTCCAATACCCATGAATTGACATCATCAACATTTCCAGTGATGTGCAGCGTGGCGAAGAATTGAAGAATGAGTTCTTCATTCCAATCGCAGATGTCGGTGCAGAAATTGAGTAACCCAGCGTCATGAAGAACACTGAGGACTGGGGTGAAGCAGGGTAGCGATTCCATATCTACATGAGGAATTTGCTCATGTTCAAAGATCTTATCCTTATCAACCAACAATGAGGAGTAGAAGTTCATCTGGCTTGCAGTCCAGAAATGCTTGCGACGAAGACGAGCAGAGTCATAGGGATTGTAGTCAGTGAAGAATATGTGCTCGTTGAAGAAATCCTCAGCATTAAACTTCTGCTTCTTGGAGTGAGGGTTCTGTGGCTTGGGCTGAAGATTAACAGTTGAAGAATTTACAGCCTCTTGAGGTATAGCCACTGGAGCCACTGGCTGAGGAATTTCAGCAGCAGCCTTGGCCTCCATTTCTTCAGACATATGTACATCAGCGCTAGTGGCTGGAACTTCTTCAGGAATAGAATGAAGTGAAGCTTGACATTCATCAGAGCCCGTATGAATTTCTTCAGTTGGCACAGGGGACTGAGGAACATGATGTAGAGGGGTTGTCAGAGGTGAATTGGGGTGATGACTTTCCCAAAAGTCATCATTCAGAATAGGTGTTGTAGACCCAATATCCACATCCTCATCTTCTTCAGTTCCTTCGACGCCTGCCTCTTCAGCTGTGAACTGAGGCATGGGCGATGATACCAGTGGGGTTGAAGGGAAAGTATCCACTTCAATTTCTTCATCCATCTGCTCTGTCGAAGCAGCAGAAGGATCTTCTTCATCAGATTTACTTGGAATTTCATATTCCTCACCAAAGGGAATGATCTCCTTTGATGGCATGCTTGATATTGGAATAGCATCAATTGGGTTTTCAGATGAACTCGTCAAATTCTTCAATTTCTTGGGAGCTGAAGACTCTGAAGATGCAGATGCTTTCCTTTTCTTCACAGCTGCTCGCTCCGCAGCCTTGGTTTTCTTCGCTTCTGATGCAGAAGGAAGGTTGATGCTTGTCATCGGTGCAGGAGGAGCAGAGGAAATTGGTTGAATTTCTTCAGGCACAACTGATGCAGTTGCCCTGGCTTGTTCAGATTCCTCAGGCACAGTAGCAGATGCTTCAACCGGCCTGGATTGCTCTTCAAGCGCAATATTGGAGGTTGCCCTGGCATTTTCTTCAGAGACTGGAATTTCTTCATCAGCTCTGGCGCTTTCATTTTCTTCAGCAGACTGAACAGATGTTCCAGTCTGAGGAAATTTGGGTTGCGATGAAGCTGCAACACTTGGAGTAAATCCTTTTGCCATTCTGACGAATCTGACTTTGGCACCTAGCCAATCTGCATGGAATGCATGAAATTCATCACTGAGTGCTTTGATCTCAGCCTGCATAGTCACAAGTTCTTCAGGAGTCATTTTCACAACATTGTTCTTCAAAAAACGCTCCTTCTTGTACTGAGCCTTCTTCACCTGCCTGGCCTTTTCAAATTTCCATTTTTCTTCATTTATGAAGGCCGTCAACATGTGACTTTGACCAGGAGTGAGGTTTAATTCAGGCAAAGGTGTGTTAGGGTTCTTGTGCCATAGATCAATAAAATCAAGGATCTTCCTTGGATCCAGCATGAGGGGCACAGCACTGCCTTTGGCTCTAGCGGCCCTTTGTTGTCGATCTCTGATGAGCTCAGCTAATTCTTCATCATCAGCTTCGTCTTCGCTTGACGGAACCTGAAAGGCGACTTGCTTCTTGTGAGGACTTGGCCTTGTGCCTCGTCCAGCAGTGGCCTTTTTCTTCAGCAAGGTCGGAGTTGTTGAAGACTGAGGTGGAGCTGAAGAACTTGCAGAGACTCCTGAAGCAATTGAGATTCCAGTAGTCCTTTGGCATGTGCCAAGATGCACAGGTGCTGAGGACTTTGCAGGAGCAGCTAAGGATTTTGCAACCGAGGGAGTTGGAGCTGCTTTTGAGGAATTTGCTTGAGGAACAGGCCGTGAGGGCATTGCAGCTGAGGAACTTGTCTTAACAGCTGATTTCTTCAGCATAGCCTTCTTAGGCTTGATAGCAGAGGCCTCAGCGGCGGCAGCAACAGAATCTTCATTGAATTTCTTTACTGCCTCTTTAGCCACTTTGGCCAGCTTGGCTTGACGCTTAGCCCACTCCTGAGGAAATTCCTCACCTCTTCTGATGCTAGTGGGATCAGCTTCTTGGCCAGGAGCCAATGGAGGTCTTGGACATGGAGGGTTAACAGCAAATTTCTTCATGTACTTGGGAGTGACATAGCGATATTCCCTCCATTCTCTTGCCCATCTCCTCTCAATCTTCTGAATGCGCACTTTGCGCTGATTTTTGTTCTCCTTGCCATGAGTTGCTTCATCAGGAGTACAATATTCATCATAGATGTCATCAGGGATCTCAAAAGCAGTATTTGTTTCTGGCCTCTTTCCTCCCTTCTGAGGTCTTTTACCATCAGCCATTTTCTTCACTTGAGGGTTTTGAACAATCGAATTTTCTGATGAGGTGTGCAATTTTTCTCCAAGGAACGCTGCAAATGAGTTAAGTTGATGAGAACCTAGAGATTCAGCAGCGGACATGTGTACCTGTGAACAGAATATAGGTGCGAAGAGTTTTGGAGAGGTCATATGCGTTCTGAGAAGATTTTCAAAAGTATCAAGTTTGAGGAAGATGACCAGGGGTGTCTTGAGGAATTTCACTAAGCATTTTTGACTTAGGTTCCAGAGTTGTGTAGATTGAAAATCCACACAATTGAGGAATCTTGAAGAAAAACGTTGCTTAGAGAAACTGATCAAGGACAGAAGCAAGTTGGAATTTAAGAACATGAAAGTTGAAGAATAAACACCTTTTGAAGATTTTGTGGAAATCATCAGAATCAACAAGGGCAGTAAAAATAAATTTTATTTACCCTTGACGAAGAACACGACGAACTGAGAGTGGCAGTGGAGATGTTCGTCCGTTCAGATCTTCCACGCCCTAACTTGGCGATGGAAAACAGCTACGGCGGCGGCGGAGTGAGGATTTCCGCGGCCGGCGTGAGTACGACGGCGACGAGGTCGAGGCAGTGAAGCTCTTCCTCACCGGCGACGATGGAGTGTAGCGGCGGCGCTAGGTCTGAGGGCTCGAGCGAGGGAGTAAGATCGAGCGGGGTAAATGAGCTCTGAGGAGGGTGAGGTGTATTTATAGCAGAGGTGAAAAACAGCTCGTTCGAAGAAAATGGACAAACGTGCCCCTGACCCTTCTCATCCTAGCGACATGTGTCACCCACGAACTGTGAAGTGGAGATTGTGTTAGATCGAGGGTGAATAGATAAATCTTATCGAGGGATAAGGAACGGTTTGAACGGCAAAAGCCGAAAATTCAGATAAGAATATTTTAATGTTTCGTTCGCAAATTCTTCAGCTATCAAGGACACAGTGAAGACTTTGAACGGGTTTCAAATAGAACGCACATGAAGAATTTGTGAACGGACTGGATTGAGTTTAGCATTGAGGGGGAACGGGTCCGATCACATTCACTTAGAAGAAACACAACTTGAAGAATTAGCAATAAGTGAATGCTGTAGAGGACAGAAAACTCAAATATATATATATATATTCAATGAAGAACATAGACGGAAAGAGTGAAGATTTTGCAAAGTTGAAGAATTTGAAAATTTGAAGAATTTGCACAATGATGAAAAACTCAAATTTTGAAGATTTTCAACTTTTTGTGGTGGCGTGACCCACCGTGTAAGAATGATGATTTCAGACACCACGTACAATTGTCGTAGGGCTCTGAGAATCAAATTCTTCATTAATTTCTTCACACTTAGAGGGTTAGTCTTCATTGATTGAAGAAAAACGTTTCTTCGTGTGTTGCACATCTAAGTCATCAATTTGCATAAGTGTTAGGATGTGTGTCCTTTTCAAAGGACATTCGAAGATTCTAAGATATTTAGCTCACACCGCAACTTGCTAAATCTCTTCTCATCCAAGGGCTTTGTGAAGATATCCGCTAGCTGTTCTTCAGACTTCACGGGATCAATAGAGATGTCACCCTTCAACACATGATCTCGAAGAAAATGATGACGAATCTCGATGTGCTTTGTCTTCGAGTGCTGAACTGGGTTATGAGCAATTTTGATGGCACTCTCGTTGTCGCAATAGAGTGGCACATTCTTCACATTGATGCCGTAGTCCTTGAGGGTTTGCTTCATCCATAGCAATTGAGCACAGCAAGAACCAGCAGCAATATACTCAGCTTCAGCAGTAGAGAGTGATACGCAGTTCTGCTTCTTCGAGGACCAACATACTAAGGATCGTCCGAGGAAATGGCATGTGCCTGAAGTTGACTTGCGGTCCACACGATCACCGGCATAGTCAGAGTCAGAATATCCAATGAGATCAAAAACCGAGCCCTTGGGATACCATAATCCAAGTGTTGGAGTGTGAGCTAGATATCGAAGAATATGTTTCACAGCCTTATAGTGTGATTCCTTCGGTGTAGCTTGAAAACGGGCACACATGCAAACACTAAGCATAATATCCAGCCTAGATGCACATAGGTACAATAAAGAACCAATCATGGAGCGGTATACCTTTTGATCGAAGTCTATTCCATTTTCATCAGTGCATAGATGGCCATTTGTGGGCATAGGGATTTTGACGCCTCTGCATTCTTGCATACCGAATTTTCTCAGAATGTCCTTGAGGTATTTCTCTTGAGAAATGAAAATGCCATTATGTTGTTGACGAATTTGAAGACCTAAGAAGAATTTCAATTCTCCCATCATGGACATTTGATATTCCTCACTCATCATGTAAGCAAATTCGTCATTGTAATGTTGGTTAGTACAGCCAAAGATAATATCATCAACATATATTTGGCACACGAATAATTCAACATCATAGGTTTTGGTGAAAAGAGTTGGGTCGAGTGAACCGGGTTTGAAGCCTTTCTTCATGAGGAATTCCTTCAGAGTATCATACCACGCCCGAGGGGCCTGCTTGAGGCCATAGAGGGCCTTATTGAGTCTGAAGACTTTGTCAGGATGTTTAGGATCTTCAAAACCTGGGGGTTGAGCAACATATACTTCTTCCTCAAGCTTACCATTGAGGAATGCACTTTTCACATCCATTTGATATAAGATGATATTATGATGGTTAGCATAAGCAAGCAATATGCGAATAGCCTCAAGTCTAGCAACAGGTGCAAAAGTCTCATCGAAATCAATTCCTTCAACCTGTGTGTAGCCTTGAGCTACAAGACGAGCCTTGTTCCTCACCACTAGGCCATTTTCATCTTGCTTGTTGCGGTAGATCCATTTGGTACCGATGATATTGGGCCTGCATGGGTCCGGTCGCTTGACAAGCTCCCACACATTGTTCAGCTTGAATTGATGTAATTCCTCTTGCATTGCTTGAATCCATTCAGGCTCCAGAAATGCCTCATCAACTTTGGTGGGCTCTGTGATAGAGACGAAAGCAAAATGCCCACAAAAGTTAGATAAATGTGAAGCTTTTGAGCGAGTCAGAGGACCTGGTGCGTTGATGTCGTTGATGATTCTCTCAATCTGTACTTCATTTGCAACGCGGGGATGAGCAGGTTGACGACTTTGATTTGGCTCAGCATTTTCTTCAGAGCCATTTTCTTCAGATGCGCCAGCATGCTGTTCTTCATGTTCTGGAATGATTTCTTCAGCAGATTCTTTGGTAGGAATGACATCCTCAGTAGCTTTGAACTTGATGGTTTCCTCAGGCGTCTTTTCATCTAGCACAGGAGGTAGGTGCTCTCTTTGTGAGCCGTTAGTTTCATCGAACCGCACATCTACAGTTTCAACAACCTTGTTGTGATAGGCATTGAAGACCCTGTAGGTGTGCGAGTCCTTTCCGTAACCAAGCATAAAACCTTCATGTGCTTTCGGTGCAAATTTAGAATTGTGATGTGGATCTCTAATCCAGCATTTAGCACCGAAGACTTTGAAATAACTCACATTGGGTTTCTTGTCAGTGAGGAGTTCATATGAGGTCTTCTTGAAGAATTTGTGAAGATATACCCTGTTGATGATGTGGCATGCAGTATCAATTGCCTCAGGCCAGAAGTGACGAGGTGTTTTGTATTCATCAAGCATGGTGCGAGCCATCTCAACAAGAGTCCTGTTCTTGCGCTCCACAACGCCATTCTGCTGAGGAGTGTATGGGGCAGATAGCTCATGAGTAATACCAAGTTCATCGAGATAGTCATCAAGACCAGTATTCTTGAACTCAGTCCCATTGTCACTACGTATATGCTTGATCTTCACGCCGAAATTCGTCGAAGCCCTTGAGGAAAATCGTCTGAAGACTTCCTGCACTTCAGTCTTGTAAGTAATGACATGCACCCATGTGTAACGAGAATAGTCATCAACAGTGACAAAGCCATATAGAGATGCTGCATTTGTTAGTGTGGCATAATGAGTAGGGCCAAAGAGATCCATATGAAGCAATTCAAAAGGACGAGAAGTAGTCATGATAGTCTTCGAGGGGTGCTTGGCTCTGGTCATCTTTCCAGCCTCACAAGCCCCACAAAGATGATCTTTGAGGAATTTGACACCCTCGATGCCAATGACGTGCTTTTTCTTCACGAGCGTGTGTAAGTTCCTCATGCTAGCATGACCCAGTCGTCGATGCCATAGCCAGCCTTCTGAAGCTTTAGCAAGTAGACAAGTGGCAGGCTGTGGTCCTGCAGAGAAATCAACAATATACAAGTCTCCTCTCCTAAAGCCTTCAAAGACTTTGGAATTGTCAGATTCCATGAGCACTAAGCAACGATATTTGCCAAAGACAACAACCATATCAAGATCACAAAGCATTGAGACAGACATGAGGTTGAATCCGAGGGACTCGACAAGCATGACTTTATCCATGTGTCGATCCTTTGAGATTGCAACCCTACCTAGACCCAATACCTTGCTTTTGCCTTTGTCAGCATAGGAGATATGCTTCAAGTGTGATGGAGATAAAGGAGTGTTCATCAGTAAGCTCTTGTCACCAGTCATGTGATTTGTACATCCACTATCGAGGACCCACTCAGTAGCTTTGGGTAAATCATCCTGCAGATGAATTAGTGCATCTTACGAACTCATATACTTCAGAGTGAAGAATATGACATCACATTCATCAGACATATTTCATCAATTAAAGCAACATATGTATATATAGCAATGTGAGGACGTGAGAAATGAATAAATCATTTCTTCATGATTAGCTTGCGTCCTTTCAAGCATTTCAGGTCTCCAGCAAATTCTTCAGACGATTTAGTTCGTCTGGAGACCTGACCCTGCATAAGAGATTAGTTCCTTTTCTTCACCACCCACATCTGGAGGGGTGGCAAAGAGTTCATCATTCTGCGAGCTCCATAAGAGAAAGGTGGCATAGACGCCAGACCACTTCGTTTCACATAAGAGGGGTTAGGGTAAGCATATGAATAAGCAGAGAAATTCTTCGAGGACTTATGAACATAATGATTTGAAGAATAATGCATATATTCATAGCCCTTAGGCTTTCCCTGCGAAACAGAAGTGTTAGCACGATGATGTTCATGTGAGGACTTTGATCCATGTGAGGAATTTGAATCATATGAAGAATTTGATCTGGGGTTCTTATTCTTCACAGGTGGTGTCATGAGGACATTCACCTGAAGACTTTCAAGGCACTTTTTGGGAACCCAGATTTTCTTCATAGGGGGACCATTCCTGCAGTTAGATCCAACATATCTAGCAAATACCTCACCATTCTGATTTTTGAACAGTTTATAGTTGGAGTCAAATGACTCATCAGATGAATATGAGGATTCACAAGTAAAGCCAGATAAAGTGGATGGATCTACGGGAGGTCCCTTCGCAGCAACCCATGAGGTTTTGGGATACTGCTCCGATTTCCAGTAGGTTCCATCAGCATTGAGTTTCCTCTCAAAGGCAATACCCTCTTTCCTAGGGTTCCTGTTCAAGATCTGCTTTTTGAGCACATCACAAAGAGTCTGATGCCCTTTGAGGCTTTTGTACATGCCTGTCACATACAATTCCTTCAACCCTGCATTTTCGTCAGTGATACTAGTGGTATCCTCAGATGAGGAATTTGTGACCACAGAGATAGTTGAAGAATTTGCAGCAATGGAAGCATTTGAACATTCAGGTGAAGAATTAGCAGTTTCACGTTCAATGCATTTCAAGCATGGTGGAATAAATTCTTCCTAAGCGGAACTGATCTGTTGAGCAAGCAAAGAATCATTTTCCTTCTGAAGATCTTCATGACTCACCCTTAGCTTCTCAAGATCTTGCTTTCTTTGAAGAAATTCATAAGAAAGTTTCTCATGATCGGCTAGGAGAGTTTCATGACGACCTTGAAGGTTGTCAAACTTAGACTGTAGTTGCTGAAGATTATCAGTCAGTGTTTGAGTTCGATCCATTTCCTCACCTAACAGATCATCGCTTTTGTCTAGCATATTTTGAACCTTTTCCAAAGCCTTTTGTTGTTTAACAGCAATATTAGCAAGTTTGGAATAGCTGGGTTTGAGGTTATCATCAGATTCATCCTCACTTGATTCAGAGGAGGGATATTTGAGTACCTTGGCACCTTTTGCCATGAAGCAATAGGTGGGAGCATAGTCATCGTTGCCGTCATCAGCAGTGTTGGGGAAGCCATTTTCCTTAGTGTTGAAGATGGACTTGCTAACGTAAGCAGTAGCGAGGGCTAGGCTCGCCACACCAGAGTCTGACTCCTCAGATGCCTCCTCTTCCTCATGTTCCTCAGATTCAGCTTCAGAGTCCATTTCCTTGCCAATGAATGCCCGAGCTTTCTTGGAGCTGCTCTTCTTGTGAGATGAAGACTTTGAAGATCTTGACGATGAGGACTTTGAAGATTTCTTCTTCCTCTTAGAGTCATCTGAACTATCATCCTTGTATTTCTTCTTCTTTGATTCCTTCTCCCACTGAGGACAATCAGTAATGTAGTGACCAGGTTTCTTGCATTTATGGCAAGTTCTCTTCTGGTAATCACGGGATGAGGAATCTGATTTCATGTCATCACCTCTTGAGGATTTTCCAAATCGGCCACGTCTAGAGAACTTCTGGAATTTCCTCACGAGCATTGCTAGCTCCTGACTCAGTTCTTCAGGATCACCAAGGCTGCTACCAGAATCTTCATCTTCAGATTCAGAGACTGCCTTGGCTTTCAGTGCACGAGATCTACCATAGCTCGGTCCGTAGAGATCTCTCTTCTCAGCTAGTTGGAATTCATGAGTATTTAGCCTCTCGAGGATATCAGCAGGATCAAGTGACTTGTAGTCACCACGTTCTTGAATCATCAGTGCCAGTGTATCGAATGAAGAATCGAGTGACCTCAGCAATTTCTTCACCACCTCATGGTCGGTGATGTCAGTGGCACCCAGTGCTTGAAGCTCGTTTGAAATGTCAGTGAGGCGATCAAAGGTTTGCTGAACATTTTCGTTGTCGAGTCTTTTGAAGCGGTTGAAGAGATTGCGAAGAACGTCAACTTGAGAGTCACATTGAGTTGAGACTCCTTCGTTGACCTTGGACAGCCTATCCCAGATAAGCTTAGCTGTCTCCAAAGCACTCACTCTGCCATACTGCCCTTTGCTCAGATGGCCACATATGCTATTCTTTGCTTGAGAGTCGAGTTGCTTGAATCTCTTCACATTAGCAGCGTTTACGGAAGGAGTGACAGAGGGAACACCCTTTTCCACAACATACCAGAGGTCATTGTCAATTGCCTCAAGATGCATGCGCATCTTGTTCTTCCAGTAGGGGTAGTCCGTCCCATCGAAGGTAGTACACCCAGCTTAGACCTTGATCATGCCTGCAGTCGACATAACTAAAACTCCAGGTGGTTAAACCAAAATCACACAGAACAAGGGAGTACCTTGCTCTGATACCAATTGAAAGTGCGTTATATCGACTAGAGGGGGGGGTGAATAGGCGATTTTTACAAATTCGTCACTGAGGAATTTCAAGGTGAGGAAATTCCTAAGCGACGAACTACTTAGCAGCGGAATGAGTACTCAGATGCAAGCATAACAGAGCAGTAGCACAGTCATCATGATGAAATGAAAACAAGCACAGAGTACGAGTAGCGTAAACACAGGATAAGCAGGCTGAAGACAAACTGACTGAAGAATTTGAACTGAGGAAATTGAGAAAGTCTTCAGACAAAGTCTTCAAACAGTAATGATCAAATACATAGCAAGGATGCGAGAAAATGAAAGGGTTGAGGAAATAGAACCAGTAGCTCGGTGAAGACACTGATTTGGTAGACCAGTTCCAACTGCTGTGACAGTTGTACGTCTGGTTGGAGCGGCTAGGTATTTAAACCTGAGGACACACAGTCCCGGACACCCAGTCCTGAACACACAGTCCAGGACACCTAGTCCTCACCGTATTCTCCTTGAGCTAAGGTCACACAGACCTCGCCCAACCACTCGTGGTAAGTCTTCAGGTGACTTCCAAACCTTCACATACTCGGTCACTCGGCAATCCACAATTTTCTCTTGGATGCTCTAGACCATGACGCCTAACCGTCTGGAGGATGCACAGTCCTCAAAGGTAACAAGCGTCGGTTCCACACAGGAATAATCTCTTCAGTGATGCTTAATCACTTTGGGTTTGTAGGTGTTTGGATTTTTGGGTTTTTCCTCACTTGATGATTTTCGCTCAAAGTCCTCGGAGGATGGGATGCTCTAGATGACAAGTGTCAATCTATTTCTTGGAGCAGCCAACCAGCTAGTGGTTGAAGGGGGCGGCTATTTATAGCCTAGGGAGCAGCCCGACATGACAAGACATAAATGCCCTTCAATGATATGACCGTTAGGTGGGTAGGATATTTGGACAGCTGGCGCGTAGCACAGCAACGGTCGGAAATTTGAGTATCAAATTCCTCAGGGCTATCATGTTCCTCACTTGTAGGCAATCCGCACTGGCGAATTCCTAACTCCTCAGTCAGAACAAATTCCTCAGAGAATAGAAGAACTTCGTCTCTGTCACTGAAGAACTTGACTAAACTGTATGAGATTTCCAATGGCTTCACTCGAAAGGATTGGGTAGGTGTAGGATTTTGAGTTGAGCATCACTTGGAAATTTTTCCTTAGTTTTACCTCGACCCCCTTTAACAGTACGGTGTTTCCTATGACTCAAGAAGAAGAAAATGAAACTACGAAAACAAAAGTCTTCACGCTTCATAATCCTCGCATGAATATCAAGTCTTCAGGGTCACACCAATTTCTTCACTTTCAAAGTCTTCAAGAAAACCAAAGTCTTCAGTTGAAGACATTCATTTTTAGGGGTCGACATTCATCGTAATTAACAAACTTCTCATAGACTTATAGACCTGTGTACACTCACAAACACATTAGACCCTTAACCTATAAGTCTTCAATACACCAAAATCACTAAGGGGCACTAGATGCACTTACACTACAGACATTCGACACTTTAGGCCTATCACGGTTATCAACGTGCTCGAGCGACTCTTCTCAAAAGTATGCGTGACCCGACTAGCCCCCGTAGCAGAGCAGCTGGACCATCCCCTACAAACGGCATTTCTGAAGGGCCGACGGATTCATGACGGAATCCTGCCCCTGAACAAAATCGTCCAGGAGGTCACGACGCATGGTCATAAGGTTATCTTCCTCAAGTTGGACTTCCAGAAAGCATACGATCACCTGGATTGGTCCTTCTTGAGGCTAGTCACGCAGCGTCGGGGCTTTGATGACCGTTGGTGCTCCTGGATCATGCAGCTAGTGCAATCCGGTAGCACGGCGATCAACATTAACGGCGAGGTGGGACCATTCTTTAAGTCCTCTACAGGAGTAAAGCAGGGAGACCCGATATCCCCACTCCTCTTCAACCTCGCCGTTGATGCGTTAGCGGGGATTTTGGATAAGGCTAGGAGGGCCGGCCACCTCTTCGGTGTAGTTGGACACTTGATCCCTGGCGGTGGGGTCACCCACGTCCAGTATGCCGATGACACCATGATTATGGTGGAGGGGACGGACCTCGACATTGTCAATCTTAAGTTCCTGCTCCTGTGTTTTGAGGCTATGTCCGGACTAAAGATCAACTTTGATAAGAGCGAGGTCGTCGTTCTGGGATTCTCGACGGAAGAGCAACAGAGGATTGCGGACAACCTTAACTGCCGGTTGACCACATTCCCCATCACCTACTTGGGGATGCCGATGGCCGGCTCGAAAATATTGGCAAGTGCATTTGATCCTTTGGCGGGGCGGGTGGCATCTAGGGCCGAACCATGGCGGGGACGGTTTACCTCCAAGGGGAGCAAATGGATCCTCATTGGTGCAAACCTTGCAAACCTTCCCATGTATATGATGGGAATGTACATCCTCCCGGAGGGCGTCCATAGCTCCTTCGATAAGGACCTAGCTAGATTCTTTTGGCAGGCCGCTGATGGCCGCCAAAAGTACCATATGGTCAAGTGGGCTGACATCTGTCTGCCCAAAGACCAGGGTGGCTTGGGAATTGTAACCTCCTGACACATGAACGTCACTTTGATGTTGCGATGGGTTTGGCAGATCTTGCGCGGGGAGGGCGGGCTTTGGCTTCAGCTCATTTGGGCAAAATACCTTAGGGGTGAGCCTCTTTTTGCATGTTCTCGGAGGGGAGGATCGCAGTTTTGGCGAGCCAGCCAGAAGATCAAGGAGGAAATCCACTTAGGGATTTCCTTCTCCATAGGCAATGGGGACGGGACCCAATTCTGGTTGGATCCCTGGTTGGGCCCCGAACCACTTCGTCCAAGGTTCCCTAGTCCATTTTCGATTTGTGCGGATCCGTCAGCACTTGCCTCCACGATGTTACGCGATGGGTAGTGGAACGTCCGGTTCCGCCGCACCTTTGGCCAAGCAGAGAGTGACGATTGGTCTAGTTTGTGGCAGGCTCTACCACAGACGCTTCCGGAATATCCGGACACTGTGTCGTGGAGGATCACCCCGACGACGGAGTTCTCGGTGCGCTCGGCGTATCATGCTCCGTGCCAGGCACCGGCCACACCTTGGTTAGCTCCAATGTGGAAAGCCCCCGTTTCCCTGAAGATTAAGATATTCGTTTGGCAGCTACTGCGAAATCGTCTCCCCTCGGGGACAGTGGTTCTTAAGCGGCACGGCCCCGGGAACGGCCTGTGCCCCCTTTGCGCGGTACCGGAGATGGAGACACATATCCTCTTCGCTTGTACTGCCGCAAGGGTGATGTGGACGTTCGTTTACGAGGCGCCGGGACCCGAATGGGAGGCCCTGGACCTTGCGGACTTCCTTCAACATAGGGCTACCCATCCGCCACAACATCGCCGCCTTTTCTGGCTAGTTTTTGCGACGATGACATGGACACTTTGGACGACTCGTAATAAGATGGTGATTGAGGTCTTCCAGCAAAGGCATCTGACTTCTTCAAATTCCTTACTTTTATGCAGCACTGGCACCCGCTCTCGAGGCAGCGTGACCGTACCCGCCTCGGCCACATGATGGATGCGCTTCTGGCTACAGCGCGTCGGCTCTCAGCATCGTAGTGTCGCTTCGCGACTGCCACTAGGTGGCCTTTTTTCATATTTCTTTTATGTTTTCTTGGCATTGCTGTGCTGTGGCCCCAGCCGTTGGTTTGTAGCTTGGGATTTGCTTGACTGTTGTACGGAACTTTGCTTTATCTGTAAAGCGGGGCAAAAGCCTATTTTGAGAGAGAGATTTTCTAGTGTGTTAAACTGACAAATTTTATTAACAGAAAAAGGAAAGTTTTCACACGGATGGTGCTGCACCTTGCTCCTCGAGAGCGGTGTTCCTTCGGCGGAGAAGAACAGAGAGACCTGGCGGTCATTGAGTTACGTGGAGGTACATGACAACATGGGCTGGGGTTGATGTGAGCGCGCAGTAAATACCCAGACGTGATAGGACGAAGGAAAGTGAAGCACAGTGCACGACGCAATGTTGTTGCACATGAGCGGGCGTCTTCGTAAAAGTGAAGTCGCTAATGCAAAACGACCATTATACACGACCATGCTGACGTGGCATGATTAATCAATACTAAAACTTCTTGTATCCTAATCTGTTATGCTTTTCTAGCGTGTAAAAAAGATAAAACTAAAGTTTGACCTTAGTAGTAATGGGTTTTAAACACAACGGTGGTGAAAACGTGCTTGATTTGCTGGTCAAAACGGACAGACGAATTAACATGGGCCAAACTGAACTTGCTTACTTATTGGGCAGCTAATTGTGAACAAAAATGGGTGTTCGCTGGCCCAAAATGCTCCACGTCCGCACTTGACCTGCTGGTGGTGTCCCCTAGCCAGCAATTCTCCACAACATGCATGCACAAGACGTACAGGTCTCCACGCGCAAGGCCATGTCTGCTACAGCTATCGATGATGGGAGTTCATGTCAGACGAACGTACGAAGCCGAGGTGCTTTCGCATGTGGGTGGGATCTCCCTGGTTCAATACGGGGCAAAAATAAATCGAATACACCTTATATATACTGGCAGCACGGATCCCCATGGTGGTCAGACGGGCAAGATTCCGGCCTCCATTGGCATTTTCCGAGTGCAATGCTTCTTGTCCTAATTTTTTTTTCGAATCAATAGGGGATAGCAATGCTTCCAGTTGAAGGAGGTTTGGTTGAGTCTCAACTCTAAAAATGGCACCTGCGACTAAAATGCACAACTGGTCCAGGTAGTTAGCACAGCGTATTACTTTTTGGAGCTGATTTAATAACTCAATCAAGAAAAGAAAAGCGTAGCAGATATGTTTAGTTCGGAGTAAAATAGCAGCGACCGAGGGGAGAGCGGATGTCCTGCACGCAGCGGCAGCTGATCACAACTATCCAACCGGTCGTCCAGGCGAGGTGATCAGTGCGCTAAAGTTCGTTGAAACGAGGAAAGTGGACATACATCGGTCGCAGAGGAGACCTGTCGCGCAGAGCGTGCACTTTTTTTACTCCGCGGGCCCAGTACTGCTTTCTCTAAAGTTGTCTGGACGACGCAGTCTGGGTGGCCTATACGACGGCTGTACCCCTGTCCTGCGTCTCACATCAATTACCTTTTTCGATTGGGGGCAAAGACCACAGTGAACCGGCAACAAATTGGGCACTCGAGGTCTGTCTGGATCTAATCATGGCGATCCCCGGAGCGACGATGCCGGCGTTGGCCTCTGGGTGAGTTAAATTCTGCTTCTATCCTTGTTCTTAGTTGACTCTAGGGCTTACGAGCTTGCTCCGCGCGCTGGTACTGCAGATCGACGGGGGCGACAACCGATTCAGTGGTCGAGGTGGCGTACGTTTTGGGCGCCGCCGGTCCGGCCGTGGCCGATTCGGTCGTAGGCGTGGACTCGCCAGAGATGCGGCCGTTGGATCAGGGCCGGGCGCTTATGGGCCAGGTTGGCGCCTTGTCTGATGTCGAGTTCTCCGGTGCATTCAGTTCTGGGGGCGGAGGTGTGGCGTCGGCAGGCGCCGGCGACGGGGCGCGCACTGTCGACTCATGCAGCGCGATTCAGTCCTTCCGACCCGGTGCCCCGACAGCTGCAAACACCACCTTCCGTCCTGCACTTATTTTCGAACTGAATGATGAACAAATACAGAAAACGGGTTCATCTAGATGGATCGAGTGTTCAGTGCAACTTAGTGCCTAGTTTGGGCATTTGTAGAACCGGATGCCGGGTTCCGGTCTGTCCCGGACACAAACCACCTTATCCTGGTCCCGGGGCACCTTGGGCACAAGATCAATGGCAGCGGCGTTGGAGTTGCCCGGAGACGACGAGCAGACGAGGATCTCCGGGACATCTCGGCACAACGGCGATGGATCAGGACAACAGGATGCTTCTGCGTGGTGGAAAAGGACGTTGCCACTTGCCAGCGATCAGTACTGCCGTTCGTCGTGGTGGAAAGAGTTTTTCGTCCTTTCGGCTGCGTGTGTACTTGGCGTGTCAGATCGTACTGTCAGGCGCCGAGCTTCGAATACACATATACGCTACATATCGCTGTCCAACGTTTGCCTATACTCTAACTAGCACTCTCGGCTGATTCGAATCGCGATGGCACGCGCGCCGTCGATGCGGTGCGTGCAGGTGCCACTGCGTCCATGGATGCACTTCTCCGACCGAGGGCAGTTTCTACTGTAGACCACTAGAGTAATTTTGTTGTCAATTTGGTTGAAGGATTTTGAAAACACTGAAAAGGAAAAGCATGGAATATTATAAGAGCATCTCCAATAGACGCACAAAAACAGCGCACGCTAAACTAGTTTTAGAGAGCCATTTTATCAGTTTTAGCGCACGCGGCCTGCGACAATATTTCCAGGCGCGCTGCTGGCATCGATTTACCAGGCGCTGTAAAATAGGGCGCGCGAGCGGCAGCATAAACATCAAACAAACACAAATATAGAACAAAGAAGATCAAACACACACAAAAAATCGACAATAAATAATTCAATTATTATTACAACACAAACAAATAATTCATCATCAATACAACAAATAGTTCATCAACAATACAACAAATAGTTCATCAAGTAGCGTATGGCCATTGGGTCATCTCGGGAAGGGATCGAACGGGGATTTCGTAGTGCTAAAAGTTGGGATGCAAAATATTTCAGGGGACATAGGCGGGAAATAGTATGTAAAATACTACTACCTCTGTTCCATATTTAGTTTGCCAAAACGGCTTATAATATGGAACAAAGGGAGTAGTGGATAACACTTCTTTAGTTGGTAGAAGATTTGATCTCCACGGGTTTAAGGAAAGGAACCTCCATACTAGGACTCAGATTGTCCTATAATATAGAGACGGTTCTCGACTTGTCTCATATCTAGACGTTCCTCCGGATCAAGTTTCAGACACTCCAGAGCGACTTCACTAACCATTTCCAAGAGCTCAATATCCTTCTCGCTTGTAATATCATTGTCAACAAAGTTCCTTGCTCTTTGATCTTGACAAGCTTCAACAAAGTTTTTGGCATAACTCATATTGTCATCATATCTTGCAACTCTCCTTGTAATAAGCTCTATGAGAACAATTCCAAAGCTGTATACATCGCTCTTCTGTGTAAGTATCCCATGAACCATGTATGCAGGATCTATGTAAGCCTTGTCTCCAGTGACCCATTCAGTCTTCTCAGATTTTCCTTTTGCAAGCAGCTTTGAGGTTCCAAAGTCCGAAATTTTCGGGGTGAAGCTTTCATCAAGAAGTATATTAGCAGATTTAACATCACCATGACGGATGGTACTCTCCACAGCTGAGTGCATGTATGCCAAGCCTTCAGCTGAACCAATGGCAATCATGAGACGTGTATCCACTGGAACACTATCTTTGCTTTTGAACAGAACATCGTACAGACTCCCTTTCACTACATACTCATACATCAACATTGGAACATCCATCTCTAAGCAACAACCTAGGAGCCTGACAATGTTCTTGTGCCTCATTCCAGATTGGATTATAACTTCATCAATGAAGTCCTTCTTGCTACCTTCATCAACTTTGATTGTCTTCTTTATAGCCACTTCTTGTTTTTCTTTTAGAGTCCCCATATAAACTTTACCAAAATGGCCCTCTCCAATAATAACCTTGTAGTTATTTGTCATTTGCTCAAGTTGCTTGCTTGTATAGATCCTTATATTCTTTATACCTTCTAGTATTGGACCACCATTTTGTTCATAGAACTTTTTGAGTTTGAGGAGTTGATGTGCCCCAACCATGAGGAGAATTGCAACAATGATTACAGCAACGCCTACAAAAGTCCGAAGTAAAGAAACCTTTTTATATAACAAGCAAAATAGCGTCTTACTTACATAACCAAAGGATTAAATTCTCGTCTATATCTATGTAATTACTTAAATAATATAATAATGGGTATGTTATCACTTAAATAGCAGAATTGAAGTGGTATATATGTATCTAGTGCAAAATTTCAATGGCATTTTTGGGATAGGGAAAATTTAAGTGGCATATGGGCAAGATTTGAGTGGTATATACGGAATGATGATGAAAAGCCATTCCACATTTCCAGTTAGAAAATTTTTATATCTTTTACGATTCAAGTACGTAATGAACAATCCATGTTCAGAAAAAACTAGTGCAAACAAACAGTTTAAAATAATTTTCCACCAAAGCGGGAAAAAAAATGAGTGAAAACATCATTTGGATTTGTGTTTTTATGGGAAAACATGCATCAGAGTTATTTCAATTTTTTTTTGCGGGTGAGAGTTATTTCGAATTAATAATCAGGAAATTCTCAGCCTACATCATAGCTGGTTGGCAAACTATTCCATGCGTCGGTTAGTTCAGTTCCCATGACAGTCATATTTCTGACTATATGTGCACTACGTACTGACAAAAAGGACTAAGGGAATAATGCGCAAGAGGTCTTCCCTAATAATAAGTTGGTTCTTCACAAAAACAAGTAGATGACTGTATTTAAATTATCAAGTGTGATAGCTTTTAGTGCTTATACCCAACCCCACAAAAAATAGTGCTTACCCAGAGACACCTTTGCTGGTAACGGAAACCTCTCTTGGCAGCCTGCCTTTTTGCCATCGCCTCTCATTCCCCAATTGCATGGACACTTATAGCCTCCTATTGTGTTGTGGCAGGTGGATCCCTCTGAGCAATTATGACCGGCCACACATTCATTGATATCTGAAAGAAATAGAGATTGAAATATTGCATACATGAAATGTTGGTCAAGTTAATTACTTCAAGAGAAAAAAATATACCAAAATGGCTTGAAGTATAAATGTGGCCGAAAGTTTCATTCCCACCATTTTGTCATTTTGTGAACTGCCTTTACTATGTGGTTTATTATCAGCTTGTACTAGTAAAACCAAGTGCCGCCAATAATAATTTAACTAGGTCTGGAAATGGGAAGTAAACCCTGTTGTAGGGAAAATGGCGCTTGATGAGACTGGGACAACATGGAGAATAGTTTATTTAGCGCGCTGCCACATAGTACCAATTTTATTATATTATCAAGTTGCATTTGGGTTTCTGCCTACCATGCCAACGACATAATTACCGTTCAAGTACATTTTTGTGTGTTACTCGCATACGCATTGCAATCATGTAATCCCTTTTTCAACAATGGCAATTGTTATCCCAATATTGAAATAATTGCAATCGATATAAAAATTGATCAAGACCATAAACTGCATGTCAAAATAATTGAAATTCATGATGGTTTCTTAATATATATTTTTACTTGATTGACCATTACCTTTATATGTATTTTTTATATAAAGAATTAGTAATACTATTCTTTGTATCTAAAAAATCCCACAAATTCAAAGTCAAATTCAGAAATGTTTGCAAGCACTCATTCTAGGAAGTGATCGATTTATATATTTTTCAGCAAAATATGTCTAATAACATTGCTCAGTTGACTAAAATAAAACGGGGATAGTAGATATTATAGACTTACAGTAGTATAAAGAGATGGAGGTATAGATCGAGTGGTTGGTAGTATATGGATGCATACCTTGGCAGCCATTCTTGATATAAGGGTTGCCGTCATAATATTCCTCGCACCTGCAGACATAGCCGCCCCCGCTGGGTGGCGTGGCACACAAGCTGTTGTCGCTAATGCACGCGTAGTCCTGAGGCCGCTGCTGGCCTTTCACTGGACATGAATGGCTCCCGCTCCTGATGGCGAATTCAAGCACGACGGGGACACCCCTTGGGTGTTTGTTAGATAGCACAAGGCCATTTAAGTCCTCCGTGGAGAAGTTGTACCATGAGGTTTCCACCACCATGCCGTAGGAGCAGGGAGTAGTGTTTTCGTCATCGTCAGGGCGTGACATCCTCTGGGCCAATATGACCGAGAAGGAATCGAGGCCCTCAGGATCTCTAGGCGCTTGAGGCGGGGCAGAGGCCTCACAGCACCCCATCCCCGTGCAGGTCCAGTTTGTCGGCTCGATTCTCACGGACGAAACACAGGCGAGCTGGGGGGTCCTGTCGTCCACAGACAGGACGAACTGGGCAAGCGCGTTCCAGCCGACGCCGATGAGGACATTGCGCCGCAGGGACAGGAGGAAAGGTTTCTGGGGGCCGAGCTGGGTACCTTGCATGTTGACCCGGTGGTCTTCCGCACCGTTGTTGACGCAGTCGGATGTGACCCCGCCGTACACACGGAGCTCACTCCTGTTAGGCGATATGTCGAAGAGCTCCACGAGCGCGGCGGAGTAGGCCGCCTCGTAAGCAGTGATGACCGCCTTGGACGGGTCGGGAGGAGAATCGGGAGAGGAGTCAGAGTAGGAAGAGGAGTATTTCGCATCACCGATATCACGACGCGCTGAGTCTCGAGGAAGGAACGCGCGAGGAGGGTGGAAGGAGTCGTTGCAGATGACCTTGAATCCATCGTCACGGAAGCAGCCGGGCTTCATGCCGAACGGAAAGGGAATGCTGATGTCGCCGCACTTTTCGGGGCAATCCGCAAGCGTGATGGGATGCTCTTCAGCAGCATCGGCAGCCAGGATAATGGTGTGGGTCGCTGTTGCAAGGAGGAGGAGCACGATGGGCAGCAGCTTGGAGTATTGCGAGGGCATGGTCATGGTGTTTTGCTGCTAACTCTTCCTCTGAGGATAGGATGGATGCATATAGGCTTCGCACTTGGTTAAATCCTACACCTACGAAACCTTACGGAGACTGGATTAACTACCGTGCATGGGAGGTCCCGTGCACGGTCCAGACATTTATTGCTACGCCGTGATTTGTGCCAGACAGTGCAACTCACCCATATTTTTTTCGTATGATTCAAGATTGTATCAATTTTATCTTTTGAACACGAAGTCAGATTTATGACTTGTTTGCACATTTATGTTTCTCGTAATGAAGCCTTCTAAACAAAACCAATCTTGAATATATTTTGACAAAATTTAAAATTTTGGTTCTAAAAAAAGAGTAAACTAGTAAAAAAATCCGTGATTTTTTTTAGCAATTTAGGAAAATGCCAAAAATCTTCAAAACATTTTTCGAACAAACTTGACCTACGGGCATACTTGTATAAAACATTCAACAAAGAAAAACTCCCATAAAAAATCTGAGCGAAAGAAATAAAATTTTCAAGACAATATAGAGTGAATAGTAACTCACATATAGTGCTGATATTTTTTGGGTAACAATACCACGAAAATCTTTTATTTGTAAAAAAATATGCGAGTGTAACACTCGAGCAAGTTTGTTGTCACAAAAATTACAAGTTTTCAACCATTGTTGCAATATGTTTCATGGAGTTTTATCATGTCTCTTATTTCAATTTTTAAAACTGTCCAAATGTATTCAAGGGTGGTCTTATTTTAAGTATTAATCGCAAGGAACACACTGGCGGAAACGGATCATAAATTAGACTTTTGATTCAATGGATAAATAAGATTCAAACTTTAAAATCAAATGAAGAAGGCATGGGTGAGTGGAGTATTATTTGTGTAATGTAAGAAGTAAAGGAGGAGAGAGATTGACAACGCATGGGACCCATGCACGGGACCTGCATGGGAGAATCTCTTTTCTCAAACCTTTTTTTTAAGGGGAAATGCCCTAAGGCGTACTTTATTACTTTCAAATCATAGTTATATCGAAGATGATGTCTGAAAGAATAAAGCTAGGAGGATCACGGTCCCAAAAAACTACAACTTATCTCTTTTCTCAAACCTTATGTAACTGTGTTACCTAACCTTCCTCTAAATTCTCTTCTCCCCTGATTTTCAGGAGGGTGGGCCTCATCCTCTTCCTTGTTCCAATCAAATATTGCCAAGTCATACAAGCACGTAAACGTACATAAAAATTTACGTGGACGTCGCATTCCTCGGTTAGAAGAAGTAAACTGCGACTAGGCCAACGATTGGGCGAGCGCGATCCATTTTGACCAAGTACAAGTAGTAGTGGCGGATCGAGTTTACCCATTCATAATCGGGACCATCTTGGGCCGTTAAGGTTACAACTTGCTATTTCTATAGCAAACTTTCGTGCAAGTGTATATATCAATTAAGCCATCCATCAATGAGCCCGGGCTCTTGGTTTCACTACTATCTCAGCAGCCGTGATGCCGAACGAGAAGGGGGTGCTGACGTTGTCGCACTTTTCATTCTCGGGGCAACCCGCGACCGCGAGTGCCTGTTGAGAATCGGCAGGCACAAGGAGGAGCAGCAGCAGCTGGGAGTATTGCGAGGGCATGGTCATGGTGTGCGCTGTGTTCATTTTGCTTTGCACTTGGCTAGTTAGGGCATCTCGCAACCCGCAAATTTTCTCCCGTATCCGTCCGAGGACACGGATGCGGGAGGACGCCATTCAATCCTGGTCGCATACATTTCAAAATCTATTTGAATAAATCGGATAAAATTCAGTCAAACCGGACGGATTTCATGCAAGTTCTAATATAATTTAGATAAACGGACGATATTTCGACCGTTTTACTAAAAACTATTAAAAAACAATAAACTCTATATCGGACGACCACCTCGTAAGCGTGGCCGCCTTGTCCTGCTGCACCGCCATCGGCGTCCGTGCCATCGTCGTCGTCGTCGTCCCTCCAGCGGCGCAAGGATGCCGGAGGCCCGCGGCAACCTTCTGCGGCGGCTGCCCGACGCTCGCGGAGGAGCTGCTACGCCTCCTGCTGCGCGGTGAGAAAGGCCGGCCTGACCACTGCCGTTGGCGGCGGCCTTGCCCCTGCCGGCGTTGGCTGAGCAGTCGCTAAGCGACCACTTCTCGCCGATCGTGGCTAGCTCGCTGTCAAGGCGGCGGCGGTGCCTGGCGGCCGTCTCGGTGTTGGTGACGGAGCGGTCTAGCGCTCACGCCGTGGCCAGGTCCGGGTCGTTGCGAACCCATTTCGGCGCCACGTCCGTCTTGGCGAACGCGGAGCGACGACTGGCATTGCGCCGGTCGTACCTCGACTGCTGTTGCGCCGCGCGCCCGGCCTCGGATACCACGGCCCGAGAGCCAGAGGCATCGTCAAAACCACCGCACTGAGGTATTGGAGGATGCGGCTATGCTTCTTGGCAATCGCGGGCGACAACTCCTCCTTCGTCCCACGTTGGTGGCGTCGTGGTGGTGATGAGGGCTCGTCGATCAGCGCGTAGCGGCTGTGCGGCGGGGTGACAGCGGCTCATCCTTCATGCAGCGGATGCACTGGGGGGATGTTTGCTCCTGCTTCACGCGGCCCCTGATGTGCATGCCGCTGTTGAGCGGCGGGGACGCCGACTCCTCCTTCACCTGCCAGAGTGGGGGTGCGGGCTCCCACTTAATGCGGACCCGCGGCAGGGACAGTGGCTCCTCCTTCACGTGCGCCGACGACGGTGGAGCCGGACCCATCTGACGGAGCAAATGCTTCGTCATGATCTTCATCTGACGGAGACGTGGTTGTTGTTGCAGCTGCCCCTCCTCGTCGCCGGAGGAGTTCGCCGCCGAGGATGCGGATGGTCCAGGTGAACGAGGGCAGCGACGCCATGATCCGCCTCACGACAAACTGCCACCGTGGCTGCCGGCTGGCGCGGAGAACCAGAACTTCGGCATCGCCACCGGGCTCGAAGAGGAGGAAGGGCTCGGGGAGGAGGAAGGGATCGGCGAGGGGGAGGAGGACGGTGCGGTTCTGGACGGCACCGGAGCGCGTCTTAAGTAGACACGGCTAGGCTAAGCGGAGGGGCGGTCAGCCCGCTTCAGTGCGGCGCAGCAGCCGGAGTTGGTTTCTCGGGACACGGCGTCCACATTGAAGCGGACGACACCCGAGAGGTTGCGTACGCCTACTCCGCCTTCCCGTCCAGTCAAATCATGACATCAATGCCGACCGCTGCATGCTTTGGGCCGGCATGAATGCGGCGCGGCGCGTGAGATGAAAAGCACGGGAAGGGCGGGTGGGTGGTTTGGGTGGGTCAGGACGGTTAGAAACGGGCTTGAGAGCACTCTGGACCCCCGCAAACCTTTTCCTCGTTTGTCTTCGGTTTGCGGAAGAAAACGCACCCGGACCGCGTCGCGGACCGATACAGTCCCGTGCTGGATGGCTTTCACGGTCCGGACAATTGCGGGTTGAGGGTCGGCGTTGGAGATGCCCTTAGAAGAAGCAAAGTGCGACTATGTAGCTAGGTCAAGGATTGGGCGAGCGCGCTGCTCGAGATGATCCGGCCGTTAGATCTGTCCGGTGAGGTTACAACTTGTGCTACTATTTCTATATATATATCGGTTAGACCAGCCAGCCATCAATGAGCCAGTTGACCCTAGTAACCAAGTCTGTGGGCGGGGAGGTGGCTTTGCAACTTGAGGTCGAACGTGATCAAGCCTTTGTCACACGCGAGCTCGAGATGATATACGCAAGCTTTTCTTATCACCTAAGGGTTTCAAATGGATCCTAGCTAGTTGTTTGTATCACTCGCGGACATGCATGTTTGACATAGGATATGAATCCATTACTATACATGGCTTAGATTTTTCCATGGTGCCCGTTTTAGCCTTGCTATAGCTAGCTTTTTAGAAGACCTCCCGCTAAAACTCTGCAGTTTTAATGCTAAATTGAAAATGATGCTAATAGCCTGTTAAATTCTGCTATAGCGCTAAATTTGGGGTCATTTAGCCCGCTAAGCCGTGGTAGCCAAAGGAGGGACGTAAATGAGCTCCATCATGCCATCCATCTTCCCTATTATTTCTTCTTGTTTTTGTGTATATATGACGTATTGCTGCAAAATCTTAGTTACTGAACATGTATATGTCTAATATATGTGATATATGATAATAGATTTTAGGCTTATTTTTCCAAAAAATCATGCCTTAAGAACAAACGCTAAATGGGTCTTAGGTCCTTTTCATAGCTTCTAGCCGAACTGCCACTAAATGATATAGCCTGCTATTTAGCACGATTCATTGGATCTGCTTGTCTTTTTACGAACAGGGTGTTGCAGTAGGGGTAGCTGGCATCTAATCAACATATTGCTTGGAGCTTCCACCTTGTTGCAAGAAGCTTTAGAGATTGTTGCGAGCCTCCAATTAAGTTGTGGAGAAGTGCCCCAACCTTGTTTAAAGGTTTGGTCAACGCCTTCAAGTCGACCTCATAGTGGAAACGAACTCCTTCCTCACCGAAGAAGCTCAAGGAGAATAGGGTGAGCACAACCATGCGTTGGAGTGCCTTGGTGGCTCCACACCCCTCCAACGAAGACGTACTTCCATTGTGGAAGGAACTTCGGGAATCATCTCATGTCTTTGTACTAAGAAACTCTGTATCATTTCCAATCAGCAGAATGTCATCCACATATAAGATTAAAAATGCTACAGAGCTACCACTAAACTTCTTGTATACACAAGCTTCCTCATCATTTTTAACGAAGCCAAACTCTTTTACCACTTCATCAAAACGTTGATTCTAACTCCTTGATGCTTGCTTCAAACCATATATTGACATTTGAAGCTCGCACACCTTTTTGGCATCCTTTGGTTTGACAAAACCTTCTGGTTGTATCATATATACATCCTCTTTCAAATAACCATTTAGGAAAGCATTTTTGAAGTCCATCTGCCATATCTCGTTATCGAGATATGTCACAATAGCCATCATAATCCGCACAAACTTTAGCATTGCTAATGGTGAGAAAGTCTCGTCATAATCAACTCCCTCAACCTGCGAAAACCCCTTCGCAACTAGCCTTGACTTATAGATGGTAGGGTTACCATTCGCATATGTTTTTCTCTTGAACATCCATTTACATTGTATGGGTTTTACACCCTCTAGTGGATCAATCAAGTTCCAAAATTGATTTCCAAACATGGACTCCATTTCGGATTGCATGGCTTTGAGCTGGGCGCCGCCATCGCTTCTTTGTAGTGCGTAGGTTCATCTTCTTTTAAGATGAATATTTCATTGTGAAACTATTTAGGAGGTTCAATAACTATTCCTGACCTACGCTGTTCAGTTCCAGTCTTGGCCGGAAGTTCTACAGGTGGTGTAATAACACAAAACGGGTTAACATAGAACTTAAAGGGTTGCTCATGTCCAACCAGGGCAGAAGCACACAAAACGGGTCTTGAACTCAATTGCAAGACATAATGATGATCATTAACATAGACCAAATCACCGACTCTGAACATGTTAATAGTAACAACATAGCAGCATAGACCTGAGCACCACCACAGACTACAAGCACTAGACCATCAACTCGATGGCCGGAGCAGAGCACATACTGGCCATAGCTTGAAGGCTAGGTTCCAGAGCAAACAAAGGAGGCAAATTTTAGGATGCTCCCTCTTAACTCCCCTTTTTCACATGAGGTAAGAGTACATAATAGATCTGAGCAATTGATTTGATTAACTAGTGGTCTGATTAACTCTTACCTTCTTACCTCCAATGTGAAAAGAGGGGGTAAGAGGGAGCATGTTAAAATTACTCAACAAAGGAAGGAAAGATCATGGTTTCACCTAAGTAGTGGTAGCCGAGAAGGTGATGACCCACAAGTATAGGGGATCAATCTTAGTCCTTTTGATAAGTAAGAGTGTCGAACCCAACAAGGAGCAGAAGGAAATGACAAGTGGTTTTCAGCAAGGTAATTTCTGCAGACACTGAAATTGCAGGTAACAGGTAGTTTGATAGCAAGATAATTTGTAACGGACAGGTAACAGTAACGATAAATAAAGTGCACCAAGGTAGCCCAATCCGTTTTGTAGCAAAGGACAGGCTAGAACGGTCTCATATAATAAGCAAAGCGTTCTTGAGGGCACACGGGAATTTCATCTAGTCACTTTCATCTATACCTGGCCATCTGTCGGGCTGGGCCGGGCTTCGGGTCGGGCCTACCAAAGCCCGATGCAAAAAACCCAGGCCCGAGCCCGGCTCGGCCGTTGGGCCTAAAAATCGGGCCTGAGCCCGGCCCATCACGCTAAAAGCCCGCCGGGCCTCGGGCCTCGGGTCGGGCCTCTTTGTTAATGTGCGAATACGACGAGCCCGGGCCCGGCCTGGCCCGACCGTCGGGCTTGAAATCTAGGCCGGAGCCCGGCCCGTGGACAAGGTCCGGCCGGGCCGGGTCGGGATTTTTCGGGCCGGGTCGGGTCGGGCCGACCGGGCTGGGCTGCACATGGCCAGGTCTACTTTCATCATGTTGGTTTGATTCGCGTTCGCTACTTTGATAATTTGATATATGGGTGGACCGGTGCTTGGGTGCTGTTCTTACTTGCACTAGTAGAAAAAGGCCCATTTGTCCCGATTCCAGAGGCCCATTTGTCCCGGTTCTGGAACCGGGACTAAAGCCCAACACCTTTAGTCCCGGTTCGCTTACGAACCGGGACAGATGTGGCTCCACGTGGCCACTGCGGCGAGCCCAGGCAGGAGGGCCTTTAGTCCCGGTTGGTAACACCAACCGGGACCAAAGAGCATCCACGTGTCAGCAGCTCAGGAGCTGGGGTTTTTGTTTTTTTTTGAAAGGGGGGGGGGTGTTTGGGGGTTTTGTAGGGTTAATTTAGGGGTTTCATATATTGTGTTAGCTAGCTAATAGAGAGAAGTGTCCTCTCTTATCTCCGTGCTTGGTCGATGCTACGTACTATACGTATAGAGAGGACTCGACACGCTAGCTAGTAAGCAAATGAAGGAAACCATTAAGTACACAAGATCGTCATGAACATATACAGAGAGAAGTGATCGACCTCCTCCTTCTCCGAGAGATTGGTCGAACAACAAGTTTTCGTATATCTATCCGATGCTACTAGCTACATATATACAATATAAGATCTCTTACAATCCCTAACATCTGATGTCAAGTTTCACATGGTATTCTCCGGCTGGATTGATGACGTGGTCAAGAAAGAATCCCGCCAATTCCTCTTGAATTGCTTTTATGCGATCTTGTGGTAGGAGTTCATCCCGCATCTGCCAAATCTAATTTGAAGAAGGGGGTCAATACATATATATGAATGAAACTCAACACAAATGATGGTAATAAAATAAAATTGTGAATATTATTGCTTACGCACTTCATATTGTTTTTCAGAGTAGCCCCGCTTAGAGGTCGTCGCGTTGTAGATGTACTCGCAAACGTAGTATCCACAAAAAATATTCCCGCCTTCCTGCCACAACCACTTTATGAGAAATAGAGGTCAATCAAACTGATAATCAAGCATTATAAATGGTATTGATGAAACTAGCTAGAATCAATGGGAGATGCGCGGAACTAGCTAGTAGTACTTACTTTCGGGTGTGTAAATCGCAGCTCCCCCAGCAGTCCCGGAGCTTCTGCGGTGAACACTTTCCAAACCCTGCGAGACAAAGAAAATAATTACTTGATATCAGGAAATGAACAAAGTTGCCGATATGGTGCGATAATGATCGATTGAACTTACTTCTGGAGCATTTCAGTCATGGCCGCATACTCCTTGGGATCTTTTCGTCTTGAGTCTAAGATGGTTACTAGTCCCTGCTCAAGCTTAATCTCTAGGAGATTAAAGTGGAAGCTGCGCACGCATGCATAACTCATCAATTACATTACTATAACCTCGAGTAATAATGGAAACCGAATTTGCAGAAGATAGTAACACTAACTTGAAGTTGTAAGGAAAGAGTATTTTATCTTTGTTTTGATTTTTAAGCAACGATTGTAGCAAGTTGGCCTCGGTTTATTTTGCATTATATTTAACCGTCCATTCATCTATGAGATTTGTGTTAATGAACCCAATATCATAGATTTGTGCATTTCTGCATTCGACGATCTTCAATCTGCATAATATAGTGAGGTTAATTATATATACATGCAATGAAAGAGCTGAGCTATATATAGAGACTTAATTACAGAAGTATAGTACTTACAGACAGTAGCAAGTGATGATTATTTTATCGAGGTCCTTTTGATTGAAAAACTGGAAGAACTCCTCAAATGGAACAGACAACAGATCAATTCCAACGAGGTCGTGCTCCTCTTTAACTCTCAGCGTCAAAATATCCTTCCCAGACTTGCAGGTGTCCATGTACCACTTATGGAATCTTCGCATCATCGTTGTTAGAGGAGGATCACCAGGTCTGACGAGAGGCTTCCCGTACCGGTATTTGTGTTCGTCCACCTCCATTGTATCAAAATGTGCATCGTCGGGCAGGTAATCACCAGGTTTGGTACCGGGCAGCATCCCCGACAGATTTGCGACGATATCGCTAGACACCTTGAGTGGGGGCCACGATTGGTTTGCCTGTTCGCCGAGCTGGGGAATTTTGTTCCCACTTCTTCGTTCTTGTAACCTTTTGTCACTTGAAGTAGTTCCCGACCGGCGCGCTCCTTCCACTGCCTTTTGAAGAGCGCGGACATGGTTGTCATCCGGCGGAGGCGGTGGTGGTCGCTTCAGGTTCTTCAAAGTGCGCTTCAATTTCACCGGATCCATCTTCTCCTCCGGAGGTGGATTTTTCTTTGCAAAAAAGTCCTTCACTTGGGCTTGACAGATCTCCGCGTTTTCCTCCTCGGTCATCTCGTATGGTAACTTCTCTAGAGGCTTGAGAGATGGACCGAATATGTATTGCCTCCCGCCTCTGGCTGTACTGCTAGACGCCGGAGCAGCCGGAGCGGCTGCGGCTGTCTTCCTTCGTTGCTTACGAGGCGGAGTGCTACGACACGCCGGAGCAGCCGGAGCGGCGGCAGCTGTCTTCCGCTGTTGTTGACGAGGCGGAGAAGGAGGCGGGCTGCTCGGACGCGCCGGCGCAGGCGGAGAAGGAGGCGGAGTGCCGCCACACGCCGGAGCAGCTGGAGAAGGAGGCGGAGTGCCGCCACGCGCCGGAGCAGCCGGAGAAGGAGGTGGAGTGCCCTGATCACACGCCAGAGGAGGAGGCGGAGGAGGAGGCGGAGTGCCCTAACTCGCCGGAGGAGGAGGCGGAGGCGTCCAGTTCGGAAGGTTGATGAGCTCCTTCCGCCATAGACATGGAGTCTTCAGAGCAAGACCCAGCTGAGTCTCCCCTTCACCGGTAGGGTGGTCAAGCTCGAGCTCCTCAAATCCCTCCGGTAGGGTGGAATCGGAAGGCAGTGAAAAGTTGCGCTGGGTTGAGGAGGTGCAACAGAGCCGACAGCCACCTTGACTTTGAGGTGCTGCCATTGCGCCATAAGGTGGCAATCTTGAGCCTCCGTGATAGCATCCACGGGGTAGCTGGGAGCCATGAAGTGAGGCTGCTGAAGGAGCTCGGTGGAAGCCACGCTGCTTCTCTGCTGAGATGGCGGGGTAGCTTCTGGGGTAGCTCCGGCAGGTCGCTGCCTCTGAACTAGTGCTTGTTCCTCTAGCGCTCGTACCCTTGCATTCAGCTTCTGCAGTTCGGTCTGCTCCACTTTCCTCCTCCTCTCCCGGGTTTTGTAACCGCCTGCGCTGGGAAACCCTTCCTTCCACGCAACGGAGCCTGCCGTGCCTCGTGTTTGTCCTGGGTGCTCAGGATTCCCAAGGGCCTGTGTGAGCTCGTCGTTCTCTCTGTCGGGAACGAACGTCCCTTGCTGCGCTGCGGTGATATACTTCTGAAGCTTCTTGACGGGTATTTCAAGTTGCTCCTTCATCCAACGGCACTTCCCTGTTTCAGGGTCCAAGGTTCCCCCAACCCCGAAGAACCAAGTCCTTCAACGGTCTGGCCAGTTCAATGTCTCTGGTTCGACCCCTTTATCAAGCAGGTCCTTCTCAGCCTTGTCCCACAACGGCCGGGCTTTGAGCTAGCCACCTGACCCCGTGCGATGGTGATACTCCTTCTTTGCAGCATTTTTCTTGTTTGTCCCTGACATCTTCTTACTCTTCTCTGATGTATTGTGGGCCACAAATGTGGGCCAGTGATCTCTTATCTTCTCAAATCGGCCGGTGAATTCTGGAGTCTTCCCTTTGTCGACAAACGTTGATTTCAACTCATTCTTCCACCTCCTGAATAGATCTGCCATCTTCTTAAGAGCATGAGCCTTGACCAATGGCTCTATAACTGGCTTATCCGGATCCTCCTCTGGCGGTAGGGTGAAATTTGCCTTCAGCGCGGTCCAAAGATCATCTTTCTGTCTATCGTTGACAAAAGACACTTGAGGGACTTCGCTCTTAGGCTTATTCCATTGGTGGATGCTGATCGGGATCATGTCCCTAACAAGAACCCCGCACTGAGCAGAAAATGCTTCCTTGGTCTGGCTGGGTTCAATCGGTTGCCCATCGCCCTTGATTGCTGTGATCGTGAACCTTTCATCCTGGCGCAACCTTTTTTTCGGGCCTCGTCTCGTTACCGAAGTTTGGCTCGATCCGGAGGGCTAGAAAAGAAGAAAGAAGAGAGTTAATATGTGTACATACCAAAACAATTAATGCATCAATTAGCTAGTCAGCACAGGCTTAATTAATATATATACCTCGCCGGACTTTGCAACAGTTCCTTCCTCCGTTCGCTCACCGGAGCAGTCATCACGGTCTCCTTCCACCGGCATTCCGTCACCGGAGCCATCATAATCATGTCCTTCCACCTCCATTGTTCGATCACCGGAGCCTGCTTCACCCTCTCCTTCCAGACCATCGGTGTCGTTGAGATACGACAAGATATCACCTCTGCCGAGGATTATGTCCCCCAACAACTGTTCTGCTTCGATGTCTCGGTGCTCCATAGTTTCTGCAAATATTACAACATGGCAATTAATATACAAACATGACAGATGGATATATTAGTGCAAACGTAGACCTAGCTAGCTCGACGCTTCTACGGTTTGGGGTGGCCTCGACAACTCTTCTAGGGTTTGGGGTGGCCTAGGCAACGCTTCTAGGGTTTGGGGTGGCCTCGACAACGCTTCTTGGGTTTGGGCCGGACCACCTCTCTCATGAATGCCCGACGTCCGGACCGACAAGGGATTTAACAAAATGACGCCATTCTGGATGTGCAGAAAATGGTCCATATTTTTCCTGATCTCATCTACCCTTCTATATGTCACGTTGTCTAGTGTCAAAGAATTCAAGAAAACCATGACTTCATCATTAGCCGGAAATGACAGGCGTATAATGGTACGAAGCTCTTCAAAGTTGTTTTGGAACGGAGTTCCCGATAGAATAATTCGCTTTTTGGTACAAAGTTCAGCAAGAGCCTTCCGAATATCGCTATTGGGAAGGCCTTTGCTGAAATTCGTACCAAAAGGCGAATTATTCTATCCGGAACTCCGTTCCAAAATAACTTTGAAGAGCTTCGTAGCATCATACGCCTGTTACTTCCGACTAATGATGAAGCCATGGATTTCTTCAATATTTTGACAGACAACGTGACATATAGAAGAATATATATATAGATGAGATCAGAAAAAAAATTGGATCAACTTGTGCACATCCATAATGGGGGCATTCTTGATAAATCTATATATGTCAAAATTCAAACTTTGACATATGATCAAACTTTGACATATGATCAAATGTTGCATATGTCAAAATTCAAACTTTGACATATGATCAAACTTTGATATATGATCAAATGTTGCATATGTCAAAATTCAAACTTTGACATATGATCAAACTTTGATATATGTCCACCGCGATATAAACTAATACATAGACTTGTTCGGGCGAGAGGGGGTTGATCGACGTCCCCCCTCATGTCGAAGTTACTGGAGTTATCTTCTAGCGGTTTGGGTGGCCTCGAGAGTTTGTCGGGTAGGGGCGGGAGGGGGTAGGAGATCGACAACGCTTTTTTTCTAGGGTTTGGGTGGCCTCGAGAGTTGGTCGCCCGGTATATCGAGAGGGGGGTGAACATTTTACCTTAGTAACTTAGAAAAAAAATGTTATCGGGGAGGGGGTATATCGACCCCCCCCCTCATGTCGAAGTTATCAGGGAGGGGCTATATCGACAACGACATACATATAGCCACATACATATAAAAAAATTCTATGAACATCCATACATACATATACCACAGACAGATATGATGGCTATAAAAAAATTCATCATATAAAAAAATGTTATCGGAGGGGGTATATCGACCCCCCCCCCTCATGTCGAAGTTATCGGGGAGGGGCTATAATCGACAATGACATATACATATAGCCACATACATATAAAAAAATTCTATGAACATCCATACATACGTATAGCCACATACATATATATGGCTATGAAAAATGCTATGAAAAAAATTCATCATATTAAAAAAATGCTATGAACAAAACAATTAATATATATATGAAAAAAACAATTTTATGAACATCCATACATACATAGCCACATACATATATATATATACATTATATATGAACAAAATAATTTTCATCATATAAAAAATATCAACATATATACATTATATGTGAACTCCACCATTTCTCTAAAAAAAATCTCTATGCAAATTTCTCTAAAAAACTGACTTTGATCATGAATATCTCTAACTGTGCAAATATCTCTAACTATGTAAATATTTTTCTTATATTTAATAAATTCCAAAGTTGGAATTTCAATTATTCATATTTCCTTTGATTTGCAAAGGAGCTATATTCTCCCCAATTCTTTTGCACACACAAAAATTACTCCATCTATTTGACAGTACCCACAACCTGTTCCGCCAAAAACATTTGATTCTATAGTTCAAAATTTTCAAATATCATTCAGTTCAAATTTGGACCAGATTCAAACTCCATGGTCAAAGCACAATTTAAATTGGACAAAAAATTCTCAAACTTTGCCAGACTCTCTTTTGTGCATCAACACCTCACCACAAAAATTCTCAAAAATTCTTAAAATTCCTAGAGCCCTTTTGCATTTCATCATACATTTGATGTGCACCACAAAAATTTGGACAGAGGGGGGAATCGGCGGCAGGGCGCGGCGACGGCGGCCAGTACAGGGAGGAATAGGAGGAGGAGGAGGGGATCGGGGCGGCGCTCACAGCGAGGACGCGTCGGCGACGAGGAGCGGGCTCGGTGGCGGCGATGACAAGGACAGGCTCGGGGTAGGGCGCGGCGATGGTGTTAGTGCAGGGCACGGCGACGGCGACGGCGACGAGGAGCGGGCGGCGACGGGGCAGGGCGTGGCGACGGCGATAGCTATGAGAAGCAGGGCGTCGGTGTCGGGGCGCTGGGCGGCGGCGTCGGGGAGAATGTGAGAACTTGCTGAAAAATTCCTAAGTGCCACTTATATAGGAAAGCCTTTGGTCCCGGTTAGTGGCATCAACCGGGACCAATGCCTCCTTTAGTCCCGGTTCGTGCCACCAACCGGGACCAAAGGTCTGTTTTGGCTAGGCGAAAGGGCGGGAAGCACAACCCTTTGGTCCCGGTTGGTGGCACGAACCGGGACCAAAGGGTGGCATTGGTCCCGGTTTGTGCCACGAACCGGTACCAATTCACACCTTTAGTCCCGGTTTGGTGTCACCAACCGGGACGAAAGGCCTTGTGCTGCCCGCGGCCAAAAGTTTAGTCCCACCTCGCTAGTTGAGAGGGGCGCGTAGTGGTTTATAAACCCCACTGCCGCTACAGTCTCGAGCTCCTCTCAAATGCAGGCTTACGGGCCTAACGTGACTCTCCTCTGCCTGTGGGCCTACTGGGCCTTCTGCGGGCCTGAATCCTGGCCCGTGGTTGGGTTTCTAGTCGTATTCAGGCCGTGGTGGCCCAGTAGCTGGCATTTTTTTCTATTTTTTTTCCAGTTTTTCTGTTTTGTTTTTTGCTTTATTTATTTTCTGTTTTTGTGATTAACTTTACTATAAAAATAGATTTTTGAGTGATTCTTTTTACTGCTATTTAATATTACTGTGTTTTATCATTATATTCAAACACATTTTTGTTATTTTAGTTTCTAACAAAAAAATTCTTTATGATAATTCTTTTTGCTATTAAAGTTTCTAACAAAAAAAGTTCTTCAAATGAACTCTGAAGAGGTTGAAAATTGGCATGATATCATCATTTCACCCACATAGCATGTGCTAAAAAGTTGAGAGGGTTACGGCAAAAACTGGATGCACTTCGTGTACAAAATGGACAATCTCTTTCGAAGTATCAGGGTTTCGGACGAAAACTCATCTGTTACAAAGGGATTTCATTTTTTTGAACTTATTTGAACTCCAGACTTTTTGTGTGCTCAAAATGAACCATTCAAAGCAACATCATCAATTTTCAATCCTTTCTGAGTTCATCTGTTATTTTTCATGCATTTACTGATTTTTTTGAGCTAAATGACCCTGAAATTGAAAAGCACTTCCAAATGAACCCTGAAGAGGTTGAAAATGGCATGATTCATCATTTCACCACATAGCATGTGCTAAAAAGTTGAGAGGGTTACGGCAAAAACTGGATGCACTTCGTGTACAAAATGGACAACTCTTTCGAAGTATCAGGGTTTCGGACGAAAACTCATCTGTTACAAAGGGATTTCATTTTTTTGAACTTATTTGAACTCCAGACTTTTTGTTGTGCTCAAAATGAACCATTCAAAGCCACATCATCAATTTTCAACCTTCTGAGTTCATTGTTATTTTTCTGCATTTACTGATTTTTTGAGCTAAATGAACCCTGAAATTGAAAAGCAACTTCAAATGAACTCTGAAGAGGTTTGAAAATTGGCATTGATCATCATTTCACCCACTAGCATGTGCTAAAAAGTTGAGAGGGTACAGCAAAAACTGGATGCACTTTGTGTACAAAATGGACAATCTCTTTCGAAGTATCAGGGTTCGATGAAAACTCATCTGTTACAAAGGGATTTCATTTTTTTGAACTATTGAACTCCAGACTTTTTGTGTGCTCAAAAGAACCTTCAAAGCACATCATCAATTTTCAACCCTTCTGAGTTCATCTGTTATTTTTCATGCATTTACTGATTTTTTTGAGCTAAATGACCCTGGAATTGAAAAGCACTTCAAATGAACTCTGAAGAGGTTGAAAATTGGCATGATATCATCATTTCACCCACATAGCAGTGCTAAAAAGTTGAGAGGGTTACGGCAAAAATTGGAGCACTTCGTGTACAAAAGGACAATCTCTTTCGAAGTATCAGGGTTTCGGATGAAAACTCATCTGTTACAAAAGGGATTTCATTTTTTTGAACTTATTTGAACTCCAGACTTTTTGTGTGCTCAAAATGAACCATTCAAAGCCACATCATCAATTTTCAACCCTTTCTAAGTTCATCTGTTATTTTTCTTGCATTTACTGATTTTTTTGAGCTAAATGACCCTGAAATTGAAAAGCACTTCAAATGAACTCTGAAGAGGTTGAAAATTGGCATGATATCATCATTTCACCCACATAGCATGTGCTAAAAAGTTGAGAGGGTTATGGCAACAACTGGATGCACTTCGTGTACAAAATGGACAATCTCTTTCGAAGTATCAGGGTTTCGGACAAAAACTCATTTGTTACAAAGGGATTTCATTTTTTTGAACTTATTTGAACTCCAGACTTTTTATGTGCTCAAAATGAACCATTCAAAGCCACATCATCAATTTTCAACCCTTTCTGACTTCATCTGTCTTCACTTTTTCTTCGCTTGTGTCCTTTGCTTATTGCACCATAACCATGGATATTCTTCATCGCTTAACAGGGTGCTTGGGTCAGCCTTGACTTTGAAGGGAGGAATTTCATGAAACTTTTCATAATCTTCAGACATGTCTGTCTTACCCTCCACTCCCACGATGTCTCTTTTCCCTGAAAGAACTATGTGGCGCTTTGGCTCATCGTATGATGTATTCGCTTCCTTATCTTATCTTTTTCTCGGTTTGGTAGACATGTCCTTCACATAGAAAACCTGTGCCACATCATTGGCTAGGACGAATGGTTCGTCTGTGTACCCAAGATTGTTCAGATCCACTGTTGTCATTCCGTAATGTGGCTCTACCTGTACCCCGCCTCCTAACAGATTGACCCATTTGCACTTAAAACAAAGGGACCTTAAAATCATGTCCGTAGTCAAGTTCCCATATGTCCACTATGTAACCATAATATGTGTCCTTTCCCCTCTTGGTTGCTGCATCAAAGCGGACACCGCTTTTTTGGTTGGTGCTCTTTTGATCTTGGGCGATCGTGTAAAATGTATTCCCATTTATCTCGTATCCTTTGTAAGTCAATACAGTCGAAGATGGTCCCCTGGACAACGAGTACAGCTCATCAGAAACAGTGTTGTCACCTCTGAGACGTGTTTCCAACCAACTGCTGAAAGTCCTGATGTGTTCACATGTAATCCAGTCGTCACACTGCTCCGGGTGTTTGGAGCGCAGAATGTTCTTGTGTTCATCGACATACGGGGTCACCAAGGTAGAGTTCTGTAGAACTGTGTAGTGTGCTTGAGACCAAGAATGCCCGTCCCTGCATATTATTGAGTCCCCTCCTAGCGTGCCTTTTCCAGTCAGTCTCCCCTCATACCGCGATTGAGGGAGACCAATCTTCTTAAGGTCAGGAATGAAGTCAACACAAAACCCAATGACATCCTCTGTTTGATGGCCCATGGAGATGCTTCCTTCTGGCCTAGTGCGGTTACGGACATATTTCTTTAGGACTCCCATGAACCTCTCAAAGGGGAACATATTGTGTAGAAATACGGGGCCCAGAACGACAATCTCGTTGACTAGATGAACTAGGACGTGCGTCATGATATTGAAGAAGGATGGTGGGAACACCAGCTCAAAACTGACAAGACATTGCGCCACATCACTCCTTAGCCTTGGTATGATTTCTGGATCGATCACCTTCTGAGAGATTGCATTGAGGAATGCACATAGCTTCACAATGGCTAATCGAACGTTTTCCGGTAGAAGCCCCCTCAATGCAACCGGAAGCCGTTGCGTCATAATCACGTGGCAGTCATGAGACTTTAGGTTCTGGAACTTTTTCTCTGCCATATTTATTATTCCCTTTATATTCGACGAGAAGCCAGACGGGACCTTCATACCGAGGAGGCATTCAAAGAAGATTTCCTTCTCTTCTTTGGTAAGAGCGTAGCTGGCAGGACCTTCATACTGCTTTGGAGGCATGCCGTCTTTTTCCTGCCAACGTTGCAGGTCCTCCCGTGCCTCCAGTGTATCTTTTGTCTTTCCATACACGCCCAAGAAGCCTAGCAGGTTCACGCAAAGGTTCTTTGTCACGTGCATCACGTCGATTAAAGAGCGGACCTCTAGGTCTTTCTAGTAGGGAAGGTCCCAAAATATAGATTTCTTCTTCCACATGGGAGCGCGTCCCTCAGCGTCATTCGGAACAGATAGTCCGCCAGGACCCTTTCCAAAGATTACGCGTAAATCATTGACCATAGCAAGCACGTGATCACTGGTACGCATGGCGGGCTTCTTCCGGTGATCTGCCTCGCCTTTGAAATGCTTGCCTTTCTTTCGACATTGATGGTTGGTCGGAAGAAATCGACGATGCCCTAGGTACACGTTCTTCCTGCATTTGTCCAGGTATATACTTTTGGTGTCAGCTAAACAGTGCGTGCATGCGTGGTATCCCTTGTTTGTCTGTCCTGAAAGGTTACTAAGAGTAGGCCAATCATTGATGGTTACAAACAGCAACGCATGTAGGTCAAATTCCTCCTGTCTATGCTCATCCCACACACGTACACCGTTTCCATTCCACAGCTGTAAAAGTTCTTCAACTAATGGCCTTAGGTACACATCAATGTGGTTGCCGGGTTGCTTAGGGCCTTGGATGAGTACTGGCATCATAATGAACTTCTGCTTCATGCACAGCCAAGGAGGAAGGTTATAGATACATAGAGTCATGGGCCAGGTGCTGTGATTGCTGCTCTGCTCCCCGAAAGGATTAATGCCATCCGTGCTTAAACCAAACCATACGTTCATTGGGTCACCTGCAAACTCAGTCCGGTACTTTCTCTCGATTTTTCTCCACTGCGACCCGTCAGCGGGTGCTCTCAACTTCTCGTCTTTCTTACGGTCCTCTCTGTGCCATCGCATCAACTTGGCATGCTCTTTGTTTCTGAACAGATGTTTCAACCGTGGTATTATAGGAGCATACCACATCACCTTGGCAGGAACCCTCTTCCTGGGGGGCTCACCGTCAACATCACCAGGGTCATCTCGTCTGATCTTATACCGCAATGCACCGCATACCGGGCATGCGTTCAAATCCTCGTATGCACCGCGGTACAGGATGCAGTCATTAGGGCATGCATGTATCTTCTGCACCTCCAATCCTAGAGGGCATACGACCTTCTTTGCTGCGTACGTACTGTCGGGCAATTCGTTATCCTTTGGAAGCTTCTTCTTCAATATTTCAGTAGCTTCTCAAATCCTTTGTCAGGCACAGCATTCTCTGCCTTCCACTGCAGCAATTCCAGTACGGTACCGAGCTTTGTGTTGCCATCTTCGCAATTGGGGTACAACCCTTTTTGGTGATCCTCTAACATGCGATCGAATTTCAGCTTCTCCTTTTCACTTTCGCACTGTCTCCTTGCATCAACAATGACCCGGCGGAGATCATCATCGGGCACATCGTCTGGTTCCTCTTGATCTTCAGCTTCCCCCATTGCAGCATCATCATATTCAGGGGGCACATAGTTGTCATCGTCCTCTTCTTCTTCGCTGTCTTCCATCATAACCCCTATTTCTCCGTGCCTGGTCCAAACATTATAGTGTGGCATGAAACCCTTATAAAGCAGGTGGGTGTGAAGGATTTTCCGGTCAGAGTAAGACTTCGTATTCCCACATATAGGGCATGGACAACACATAAAACCATTCTGCTTGTTTGCCTCAGCCACTTCGAGAAAATTATGCACGCCCTTAATGTACTCGGAGGTGCGTCTGTCACCGTACATCCATTGCCGGTTCATCTGCGTGCATTATATATAATTAAGTGTGTCAAAAACCATTACAAAACATCATGAATAGATAAGTGACCAAATTAATAGAAGTTCATCATCACATTAAAACCAAAGTACATACATAGTTCTCATTGAACAACATATAGCTCTCCAGAGCATCTAATTAAACCATACATTGAAACTATGTAAACCATTTCAATGCAACAACAAATGCGATCATAATCGCAACCAAGGTAACAATTGATCCAACGGCATAATGATACCAAGCCTCGGTATGAATGGCATATTTTCTATACTTTCTAATCTTGAAGCGCATTGCATCCATCTTGATCTTGTGATCATCGACGACATCCGCAACATGCAACTCCAATATCATCTTCTCCTCCTCAATTTTTTTCAATTTTTCCTTCAAGTAATTGTTTTCTTCTTCAACTAAATTTAACCTCTCGACAATAGGGTCGGTTGGAATTTCCGGTTCACATACCTCCTAGATAAAAAAATCTATGTCACGTTGGTCGGCATAATTGTCATAAACAATAAATGAACCAAATAGTTATAAAATATAATACATACCACATCCGAATCATAGACAGGATGAGGGCCGACGGGGGCGGATACCAAAACCATCGCACTATATAATAACAAACAATAATAAAAGTAAGAAAATTTGACAAGTATCTATCTAAATCATACAAGTAAGAATTTTTTTCTTTAGAAAGAAGATAAGAACAAGAGGCTCACCACGGTTATGCCAGCGACGAGATCGGTGCGGGCGATCGACGGTGGTGAAGACGGGGACGGGACGTGACGGACCGCTAAACCTAGACAAATCTTGAGGAAAATGGAGCTTGAAGGTCGAGTTTGGAGAGGAGAAAGCTTAAGTAGTGTTGCTTGGGCATTTCATCGAACACGTCATGTGCATAGGAGGTGAGCTAGAGCACCACAAACCCCTCCCCTTGCCGGCCAGAAAAAAACAGAGCACTGGAGTGCTCTGCTCGCAGACGAGGGGTATATATAGGCACAACATTGGTCCCGGTTCGTGGTTGGAATCGGGACTAAAGGCCACCCTTTGGTCCCAGTTCCAGCCACGAACCGGGACCAATGGATGTGGGCCAGGAGCGAGGCCCATTGGTCCCGGTTCGTGTCTGGAACCGGGACAAAAGGGTCCAGACGAACCGGGACCAATGCCCCACGAGGCCCGGCCGCCCCCCTGGGCGCACGAACCGGGACGTATGCCCCCATGGGTCCCGGTTCATGACTGAACCGGGACTAATGGGCTGGGCAGGCCTGGACCAAAGCCCTGTTTTCTACTAGTGTTGAACAAGCCTCCCACTTATGATTAACCCCCTCACAATCATACGCAACTACGAAAGAAGTATGAAGATAAAATCTAACCATGTCATTAAACATATGGATCCAAATCAGTCCCTTACGAAGTAGCGCATAAACTAGGGTTTAAGCTTCTGTCACTCTAGCAACCTATCATCTAATAACTACTCCACAATACATTCCCTTAGGCCCAAAGATGGTGAAGTGTCATGTAGTCGACGTTCACATAACACCACTAAGGGAATCACAACATACATATCATCAAAATATCGAACACATATCAAATTCACATGATTACTTGCAACATGACTTCTCCGGTGGCCTCAAGAACAAAGGTAACTACTCACAAATAATATTCATGCTCAAGATCAGAGGGGTATTAAATAGCATAATGGTTCTGAACATATAATCTACCACCAAATAAACCATATAGTAATCAACTACAAGATGTAATCAACACTACTAGTCACCCACAGGTACCAATCTGAGGTTCCGGTACAAAGATTGAACATAAGAGATGAACTAGGGTTTGCGATGAGATGGTGATGTTGATGATGTTGATGGAGATTGGCCTCCCAATGATGAGAGGGTTGTTGGTGATGACGATGGCTTCGATTTCCCCCTCCGGGAGGGAAGTTCCCCCGGCGGAATCGCTCCGCCAGTGGGCAAAAGTGCTCCCGCCCATGTTCCGCCTCGAGACGGTGGCGCTCCATCCCAAAACTCCTCTCCTTATATTTCTAGGTCAAAATACCTCATATACCAGAATATGGCCACCAGAGGTGGGCCGGGCTGCCCACCACCCACCAGGGTGCGACTGGGGGGCCTGGCGTGCCCTGGTGTCTCGTGGGCATCTGGAAGTTCCCCTCCGGTAGTTCTTTTCTCCAATATTAATTAAATATTATAAAATAATTCTCCGTAAAATTTCAGCCCATTTGGAGATGTGCAGAATTGGTATCTCTGATGTAGCTTTTTCAGGTCCAGAATTCCAGCTGCCGACATTCTCCCTCTTTGTGTAAACCTTGCATATTATGAGAGAAGGGACATTAGAATTACTCCATAAAGCATTATTATGCATAAAAACATTATAAATAACAGTAGGAAAACATGATGCAAAATGGACGTATCAACTCCCCCAAGCTTAGACCTCGCTCTTCCTGAAGCGAAAGCCGATATCGAAAATCATGTCCACATGTTTAGAGAGAAAGGTGTCGATAAAAACAAAATACAGACATAGTAGCATCATGATTATTATCATAATAGCAACAAACTTTATCATAAAGCGTTATCATATAACTTCTCATGAACAAGTAACAATTCATCACAACAACGAAGTAAAAAGGACAAACTTTATTGAAAACCAACAAACTATGTTCTCAGTCAACTTTGCAACTACAATTCATCATATTTTCAGGAAGGGTCACGTATCGGAGCCTTTTGGCAAGTCCACATACTCAACCATCATTTAATCTTCTATGATTGCTAACACTCACAACATATATATGAGCAAAAAGTTTCAACAATAATAGTTTCACCTCCCAACTTATTCACCTCAAGGGTGATGTCAACAATAATAACTCATGATCACTCACATCCAACTGGATATATGTGCCTAGATCTTTCCCCACCACATGATGCTTGCCAAAGAGAAAATACAAAGGGGTAGGAGAAAATACTTTGACTCTTGCATAAAAGGTAAATACATAAAAGTAAAAGATAGGTCCTTCGCAGAGGGAAGCAGAGGTTGTTATGCGCTTTTTGGTTTGTATGCACAATCTCTTAATGCAAAAGAACGTCACGTTATATTGCCCCTTATGATAGCAACCTTTATTATGCAGTCCGTCGCTTTTATTACTTTGCCATCACAAGTTCGTACAACGCTTAATTTCTCTTACACTAAATGATCAAACACATTAGAAGCAATTTTTATTGCCTTATTGCACCGATGACAACTTACTTGAAGTATCTTACTCAATCCATAGGTAGGTATGGTGGACTCTCAAAACATGAGTTTGGGTTTAAGGCTTTTGGATGCACAAGTAGTATCTCTACTTAGTGCGGAATTTTGGCTAGCAAAGATATTAAGCAAGCACCACATGTTGAAGGATCTATGACAATATAACTTCTATGTGAATATGAACAAACATAAATTATTACGTTGTCTTCCTTGTCCAACGTCAACAGTTTGGCATAAGATATTTAGTGGGGGCTCACAATGATAAAAGATGTGCAAGCTAAATAGATCACGAAACTAGCACTCGAAAATAGATCATACTAAACTTTTATTCAACTAAATCACGAAATAGCTAAGGATCAAACTAAGATAGGTAAAGGTAATAAAAGTGATGGTGATACGATACCGGGGCATCCTCCCCAAGCTTGGAAAAAGCCAAGGGGAGTGCCCATACCCGTGTACTCAAGTCTCCTTTGGTGGGGAAGATGATGATGGTGGTGGTGATGAGTTCTTCTTCTCCAGCTTGCGTCGGAGGCTAAAATTATCCTCCCTCAAATCATCGTTCTCTTGCTCAAGCTTTAATATCCTCTTGCATAATGCTGCCTTGCTTTCCTGCAGAAAACGAGAAGGAATAGATTGGGTTTTAGATTTGTTTGCTCTGTTGGGGATACTTGACTTCTTGAAATCCGCGTGCATATCTCCAGGTTGAGGTAGTGGGACTTCATCTTCATCTGAGGATGCATCCTCCGTCTCCTCCGGATCAGTGTCCTCCTCCTCATCTATGAGCCAGAAATAGGTAAAGGTATCCTTAAAGACATTTCGATCTACAGTACCGTGGGTGACATAGCTCTCTTCATCCGAGTCTTGAGACGTCATATTTTCAGATCTGTCAGAAAAACAGCACAAAACAAGAACAGAGGATTTCTCCGTGATACGGTGGTCAAATCGTCCAGGAGTATATATAAAGATTTTTTATCTTGGAAACAACTATACAGAAGGAAAACAGAGTCGGGAAGGTGCCCGAGGGGCCCACCACCCACTAGGGCGCGCCAGGGGGGCAGGCGCGCCCTGGTGTCTCGTGGGCACCTGGGTTGCCTTCCCGGTTATTTCTTATTTTCCTAATTTTTTTTCTAATATGCAAAACTGATAGAAAATATTTTTGCGGATTTTTCGGAGTCCGTTTACTTACCGTATCACGTACCTCTTCCTTTTCAGGGTTCTGGAGTGTTCTGGAAGGTTTCTTTTATGTGTTCCTCCGGTGTCATGGTTTGAATAATATTGGTTTCAACATTAATGGGCGTACCTGAGATATAGTGTTTAATTCTTTGTCCATTGACCACCTTCAGGTTAGTACCTTCGGCATTATTAATCTTGATAGCTCCAGAGCGATAAACTTCTTCGATAATATATGGTCCTTCCCATTTGGAAAGAAGTTTTCCTGCAAAAAATCTAAAATGAGAGTTGTATAATAGAACATATTCACCAACTTTGAATTCCTGCTTTTGGATTCTTTTGTCATGCCATCTTTTAACCTTTTCTTTAAATAGTTTGGCATTTTCATAAGCTTGGGTTCTCAATTCATCTAGTGAGCTAATATCAAATAACCTCTTTTCACCGGCAAGTTTGAAATCATAATTGGTTCTTTAATTGCCCAATATGCTTTATGTTCTAACTCAAGAGGCAAATGACAAGCTTTTCCATAAACCATTTTATATGGAGACATACCCATAGGATTTTTATAAGCTGTTCTGTAGGCCCAAAGTGCATCATCTAATTTCTTAGACCAATTCTTTCGGGACCTATTGACAGTTTTTTGTAATATTAATTTTATTTTTCTATTGCTAAGTTCAACTTGACCACTAGATTGAGGATGATAGGGTGATGCAATTCTATGGTTAACATCATATTTAGCAGGCATTTTACGGAAAGCACCATGAATAAAGTGTGAACCACCATCAGTCATTAAATATCTAGGGACTCCAAACCATGGGAAAATAACTTGTTTAAGCATTTTAATGGAGGTGGTATGATCAACACTACTAGTTGGAATAGCTTCTAGCCACTTAGTAACATAATCAATAGCAACCAAAATATGTGTATACCCATTAGAGGAAGGAAAAGGTCCCATATAATCAAAGCCCCAAACATCAAATGGTTCAACAACAAGTGAATAATTCATAGGCATTTCCTGACGCTTACCGATATTACCTATTCTTTGACATTCATCACAAGACAAGACAAACTTACAGGCATCCTTGAAAAGAGTGGGCCAATAAAAACCAGATTGTAATACCTTATGCGCAGTTCTGTCTCCTGCATGATGTCCTCCATAGGCTTCGGAGTGACATTTCCGTATGATTTGTTCCTGTTCATGCTCAGGTACACAACGTCTAATAATACCATCTACTCCCTCTTTATAAAGATGTGGGTCATCCCAAAAGTAATGTCTTAAGTCATAGAAGAATTTTTTCTTTTGTTGGTATATGAAACTAGGTGGTATAAATTTAGCAACAATATAATTAGCATAGTCAGCATACCAAGGAGTATTATGAGAAGCATTCATTACAGCTAGTTGTTCATCAGGAATGCTATCATCAATAGGTAGTGGGTCATCAAGAATATTTTCTAACCTAGACAAGTTATCAGCTACGGGGTTCTCAGCTCCTTTCCTATCAGTGATGTGTAAGTCAAATTCTTGTAATAAGAGAACCCACCTAATGAGTCTAGGTTTAGCATCTTTCTATTCCATAAGATGTTTTATAGCAGCATGATCACTGTGAACAATTACTTTGGAATCAACAATATAAGATCTGAATTTATCACAAGCAAACACAACTGCTAAAAATTCTTTCTTAGTAGTAGCATAATTTCTTTGGGCACTGTCTAGAGTTTTGCTAGCATAATGGATAACATTTAATTTCTTATCAACTCTCTGTCCTAGAACAATACCAACAACATAATCAGTAGCATCACACATAATTTCAAAAGGCAAGTTCCAATCAGGTGGTTGAACAATAGTTGCAGAAGTTAAGGCTTTCCTGAGTGTTTCAAAGGCTTCTACACAATCGTCATAAAAAACAAATGGAACATCCTTTTGTAAAAGATTAGTAAGTGGCCTAGAAATTTTAGAGAAGTCTTTAATAAACCTCCTATAGAAACCAGCATGACCAAGGAAACTACGAATACCTTTAATGTCTTTAGGACATGGCATTTTCTCAATTGTATCAACTTTAGCTTTATCCACCTCAATACCTCATTTAGAAATTTTATGCCCCAAGACAATGCCTTCATTAACCATAAAGTGGCACTTCTCCCAATTCAAGACAAGATTAGTTTGTTCACATCTCTGCAAAACTCGATCAAGGTTACTTAAGCAATCATCAAAAGAAGTTCCGTAAACGGAAAAATCATCCATGAAAACCTCAACAATCTTTTCACAAAAATCGGAGAATATAGCAGTCATACATCTTTGAAAGGTAGCAGGTGCATTACATAAACCAAAGGGCATACGTCTATAAGCATAAGTTCCAAAAGGGCAAGTAAAAGTGGTCTTCTCTTGATCAGGTTGTGAAACAGGTATTTGAGAGAAACCAGAATATCCATCAAGAAAACAAAAGTGTGTGTGCTTAGATAATCTTTCTAGCATTTGATCAATAAAAGGCAGAGGGTAATGATATTTTCTAGTAGCTTTATTTAATTTTCTAAAATAAATTACCATCCTATAGCCAGTAACAATTATTTGTGAGATAAGTTCATTTTTATCATTAGGAACAACGGTAATACCTCCTTTCTTAGGGACACAATGAACAGGGCTTACCCATCTACTATCAGCTATGGGATAGATTATACCTGCTTCCAGAAGCTCTCGTATTTCAGTTCTTACCACTTCCTTCATCTTAGGATTCAATCGGGCTCCATATTAATTTTGTGCTGACAAAGAGTGGGACTAATGCCCTTAAGATCATCAAGAGTATATCCAATAGCAGCACGGTGCTTCCTCAGAATTTTTAATAATCTTTCTTCTTCATGTTCTGAAAGGTTAGCACTAATAATAATAGGATATATCTTTTTCTCATCAAGATAAGCATACTTCAGAGTGTCAGGCAATTGCTTTAATTCAAACACAGGATCACCTTTAGGTGGAGGAGGACCTCCTAGAGTTTCAATAGGCAAATTGTGTTTAAGGATAGGTTGTTATTCAAAGAATATTTTATCTATTTTATTTCTTTCACGCAAGTGCATATCATTCTCATGGTCTAGCAAATATTGTTCAAAAGGATCGGTAGGAGGTAGGTCAATAGAAGCAAGACCAATAATTTCATATTTACTAGGTGATTCTTTATTATGAGGTTGTCTACGAAACTTAGAGAAATTAAACTCATGATACACATCACCAAAGCTAACACTGACTATTTCTTTCTCACAATCTATCTCAGCATTGACAGTGTTCAAGAAAGGTCTACCAAAAATTATGGGACAAAAGTCATCTTGTGGGGAACCAAGAACTAGAAAATTAGTAGGGTATTTTATTTTCCCACACAAGACTTCAACATCTCTAACAATCCCAAGTGGTGTGATGGTGTCTCCACTTGCAAGTTTAATAGTAACATCTATGTCGTCTATTTCAGCGGGTGCTATGTCATTCATAATTTCTTGGTATAAGGTAAAAGGAATAGCACTCACACTAGCACCTAAATCACATAAACCATGATAGCAATGATCTCCTATTTTAACTGAGACAACAGGCATGCCAACAACAGGTCTATGTTTATCTTTTCATCGGGTTTGGCAATTCTAGCAGCTTCATCACAGAAGTAAATAACATGCCCATCAATGTTTTCGACTAAGAGATCTTTAACCATAGCAACACTAGGTTCCACTTTAATTTGTTCAAAAGGTTTAGGTGCTTTAATATTACTTTTGCGAACAATGGTTGATACCTTAGCATGTTCCTTTATCCTAACAGGGAAAGGCGTTTTTTCAATATAAGCAGTAGGCACAACTGGATCAACATTGTAAATGATAGATTCATCTTTAGCTATTACCGGTTCTTTAATTTCTTCTTTAATAGGGGGATGATATTTAAACCACTTCTCCTTAGGGAGATCAACATGAGTAGCAAATTATTCACAGAAAGAGGCTACTATCTCAGAGTCAGGCCCATATTTAGTGCTAAACTTGTGAAAAGCATCGGTATTCATAAAAGATTTAACACAATCAAACTCAAGCTTAATACCTGACTCTTTACCTTCGTCAAGTTCCCAATCTTCAGAGTTGCATTTAATTCTTTCTAAGAGATCCCATCTGAATTCAACAGTCTTCTTCATAAAAGAACCAGTACAAGAAGTATCGAGCATGGATTGATCATCACGAGAAAGCCGAGCATAAAAATTCTGAATAATAATTTCTCTTGAGAGCTCATGATTGGGGCATGAATATAACATTGAATTAACCTCCCCCAAGCTAGAGCGATACTTTCTCCTTCACAAGGCCAAAAATTATATATATAATTCCGATCACGATGAACTAGATGCATAGGATAAATTTTTTGGTGAAATTCCAATTTTAATCGATTCCAGTTCCAAGATCCAATAAAATCGCATATCCTATACCATGTCAATGCTTTTCCCTTCAAAGTTAAAGGGAAAACCTTCTTCTTAACTTCATCTCCGGGTAAACCTGCAAGCTTAAACAATCCACAAATTTCATCCACATGTATCAAATGCATATCCGGATGTTTCGTTCCATCTCCTGCATAAGGATTAGCTAGCAGTTGTTCTATCATACCCGAAGGAATTTCATAACCAATATTTTTAGTAGGTGCAGTAGGTTGAGGGGCAACTCTTTATGTTTCCGGTCGAGGTGAAGATACCCCGAACAAACCCCTCAAAGGATTGTTTTCCATAGTGACAAGTGACAATAAATTTTAGCACGTAGTATAAGTTTTCCTTACCGATTTCCACTTACCAAGAGTGCTTCACTCCCCGGGAACGGCGCCATAAAAGAGTCTTGATGACCGACAAGTATAGGGGATCAATCGTAGTCCTTTCGATAAGTAAGAGTGTCGAACCCAACGAGGAGCAGAAGGAAATGACAAGTGGTTTTCAGCAAGGTAATTTCTGCAAGCACTGAAATTGCAGGTAACAGGTAGTTTGATAGCAAGATAATTTGTAACAGACATGTAACGGTAATGGTAAATAAAGTGCAGAAATGTAGCCCAATCCTTTTGTAGCAAAGGACAGGCTAGAACGGTCTCTTATAATAAGCAAAGCGTTCTTGAGGGCACACGGGAATTTCATCTATTCACTTTCATCATGTTGGTTTGATTCGCGTTCGCTACTTTGATAATTTGATATGTGGGTGGACCAGTGCTTGGGTGTTGTTCTTACTTGAACACGCCTCCCACTTATGATTAACCCCCTCACAAGCATCCCCAACTACGAAAGAAGTATTAAGATAAAATCTAACCATAGTGTAGTGGTTTTGTCACGGCAGATGCCCTAGTGTAAGGACTTAGGTGTGGAGCCATCACAACGTAGGTTAGCTCAAAGGGGTTGAACATGACGAGAGACATGAGTTTACCCAGGTTCGGCCCCTCACCAATGAGGTAAAAGCCTATGTCCTGCTTTGTGTTGTATTGATTGAGTATCGATTACAAGGGAGCGGAATCGCTTAACCTAGCTATCGATGGATTGTCACTTGAGTTAACCCGCCGTAGGATCTCGCCTTTATATACACATGTCGAGGCCCTGGGCTTACAAGAGTCCAAGTTGGATCACACAACGTGTCCAACTCGGGTTCTAAGTCGCCTTGCCTTGCTAGGCAAGTCGCCATCGGGCAGCTCACCTCTCCGGATTACAACATCATCGTCTTGTCTTGGGCCTTCAATAGCCCGCCTCGTGAGCCGCCTCCAGTCTTCATATCTCCTCCTCTTGGGCCTACTTAGGCTTTCTCTATTGAGTCACCAACAGTGTAACCCGGCCTCTCCTGGGCGGGTCACACCGTGGGGTTATATCCCCAACATTAGGCCCCAGATTGATTTGAACTTGTTCATGTTAATCTTCATCTCTAGTTGGCGAGTCTTCTTTAATCCTTCCAAAGCTTAACTTTGAGCAGACCTTGTAACCCATCATGACATCATGTAAGGTAAATCCAGAAAAAACTGATGACATCACAACGGATATTTTTGCATTAACTATCCATCCAAGAATCGAGGCGCCTCCTCTGTTAAGATAATCATGTTGCCTCCTCGATTTCCGTGCATGCCATTTACTGTTTCACCAACCTTTCCTTATAAGTAGGCATGGGGGGGGGTCCCCTTTTTCACTTTTTACCCCCGTGCCTCCTCTTCTTCTTCCTCCTTGCGTCGTTCATCGCCATGGGAGCTCCGCCGTCGCTGTTGAACTGCGTCAACTACCCCGTCAAGGCCGCTGCATCACCCTGTTCTGACCAGAACACTGCGGCGCCCGTCCGCTCTTCACTCAAATCATCAGGCAATGCTCTTTTACTTGTTCAAATCCACATTAGGATGCCCTAGTTCTTAGAGTTCGTCCCAGTTCATCCCAGTTCATCCATCTCTTGCTTAGAAATTGTAGTCCAATCCAAAAACTATGTACGAATAGGGCGACAACTGTTTTGAGCCTCAATCTTACATCTTGGATAAATCTTCTTTCTTTTCTGAACCAATACATAGCTTGCTAGTTCTTCCCTGCTGCACCTTTAGATTTAGAAATAGTTCTTCTTTTTTGAGTTGGTGTAGATCTATAAACATAGCTGCATCCTGCGAAACTTGTTTGTCCAGCACTTAGCAAAAAATTTCACCAACTTGGATCTTTAGGTAGTTGACCTGCCCTTCACCTTACGGGCGGCTTAACATTGAATTTATAACCCGCCAGCACCTGGCCGGCTGAACCATGAACCTGTGAGTCACCTTACCCTCTTACAAGGGCGGCTTATGATTTCTTCATGATTCATAATAATGATTAAGCCTTATATCCATAAGCGGCTTGCAGTTACTGAATCGTCATTGTAACCCTTAAGCGACTCATCATAGTAGTATTAACCCGTCATACTTTTACCCGCAGGCCGTAGCTTTTAACCCACCAACAATGACTAGGGCTCGAACTTCTTGCGATTGGGCTGCTACCAGAGTCTCCGAGCTCTCATTAAATGAATATGTAGACATGGGAGTTTTACCATCCAAAGAGGTTGTTCATTGGCGGGTTCCTGGCCCTGAAACTATTCCTCAACCCCGAGAAGGTGAAGTTATTATCTTTTCGGATCACCTCCTCCGTGACTTCTCACCACCTGGGTCAAAGTTCTTCCGGGATTTTCTGCACTTTTACAACCTTCATCCTCAAGACATTGGCCCCAATTCCGTCTCCAACATATGCAATTTTCAAGTTTTCTGTGAAGTGTACCTTCAAAAGGAGCCTGAGGTTGATCTATTCAGAGAATATTTTTACCTCAACCGCCAAACTGAGATGACAAACGGGCCTAGTCTCGAGCTCGGTGGAATTTCCATTCATAGGCGAAGAGACGTCATTTTCCCTGCAGCCACACTGCCCAGTCACCCCAAAGATTGGAACTACACTTGGTTCTACTGCCAAGATACCTCTCCAGACAATGAGAATCCCTTGCCGGGTTTCCGTCCTTTCCGGCTCAGCCCTAGCCACGAGCTTCCAGATCGTATTACTGCTGCGGAGCAGGCTAAATATTCATCCACGTTTTCAAAGATAAGGGCCCTGGTCACCAATGGCTTATCTAGAGTTGATCTGGTCCGCTGTTGGGTCTCTTGGACAGTTTTGCCATTGAGCCGGCGCAGCGGCTTAATGTGTAAATACACAGGTGATCAGAAGGATCCTCAACACTACAACCAGACATCCTTGACTGATAAGGAGATCACTGATACGGTTAAAACATTGCTTGGAGAGCCTCTGGAGAATTACCGTCAAGTGGGATTGAACCCTTTCTGCACGCTTAACCCGGCTCCGGCTGTAAGTATCTTAAATGAACCTTTCACCTTATATATCTATCTTTTGTATTTTATATCCTTAACTTATTGCACATATGTACCTATATACATGCCGACTCTTCTTTCTGGAAGAAGAAATTACAAGCTGCCGTGCCAATTAAAATGGCTAAAGGAAAGTCTCGTGCTCCGGCTCGCCGCAGGAAGTCAACAGCTGAAGAACTGCTCACACTTGATGAGGAGTCAGAGGTAGAACTTGACTCCCTTGGTCTTTTCTTTATGCAACTTATTGACGCTGACTCCTCTCAGGAAGAGGCAGAGACCAGACATGCCGACGCAGCAGAGGTAACTATAATTTCCTCCGGCTCAGAACCTTTGCCAAGAAAGAAAACAAGGCGGGCCATCCGAAAAGTAAGATTTTCACACCCTCTTGCTCATTTGGACCCCAACTTTCTTTTGAAGAAACATCAGCACGATTCAAGGCATATGACCCAGAGTGACGACACTCAAGATCTCATCTCCAGTTTACCCAACACGCCTGCTCCTCACAAATGTCGAAATGAGGTGCCTCATAACCAGACTCGTTCCTTTCCAAAGGATGGTCTCATTCGTCAACCTCTTAATCCTTTCGACTCAAATTATCAGGGGACGCCTCTCTCCTCCGGTGACTCTACTGGAACTGAAATGCCTGCTTTCAAGATTGCCCATGGGTAAGTATTTTCATTTGTTCATAAATGACTTGTAGTGACATACTCATGGACCCTTGTATTCTTGTCACAGAGGCGTAGCGAAGGCGGGTAAAACGCAAAAGGTGGGTGGCTCTTCAAAGGACCCCAAAACTGCTGAGCCAGAGAGGCAGGTGCCAGAGGCCCCTCAGGATTCAATTCAAAATCCCGAGGACCTTGCCAATGACCCGCCACTGCAAGCTGATACCACCGTCTTTGAGGTAATGCATATTGAGATCAACCCAGCTGCCCATCAAGACCCGCCAACTCCTAAGCCGCCTAGCCCTGCCAAGTCCACTGACAAGAGCCCTGCCGCTACTGATGTTGACGACATCACTGTTACCGGGTCAGCCTTTAAGCGCCCGAGGTCTCCAGAGTTCTAGCCAAGCACTCAGCCAAGGAAGAAATGCCTTCACTGGAGAAAGGCAAGGCTAAGCTAGACTTGGAAGATTACTCATCTTATAGTGCAAGTAAAATCCATGCAGGCTAACTAAGCCGCCTCCACACAAGCCGTGATATGGAAGCCGGCTTAGTAAATCTGATGAAGCAAAGATATGAGGTATGTTTTTAACCCCTTTCAGCCTTAGTACATATACATACTTATATAGCCGCCAAGTCTTAAGTATAAGAAAAGACATTGAGTATGCTTGAGACTTCATGTAGATCTTCCAAAATGTAGCCCTCAAGGGCCGGCTTATCTTGAGAAAGACGAGCTGGGTCTTACAATCATCTCTGAAATCCAATTCCTTAACCCCAAGGGCCGGCTTATCTTAAGAAGATGAGCCAGGTCTCATAATCCCTTGAGAGAACCAAATCTGTAGCCCCCAAGGGCCGACTTATTTTAACAAGATGAGCCGAGTCTCATAGATTGAAATGATGTACATTAGCCCCCAAGTGCCAAGTATATTGCTTGCAATGTGCTTGGGACTTATTTAACTATATCACAAAAACTTGCTCCTTGCGTTATAACCATTGTTTCAATATCGTATTTCAGGAGAAGTTGAATGTGAAAGAGTCGCAGCTTGGCGACTTAAAGAAGAATATAGAACTGCAACAAGATGAAACTTCCAAGGCTGAGTCAAAACTGAAATCCTCATTGGAAGAAATTGAAAAGATCAAGGCGGGTTTTGATGCTGAGAGAACCGCCTGGGAGACTGATAAGGCTGCACTGCTAAAAAGAGCAGAAGATGCTGAGGCTGAACTTAAACCAGTAACTGAAGAACTAGCCGGCTTAAAGCACCATATTAATCAAATGTCAGCCGCCATCTTTGGTAAGATTCATATGCAACTCATCATCCGTTTTGACATTTCTTTAACCCGTATGGCTATTCGTAATATATAATTTTTAACCCGCCTGGCGACTCTCATGCGAAAAATTGAACAGGCCCCAGAAGCACCAGTCTTGGTCAGAATATGCTACTTAAATTGAAGGTGGTTTACTCATTGACTGAGCAGTTGTATACCGGAACACTGCGCAGCCTTGTAGCCTTGTCGGGTGAGAAGAAACCTCCAACTCATATCAAGACGGTGCTGGATCACCTTTCAACAGTGCCGGCTCAAGTTGAGGAGGTTAAACTATCAGCTGCTCGAGCCGGAGCCATTGTTGCTCTAGGCCGGGCCAAGGCTTAGCAATCAGAACTTGACCCAGAAGAAATTGCTACCGGATGCCCAGAGTTCAAAGATGACGAAACAGTCTTTGAAGAGAAAGACTTCAACCAATGCGTCAGACAGATGCGGCTCGTGGCATGCAAGCTGATAGAAGAGCTGAATTTGAACAAGTACATGTCGGCTTACGATGACAACAACAACAAGATTAAGCCGCCATCTCCTGAAATCGTAGATCTCATTCCGCCAAGGCGTAAGCATATCTTCGCTCCTGACCTTGACCCTTCCATTATTCTTAATGATGAAGCAACATTCGAGGCTTTAACCGGCATCGATTGGACATCGACTGACCTCCAGATGGTCGACGAGGAAGAGCCGGCGTGGGATGACCCGGAATCTTCAAGGCGCCAGGGAGAAGATTAACCCGGCTGATCATAACCCAGATGATGCTGAGGCCGGCTTAAGGGAGTATTATGACTCCAAAAAACTCTGTTAACACTTATGGGCTCAACTGTAGCCATGTAATAGCTGTAGTGGAAAACAGCTAACTGTCTTGCCATGCCTTCATGCATGCTTTATCCCCACTTTTAATCCAACAGCTGAACTTTATTGCATGCTTTATTTGATCATATTTAGATACATTATAACTAGGCACTCTAGGAAGCCTCTCAGGCTATTAGACTTCGGAACCGTCCATTCTTGTGATCTGATCGTACGTGGCCGTCTGATTCACGTAAAAGTTATGTTTAGCAAGCCGTAAGAGGAATCTAGCGCGGATGTCCTAAAAGGGCCGCTTCTCCCGTAGCATTTTTGGAGGCCTGTGGTTCATCGGGTCCAACTAGCGGGGGGTACGAATGGGCCGCTGGTGGGTTTCGCCCTCAACACTCCACAATCCTCCCTCCCGACTTCTCCTCTCCTCTCTTGGGCGACGAACGGACCTGCACTGCCGCCGCCGCCGCTACAACAAGTATCTCCGGTGGTTGCCCCTCCCAGCGCCTCCCTCCACCGCGAGGATCTATGTATTCGCTACTTTCTTCCCTCCCCCACCCTCCTCGCCGTGCAGTGGCACCGTCATGTTACCACATGCGCTTTCATGGATGTCTTCGGCTCTGAACGAAACATCAGAACCGCTCCTTGATGACTCTTGCCGCAGACTCCCTGTGCCTTGGCGCAGCTGTTCCGTTTATAGGCTCTACCCGGCCAAGATCGCCCTTCATACTGCCAGCTCCCTAATTTGTAGTTTCATGTGCCAAGTATATTTCCATCTACTGGTTCATGTGGAAATATATGCTTAAGAATCAGGCTTCTATCCCTCCAGTTCGTGATGCATCAATTTCTAAGAATCAAATATAAAACCAATAGTTCAGTTTCTTCTTGACCAGGTTAATAATAGTTTATTTAGTTGGATTTCATGCAATTTAGAGAAGATTTATACTTATCATATTCGCTGTTTATTCATTGTGTAGTCTCTTACATATAAAGTTCTGCTCTTGCCCTCTTTGGTCACTTGATTGTAGTTTCAGTGAGTTAACTTATAATAATTTTGATCTGTCCACTAGGACATGCTCCTGAATCGATGTGTCTCTGACATAGCCCGGGGCTATCAACTACAGGGCTGGCACGGTATGTTCACTTGTGGAACATTGTCCATTCACTGCACCTGGATGCCAACGCTGACACCATTTTCATCCTCGTGCAATGCAGTTATTCGACGTAAGCTTGGCACCATTGCGTTTGTGAGGTTCTCATCGACAATGTTGTGCCTATTCCCTTTGGTTTGGATGTCCTTGAAGAGTGGTGGATCATATCCAGGAGCATTTTGCAGAAAAATAAACAGTGTGGTTTTTGTTCCCTGGGTATGCCAACTGTATGGAGCTTATGGAAGCAGACAAACACCAAGGTGTTCACTAACACCAGCCAACAGAGAAAGGAAGAAGAACCGAGCTCTCAAATCATTTCCGACCTGCAACTTTGATCATTGGCTGGAGGAGCAGGTGTAGCATCCTTGTGTGAGTAGTAGCGTTAGTTCTAGGAGCTGGTGTGCTGTTGCTTTTCTCTTGCAATTTGTTTTCTTCTCCTTCAATTAAAAATTGTAGCTAGGTAATTTGTGTACTCTCGAGAAAACTATAATAATTTTAAATCTTAGTTGCATCATTGAAGAATGAAGACAACAGTTGTTCACTTCACACGTACAATATTTGATGTCCGAGGGATGATTTCATAGAACCCCCGTTTCCCAGGATGAGAAGGTAATTTTTCATTCCCTAATTTCATGTCAGTTTTCTTTATCCTTTTGATAACTGTTGTGCAGTCTATCTTTCCAATATTTGTTAGTGTAGTATTATACCTTTTCATGTGTAATATACGCCCCGTGCTACAATTTGACAACTTTTGGAGTTGGTTTGCAATTTTCGTGGCATTAACTGAATTTTCGGCAAGTAAAAAACGCAAAACAAACTTTGGTCTTTTTGACATGATTCTTGTTTCATTTTTGTATCAGATCTACTTATGTCGAATAACAAGCAGAGGAGACTGAGTTACCTCCCTCCTCTAATGTCTCCAATAGCAAGGGTGTGGTGGTGTGATATGCTTCGTTTCCTATGACCGCATAGCATAATGATTTGATATATTAATCAGCACGCTGTGTCTTGTTGGCGTGAAAAAAACAGTGACGTTGTTGTTCTACCCTTTTCTTTTGCAGGTGGGAATTCCGTCATTTCAATTGTCAAGCAGCTAATAGAGGCTATATTTGGATACTTCTTCAACTATCCTATACGCAACAAGAGGCATAAAAACTCGCTATATCGTCATCATTGAATCTGATATCTGTACGATTCTCTTTATCTGATGTGCAATTTAAGCAATTGGTGTTTTGTGAAGTGGGGAAACCAAATGTACCGATTCTTATTAATGAGTGTTGGTTTAATTTATGTGATCTATGCACTTCAATCTATCTCTTCTTTCAAATCAATTGGACACCAAACAAAGATTGTACGTAAACAGTTGGTGAGTTGGATAACCAAAGGCTTGAATTTTATATATCTTGAGTTCTCAATCTATGTATATGCAGGGAAAGGAGAAATGGAGAGATATATAATGTTGCTGTGCTAACATATTTCTTCGGGCATGTGTGAGTAAATTTAATAGTTGTAGTAATCGACCAGCCAAATAATGAATTGTTGGTATACTCCCCAATTCTGTTACTTTTTGCAGAAATTATTTTACACTTGCACGGAAAAACAACATACTATTTGGATTAAAATGCCTTCCTTTTCATATCATGCACGTTGTTAGAAAGAAAAAGACCAATGCATATGCAATGGAGGTGACTTCCATATACCACTCTCTCACCGGACAATCTATTTTTTTTCTGTGAAAGGAGAAAAACTGTTTACATATGGAAGTTAAAGCTTAATTTTATTTTAACTTGGATAGCTATGGCTTCATGTTGTAATTTCTAGAACTTCTTTTGAAGTTGTCTACATGTTTTATTATATCCAGCACAATTGAGTATTCTCGTTTTGTCCAAACCAAAACTGAATTACCAGCTTTGCATCGTATGAAAAAAGAAAATAGATACAGTATGTGTATTCTAATTGAAGTCAAGTCTCCCACAAACTGGATACATGTTCTCGTGCTTATTACATATTACTATTTGGAACTTTAAAGTTACTTTCGTTAAATTTACTTCCATGTACTTAGCACTTCTTATTCACTTTGAGGATCAAGACAGGTAGTGTTTCATCATCCACTATTTTTTTCAACTTTGACCTTGCTACCCACATGCTCTCGCAGCCTATGGAAAATCCTATGTGTGCTGCTGCCACCGCTGTTGAGGAACACTTTGGAGGAGGTGAGGCCAAGAAGAAAATACAAGACGAAGGGTGAGGACCTAGGAGCAACATGGTCCCACCACAATTGGCAAGAGACATATCTTTGTGAAGTCGGTGAAAAAGGTAATAAAACTGTGCCAATTGCTCATCTTATTTATGTTTTATAGTTTTCTCTCTACATTTAACTCTCCTTTCGTGAATTTTTATAAACTTTCATTGATCTCTTTTTTAGAAATTGTGTGTGCTTTTATAGAAGAGAAGTCCATTGGGAGGCATTATGATGATTTGTTGACAGATGGATGGATTGGTCCGCTCTGGGCTTGATCACAAATGCATGCTTGCTAAGTATTTTTTTTACTTTTATTTATCATTATATGTCTGATGATGTCGGCAATGAAAAATAACCAAGCTTGAAATAAGCAACATTTTCTTCTGATATGAATAAAATTAACTTTCATGTTTTGTGTCTCAATATATGTGTGCAAATACCTACCATTGATTGTAAAAATGGACGGGCGCGGCAACGCGCGCCATAATGGTCTAGTATATTTTTGAACCGTGCAATGATTCTGCGCTTCATGTGAGGTCTTGTATATTCTGTACGCGCACAGGCGACTTATATCCAAGAGCTTGTGGCGGGTTTAAGAAACCCTGAAGACTCATAATTTCATATCATAAAGAAATCATGCCAGTGGCTGTACAGTCAAAAAACAGACTGGCTACTTAAAGTCAAAAATCAAGACGGGTGATAACCCAAATACTCAAACATGAGTAACACAATCCGGAGCCCGTGAGACCCGGATATTCACAATTTGCACAAAAGCAAAATCTTAAGATTATATAAACATCCAAAAAACCAAAAGAGAGATATACACAAATCTCAAATATTTGTTAGGCCGGCTTTTAAGACACGACCAAAAAAAGTTGGCTTACAGGCCTTTTGCTTTCAAGGCCGCATAGCTGTTTTTACCCTATAAGCCAGCCTCCATGACATAAATCCGTCGTTTTAACCTTAACAAGTTCAGGGTCTTAAAAAAGATTGACTGTTAAGAGTACGACGGGCCATATAGTGGAGTAGCACTAAACAGACAGGTGGGTTTATCCGAGCTCACTATAAGCCGGCTCTCTCGTGACACAAAACCGTTGTTTTAACCTTGACGAGTTCAGGGTCTTAAAAAAGATTGACTTGTCAAGAGTTCGGCGGGTCACCTGGCGGAGTAGCAAGTTGCAAACAGGATGTGGCGTTTCATGCCGGTCAAGAGGGTATGAAAGCTAAACCCGGTGGGTTGGAAGCCCCCAAGTGACCTTATGGTCAATTAATAAAGACTCATATGCACAGAAATGAAACGACAGAGGCCCTGTATTCAGGGATGCCAGCTTTATTATATTGATCGTAAAAGATATATATATATATACATTGACAAATGTATGTACAAGGATGAGAGCCGGTGGCTCAAGTGTAGTAAGGCCGAAGATGAGCAATGTTCCGGGGCCTGTTGGTCTCCTTCTCAGATGTGCGGAAATCTTTGTTCTCTCGTATGTCAATGAGGTAGTAAGACCCATTATTGAGATTCTTTCTGATCACAAAAGGTCCTTCCCAAGGAGGCGAAAGCTTATGCATTCCTGTCTGGTCTTGAATCAAACGGAGCACTATGTCGCCCTCTTGAAAGGTCCGGCTTCGAACTCTAGGGCTATGATAGCGACGTAGATCTTGCTGATATATCGCCGAACGAGCCGCTGCAAGGTCACGCTTTTCATCCAAAACATCAAGTGCGTTCTGACGCGCCGTCTCATTATCAGCTTCAATATAGGCCGCCACTCTAGGCGAGTCATGACGGATGTCACTTGAGACTTAATAGCTGTCCTTGGCAGATATTTCAAATTATGAGGTCCAAGCTCAATTGCCCACTTAGCAACCCGGCCAGTAGCTTCTCTACTTTGAATGATATCCCCCAAAGGAGTAGAACTCACCACTGTAATAGGATGCCCAAGGAAATAATGTTTCAGCTTTCGACTGGCCATGAACACCCCATACACCAGTTTCTGCCAATGTGGATATCGTTGCTTTGACTCAATTAACACCTCACTGACATAATAAGTCGGCCACTAAACAGGGTACTCCTTACTCGCCTCCTTGCGCTCCACAACAACTGCCACACTGACAGCCTTACTATTAGACACCACGTACTGGAGCAAAGGCTCTTTCTCAATAGGAGTAGCAAGGACGGGCGACTCAGCTAACTGTTTCTTGAGTGCCTCAAACGCCTCATTAGCAACATCACTCCAGATAAAGTGATCTGTCTTTTTCATCATCTGGTATAAGGGAATTGCCTTCTCTCCGAGGCGACTTATAAAACGGCTCAAAGCTGCAATACGACCCGCCAAACGCTGGACGTCATTGACACACGCCAGCTTAGAAAGGGAGGTGATGGCCTTGATCTTCTCCGGGTTAGCTTCGATGCCCCTTTCTGAGACCAGAAAACCCAATAGTTTACCTGCAGGCGCACCAAAGACACACTTGCCCAGGTTAAGCATCATTTTATAGACCTGGAGATTGTCAAAAGTTTCTTTTAGATCATCCAAGAGAGTCTCCTTCTTCCTAGACTTAACCACAATATCATCCACATAAGCATGAACGTTGCGCTCAATCTGACTGTGAAAGCAATTCTGAACACAATGCTGGTAAGTCGCCTGAGCACTCTTGAGCCCAAAAGGCATAGAAATATAGCAGAAAGCTCCAAAAGGTGTGATGAAAGCCGTCTTCTCTTGGTCTTTGACTGCCATTTTGATCTAATGATAACCAGAATAAGCATCCAGGAAGCATAAGCTCTCACAACCCGATGTTGCATCAATGATCTGGTCGATACGGGGGAGGGCAAACGGATCAGCTGGACAAGCATTGTTGAGATCTGTGCAGTCAACACACATACGCCATGTGCCATTCTTCTTGAGTACAAGCACAGGGTTAGCCAACCACTTAGGGTGAAAGACTTCCACAATAAACCCAACTGCTAAGAGCTGGGCTACCTCCTCTCCAATAGCCTTACGTCGCTCTTCATTGAAACGACGAAGGAATTGCTTAACCAGCTTAAACTTAGGATCCACATTAAGAGTGTGCTCAGCGAATTCTCTCGGTACACCCGACATGTCAGAAGGTTTCCATGCAAAGATGTCCCGATTCTCATGGATGAACTCGATGAGCGCGGTTTCCTATTTAGGATCCATATTAGCCCCCACCGTGAACTGCTGAGATGAGTCACCAGGGACAAAGTCAACCTGCTTAGTATCACCAGCCGACTTTAACTTCAACAAAGGGTCTTGCTCAGTGGTGGGTTTCTTCAAGGGGGTCATATCAGCCGGGTCAACATTATCCTTGTAAAACTTAAGCTCCTCAGTAGCACAAGCTGACTCTGCATAAGCCGCGTCTCCTTCCTCACACTCCAAAGGAATTTTTCGATCACCATGGACTGTAATTGTGCCCTTCTGCCCTGGCATCTTAAGCTGTAAATAAACATAGCAAGGGCGAGCCATGAACTTAGCATAAGCCGGCCGTCCGAACAAGGCATGATACAGACTTTTGATTTGAACCACCTCAAACCACAGCATCTCTGCTCTGTAGTCATAATCATTTCCAAAGGCAACTTCCAAAGCAATCTTTCCCACAGGATATGCCGACTTACCAGGTACTACACCATGGAAGACTGTGGAGGACGGCTTAAGATCTTTGTCAGTTAAGTTCATCCGGCGAAAGGTGTCCTAATACAAGATGTTGATACTGCTGCCACCATCCATAAGCACCTTAGTGAATTTATAACCCCCGGCTTGAGGGGCTACCACTAATGCCAGATGAACCGGATTCTCAACCCGAGGCGGGTGATCCTCCCTACTCCACGTGATTGGATGTTCTGACCACCGCAAGTATTGAGGCACCGCCAGCTCAATAGTATTGACCGCGCGCTTATGAACCTTCTGGTCTCGTTTGCAAAGACTTGTGGTGAAAACATGGTACTGGACACCATTGAGTTATTTTGGATTACTCTGATATCCTGACCGATTCCCTTGCTGATGGATACCATGACCAGACTGTTGATTATGACCACCATGGTTACCCTGACCTTGATAGCTAGAATTTGAGCCACCACCACTAAAGCTGGACCCCTGAGCACCAGGTCCTGACCCGCCGGGCGGACCATTATTGTTACCATGATTCTGATTAAAACTGGAATTTCTGTACTCTCGCATGATAAAACAGTCCTTCCAAGTGTGAGTCGCCGGCTTATTAGGCAGACTATGTTTTGGGCAAGGGTCATTAAGCATTGCTTCCAGATTGAAGTTTTTCCCTCCGAAGGACGGCTTAGCATTACCATTACGGCGCTGGTTTTTATATCTAGTGTTGGTGTTAGCTACAGGATCTGACCCGCCATAGGGGTGTCTGCGCTTAACACCGTTACTCTGGTTGTTTCCATTGTGCCCTGCCATATTCTGCTGCTGACCCTTACCATTACCACCCTGCTTGACCTTGTTGGATTTCTCATCAACAGATCCAGGGTCCTTGGTGGTATCAGAGTCGGCATACTTAATGAGAGCCGCCATAAGCTCACCCATGTCATTACAATGACGTTTAAGCCGCCCAAGCTTCTGCTAAAGGGGGGTAAAGTGACAGTTCTTTTCCAAAACCAGAACTGCCTGACCCGCCGCAATGCTATCTGATGAGTGAATAACAGCAGAGACCCGCCAGACCCAATGATGGGCCGACTCATCCTCACGCTGCACACAGTTATCAAGATCGATAATCGCCAGAGGCTGCTTGTGCGTTCCTTTAAAGTTCTGAATGAACTGTGCTTTCAACTTTGCCCATGAACTGATGGAATTAGTAGGCAATCCTTTTAACCAGGTTCGGACAGGTCCATCCAACATCATAGTAAAGTATTTGGCACATACATCATCATTGACATCCAGCATCTCCATGGCTAACTCATAACTCGCAATCCAAGCCTCATGGGGGAGATCAGCTGTATAGTTAGCCACCTTACAAGGACCCTTAAAATCCTTAGGCAGACATTCATTACGTAAAGCTGGTACTAAACAAGGCACCCCAACAGACCTGGAAATCACACCAGCCCCTACTGAAGCCGAAGGGGTCACCGGAGGCTGCTGATAAGCCCCCAGTTGAGCCGCCGCTGCGGCCTCCGCCTCTCGGCGAGCTCTGGCTTCATCCACAATTGCCTGAGCATGAGTAAGGGGTGGGTCATCCTGATTCGGTCGACGATGTCGTTCTCTACTGGAAACCGCCGGCGACTCAATGCGCCGGCTATAACTGCGGTTTGGGAGGGGGGTTGAGTGCACCAGCTCATGACTGTGTGAATATTTCTCTTGTTGTGCCACCGCCGTCTACAAGAGCTCAATTGCATTCGACGCCTCAGCCGCGGAAGGCGTCTCATCCGTAATAGGGATTGCATTGAGCCGGGTAGCCGCCGCTATCATGTTATCCATCGGGTTAGAATAATGGCCAGATGGTGTAGAAAAATGTCGAGGCGGGGTCTGATCCCTGCGGGGCGGGTCTAGTAATCGAGGCTGAGCCGCCGCCCCGCTCCCTGGGATTTCAGCTAACTGGGCTGTACCTGGCAGGTTACTTGGCCCTGCCCCAGGCGTGCTGAAAAGGTTCTACGCCTCGTACTGCAAAGGCAGGCGGGTTTGGTACCTCCTTCGAAGAACAACATTGGACGCATTCTGATCCAGACTCAGGCGAAAAGCCTCCGCCCTTATACGCTGTGACTCGGCCTCCATCAGAGCTTGTTCCGTTGCCATCCTGGCATTCTCTGCATTAAGCTCCTCCTGAGCCTTGGCTACCTCATCTCGCACCTTTGCAACTTCTGCATTATGCCGTGCTTGATTCATCGTAGTGACCTCTGTTGCTAACAAGGTCATCAAAGTGCCCAAGAGTTCAGATAAGACCTGAGCTGGCAGCTGAGCTGAGCCGCTAGCCCCAGCTGTCGCAACAGCAGTCGATCCAGACATCATAGCCGCCACTGTTGAAGAATCGAGAGCCGGCCCTGTACCAGCCATGAAGATAGCAGCCCGACACGACAGCTCATAGGGATCCAGAATACTATCACCATCGGAATAGCCCCCAAGCCCGCCGTCTTGAAGCCGGTAGATCGACTCCATCTCTCCAGTCGAGGACTCATCACCTAAGTAGATGAGAGTCTCTCCTCCGGACACAGAATCCTCCGCAAGGTCTGAGCCATGCGCAAATCCAACGAAGACACGCTTCCGGCCAGGTTGAACCCTGGCGGGTCGCGCACGCCGAGCCGGCTCGACGATGTCGGTGCAGATGTCCGGCTCAGGCTCTGATCCGCCAATCTTGCCGATGAAGACGTGAATCCTGCCGAAGGGGACCCGGTACCCGTACTCGATTGAGTCGGCCTCAGGGCCCCAGCCAGCGTCGTCGATGTAGAGCTTGCTGCGGCGACTCTTAGTCATCCGGCCCATGGAGTATCCCTCGATCCCTAGGAAAGTGTCCTTCAAGAACTCGAAACCATCGTGCGCTGGCCCCATGGTGGGCACCAACTGTCGTGGTTCTGTCAGCAAATGCCCTAGTGAAAGGACTTAGGTGTGGAGCCATCACAACGTAGGTTAGCTCGAAGGGGTTGAACGGGACGAGAGACACGAGTTTACCCAGGTTCGGCCCCTCACCAACGAGGTAAAAGCCTACGTCCTGCTTTGCGTTGTATTGATAGAGTATTGATTACAAGGGAGCTGAATTTCTTAACCTAGCTATCGATGGATTGTCACTTGAGTTAACCCGCCGCAGGATCTCGCCTTTATATACACAGGTCGAGGCACTGGGATTACAAGAGTCCAAGTCGGATCACACAATGTGTCCAACTCGGGTTCTAAGTCGCCTTGCCTTGCTAGGCAAGTCGCCATCGGGCGGCTCACCTCTCCGAGATACAGCATCATCGTCTTGTCTTGGGCCTTCTATAGGCCCGCCTCGTGAGCCGCCTCCAGTCTTCATATCTCCTCCTCTTGGGCCTACTTAGGCTTTCTCTATTGAGTCGCCAACAGCGTAACCCGGCCTCTCCTGGGTGGGTCACACCGTGGGGTTATATCCCCAACACATAGCATTAAACATATGGATCCAAATTAGTGCCTTACGAAGTAGCGCATAAACTAGGGTTTAAGCTTCTATCACTCTAGCAACCCATCATCTAATAACTACTCCACAATGCATTCCCTTAGGCCCAAAGATGGTGAAGTGTCATGTAGTCGACGTTCACATAACACCACTAAGGGAATCACAACATACATATCATCAAAATATCGAACACATATCGAATTCACATGATTACTTGCAACATGACTTCTCCCGTGGCCTCAAGAACAAAGGTAACTACTCACAAATAATATTCATGCTCAATATCAGAGGGGTATTAAATAGCATAATGGATTTGAACATATAATCTTCCACCAAATAAACCATATAGTAATCAACTACAAGATGTAATCAACACTACTAGTCACCCATAGGTACCAATCTGAGGTTCCGGTACAAAGATTGAACACAAGATATGAACTAGGGTTTGAAATGAGATGGTGTTGTTGAAGATGTTGATGGAGATTGGCCTCCCAAAGATGAGAGTGTTGTTGGTGATGACGATGGCTTCGATTTCCCCCTCCGGGAGGGAAGTTCCCCAGGCAGAATCGCTCCGCCGGAGGGCAAAAGTGCTCCTGCCCAAGTTCCGCCTCGAGACGGCGGCGCTCTGCCCCGAAAGTCCTGTCCTTATTTTTTCTAGGTCAAAAGACCTCATATACCAGAAGATGGGCACCAGAGGTGGGCCGGGCAGCCCACCACCCACTAGGGCACGCTTGGGGGGCCTGGTGCGCCCTGGTGTCTCGTGGGCACCTGGAAGCCCCCCTCCGGTAGTTCTTTTCTCCGATATTTATTAAATATTCCAAAATAATTCTTCGTAAAATTTCAGCTCATTTGGAGATGTGCAGAATAGGTATCTCTGACGTAGCTTTTTCAGGTCCAGAATTCTAGTTGTTGGTATTCTCCCTCTTTGTGTAAACCTTGCATATTATCAGAGAAAAGGCATTAGAATTACTCCATAAAGCATTATTATGAATAAAAACATTATAAATGACAGTAGGAAAACATGATGCAAAATGGACGTACCAGAAGGCAGTCGTGGGAGTCGACGCCGAGGTTACGGGGCAACAAACCCATCGTCCCGTTGGCGTTGAAAGCAAGGCGGCGCATCACCATCTCCGGAGACCGCGATGACATCCAACGAGTCATGCTGACGAGAGCTACATGTCCACATGAACGCGAAGCCAGGTCCAACCTGCTCATACATCAAGATTAGTTACTGACAAACATTAAGATTAATTGCATCAGGAGCTCAATGCAATGCAAGTGGAGAGTAGGGAGAGGAGCCAATTGGCTTACTAGTCAAAGAAGAAGAGGCCACCGGAGAAGCAGGGTGGGAGGCATCAGTGAGCAGCGGTGCAGGCCAACGGACTCGCCCGTAATGTCGGCCGCCTAATCCCCCACGCACACCAACATTTCTTGTGCACCTGTGTGAGGAAACTGCATCAATAAAAAAGAGCGAACGAAATTGAATAATATCAGCCGTGAGGAAACCACAGTCTCAATTTTCTTATGGATAAGCTACTGTTGGTACTCCGCCATGCAACAAAGAAATCCACAACATGACAGATTGTTGTACTAACTCAACTAATATGAAATACATTGTGGGAATCTGCTCGGGAAAAACAACAATAATAATAATGGCTACTAAAATGAAACTGAGCAGTGGGATTTTGGATAGTATTATATGCAAAGCAAACAAAATTGGGGAGCTAAACATAATGATATAGTGTGGAAAGGGAGCATCACAGTGAATTTTTTCATCAAATGTTAGACATGTCCATCAAGGCATCGTTTACCGAAAAGCTAAATAGTCGTGGCTTGATGGCCTGTGCCCAGAGCAAGGAGAGGAAGAGAAGGTGGGAGGTCTCACCTTTATTGTCAGTATCCGTTGGTGACCATGGTGAGCTGGACAAAGACAACAAGTCTGAGCCAAACCTACACGGTCGGTGATCTCCACTTCTTTCTTAGTTGGCAAGAACCTTATCGGGTAGGCAATCTACTTGATAAACATCAACGGCTAGATCATCAGGGCACCTACGTAAGGAAACCACATCAGGGTAGATCAGATTAAAAAAATAGCATAGTACGCAGAATTGAGGTTATGTTACAGCTGACCACCATGCTAGAAAGAGTTCAGATCCGGATAGTTCCTTAAACTCTAGGGTGTGTTTGGTAGGGTGTGATGCGTATCCAACATATCTATAATTTTTTATTGTTCTATGCTGTTATATTATCATTCTTGGATGTTTTACAATCATTTTATAGCAACTTTATTCCATTTTTTGGGAGTAACCTATTGACATAGTGCCCAGTGCCAATTGCTGTTTTTTGCTTGTTTTTTACTTCGCAGAATATCCCTATCAAACGAAGTCCAAACGCAGCGAAACTTTTTGTAGATTGTTTTTGGACCGGAAGACAACTTGGGAGGCAAGGAAGCACCAGAGGGGAGGCCCGTGGGGCCCACAAGACACTAGGGCGCGCTAGAGGCCCCTAGCGCGCCCTGATGGGTTGTGGGGCCAACAGAGGTCTCCTCCACCGCCTCTCAGCTCTATAAATACCCAAATATTCCAGAAACCCTAGGGGAGTGATCAAAACACAATTCCAGCCACTACAAGTTCCAGAACCACGAGATCCAATCTAGAGCCCTATTCCGGCACTTTGTCGGAGGGGAACACGATCACGGAGGGGTTCATCATCCTCATTGGTGCTCCTCCGATGATGCGTGAGTAGTTCACCATACACCTACGGGTCCGTAGGCAAAGCTAGATGGCTTCTTCTCTCTTTTTGATTCTCAATACATTGTTCTCTTGGAGATCTATTTGATGTAATGACTTTTTGCGGTGTGTTTGTTGGGATCCGATGAAGTTCGAGTTTATGATCAGATCTATATCCATGACTATTATTTGAATCTTCTTTTGATCTCTTATATGCATGATTATTTATAGCCTCGTATTTCTTCTTCGAATCTTTTGTTTAGTTAGGCCAACAAGATCGATTTTTCTTGCAATGGGAAGAGGTGCTTTGTGATGGGTTCGATCTTGCGGTGTCCTCACCCAGTGACAGAAGGGGTAGCAAGGCACACATGTATTGTTGCTATTAAGGATAAAAAGATGGGGTCTATTCCTACATGAATAGATCTTGTCTACATCATGTCATCGTTCTTATTGCATTATTCCATTTCTCCATGAACTTAATACAATAGATGCATTATGGATAGTGGTCGATGTGTGGAGTAATAGTAGTAGATGCAGAATCGTTTCGGTCTACTAATCTTGGATGTGATGCCTATATTCATGATCATTGCCTTGGATATCATCATAATTATTTGGTCTTCTATCAATTGCCCAACAATAACTTGTTTACCCACCGTATGATATTTTCTCGAGAGAAGCCACTAGTGAAATCTACGGCCCCCGGGTCTATCTTTTATCATATTGCTTCTAGATCTATCTTTTATCATATTTGTTTTTAGATCTATTATTCCAAAAACCCAAAAATACCTTGCTGCACTTTTTTCTTTACTTATTTTATTTTGCATTCTTGCTAGATCTATTTATCCAATCTCATAAAATTAATCTATCTTTTTACCGAGGAGGGATTGATAACCCCTCTTATGTGTCAGGTCGCAAGTATTTGTTCTTTGTGTGCAGGTACCGTTTACATAGTGTTGCTTGGTTCTGCTACTCGATTGATGCCTGGGTTTCACAACTGAGGGAAATACTTACCGTAGCTGTGCTGCATCATCCCTTCCTCTTTGGGGAAATACCGACGCAGTCTCAAGCCACGCCAAAGGAATTTCTGGCGCAGTTGCCGGGAAGACATCATCAACATCTATCAGGTTCCTAATCACAAATCTCATCTCCTTCCAATTTACATTATTTGCCATTTGCCTCTCGTTTTCATCTCCCCCACTTCACAACAATTTTCCTTTTTATTCGCCTTCTTTTTCGTTCGCATTTTTCTCTTCAGATCTCTTGTTTGCTTGCAATCTTGTTTGCGTAGCCATGATGTCTCAATAAAATACCAAATTGTGTGATTTTTCCAATACCAATAATAATGATTTTATTAGTACTCCGATTGCTTCTCCCACCACTAGTGCGGAATCTTGTGATGTTGATGCCACTTTGTTGAATCTTGTTATGAAAGATCAATTTTCCGGTACTCCTAATGAGGATGCCGCGTCCCATCTAAACACATTCGTAGATTTGTGTGATATGCAAAAGAAAAAAGATGTGGACAATGATATTGTTAAGTTGAAATTATTTTCTTTCTCCTTGCGGGATTGTGCAAAATTTTGGTTTTCTTCTTTGCCTCGCAATAGTACCGATTCTTGGGATAAGTGCAAAGATGCTTTTATTACTAAGCATTTTCCGCCCGAGAAAATTATTTCCCATAGAACTCTAATCATGAATTTTAAGCAACTTGAGCATGAATATGTTGCAAAATCTTAGGAAAGAATGAAATTGATGCTAAGAAATTGTCCTACTCATGGTTTAAATCTTTATATGATCATACAAATTTTTTATGCGGGATTGAATTTTGTTTCTAGAAATCTTTTGGATTCCGCCGTTGGTGGTACTTTTATGGAAATTACTTTGGGTGAAGCTACTAAAGTGCTAGATAATATCATGGCAAATTATTCACAATGGCATACCGAAACATCACCTACATGTCAAAAAGTGAACTCGGTTGAAGAAATTAGTACTTTTAGTGAAAAAGTTGATGCTCTTATGAAATTGGTTGCTAGTAAAAATTCTCCTATTGATCTTAATGACGTTCCTTTGTATACTTTGATTGAGAAAAATAGTGATCCCGTAGATGTGAATTTTGTCTCAGGAAACAATTTTAATAACAATGCTTATAGAGGTAATTTCAATCCTAGGCCTTTTCCTGGAAATTCCTCTAATAAATATGGTAATTCCCATGGTAATTCTTCTGACAATAATAATAGGAATCCCTCTGATCTTGAGAGTAATATTAAAGAATTTATCAATGCTCGAAATTTTTTTAATACTACGAGAGAAGAAAAGTTGAATAAGATTGATGATATGTCGAGAAGCATTGATAGAATTTCCAATGATGTAGAAAATCTCAAGTTTAAATTTTTTCCACCTAAGGTTGATGTGAATGAATCAATTAAAGCTTTATATGTTTCTATGGATGAAAGTAAGAAAAGAACCGCTATGCTTAGAGCTAAAAGAGAATTGATACATCTCCGTCGTATCTACTTTTCCTAACACTTTTCCTCTTGTTTTGTACACTAATTTGCATGATTTGAATGGAACTTACCCGGACTGACGCTGTTTTCAGCAGAACTACCATGGTGTTGTTTTTGTGCAGAAATAAAAGTTCTCGGATTGGAATGAAACTTTGTAAGGATTTTTTATACAATAAAAGAGAATTACTGGAGCCAAGAACCACCGGAGGGGGGCACCTGGGTGGGCACAACCAACCAGGACGCCCCCCTCCTGGCGTGCCCGGGTGGGTTGTCCCCACCTGGTGGCCCCATAGACCTCAACCCTGATACTATAAAATCACATTTTCGGAGAAAAAAATCAAGGAGAAAGAATTATCGCGTTTCACGAGACGGAGCCGCCGCCACCTCCTGTTCTTCATCGGGAGGCCAAATCTAGAGTCCGTTTGGGGCTCCCGAGAGGGGGATCTTCAATCTTCGTCATCACCAACCCTTCTCCATCGCCAATTCCATGATGCTCCCCACCGGGAGTGAGTAATTCCTTTGTAGGCTCGCTGGTCGGTGAGGAGTTGGATGAGATTCATCATGTAATCGAGTTAGTTTTGTTAGGTCTTGATCCCTAGTATCCATTATGTTCTGAGATTGATGTTTCTATGACTTTGCCATGTTTAATGCTTGTCACTTTGGGCCTGGGTGCCATGATTTCAGATCTGAACCATTTATGTTATCACCATTATATCTAGGTTCTAGATCCGATCTTGCAAGTTATAGTCACCTATTACGTGTTACGCAAACCCCGGAGTGACAGAAGTCGGGATACTTTCCGGTGATGACCGTAGTTTGAGGAGTTCATGTATTCACTATGTGTTATTGCTTTGTTACGGTTCTCTATTAAAAGGAGGCCTTAATATCCCTTAGTTTCCAATAGGACCCCGCTGCCACGGGAGGGTAGGACAAAAGATGTCATGCAAGTTCTTTCCATAAGCACGTATGACTATTTACGGAATACATGCCTACATTATATTTATGAACTGGAGCTAGTGCCGTATCGCCCTAGGTTATGACTATTATATGATGAATATCATCCAACGAATTCACCAATCCAATGCCTACGAATTTCTCTCATACTGTTCCTGCTAATTTACTACTGCTATTGTTACTGTTACACTTGCTACAAAATCATTGCTATCACTATTACTGTTACTATTGCTGTTGCTACTACTATCAAAACTATCATACTACTTTGCTACTGAGCACTTTGCTGCAGATAATTAATCTCCAAGTGTGGTTGAATTGACAACTCAGCTGCTAATACTTGCAAATATTCTTTGGCTCCCCTTGTGTCGAATCAATAAATTTGGGTTGAATAATCTACCCTCAAAAACTATTGCGATCCCCTATACTTGTGGGTTATCAAGACCTTTTTCTGGCGCCATTGCCGGGGAGCATAGCTATATTTGTTGAGTCACTTGGGATTATTATCAAATTATCACTATGAATAATCTGAAGGATGCTAAGACTGAGATTTTTCCCTCCAAGACGAGGGGAGGTAAGGAACTGCCATCTAGCTCTGCACTTGATTCACCTTCTGTTATAAGTAGACTTGCAACACCACCACATGCTATTAATCCTTATATGTCGCAAGTTATTGATGATGCTACTTCTGCTATGAATGATATTCATGATGATGCTAGTACTTTGCTTGAGGATAATGTGCCACTAGGTGAATTTCTTGATGAACAACTTGCTAAAACTAAAGCTTCTGAGAATGTTGAAACTGATGAAATTATTGAAACTGATGAAGAGCTTGAAACTGAAAATCTTGAAACACCTATTAGATCTAGTTCTCCTAGATATGAATTGCATAAGATACCGGAAGGTTATGTTATGGATGAGGAGACAACTAAATACTTTCTTGCTTGCAATGATAGGGATGATCTTAAGAAATTATTATGCAAACTGAAAGAAAAATCTTTGAATGCAAGAATGAAATGTGATCCTAAGTTTGCTACTTCACCTATCTTTGTTGATGACAAGGATTATGAATTCTCTGTCGACCCAGAGTTGATTACTTTGGTTGAATCTGATCCTTTCCATGGTTCTGAAACTGAAACTGTTGTGGCACACCTTACTAAGTTGAATGACATAGCCACCCTTTTTGCTCATGATGAGAAAATTTGCTATTATTACATTCTCAAATTATTTCCGTTCTCATTAAAGGGTGATGCTAAGACTTGGTATAATACCCTTTCTCCTGGTTGTGTGCGTAGTCCCCAGGATATGATTTATTACTTCTCTGAAAAATATTTTCCTGCTCACAAGAAACAAATTGCCTTACAGGAAATATTTAACTTCGTGCAAATTGAAGAAGAGAGTCTCCCACAAGCTTGGGGGAGGCTTATCCAATTGTTTAATGCTTTGCCTGATCATCCTCTTAAGAAAAATGAAATACTTGATATCTTCTATAATGGACTAACCGATGCTTCTAGGGATTTCCTAGATAGTTGTGCTGGTTGTGTTTTCAGGGAACAAACTGTTGAACGCGCTGAAGAACTATTGAATAACATATTGAAAAATTATGATGATTGGACTCTTCCCAAACCACCGCTTAAATCTACTCCGAAGAAGAGGGGTATCTTATATCTCAGTCCTGAAGATATGCAAGAGGCAAAGAAATCTATGAAGGAAAAAGGTATTAAGGTTGAGGATGTCAAAAATTTAACTCCTATTGAAGAAATACATGGGCTTGAAACACCACCACCACCTAAGGTGGTAGAGGTAAATTCTTTAATGAAATTCAATGACAATGATAATCCTTATAATATGCATCCTAGTCAATGCCCTTATGAGTTTGATAATTACATTAGAAAGCAAGATCACTTCAATGCAAATGTTATGAAACAATTGAAATACAATTCTGATATGATTGCTTGCTTGAGTGACTTGTTATTTAGAATTACCAATGATGTTAGAGGTGTAGGAAAACATGCCTCTATGGTTCAAACTCAACTAGAACACGTTGCTAGATCTCAAAGAGAATTGCTTGATGAAATGAATAATAATATCAATGATCATGCTGTTAGAGTAATGACTAGAGGGGGTAGAATGACTCAGGAACCTCTTTACCCTGAGGGACACCCTAAAAGAATTGAACAAGACTCTCAAAGAGTTAACACTGATGCACCTAGTCCTTCTAAAAAGAAAAAGAAGAAGAAAAATGATAGAACTTTGTACCTCTAGTGAACCTGAAATAGAAAAACCTCCTAAAGCTAATAACGATGTTTCTATTTCTGATGCTGAAACTCAATCTGGTAATGAACACTCACCTTCTAATAATCAAAAAGATAATGTTGAGGTTCATGAAGACACTCAAACAAATAATAAAGAACCAGACAATGATGTTGAAATAGAACTAGCTGTTGATCATGATAACCAACAATCCAAGAATAAAAGATATGATAAAAGAGACTTTGTGGCTAGAAAACATGGTAAGGAAAGAGAACCATGGGTTCAAAAACCTATGCCCTTTCCACCTAAATCAACTAAGAAGAAAGATGATGAAGAATTTGAACCCTTTGCTGAAATGATTAGGCCAGTCTTTTTGCGTCCCCGCTTGACCGATATCTTAAAAATGGCCCCTTATGCAAAGTAGATGAACGACATCATCACCAACAAGAGAAAAATATCGGAAGCTGAAATCTCCACCATGCTTGCTAATTATTCTTTTAAGGATGGAGTACCTAAAAAACTTGGAGATCCGGGAATACCAACTATACCTTGCTCCATCAAAAGGAACTGTGTGAAAACTGCATTATGTGATTTAGGAGCTGGTGTTAGTGTTATGCCTTTCTCTTTATATAAAAGACTCGATTTGAATAAACTCACACCTACCAAAATATCTTTGCAAATGGCTAACAAATCAACTGCCATACCTATCGGTATTTATGAGGATGTGCCCGTTGTTGTTGCAAATGTTACTATCTTAACTGACTTTGTTATACTTGAGATGCCCGAGGACGACAACATGTCGATTATCCTTGGTAGACCCTTTTTGAATACTGCAGGGGCTGTTATTGATTGCAATAAAAGCAAGGTCACTTTTCATATCAATGGTAATGAGCATACGGTGCACTTTCCGAAGAAACAATTCCAAGTGAATGGTATTAATGTTATTGAAAAATCTCTGACAATCACTATTGGAAGTTTTCAACTACCTCTACCTACTGCCAAAAAGAAATATGAAATGCTTATTGTTGGGGACATTCATATCCCCGTTGAGGTAACTTAGTGTTTTACGAAAGTTCTTTGGTTTCATGCTAATCGAAAGTGGTTGTTAATAAGACTTGATCAACCTTATTAATGGATCATTTTTGACAGGTATGAAGTTGATGAATTTAGTGAGCACTACCTTCTGTCTTTACCTTTTGTTTTATGTTTTTCTTAGTTAAATAAAATAAAATGCCATGTTTTGTCTGTTTTCTGAATTTTGTGTGCAATAAAAAATGACCCTAAAATAAAAATTCTCAGAATGCTCTGAAAATTTAATATGATTTTTTTCTGAATATTTTTGAATTTTTTATGCAAATAACATCAGAGGGGTGGGGGGTGCACCAGTTGGGCGCAACCCACCTGGGCGCGCCCTGGTGGGTTGTGGTCCCCACGTGGGCTCGCTAACTTATCTCTTTAGCCCATGTCACCACCTACCTCCAGAAAAAAAATCACCATTGCTCTCTCTTTCTCGTGTTCTTGCTCTCAAACCCGCGGATTTCGATCTCTTTGCTCGAAGCTCTGTTTCCGAAACTGTTTTGGGGGATTGCTACTTGGCATGTGACTCCTCCATTGGTCCAATTAGTTTTTGCTTTGGTGGTTTATAGTTTGAATAATTAGTTACTCTTGGTGCTGCTGTAGATGAGTTGGCATGTTGAATTCTTAGTGTTCTAAGTAGTTTGAATGCTTGATATGGCCTCTATGCATCCCTATGAGTAGTTGCTATAAATCTTGTGAAGTTTTGTTGACAAAAATTTTGTGACCCAAAATTTTTCAGAAAATTGTACGCAAATATGATGAACCTCTTTGGAAGGAGTTCTTTGAGGAGGAGGTCCTCGGAGGCATCTTCTAGTAGCAGCTCCGTTCGTCGGTCTTATGTTGAACCAAGTGAAAAGTCCATACGAGATGCCGCCACCAAATCATGTTTATGGCCATGCAACGATTTTATGGTGCGTGTAGGTATTAAAGAAGAATTTGAGGAATATGTTCACAATGCCGAGCTCGGTCCCTACATTGCAGATAAGTGCAACCAATACCTCAGCCTCACTGAATCATTTACTAAAGAATTTAAATTCCATCCTCGTGAGTATAGAGTGTCGTTTAAACTGTACGACTATCCTTTCACTCTACCCTTAGAGACATTTTCTAACTATTGAAAAATTCCATTTTGGGGTTCGTTGGACGAACCACCAAGATCTGAGTATGAGATATTCTTGACTAGCCTTTGCTATGGTGAGACTAGAGGAGTGACGTAAGGTAGAATAAAGAGCATTCATTTTCCCTCGATTCAATACTTTGCACTATTTAATGGAAAATGCATTGTAGGCAAACAAGATTGTAGTACACTTTGTGCTCCTGACTTGAGCCTCATACGCACCGCTCTCACCGGTGACAAAAGTTATAACCTCGGAGCGATTATTACACGCAGGTTACAACACAACGCTGGTAGTGGATATTTTTATGGTGGAATTTATGCCACACGCTTAGCAAGGGAGCTGGGTGTTTCACCTTGGCCTTATGACCCCATCCTACCCACGCAGTACTTGGACTTTGATGCTATGAAACGTCATAAGATCCTTCGTGGTGAAGCCCATAATTTTACATATAACATGTTGTTTAATAAAAAGTCCGTTGTGGACACCTTTTTGCCTGCGCCTGCTCTCTTTGATGTTCACAACAAGGGAAGATATTATGTTCTTGAGAGCGAGGCCCGAGCGCATAACGCGGAGGTTGTGGCTGCACGGCGGGCTGAGGCGTCTGCACCTAGAGCCTCCGTGAGCTATCACTCCGACCACTATGCAGGCTACTGACGGTGATTACCAAGTTAGGCCAAAAGCCTAAGCTTGGGGGAGTACGTATTTCCACCGACATTACATTCATGTTCACACATTTCATTCTAGTTGTTGGTGTTCATACTTTTTCATTGTATCATCCGTGCTAGATTTATTTTCTCGCTTTCTTCTTGTGTGTTTGAAAAACTTTGAGAAAATCCAAAAAAAATATTGTTTCTTGTTCTTTTCGGTTTTTCTTTCTAGCTTAGTTAGTTGTAGTATTAAAAAGAAAAACCAAAAAGATTTCCTTGTTCTTCTTTTGCTTGTTGGGAGCTTTCCCATGTAAATAGTTTTCCTTATTTTTTCTTTTCTTTTCTTTTTATTTGCTTTCTTACAGAAAAACCAAAAACTCCAAAAATATTTCAGTGTGTTTCTCTGAATTTCTTTTCTGTTTATTGAGTCATACCGAGGAGAAGACCACGATGAAAATGTTGAGTGGCTCTCACATGCATTATTGTTGATCTAACGATGAGCCCAAATTACCTTGTCTTCTCTTTTGAATAAAATGTTTGCAGATTCCAGCTTAGTCCACGGCACTCTTGCACTATTATTATTTTCATTTCACTCGGTCGTGCAAGTGAAAGGCAATAATGACGATATTTGATGAACTGGCCGTGGCAGGGAGAAACGGGTATGAACTCAACTTGTTCTATTTTTGTAAATATGTTTAACCTAGTATCCATGATTCAGCCTATTATTATCAAACATGTTTGCAATGACAATTAGAGATTATAGTTTCTCATGCCATGCTTAAGTAGCTAGGAGTGGATAATGATTTATCTTGGATGTCAACATTGCGTTAAAATGATTGTGATGTAGTATGATGATATGGTATCCTCCTCTGAATGTTCGAGTGGCTTGACTTGGCACATGTTCATGCATGTAGTTGAATCAAAACCAACATAGCCTCTGATATTTATGTTCATGGTGTTCATATCCTACTCATGCTAATATCCAATGTTACTTATGCATAATGCATGTTCATGACCGTTTTCGCTCTCTAGCTGGCCGCTTCTCAACCTAATTGCTAGCCTTCGCCTGTACTAAGTGGAATTACTGCTTGTGCATCAAAATCGTAAAACCCAAGTTATTCCAGATGAGTCCACCATACCTACCCATATGCGGTATTACCCTGCCGTTCTAAGTAAATTTGCATGTGCCACCTCTAAAAACTTCAAATAAATATCCTTTTTGTGTGCTTGGATTGTTCATAGAGTGACAGGAGGTAGTCAGTATCTTCCATGCTAAGCGAGTTATTCTCATGATGAGTGTTTATTCACTCGTCCTTGCATGAGAGGGGCGGTAATAGGGATTCCCAGTCCCGAATTCAAATTGCAAATAATTAAACAAAACTCCCCCATGACTGATGTTGGTATGGATGGTACCCGTGGATTCGGATAGCCGTGGAGTGTGTTTGTTGGTGGAGGGGGAGTAAACCTTTATCGCTTGGGAACCGCCACTAATGTGTTTAGCATGGAAGATACCGATAACTAATGGTCGCGAAGTAAACAAGAAGGGTGCATTTCTCAAAATTTCAATTACCTCTGTTTTAAAAACTTGAGCTCTGGCACTGCTGCAAATCACTGCTTCCCTCTACGAAGGGACTATCTATTTACTTTTATGTTGTGTCATCACCTTCTCAAATAAGTGCCAGATCCTGAGAGCACTATTGCCATCCTCATGCATTGTGTGTAGCTAATGTTGGGTGCATCATGACTGGATCTTTTCTACCATGAATTACACTGTTTAGTCGCTGCTTGAACTTTGGAGGTGCTCTGCATTTATGTTTTGCGGTCTCAAAAAGGGCTAGCGAGATACCGCTATCGTCATATTATATCATGGTTGTTTTGACAAAGTGTTGTCATTTGAGATATCTTATTGTTGCTCGCTAGTTGATTATGCCATTGATATGAGTTAACATAATTTCTAAGAGTTATTGTCGACATGGTTAGTCATGATCTTGGCTGAAAACCTGGGTGCTACTTAAGCTTATTTATGTAAACAAGAGCAAAAGAGTTCGTAAAAGTTTTTCTTTTCCACTTTCAGTTTGTCAACTGAATTGCTTGAGGACAAGCAAAGGTTTAAGCTTGGGGGAGTTGATATGTCTCCATTGTATCTACTTTTCCTAACGCTTTTCCTCTTGTTTTGGATTCGAATTTGCATGATTTGAATGAAACTAACCCGGACTGACACTGTTTTCAGCAGAACTACCATGGTGTTGTTTTTGTGCGGACATAAAAGATCTCGGATTGGAACGAAACTTTGCAAGGATTTTTTATACAATAAAAGAGAATTACTAGAGCCAAGAACCACCGGAGGGGGGCACCTGGGTGGGCAAAACCCACCAGGGCGCCCCCCTTGCTCGCCCAGGTGGGTTGTCCCCACCTGGTGGCCCCGCAGACCTCAACACTGATACTATAAAATCACATTTTCGGAGCAAAAAATCAAAGAGAAAGAATTATCGCGTTTCACGAGACGGAGCCGCCGCCACCTCCTGTTCTTCATCGGGAGGCTAGATCTGGAGTCTGTTTTGGGCTCCCGAGAGGGGGATCTTCGATCTTCGTCATCACCAACTCTTCTCCATCGCCAATTCCATGATGCTCCCCACCAGGAGTGAGTAATTCCTTCGTAGGCTCGCTGGTCGGTGAGGAGTTGGATGAGATTCATCATGTAATCGAGTTAGTTTTGTTAGGGCTTGATCCCTAGTATCCATTATGTTCTGAGATTGATGTTGCTATGACTTTGCCATGCTTAATGCTTGTCACTTTGGGCCCGGGTGCCATGATTTCAGATCTGAACCGTTTATGTTATCACCATTATATCTAGGTTCTATATCCGATCTTGCAAGTTATAGTCACCTATTACGTGTTATGATCCGCAAACCCCAGAGTGATAGAAGTCAGTATACTTTCCGGTGATGACCGTAGTTTGAGGAGTTCATGTATTCACTATGTGTTAATGCTTTGTTCCAGTTCTCTATTAAAAGGAGGCCTTAATATCCCTTAGTTTCCAATAGGACCCCGCTGCCACGGGAGGGTAGTACAAAAGATGTCATGCAAGTTCTTTCCATAAGCATGTATGACTATTTACGGAATACATGCCTACATTATATTTATGAACTGAAGCTAGTGCCATATCGCCCTAGGTTATGACTGTTATATGATGAATATCATCCAACGGATTCACTGATCCAATGCCTACGAATTTCTCTCATACTGTTCCTGCTAAGTTACTACTGCTATTGTTACTGTTAAAGTTGCTACAAGATCATTGCTATCACTGTTACTGTTACTATTGCTGTTGCTACTACTACGAAAACTATCATACTACTTTGCTACTGATCACTTTGCTGCAGATAATTAATCTCCAGGTGTGGCTGAATTGACAACTTAGCTGCTAATACTTGCAAATATTCTTTGGCTCCCCTTGTGTCGAATCAATAAATTTGGGTTGAATACTCTACCCTCGAAAACTGTTGTGATCCCTTATACTTGTGGGTTATCAAGAATTTTTAGAAAGAGTATTTTATACCGATTGCTTTCATAAAAATGATGAAGATCTTAAAATGATTGGTGTTTCTTCTATTTATTCCTTGTTTAGTAAGATTAAAATTAATGATAAAGGGACTGAAGAAGAGTCAACTTTAGCTAGAAGGTGTCCCAATGATTCGGAGGGTGAAAATCTTGATGAAAAAATTGATAAAAGTGGGTTTGGAGAGTTCAAAACTTTAACTATTGATGTGTCCAGTCTTTTGGATTACAAAGACTTTAATAATGACAATTGCTCTTTGATTGAATGTATTCCTTTGTTGCAATCCATGATAAATTCACCCCATGCCTATGAACAAAATAAAGCTTTTACTAAACATATTGTTGATGCCATGATGAAAGCTTTAGAAGAAAAATTGGAGTTAGAGATTTCAATTCCTAGAAAATTATATGATGAGTAGGAACCTACCATTAAATTCAAGATTAAAAATTATGAGTGCTTTGCTTTATTGATTTTGGGTGCTAGTGTTTCCACAATTCCGAAATCTTTATGTGATGTGCTTGGTCTTACCAATATTGAAGAATGTTCTCTTAATTTGCACTTGGTGGATTCTATTATTAAAAAGCCTTTGTGAAGAATTAATGATGTTCTTATTCTTGCAAATTGGAATTATGTGCCCATAGACTTTATTGTTCTTGATATTGATTGCAATCTGTCTTGTCCCATTATACTTGGTAGACCGGTTTTACGAACTATAGGTGCCGTGATTGATATGAAAGAAGGGAATATTAAATTTCAATTTCCACTAAAAAAGGGTATGGAAAACTTCCCTAGAACAAGAATTAAGCCACCATATGAATCAATCATGAGGGCATCCTATGGGGCGAAAACCAAAGATGACAATACTTGAATCTATGCATTATGCCTAGCTCGGGGCATAAAACGATAGCGCTTGTTGGGAGGCAACCCATTGAATAAAATTTATGTTTGCCTTTTTATTTGTGTTCTTTAGTGTTTGCACAATTATGCCTCTTTTATGATTGTGTTTTTATGTTTTAATTAGTGTTTGTGCCAAGTAAAGCCTTTGGGATAGCTTTGGGTGATAGTTGATTTAATCCTTTTGAAACACAGAAACTTTTGCGTCCAGTAATAGAATTGTTAAAATTCACAGAAGTGAGAAAAAATTCTGAATTGTTTACAAAATATTGATATATAAATTGCCTATGTTGTCCTAATTTTTCAGAATTTTTGGAGTTACAGAAGTATGACTAAAATTTGCATCTTTACAGACCGTTTTGTTTTTGACATATTCTGTTTTCTTTGCATTGTGTGCTTATTTTGATGAATCTATGGATTGTTTCGGGGGGTATAAGCCATGATAAAGATAGAATATAGCAGGTATAATGCAATAACAAAATATGAATGGGTTTTTAACAGTACTTAAAGCAAAGATTGGTTTTATTATAGTAACGGATCTCACAAAGGTTTTGTTAAGTTTTGTGTGATTGAAGTTTTCAAGTTTTGGGTGAGATCTCGATGGATGAAGGAATAAGGAGTGAAAAGAGCCTAAGCTTGGGGAAGCCCATGGCACCCCAAGTTAATATTCAAGGAGAACCAAGAAACTAAGCTTGGGGACACCCCGGAAGGCATCCTCTCTTTCTTCTAACAACCATCGGTAATTTTACTTGGAGCTATATTTTTATTCATCGCATATCATGAGTTTTGCTTGGAGCGTCTTGTATGATATGAGTCTTTATTTGTTTTTCCTTTTAGTTTGTCACCATCATCCTTGCTGGACACACCTATTTGAGAGAGCCAAAATTATGCTATGATTTGTTAGAATTGCTCTGTGTGCTTCACTTAAATTTTTTGAGCTATGGAATTGCTCTAATGCTTCACTTATATCTTTTTGAGCATGGTGCGCTTTAATTTTTGAAGAAATATGCTCTCATGCTTCACTTAGATCTATTCGAGAGTTAGCTAAATTTTTGAAGAAATTCTCTCATGCTTCACTTATATTATTTTGAGAGATGAAATTTTTTATGCTCATGTTCTTAACTTAAATTTGTTTGAGCTTGTCAAAAGCAAATGCAACATATGAAACTAGTCCAAAGTGATAGATATTCAAGAGGTATATAATAAAAACTTTCATGAAGATCATTGGACAAAATAAACTTGATTCTTTGTAATAGTTTTGAGATATGATGATAGTAATATGTGATCCATGTTGGTGAGTAATTAAGCTTTAGTAAGAATATTGGTGTTAAGGTTTGTGATTCCCTATGTAAGCATGAAAGTCAATAGTTATGCAATGAAATTACATCCAATTTGTGGTGCATTAATCGGTGTTAGTTATGCTTAATGCTCGTTTATGTGAATTTTCGTTTCTTGGTTGGTTGCTTCTCAATCTATTTGCTAGCCTCCATTTGTACTAAGTGGGAATACTACTTGTGCATCCAAAAACCTTAAACTCAGTTTTGCCATATGAGTCCACCATACCTACCTATATGCGGTATTTCCATGCCGTTCTAAGTAAATTTGAATGTGCCAACTCTAATTTTCAAAATGAATTTCCTTTTTGTGTGTTTGTACCGCTCATGAAGCGGCAGGGGGTGGCCAATATTTTTCTCTGCTAGATGTGTTATTCTCAAGATGAGTGTTTATTCACTTGTCATTGCACGAGAGTATGGCGGTAATAGGGATTCCCAGTCCAGAAAGGAAAAAAGAAATTTACTTTATGTTGTCAAATAATAAATTCCTTGGAAAGTGTTGGTATGGAAGGCACCCGTGGATACGGCTAGCCATGGATTGTGAAAGAATGGTGGAAAAAGGAATAAACTTTATTTTATGTTTGGGAACCGCCTATGATATATCTAGCATGGAAAGTATTGGGAACTACTCGGTCGTTTTCGTTGACAGGAAAAGCATGCCTCTCAAATTTTTTTATCTCTCAATTTAAGCTTTGAGCTCTGGCACCTCTACAAATCTCTGCTTCCCTCTGTGAAGGGCCTATCTATTTACTTTTGTGCAATTTTTATTTTTATTTGAGTCTCCATCTTCTCTTATAAAGCGCCAACTAGGGAGCACTATGATCATACTTGAGCATTGGATGTAGCTAATATTCGAGTATGTTTCGTGAATGGATCAATGATTGAGCACGATGTGCTAGGGATAGCTTTCTTTAGTGTTGATATTTTGAAAGACATGGTTGCTTGTTGATATGCTTGAGTATTGAAGTCTTCATGTCAAATATATACTATTGCTTTGAACCATCTAAAAGTCCAAATGTCCATGCTACAAAAGAAAAGAATATGTGATGAACATGTTAGGCAGCACATCAAAAATTCTGTTTTTATCATTTACCTACTCGGGGACGAGCATGAATTAAACTTGGGGATGCTGATACGTCTCCAACGTATCTATAATTTTTGATTGTTCCATGCTGTTATATTATCATTCTTGGATGTTTTACAATCATTTTATAGCAAATTTATATCATTTTTTGGGACTAACCTATTGACATAGTGCCCAGTGCCAGTTGCTGTTTTTTGCTTGTTTTGTACTTCACAGAATATCCCTATCAAACGGAGTCCAAATGTAGCAAAACTTTTTGGAGATTTTTTTGGACCAGAAGACAACTTGGGAGCCAAGGAAACACCAGAGGGGAGGCCCGTGGGGCCCACAAGACACCAGGGTGCGCCAGAGGCCCCTGGCGCGCCCTGATGGGTTGTGGGCCCACGGAGGTCTTCTCCACTGCCTCTCAGCTCTATAAATACCCAAATATTCTAGAAACCCTAGGGAAGTGATCGAAACACAATTCCAGTCGCCCCAAGTTCCAGAACCACGAGATCCAATCTAGAGCCCTATTCCGGCACTCTGCCGGAGGGGAACACGATCACGGAGGGGTTCATCATCCTCATTGGTGCTCCTCCGATGACGCATGAGTAGTTCACCATACACCTACGGGTCCATAGGCAGTATCTAGATTGCTTCTTCTCTCTTTTTGATTCTCAATACAATGTTCTCTTGGAGATCTATTTGATGTAATGACTTTTTGCGATGTGGTTGTTGGGATCCGATGAAGTTCGAGTTTATGATCACATCTTTATCCATGAATATTATTTGAGTCTTCCTTTGATCTCTTATATGGATGATTATTTATAGCCTCGTATTTCTTCTTCAAATCTTTGGTTTAGTTTGGCCAACTAGATCGATTTTTCTTGCAATGGAAATAGGTGCTTTGTGATGGGTTCGATCTTGCGGTGTCCTCACCCAGTGACAGAAGGGGCAGCGAGGCACGCATGTATCATTGCTATTAAGGATAAAAAGATTGGGTCTATTCCTACATGAATAGATCTTGTCTACATCATGTCATCATTCTTATTGCATTACTCTGTTTCTCCTTGAACTTAATACACTAGATGCATGCTGGATAGCGGTCGATGTGTGGAGTAATAGCAGTAGATGCAGAATCGTTTTGGTCTACTAATCTTGGACGTGATGCCTATATTAATGATCATTGCCTTGGATATCATCATAATTATTTGTTCTTCTATCAATTGCCCAACAATAATTTGTTTACCCACCGTATGCTATTTTCTCGAGAGAAGCTACTAGTGAAATCTATGCCCCCCCGGGTCTATCTTTTATCATATTGCTTTCAGATCTATCTTTTATCATATTTGTTTTCAGATCTATCTTTCATTTTATTTTGTTTTTCTTGCTGTTTAATAAAATACTTAGATCTAAAAATTTTAAATAAAAGAGAGTCCTCAAATAGCTACCCATTCACATGACTACTCATTTGATCTTCACTTATATCTTTTAGGAGTAGTTTGTCATTCACTCTAGTGCTTCACTTATATTATTTTGAGAGAGGAAATTTTTTATGCACATGTTCTTCACTTAAATTTATTTGATCTTGTCAAAAGAAATTGAATATATGAAACTAGTCCCAAAGTGATAGATATTAAAGAGGGATATAATAAAAACTTTCATGAAGATCATTGGACAAAATAAACTTGATTCTTTGTAATAGTTTTGAGATATGGAGATAATAATATGTGAGCCATGTTGGTGAGTAATTATGCTTTGGTAAAAATATTGGTATTAAGGTTTGTGATTCCCTATGCAAGCACGAAAGTCAATAGTTATGCAATGAAATTACATCGTACTTGTGGTGCATTATTCGGTGTTAGTTATGCTTAATGCTCGCTTATGTGATTTTTTGTTTCTTGGTTGGTTGCTTCTAAATCTTTTTGCTAGCCTCCACTTGTGCTAAGTAGAAATACTACTTGTGCATCCAAAATATTTAAACCCAGTTTTGCCATATGAGTCCACCATACCTACCTATCACTGGTACAACGAGGTGCTATACAAACGGTTTTTAACCCCTTTCCGCGACGGCGTTTGGAACCGTCGCCAAGTGAGTGACTGCGATAGGGGGGTCCTTCCCACACGACCAAGAAACCGTCAGGGATAGGGAGCCTTGGTTCATACAGTTGTCCCTATAAAACTGTTTCTGATATCTCGAATATCCGAAACGCTCCATCCTTGCAACTCGTTTGTGCTCGCATTGCCATCGCAGTCGGTATTCTGTGGTGCTACATTTACGATGCGCAACCCATCACAAACAGTTCACGATTATAGAAGCAGACAATCACACACATTTACTTTTCCTCGACTGTATGCGATTCGATGTAAGAGCGCACACAGTTGTCGCTTTAAAACTATATGCGAAGCTTGAGTACATCCCACACGATTCATCCATCGTACCCGCGTCGGATGAAGACCTATCGCACGCATTCTTCTATGACCAAACATTTCTGATGCGCACAACATCATAAACAGTCCATAATTGCGAAGTGTGTGTGATAAGGTGACTATCGCAAACATTTAATAAGAAAGAACTGTGTGCGATGGTGTTGTTAATCGCACATGTTTATTCTTGGCTGATCGTGTGTGCAGTAGAGATTGATCGCAGACGTTTCGCTTTCGCAAACCGTGTGCAGCGTAATCCCTAATTAATCCCTAATTTAAAAATCACATGTTTTGAATTTGAAAGTAGGCAATCACTTATTTCATATCCAACCATGTTTATTACAAATATAGGTTCAACCACGAATGCATTTATTCGATACACAGGTACATATACTAAAGAACTACAGAAGCACCAAGTAAAGAATGATGAACCACAGTTGTACTAAAGACTGTAAAGAGAGAGGCGAAAGACATTCTGGTTGCTGGAGAAGGTGAAGCGGAATGCCCATATTTGTGCCCTCCTCCATGCGTAATGCGCGCACGACTCTAGGCCAACCCCTTGTGATGGCTGCCCGTCCATCCTTCACTGTCTTCATTAGGATTCTCGATGCTCATTGTAGTCTGGATGAAATACTTTAACCTTCATTGCGTGTCCACCAATCATGTAGTTTGGGAGGTAATCTTGAGTGAACTGCTTCGGGAACCACTACGAAAGAAAAAGATTCAGACATTGTAGTCTAACAACTCATTATGGGCAGTAAAAAGAGAAGGCTGCAGAGTTTGTAGTTACCATCCTACAACTCACTGTTGTGTTGGATAGAGCATAAACAAATAATTTGCTTGCCACCGTTCGTATCTTTTTGCTAATAATCCTTATCAGTTTCCTCACTTGATGCTTGTTCATGAATATCTCATTTCCCCATATGCAAAAAGGGTCGTTGTGTGGATCCTTGCCAAGGGCATATGTACCTACAAGCAACAAGTCAATATTAGAAGCTAACAAGTGTCCAGGCCTGGATCTATATGCACTACATTATAGAACGACGGGGGGAGTACAAGCCGAGGGATGAAACTAACCTCGGCGGAAAATGGTGGCCACTCCCGTTGTTGTCCTGCATAAGTAGTGGAAAGGCATGATAAGTACAACAACCTTAACATCAATCAAATATAGCAAAGGTAAACAACATCATGTCCAAATGATAGCTTGAATGTGTTGGTTTCAGCATGCTGTTAAAGCAGATATAAAATGGAAGGCAATGTTACCTACAATAGGCTTAACAACCATCAAATATTACAATTCAAACTGGTATTGTTGAAAATGAATAGAACGTAGGTAATGCTTAAACATCACACTCGATAAACATGTCAAACTGAAATAAAGGGCATGTGTTAACTAGACCAGGCATAACTGGAACCAAATATAGCCGTTCAAACTGGTATTGATGCAATCGAGCGGCACAGTTCTGACTTGCACATAATGAACATCACATTGTGAATGACTGAAATAAACAAGGCCTAAATGATCAGTATAACAACCAAATATAGCCATTGAAAACTTGACAGAGTCTCACTGCAACCAACCTAACAAGCAAATACAGATAAACAGGGCATATGCTTGAAAACTGGACAAATGCTCACTGCAACCAACCTGACAAGCAAATACAGATAAACAAGGCATCTGCTTGAAAACTGGACAAATTCTCACTGCAACCAACCTAACAACCAAATACAGATAAACAAGGCATCTGCTTGATAACTGGACAAATGCTCATTGCAACCAACCTAAGAACTAAATACATATAAACAAGGCATCTGCTCGATAACTGAAAAAATGCTCACTGCAACCAACCTAACAACCAAATACAGATAAACAAGGCATCTACTCACTATAAACAACCAAATATAGCCATTAGTGAAACAGAAGTGGACAATTCATACTTAAACATCACATAGCCTTATTGAACAATACATTTTTGCATAACTGAAATAATTAAACACGGCACAGTTAAAACACCGCATGGCAAATGCTACTACAACAAAGGGTACGGGTTGGCAAGCTAGAAAAGATAAGATTTGCTGATAGGATGGTGCCTCACATGTCATGGACGGGATCCTTCCAGTTGGAAGAGCACAGACCCATGGTGCGCTCTCTGATGTCACAGATGGGCTGTTTCACCTTGGAAGAACCTTTGTTGGTGCCCTCCTCATGGTTGTGGTCGAGGAGATCTGACTTGGCAATTGAGGATCCCAAGCCGCCGCCGTAGAACGTGTCCTTCAGAAATGACAAAATGGGCTCGATGGCATATAAGGATCGCAAATCCTTGACCGCATGGCGGAGGAGATCAGCGGTAGGGCCGTCGAAGAGATCGACGGCAGTTGAACCAGAGGGGTTGGGGATGGACCACTTAACATGTGACATGGCCCGCGTGAAGCCGTCGCTATCGACGAGCTTGATGTCGTAGCCAGCTTTCTCGAGATACAGTAATACGCTAGCCCGCTGACGTGAAGCCTTCGGCATGGCAATGTAGTCAACGTCTTCGCCGGCTTCCGCGGCGAGGTGTTGCTCCGGGATCGATAGGTCGGGGCGAATGGCGGCCACCTCGCCAACGTCCACCGGAGAGGCCATGATAAACCTCTTTTTGGCTGAACGTTCGTCGGGCTCCCCGGGATACGTGGTCGAGCTTAGGCTGCGACATTCTGGAGCAGGGGATGTGTTTCTGGCGGGGAGGGACACCGCAGGCCTCATCTAAAAACTCAGGGGAGTGGGGCGACGGTATGGGAATCGCTGGGTAACCTGAACTTTATTATCTAAGCTAGGAGGAACGAGCAGACCGGCAGGGGTTGGCGGCGGCGGCGCCGGCGCCGACGGCGAGCTAGGGTTCGACGGGGGGGGGGGAGGGCCGGGTGGTGGGGACTGTGGAGGGGGGCAGGGTGATGTTTGAGGATATGCCGCAGCTACTGAAAATTTTAGTAATGGTGGGTGGAGATGGTGGTGGACGAGGGAGGGCGACGGTTCAAATGCCTCGGCTACTGCAATTTTACTATAAGGTCGGTGTTGGAGGAGTGTGGGCGACGGTTGAAGTACGGCGGCTACTAAAAATTGGGTTAAGGAACTGATGAAGGGCGGGAGTACCCAAGATCACGCATGGTCCAATAAGAATATGCGAGTATGATAATAAGGAAAAGTGGCGGAACCACCGATTTTTGCAACGCTCAAGACGGGTAGTTTTTTGAGATTTCTAGCTAGGTTGTCTATCGCACACGGTTCGTCCTAATTTTCAGACGCAGACGTGGAATTCAATCTAAATAAACTACCCGCCTTTAGCTTGCGCAGGTGGTGATTTTACAGCGCACTTGCATCGCACACGGTTAAGCCAGTACCTCCACCTTTGCTTGCGCTTGCGCAGTCGTGGTGATTCACAGCGCACTTGCATCGCACACGGTTAAGACATTAAACCCGTGTCCGTTGAGCGTCATCAAAGTCTTTGCAGGAAAAAAAACTTTAGAGAGGGTCAGAAGACAGCACACCAGCATGTGGCCCAAATATATATGAGTGAAAAAGGTGGTCTGTGATGTTCAAAATTCCAATGCACAACTTTGACCGAGCAGGCCCACGGTTGGGCGCGTCGTCGAAGATCGATGAGAGGGGCCAGAAGTCAAGAACCACCTGGAAGTGGCCAAATATATGTAGGAATATAGGGTGTGATGTTTAAAACTTTAAATACACAATGCACAACTTTGGTGGCACCTGCCTCGCAAACCCGAAAGCACCCTTGGATATATCTATAATGACATAATGTCGTAGCTAGCTAGGGTGCTTGACCCACCTCCCACTTCATGTCGGCGGGGCGGATGCACGTAATGATACTTTGGTCATACATGCATGTCGCCATGACCTACCATAAGACGGACCCGTGAATCTATCATTTGGTCAAACGACAACTATTGTTGTTGATAAACCACTTGGGCCAATAGATTGAACCATCATAAAAATCGCACGAGAGGGACCACAAAACCAGCACCGCTTGCGTGCGGCCCAAAATGATGTACGTTGGAAGGGGTGATGTGTCTTTTCAATATAGAATAATGTACAATTTAGATGTGGCGCCTGCCTCTCGATACAGACAACAACCATGAAATCCAGGTAGTTAAGGGCGAGATACGCAGGGTACGGTGTCAGTCAAATCCAGCAATCCGTGCATGTGGGAGGGAATCCTGACAACGCATGAGCTCAAGCTTTGGTTGAACGACATGTGACGGTGACCGGCCCTAACACGAACTAGGAGGAATCCATTCATGGCCACACAGATATGCGTGTCGTCACAAAAAACCACACAAGGGAGACGTGGTCGATCAGAAGACCGCGTATACACTGCATGCGGCCCGAAAATATGTATGGGTACAGTGGTGTGTGATAGTGGTGTGTGATGTGTTTGAATCCCGAATGCACAACTTCGATGGGCCACCAACTACATTACAAACCGAACACCGTACCCGACCCCAAGCCAGGTCCAATACATATGATGTCGGTTTCACAACTTCGAGGCGGCGGGGCGAGGTGGGGGGGTGGTGTCGTCCAACGCATGCGCTCAAATATTATTTGGTCTAACATGGCACACATAGCAATAGGAAACCATCATGGTCAAACCCTTCTCGTATGTTGGGTCAAAGGGATAGATTGTGTGGGCCCCCATCATTATCGGTCAAGGATAATATATATACCTCGGGGAGCCCACAGATATGTGCGGCGTCTATAAACCGAACAAGGGAGACATGCTCGATCAGAACACCCGGCCCCTTATACCATGCATGCGACCCGAAAAAAATGCATGGGTCTGGTGTGTGATTTGTTCAAATCCCGAAAGCACAAGTTCGATGGGGCACCCACTACATCAGTAACATTACAAACTAAACATCGTACCCCCGCGGCCAGGTTAAACACATAGGATGTCGGGAACACAACTTCGAGGCGGGTGGGGGGGGGGGGGGGGAGGGGCCGGGTGCCGTCAAATGCATGTGTTGAAACTTGATTTGCTCTAACATAGCACAGAGAGCAAAGAGTAAACCCTTCTTGTGCGTTGAGTCAAAGGGATAATTTGTGTGGGCCTACAGATGTTGATCATTCTTTGATTTTTGAGAAAAAAAAATAACCAATAAAAACATAGTCTACAAATTAGCAAAACAAGGATCCCAATGTTTATATAATCGCCATGACAAGTCACTATAGAGTCGATCATTCTTTGATTTTAGAACAAAAAATAACCAATAAAAAACATAGTCTACAAATTAGCAAAACAAGGATCCCAAGGTTTATAAAATCACCATGACAGGTCAATATAGAGACATTTATCTCTATAATGATCGTATCATAGCGTTTAAATGAAGCTAGAGATATGCAACTTCCCACCGGGTCACCGGTCCTTAGACTACTGCAGCCCGAGCACGCTTAACTTCTGCGTTCTATTCGACTAGGCTAGCGGATCGGAAGCCGCCCCTTGCTGATAGGAATTGCCTCCTTGCCTTTAAGGCGTTTCACGCTGGTCACCCTATGGGACCTATTCCCTACTATCACACACATTTGTGCTTTTAGATACTGTGTGCGATATTTACATGGCCGGTGTGTAGCCACCTAGCCTTCAATGAGCACTGACACTGGTAGTGGGAAAATGATGGGAGAAGAGGCCGGAAACCGATGGGAGGAGTGGCGGGAAACGGTAGCGTGTTTGGATATATAACAACAATTATTATAGAAAACTTAGTAGAGAAGGAAGCGTGAGCTAGCACGACCCATGCGCACAGTGCTTACCCATGTAAATAAAATCACAACCGGAACTGCTTGTGCTATCGAAAGGGATGAGGATTGCCCTTCGATCTGGGAGCATCCAACAGTGCAGACGTACGATCCGTGGGGTTTGGGTTCTGGCCAATCAGAGCACACGACTTAGATCGCGCGTGCAGCAGGGGGGCATCGGCCACGGTGTGGTAGGCACACGGCTTTTGTGAGTGAACCGTGTGGTATTTGAAAACATTTCGTGAGAAGAATCTCGGTTTTTAAATCCCCGGAAATCCAAAACTCACCCGAAAATCGTGAAACTTGGCATGGTGTCACAATATGGCACATATATGTCAAGGAATTTTTTTTGTCCATTTTGGCGCAAGTTTTATTACAAGCCTCTTACAAACCGGAGCTTTTCTCAAGAAGCCTCGTGGTTCCGATAGGGAAACGTGTCCCCCTTGTAGGCGAAACGATAATCACTGCCTCTTTTCGCCTTGTATTTTCTTCTACAGGCAACATGGAACGACAGGATATCCGTGCTGAAATTTAAAATTATTCTCGGTTCATTTGGCCTTTTTATACACTAATTGAGTTTCCTAGGCATTTAATGTCCATAATTTAAATCTGAACTACAAATACATGCTCCAGTTCACCAAAATGGCTAGAAAAATTATACACGTGTCCTTGGGTGCATGTTTAGGTCCCATTCAAGGAATGGGAATGAATTACAACCGTACCGGCGTCCTGGCTCGTCCTCAAACATTTTGAATCTCGGTTTTTAAATCGTTGTAAATCCAAAACTCACCAGAAAGTCATGAAAGTTGGCATGGTGTCACGTCATGGCACATATATGTCGTGGTAAAAACATTGTCCAATTTGGACCAAGCTTTATTACAAACCTCTTACAAACAGGAGCCTGTCGCAAGAACCCTCGTGGTTTCGATAGGGAAACATGTCCCCTTGTGGGATAAACGATAATCGCTCCCTCTTCTATACTTGTATTTTCTTCTACACGCAACATGGAGCAACGGGAGATTCGCGCTGAACTTTGAAATTATTCGGGGTTCGTTTGACCTTTTTTATTCATTAATTGAGTTTTCTAGGCATTTAATGTCCATAATTCAAATCCGAACTACAAATATATGCTCCAGTGCACCAAAATGGCTAGAAAAACCGTACATGTATCCTTGGGGTGCATGTTTAGGTCCCATGGAATGAATAGGAATGAATTCAGCCGTCTCGGCGTCCTGGCTCGACCACAAACATTGCGAATCTCGGTTTTTAAATCTCCGTAAATGCAAAACTCACCAGAAAATCATGAAACTTGGCATGGTGTCATTACATGGCACATATATGTCGTGGTAAAATAATTGTCCAATTTGGGCCAAGCTATATTACAAGCCTTTTACAAACCGAAGCTTCTCGCAACCCTCGTGGTTCCGGTAGGGAAACATGCCCCTCTTGTGGGCGAAATGATAATCGCTGCCTCTTCTCGCATTAAACTTTGTTTTCTACCGGCAACATAGAATAATAGAAGTGTCATGCTGAAATTTGAAACTGTTCAGGGTTCGTTTGGCCATTTTATATATTAATTGAGTTTTCTAGGCATTTAATGTTGTCCATCTTATATCTTATATTTACTAATTAGAAGCACCATACGAGCCTCCACGTTAATCCTCAGAAACTACATTAAAATGACCATTAGATCTTAATTCAGCGTCGAGGATTAAACGAGATAAGTAAATTCGACAATGTATAAGGCCCAAGAGTCCATAGATGTTACAACGTCAAGGATTTAACACATAAGAAAACTGTACTACCTCACGTACTAGGCCCAAGAGTCCAAGCATGTTACAATAGAAGGAACACTCAGGTTTTTTTACGAGAGGAAACAAACGTCCAGATTGTAAAAAGATAAGAAGGAACGTCCAAACTAAGATCATTGACCAAATTGAAGTTTTTCTTTACAGAGACAATACAAATATATATATATATATATATATATATATATATATATATATATATATATATATATATATATATATATATCACGGCTCAATGTCAGAGACCAACGTTGGGGAATTACGTTAAAAATCCACGTACAATATTTCAATATGTGGTGCGTACATCTACGTACGTGAACTATTTTTTTCACCTGAAAATCACGATGCACACAACCACAAGGAGTATATTCATGTACAAAACAAATCCCATCCACAAATCAACGATACATGTATACTCCCAGATTCGTTAGTTACAACACATAGTAACCTGAAAATGAAAAAAAATAGCGTCAACAAATTTGACTTCTAAGTCACAAATATATTAATAAAACAAATTCTAGATTATATCTGAAAAAAAAATCAAAATTGCTAAACTATGAAAGCGCATAAGAAACCCCATTGTTTTTCAGAAGTTCAGGCATGCCGTTCATGGTTTGTATTTAAGGAATATGACTATATTGATGCATGCGAGAGCACTTAATTTTTTTATAATAGCAGCCAAATGAGAGATGCACATAGGCGCCGGCCGGATAAATCCATACATCATGGGCTAGGACACCGGCTGCCTAGCGCTCATCGCCTAAAGAATAGGAGAATAATAGCATCACCATTTTTCCTAGTGGCTCATTTGGGGTGTCAGAAGGATCAGTTAATTTTCCAAAAAAAATGTAAAATGTAACTTTTAAAATCTTACTGGCATGCATCCAAAAATTTAGGGGATCTTTTAGAATATTCGACAAAACTTCCAAATTTTTGTGTCTAATTAAAAGATATAAAGATGGGTACAACAATATTATAGTCCAAGTACAAGAAAAGTTCGATCAGAAAATTGGAAATATAGAGAACTATTGAAAAGATAAAAGAAGGCTTCCACAAGTTTAAAGAACCCTCAACAAGTTCAAAGATCTCACAAACATTTTAGAATTACAATGATAAGCTTGAACTGAGTTGCGACTCTTATGAAGGCACAAAGCTCGCCGGTATGTTAGAACTGATAAGCATTTGGTTGGTAGGGGCATCAATGAGCTAGATATCGATGTGTGAATGGGGTCGAAAGTGACAGATATAAACTAACCTTGCAGAACGGTTTTGCACCGTGTTTTAATGGAATATATTAACCCCATGTATGCATGTCAAACCATGGCGTAACCGTGCCAATAGTAACCGGTAGAGAGAAAAACATAGATAATATATGTGTAATAATGCTAACAAGAAAACAAATACTCATATGTATTTAGTAATTGCTAAAATAGGAACCGTTAAATATATATAATTATATATATGGCGTCACCAACTTTAGTTGTGAAATAAAGCTTATAATACTTTATATGTTAGGACTATCAGTAGTAAAATATTGATTTAAAATATTTGGTATTTCTATTTTCTACAAAACTATCAAAAAAATACTTACAAAACATCACTGAACAATATTATAAATTTTTCGTGCAGTAACCGGTGCAATATTACAAATTGCTAGCCCGTGTAGTAGCACGGGTTGGCGACTAGTAATTCAAATTTGAATTACAAGCACATACTCCAGTGAAGCAAAATGGTTGGAAAATCGTACATGTGTCATTGGGTGCATGTTTAGGTCTCATTGAAGGAATGCGAATGAATTACAAACTTCTCGTCGTCCTGAAACATTGAGAATCTCGGTTTTGAAATCCCAGTAAATCGAAAACTCACCCAAAAAACTTGGAACTTGGCATGGTTTCATGACATGGCACATATACGCCGTGGTAAAAAAATCGTCTAGTTTGAGACAAGGCGCACATATTAATAGCCAACGAAGTCCTTTTGAAACAAATAGCTGGCACGTTAATTACGCAAACGGTTGTATTATATGAACCGTGTGTTCCCGTAACCATTTAAGTGCGGCCAGGCGTCCCTCTTTTCTTATGGGATAGTACTACCTCCGTTCTCGTTCATTGGTCATCTTTGTATTTTGTGCCAAAATTTAACCATACTCGGTGGCGTGCGTGCAGCAGTTTGATTAGACGGGACGAGCGCGAGAAGTCCGCCGTGCAGGCTCGACGGGACGCGTGCGAGCAGTCCGCCGCGCAGGCTCGACGGGACGCGTGCATCCTGTCCACCTCGTAGGCTCGACGGGACACGTGCGAGCAGCAAGGCCGCCCATGCTCATCGGGAAGCGGGCTCTTTGATCTCCATCCACCAGCCGCCCGCCTCGCTCACAACTTCTCCATTAATGGCGGCCTAGCCGCTGTTTAACACACAGTTAATTAAAGCACCTGGACGGAGGTTGTTTGCTTGTGATCCCATGGCCCCGCTCAACGTTAGCACTTGCTTTGTTCGTGTTTTCAACTTGTATTCCGGCCTAATTTAAAATGCCACATAGGGCAACGGATAATACGACGACAAACAAAATGGCAACGGATAATACGACGACAAATTTACAATGGCGCGGATAATAATTGTCTTACATATTCCGGATAATTTAAAATGCCACATGCGGTAAAGCTTGGAAACACGGGGGCAAGAGAAGAAGGAAATCGCAGACAACGATCTGGGTTGCTACTGTCTCTACTCCTCGATGGATCGCCGGGCGACGACATCCTCCTGCTCCTTCTTCAATTCCTCATGACTTTGCTTGAAAGCAGCCATGGATTCCTCCACCTCCTGCTCGCGCTCGATCCGGAGCTTCCTTAAGTCACCCATCAGTTCCTCAATGACCGCTGCCAGTGTCATCCCCGAGGCACTGCTCTGCTCATGCAGCATCTTCCAGCTGGCGGCCTCCTCCTCCTTCTCGGCGAGCGCCTTAAGGAGCTTCGCATTGTCACCCATGAGTTGCTCGACGAGGAGGGTCGCCTTCTCAACCAAGGCATCGCTGATCTCGAGCAGCTTCATCAAGCCGTCGACCAGCTCCTGCTGCTTAATGAGGCCAACGAGAATGTCATCGTCGCCGGCCAAGGACTTCAGCAACGCCAGCTCGTCGCGATCGCCAACGCAACGAGTGCGCTTGTGAGAGCCCTCGTGTGCTAGTGAGAGCTCGTTCGAGGGCTCCGCGGCGCGCCGTGACATCTCTGTTGTGGCTGCCGCGTGGCGACGGGACCTCTCTAGTGCTTCCGCGGCCTTGGTCTTTGCTCCCTGGTTATATGTCCACCCGAAAATCCTCCTACCAGTCATGGTGGAACGACTTGACAGGAAAGACCAGTTTTGTGGGTGATGGGGAGAGGAACCGTGAAGTGATTTTCGAGTGGGTAGTTTTTATAGCCCGGTGCTAAGTGTGAACACATATTGGTTTGATCGGTGTGAACAGATTTGCAATTACTTATTGCGTTGTAATCTGCAGTGTGACGAGAAACAAGGTCAAAATTCATTGATGGTTCTGGGCCTACAAAGCCCGTTTCTGTTGTTCTGGCTCATCGCAAACAGTTCTTATGGATCAACCGTATGCCACGCATCGAAAGGCCGAAACGTGGGCCTGCGTTCTCGGATGTACATGTACGTGTCTGCCCACTATCACACACGGTCAAGATATCACCATCGTGTCCGATGGATGCGCCGTCGTGCCTCCCACGGGGTGCCCGAAGGTTGACCATGTGGTTGCTCGCCGTTGAGGCGGCCGCGGCGTGCTCTGCTCGCGTTCATCCGCACATTTTGCTCGCCATTGAGGTGGCCGCGACGCGCTCCGCTCTGGCGTCCCTACGAGCACTCTGCTTGCCGTTGAGGCAAATTTACAATGGCAACGGTTAATAATTGTCTTAAATATTCAGGATAATTTAAAATGCCACATGCGGAACGCCCAAAACACTCACGACCTACATATGCATCCAATTATAATAAAATATAGGCTAAAAGGCTGAGCTGGCGGCCTTCCGACGATGGTCTTCTCGGACTCCATGATCAGCATAGCACCCTTGCGGGCGTTCATTCCAAGTGTCTCGACCTGCCTCCGCCTACGGAGCTGCTGGCGCTGGGAGGCTCTTGGGGATGCTGGTCCTCTTCCAGAAGAGCTTGACAGCGTGCAATCGCGCGCATGATATCTCTGCGGAACCGCTCCATTTCCATGTCTCTGGCCTGGTAGCAAATTTCGTCCATCACCTGCATCCTCAAGATATCACGTTGGCGATGTTCTACTTCGTCGGGGACGTCAACTCTGCCAAGGATGCGCTCGAGCCTGGCCACCACATCGTCGGGATCAAGGTTGACACGGCCGCCGCCGGCAATGATGAAGCCGCAGGCTGGCTGTGTCTTGACTGAATCACAGAGGTCCTCTGCCCATTCCTTGCGGGGCATCAGGCTCTCGATGAGCACTGGTGACGGCGGCTCTTTGGGTGGGTCATCGATCATGCCACCGAGCAGCTCTGGATCTTTTGCACGGTGGATACTAAATTGCTCATCACACTTCCTCTGCAATATGTCGATTGTGCGCCCAAGGGCTGTCACGCCGATATCGATGCCGATGGGCCATGGTGCCTGCACCGGCCGATGAAGTTCTTGCTCCCCGACCTGCTCCGGCTCGTTCTCCTCGCCGAAGATGTAACATAGGTAGGGGTCGACGTCGAAGCTTTGGTCGTTGCCTGGCATGCTTGGAATAACTAATGGTAGATGGGTGAGGACTAGATCTGCGCAGAGTGTCGCGACGGTGCGTTGCTGCCTGGGTTATATGTAGCAAGCCATTAGCTCGTGGCGGGAAACCGATGAGGGAAGAGGCATGGATTTTATAATTGACCCATGTGGAGCACGGGAAGCATTCGCTTGAGCGCGGGAAGACTAAGTGGAGCACACACACAACCCAAATACCGTATGCGGTGCCACGTGTTATTTATCACACACGTGTTAACATAAGGAAACGTATGTGTAACTTACAAATCATCGCACACGAGTACTCACAGACGCATCGTGTGCAATACTCCTAGCCACCGCAAGCAACTAGTTTGCATTTTTTAAAGTTTTTTTTTACAAACAGAATTGCACACGAACTAACTATAGTAACCGTCTGTGTTATAATTTCTCATCGCAAACAGTTCATTCGAGTGGGCTGTTTGCTGCGTATCACACACATATTGTTTACACGAAATGTTTGTGTTCTTTTGGCTCATCGCAAACAGTTCATCTATGTGAACTGTATGCCGCATATCACACACATCTTGTTAAGTTGAACCATTTCTGTTCTCTTTCGTAATCGAAAACAGTTCGTCCGAGTGAACCGTATGCCGTATATCACACACACCTTGATCTGGCTGACCGTTTCTGTTGCATTCCCTAATAGCAAATAGTTCATCGGAGTGAACTGTATGCCATATATCGCACACACATTGATATGGCTGCCCATTTCTGTTCTTCTGTCTAATCGTAAACAGTTCGTCTGGATCAACCATATGCCCCACATCGCACATGTAACTAAAATATGAACCGTGTTTGATGTCTCTGCCATCGCAAACGTTTTGCATCTTTTTTGATTTTTTTTACATCCCCGTTTGCGATTAATGCATCGCACACAGTTTCGTCAAAGGGTCTCTGATCATAGTGTCACATTAGCAGCATCCTATAGTAGTGTATATGCAGTATTCTCGTGCCGTTCTAAGCAAATGTGTATGTGCCATCTCTAATTTTCAAAATAAATTTCCCTTTTGTGTGCTTGTACCACTCATGAAGCGGCATGGGGTGGCTAATATTTTCCATGCTAGATGTGTTATTCTCAAGATGAGTGTTTATTCACTTGTTGTCGTGGTAGAACACGACCACCTATGGGGCCATCGGCCCCTTTGTGGGTCGGCAGGGGGGAGGACGCATTGCACAAAGAGCGGAGGTCGTGGGACAGCACGACAGTGGTGACACTGGTGGTTTTTACCCAATTTCAGGCTGCTGAGAAGCGTAAAACCCTACTCCTACTTTGGTGGATTGAGGGGAGACCGTGAAGAACGCGCGGCGCTCTAGGCTGACAAGGTCACCTTGGGGAGAGCAGCTACGCGCGTATGAGTACATGAGGGTCCGAATCCTTTCTAAGGTGGCCACGGTCCACCTTTTATAGGCTAAGGGGTTACTACAATGGCAAAATGGTCATTATCCAGCGATTAGATAGCTAACAGTGCTATCGTACCTAACTCTGGCAGTTAGGACAAAGTGCATTAAATGCACTACCATGTGTCTTGCTGTGGATGCGGCCCGACAGGTCTGCCGTGCCGCTTTAGTCATCTTCCACCTGTCTACTTGACACGCCTCTGGACGGGTGTCATATAGGGGTGATCTTCCTCCTAAATGGCTGCCACGTGCCAGATGACAACCACTTAGTTATCTGGGGGCTCGACACCGCACTGATGGATGACTTGCGTTGCGATGCGGTGGAGCGGTGGAGCGGTGGAGTCTTGGCGGGGATGTAGGCCGCCAGTGGCCCCGGCAATCCTTGCCGTGGAAGTCTTGGGACTTGTCTTCGGGGTGGCCTCGACCTGACCAGGCTCGCTTGCCCGGCAAGGGAGGTTTTTTCTTAGTGATATCTTGTTCACTCGGCTTGTCTTGGTCTTCTTGGTCCACCCTTTGATCTCTCAAAGAGCTCTCTCTCTGGCTTGGTTCTGTCTTGAATGCTTGGGGTTGCTTGCATTCTGCCACTTGAGCCTGTGTACAGTCCGGGCAACATACGTGAAGGTTTGTTACACCGACAGGAGCCCCCGGGCCTGGCCCAAACGTGATGCCGAGCATCATTGGGGTAGGCTCTATCAGGTACACAAGCAGGGGTCTTGTGCTGATACTCTCTTTTTCTTGATATTTTCCTTGCTTCTTCATTAACCTGTGCTTGACTCAGTTCCCGGTTTTTCTGTGTGTCGTGCAAGACGTCGTGGGGGAGATTTACGCCATGACCCGTGGGTCGCCCACGTCCCACATTCACAGGGCGGTAACTGCCATTCCACTAACTCCCATGCCCCCGCCGTTTCTACCACGTATGCCGCATGCATTGCGCAGGGTTGGTGGCAAACGCAGAGGGTACGGGAATGAGTGCCAAGGCAGAAAGCCAGGCACCATGGATAGGCGCAGGAGGTCGGTCTTCATTCTGTGCGCCGTTAGTTACATAGAGGAGTCGGATTCTTGGATCGGGGCGGTTGCCTCCTCGGTGAGAAGCCAGCCCCCGGCCTCGTTCGGCTATAAAAGGGAACGTGGGCGAGGTGCTGGCTCACACCCATCTCTTCCTCCTTCCGTCTGACATTATCGCTCCACCATGGTTAGGGGGAGAGGGCGTCGTGGCACCCCAGTGGTGGCGACGAGGGCTTCTGCTCGACAGCACCTCCCTCCTCCTATTGGGGATGCGGGGGCGGAGCCCATCATGAGAGGAGGCGAGAGAGGGCGTGGCCGTGGTCATCATGGCGCCCGGGGTCGGGGAGGAGGGGCGGCGTTCTGATCTCACCTCCTCCGGTCGCTCAGGACCCGAACGAAGGCCACGTTGGGAACCAGCCGCTGAAGTTTATCGTCAAGCTGCGCGGGCCCCTGTGCAGCCATCTTCGGCTTCCCACCCCATTTGCAAGGGTGATGGAGGTCGAGCAGCTGCCGGGGCTGAGGCTGCACATGAGGGGCTGCTGCAATGGCAGCATGCGGGCGGACGTGGAGTTCCCCGCTCCTCATGTCATGCTTCTCTGGCGTGGCTGGAAGACCTTTGCTCGTGCCCATAGCTTAGCAGCCGGGCACGTTCTCCATTTCAAGTTAATGGACGCTGCCCTGCTCTTCGTCAAGGTCTTCGGGCGTTCGGGTGCTCGCTTAGGGTGCTGCGCAGAGAGCTCGACCAACGACGAAAGCTCCTCCTCGAGCGATAGCGACGAGGAGGACAGTGAAGGCGATGACGACGGCGGGGATGGGGAGGACGATGGCTCCGACTCCAGCTGAACGTCGACCGTACCGTCATCGTCAGCGGGAGGCCGGCGGCACCACCATCTGCACCTGCATCTCGTCCCCGGCAAGGCGATTTGCCGGGGCGTTGGGTGTGGATGGTGTCTCCGGCTCCTCCAGTAGTCTTCCAGCTAGACTCCGACAGGCTTCCCCATGGACTCTGGCTTTGTCCGCCCTGCCGTGTCCTGCTGGCCCTAGTGGCGGTGACCAGGGTATCGCCCAGTCGCTCTCCCCACCCATCACCTTTGTCCGCGCCCTCTCGATCTTGTTAGGCTGTGTCCTGCAGGTCTTGACGGGGTCAGGCTGGGCTTCTACCCAGGCACTCCTTTTGCCTTCTTCACCTCCCACTGTAGTTCCTAGGAGGAGAGGGACAAGAAAGGGATTACGGGGCACTTATCTTTTTTCAATCTAAAACATGTAGGCACTTGCCAAACTTTAGTTCCAAATATGTAATCTTTTCTATCCATTTATGCCCTCTATAAGCTTTGTACTTGTTTATCCGCATATTAAAGAAAAAAGACGGTCTTGCCGGGTACTTGTGCATGTACTATATCCATGCAGAGGAGGAGTGCCTCTATACTGTTAAGTAAACAAGTTTTCTCCGGCAAGCTATCTTGCCGGGTGCCTTCCGTTTGGTGCTGCGGGGCTTGGCCTGCTGGGCTCAAAACTATGGGAGAGGACCGGCCCCTCGTCGAACATTCTTCGTCAAAAACCACTAAAACCATCCTTACTGAAGCAACGTTTGGGTCAAAGGATGGCAGCACAAATGCTTCAAAGGTGATGAGGTTTCTCTATGCACAAGTTTTCTTCTTACAGAGACATGTATGGATAAAAAGGAACTTATCTGTTGGGCTTGTCGGGGATCAATATGTAAGCTTGTTTCCGTTTCTTCTTTTTGGGACCGAGTCCGCGGCAAGAGTCCTGCAGTTAGTGCAGAGGAAAACAAAGCAACATATGATCTCATCTACATGATCATGGCTTGTTCATGTTATGCTGTACATGCATGCAAGTTTTTGGGGACCCCCAGCGCTTCGTTTTATTGTCTGTGCTCAGGGTCTGCGCCTGGCTTTGTACAAAGGGTTACTTGCGCATCAGCAAGGCTTGTACAAAAGGGTGGCTGCCGGGCAGGGCCCGACAGCCGCGCCTTACGGGTAGAACTTACGAAGATGCTCCATGTTCCATGAGTTTTGCAACTGAATGCCATCTTCGGTCTCCAGACGGACTGCGAAGGGTCTGGTGACTCGTACTACCCGGTAAGGGCCTTCCCACTTTGGTGTCAACATGTTTGTACCCTTGGCGGACTGACCACACCTAAGGACAAGGTCGCCTTCCTCAAGGCTCCGGGCATGAACCATGCGGCTGTGATAGCGACGCAGGGCTTGCTTGTAGCGTGCAGCACGCGTAGCAGCCCGGAGACGGTTCTCCTCAAGTAGCACGGCATCGTCATGCCGGTGCTGCTTTTGCTCTACTTCATCATAGGCAAATACTCAAAGTGACCCGTATATGAGTTCCGTGGGGATCACTGCTTCTGCCCCATAGACTAGGGAGAAGGTAGTCTGGCCGGTAGCTCGATTTGGTGTCGTACAGAGGGACCAAAGAACCACCGGCAGCTCGTCGATCCAGCGTCTGCCGCACTTCCGCAGCTTGTTGAAAGTTCTTGTCTTATGTCCTCGCAGCACTTCAGCGTTCATCCTCTCAGCTTGTCCATTGCTCCCGGGATGAGCAACAGAGGTGAATGAAACCTTGCTTCAGAGGGTTTGAACGTATTGCATGAAGGCGCGACTTGTGAATTTGGTGCCGTTGTCAGTGATGACTCTGGCGGGTACTCCGAAGCGGCACACCAATCCCTTCAAGAACTTGATAGCTGATTGTGCGGTCACCTTTCTCACAGGCTCCACCTCTGGCCACTTTGTAAACTTGTCAATTGCAATGCATAAGAATTCAAAGCCCCTGGTAGCACGAGGGAAGGGGCCCAAGATGTCGAGCCCCCAGACCGAAAATGGCCATGACAAAGGGATCGTCTGGAGAGCTTGAGCAGGTTGATGGATATTCTTGGAGTGGAACTGGTAGGCTTCACATCTGGTGACTAGCTCGATTGCATCTTGGAGGGCCGTGGGCCAGTAGAAACCTTGCCGGAAAGCTTTCGACCAAGGCTCTTGATCCAATATGGGAGCCGCACATGCCTTCGTGTATCTCTGCCAACAGTTCCTTCCCCTCTTCCCGGCAAATGCACTTCAACTTCACACCGTTGGGCCTCCTTCTGTATAGCGTGTTATCGACAAACTAATACATACTGGCACTCCGGGTTACTCTTTCAGCTTCTTCTTGCTCTTCGGGAAGTTCTCCTGTTTGAAGGTAATGGACTATGTGCCGTGCCCAAGTTGGAGCCTGAGGCTCGGCAACAAGGATTAACGGCACCTCCTCGTTCATGGGAGCGCATATCTCAACCACAAGAACTGGTTGTTCGGTCGGAGGGTGCTGCTCACCAGACGAAGTGGAGTTGTTCCCGCCAACCTCTCTGCCGGGGGCTTCGGGAAGCTCTGCCGGGAGAGGCTTGCCGGAGTCCAGTTTCCTCCTCTTTCTGGGCATTATTGTTGGGGATACTGAGGGTTGAGTTAGGTGGAGAACAAAAGTCCCTGCTTCCACAGGAAGCTTTTGCGTAGCCCGTTTTGACAGATGATCAACAATGCTATTGCACTACCAAAAAAAAGACACATCCATGACATTTTGGCCCGAACGAATTTTTTTTGTCATGCTTATGACACTTCTATGACGATAATTGTGACAAAACCCAGTATCATCATAGATGTGGTGGGCTGCTACTTCTATGGCAAAAAATCATGACAGAAAATGGGCTTTTCATCCTGGGCGGGCCGGAGACGCAGCTGCATGACATTTTTTGGGCTGTCCATGACGGAAAAAATCGTGGTAGAAGCGAGGGCGAGGAAAATATCAGGGATTTCCCGGTTACGGTGGGTGGTCGGGGCCGAGCGATGCATGGAGGTTTGCGCGTTTCTCTCGTGTATGCGCGTGTGTGCGAGGCGTTGGCTAACTGAACCGGAGCGATCGCACGTTACTGAACCCGAGCGATCGATCCGTGTCTGATAACTGAACCTGAGCGATTCATTCACTGCTGACTGAACCTGAGCGATTCCTTCGCTGTTGCTGCTAACTGAACCGAGCAATCGATCACTGCTACTGCTTACACTGAAGCCGATCGAGCCCCCATGCGAGATGTAGCTAGCCAGCCGGTGTTGGTTGCCTCCCGATGAACAGTGACCGTTGCTACCATGCGCGCGGTACGTAGAATGAGTCGAGACATTGTGGGTCTAGCCGGTTGGTTGGCTGTGGATGAACAGTTCCCGGTGGGGGTTGGAAGAATAGGACCCCGTGGTAGTAGGCCGTTGCCGCTGGATGAACAGGACCCCGAGGAGGCCGCCGCACCCCAGCCGGTTGGGGGTGGATGAACAGGACCCCGTGGAGGCTCTATGAATAGCAGCCAGTGGAGGCTGGATGAACAGTAGCCGTGGATGAACAGTATCCTGTGGAGGCTGGAGGAGGTCAACGGTGGATGAACAGTAGCCCGTGGAGGCTGGAGAGAGGCAGTAGACGGTGGATGAACATGACACCGTTTCAACCGTAGGTGCTCCAACACAAGTCTGTTTCCTCCGTTTTGCGGTACGCCACACCCCCCGATCAACATGACCCCGTTTCGACCGTAGATACTCAAACACAAGTCTGTGTCCTCCGTTTTGCGGTACGCCAGACCCTTCCTAATGAACAGGACCCCGTTTCAACCGTACGTGGTCAAACAGAAGGCCCGTTTCCTCCGTTCTGCGGTACGCCAGACCTTGTTTTGGCTGTTCCGTCCAAGCCGGTTGGCTCCCGATGAACACGACGTATTCCGTTGCCTCCCGATGAACACGACGCATTCCGTTGCCTCCCGATGAACACGATGCAGTTTCTCCATTCTGACCCAGCCGGTTGGCTTCTGATGAACAGGACGCCGTTGCTACCGTCCGTTGCCTCTCCATGTACAAGAGCCCTGGCCGTACGTATGCGCGAGTACACGTTCAAGACCCCGCCCGTATGTACGTACATGGCTATATTATTTGGCATCTGGCTATACGTACGTGTACACGGTTTTGACTCGACTGCCTGAACTGCTACCGCTCCTTACTCGACCACGGTTCATCGTGGCAGACAGACCGATCGACCGATATGTACACAGACAACGCTACGTACGCTTCGACCGGGTGGATCCCAGCTGTCAGGGAGGGCAAGGAGGCACTTCCTTGCGTGCGAATATATAGCTGGCGGGTCCTAGCGGTCAGGGGCGGAATCATATATTTTTTGCCCGTAATAAGGAGGCACTTCCTTGCATGCACAGATGTTGTTGGTGGGTCCCAGCTATCAGGGGCAGGCATAAGGAGGCACTTCCTTCCTTGTGAAGATATCCATGGTGGGTCCCAGCTTTCAGGGGGAGGAATAATTTTATTTTCGCATAATAAGGAGGCGGTTGCATGTGTGCATCCATGGATCTAGTGCGGCCCCCCTGTCAGCCTCTCCACGTACAGTCCTCTTCCGATGACTCTCGTTTGTTGACCACGTTGACCACGCCGGGCCGAGCGCACCAAGGCGATGGACGGCGGCGAGGCCCCAGACGGCAATGAGCCGGTGATGGGAAGACGCGGCAGTTGAGTCATAGACGGAGAGGTGTACGAGGGTTAACTGGTTCTGGTGCGGCGTGGTTCTGCAGTCGGTGGAGAATAATAGGAGGTGCGGAGGGGTGGAGGGATGGCTTGGCCGGCGGTGGCGTAGCGCTTCGCAGCGAAGCGTGCTAAGCAGAGCTGCTAGCAGCCGGAGGCGGGAGCAGGTGGTCCCGGCGGCGTTGGAGGAAGAAGACGAGAGATTGAAGATGAATGCCGGCCGTTGGATGTAAATCCAACGGCTATCGATGTCAGAATCATTTGTTGACTAAGTTGACAACGCCTTGTGTTGGCTTCGACCTATTGGCCCACATTTTAGCCTCCAAAAATGTCGCACATATTCAACTCATTTTTGAGAATTTATAGCCCATTCGCTGTGTTGGGTGAACAAATAATGTAGCGTCCATGTGGCCAATTTATTTTTTTTCTAAAAATACTATAGCCCATTTACCCTTTCTAGAAACACACGAATTTGCTGGCCTGGGTGAACAAATAATGTAGCGTCCATACGGCCCATTTATTTTTTCCTAAAAAATTACAGCCCATTTGCCATTTCTCTAAATACACGATTTTGCTGGGCTGGTTCGAATTATAATGTTGGGTTGGGCGCATCAATGTTATCAAAAAATAAACAGGGGCTGAGCATTTTGTTATAAATATATTTAAATAATAAGTGCTTTATTTACATTGGTCCTTAAATCTTACCAAGCTTTTGTACATAATCACCTGTATTTTTGTTGACCTTAAGTAAAAAAAACCAGGATTTTATTGTTAAACATTTATTTTTATAAGTTCATAATACATGGGATATTTTTTTCTTATATATGTAAGTATCTGTTAAATATATGATGATAATAACAATAATATATAATAACATATAAAATAATATAAATATATATAATATAGTTAGAAGGGAAACATAAGTTGGACCTGGCGTTCCTATTCTTATATAGAAAAATAGAATAGACCTCTGCGTTTTCTTCAAAAAAAAATACATAAGTTGGGCTGTGGATGTTTAAGAACAAATAAAACCTAGGATGGGAGGGCCATAGGCCGGTCGATACATGACGACCCTCAAACAAATACAAACCGACATGTTGTGGGCTGCACATGTTAAAAAGGAAAGCCTAGACTGGGCAGCCCACAACCCAGCTGATACTTGTTGGCCCACTAATATTAAATGATAAATGCCAGCTCCCCGATGACTAGCTTCGTTGTAAATTTATCTCCTTTAGTAACTACGTTGACAAATCCGTGGCCCCCAACGTCAGTATAGCATTAGGAGGAAGTATTTTTTCAATGAGGCACTTGCTTGCGTACGGCCATGGACCTGGTAGGGCCATAGACGTGCTACAGTAGTGGTAGATGTTGTGCCTAATTTCTAGCGAAAGTATTGGAGTAGCCCAGTGGCCAAGTTCCACTCCCCAACCGCTGCTCCGTCCAGGTTCGATTCCACCTGATGTAGTGAAAATATCCACAAATTTTTACTTCTGCCTCTGACATGTGGGTGCCCATTGTCATCTACGCACACCACCTCCAACAGACTCAACATTGTGTGGGCATTTTTAAAATAGCATATCTTTTTGACTATGCATCATATGAAGATGTGCTATGCATGAATGTTGATCAGCATGATGTTAACTGGCTGGTAGTTCCATTTTCGACCATGAATAAAACTTCCAACATGATGTCATCCCTATTTGAAAAGGGTGTGTTAATATAAATGCTCTGCCTCGGAAACTTGCAGTTTCTTATCTGAAACTAAAACTTGTAGTTTCTTCTTTGAGAATCACATTGTCTGCACTTTTATATGAAACTACATTCTTTAAAGTGCTAAAAATAGATCTATAGAATTCATAAAATACTTCATATGCTCAGTACTGCAAATCTGAAATTCAAAAGACATTCTTATCTGAAAGTACTCTAAAATCTGAAACACAAAACACAACCTGCAAATACTGACAACCATAAGCTCCTCCTCAGACTATTTGGGGGTGGGGAGTCCCCTCCTATTCCTCGACGGCAGACAGCCGCCCCATGGGACGAGGTGAACAGCGAGGGAGAGGATGGCGAGGAAGCGTCGTCGCGCCAACTGTTTTTCTCCTCTTGAAGTTGGGTTCGGTCGACGAAGACTCCACCGGCTCGCTCTGCCACGGCACCCTCACAAACGGCACCGTGTAGATGCTCGATCCTTCAATCTCGGGTGGATGCTCCATCTTGGATCGATACTCTCACCACCGCGGCCTTATGATCGGATCCGGTGAATCTGCTTGCTCCATGGCCTAGAGGAGCAGCTCTATGTACTCCCACGCGACTCCCTCCCGGTGTGTCGCCTCCTTTTCGCTCTTTTCCAAATATTTGGCCATCGCTTTCGCCGTCGCTGCTAATTGCTCTACTTCTCCGCATCCTAGCTAGCTTCACAGGGTCACCGCCTGCAAGACACACGTATCGGTTGTACTGCTCCATCGATCTACTTCTCCGCAGCACCTTCACTTGCCAGCGGTGGTTTTTGAATGGAAGAGGAGAGGAGCGGTGCTGGTTTTGCATTAGAACGGGAGAGGAGCGGCGGTGGTTTTGAAATGGAAGAGGAGAGGAGCGGTGCTGGATTTGGATTGGAACAGGAGAGGAGCGGCAGTGGTTTAAGAGGAGAAGAGCGGCGCTGGTCTTGGAAGTTTTTTTTTGTGTATTTTGGGTCAAAGTTTGACCACGTATTGTATTTGACAAGCAAAATGTGTATGCATGTCATCAAAAATTGTATCGTTTGGTTCGTATCTGAATGTACTTTCAAATTATATTATTTTGCAACATATAACATATATTTCATTTATGAAAATCATGGTCAAATATGACCCAGAATACAGGGGAGACTAGTTAATGTGGGGTCGCTTTCTTAATTGAAGGGTAAATTGATTTTGATTTTGATCCAGTCATAGCGTGCCGGCCATCTCGTCCAATCCTAAATCGCTGCCACACGCTCCTCTCCCTCTTCTCCATTGCAAAGCCACCCCCTCTCTTCTCCATCATCTCCATTCCAAAACCACCGTCTCGCCTCTCCCTCTTCTCCATTGCAAAACCACCCCCTCTCCTCTCCATCTTCTCCATTGCAAAACCACCGTCCCGCCTCTCCCTCTTCTCCATTTCAACACCACCGTCTCTCCTCCCATCTTCCAAAGCTAGCACCGGACCTCTCAGAAGGACATCTATGGAGAGGATGCAGCAGCGAATCGGGCAGATCGCTAGCGGCAACCAGGAGAAGTTAGCCAGGTTGAAGGAGATCCTTACTTGGTTTGACAACGAGTGGGAGATTTTGAGGATGGTGAGGGCCATGTGGCAATGTATGCGAAAGAGCGAGACGGCGGCGATGAGGGCGGCGATGTACTCCTCGGCGACAGTCACACCGCAGTCCTTCGAGTTCATTGAGTATCTCCTCTGGGCGATGGAGCAGATAGATTCGGGCGTACAGGTCAAAGGTCGAGCATCCAGAGGATAACAAATCGACCGAGTACGGTGTGCCATTCTTGAGGGTGCAGTGCCAGCCGGAGCCACAAGAGTATTCGTTCTCCCACTACAAGAGGAGGCCGGATGGCGCGACGTCACTTCCCCGCCATTCTCCACAGTTCCCTCGCCGCTCGCCTCATTTCAACGGCGGCGGTAGGGCTTAAGGTAAGCTTCGCACTAACCTAATCTTCCATCTGCTCATGCTTACAATCAGTGTGACGGCTAATGAAAATCATGCTTACAATCAGTCTCTGAGTACTACGCCAATCACCCTAAAATAGCTCTGGACCAAAAACAAAGTTGTGACACTATGTACAAATAAAGAAAAATAGATTGGTGCTTCTTTCAGAAAAGAGTACTCCCTAGAAAAGTGTCAATATAAGCTACAAGTATTTGATTAGAGGATTTGCTGCCGAGAAAGATCCGTCCACAGAGAGTGCCACCCATCCCACTGGTGGTGGATGCCAATGCTTATATGGAGCATGGTTGGTGTCGGTAATTTTTACTTGGCACCTCGCACTCTGCATATATGCCGGTTCCATCCGTACATTTGTGCAGTTCCACCAAAATGCAGCTGAATAACCCTGTTTGCATAGATAATGAAAAAGCGTGATTACATTATAGTGGCACTAGTTGATGAAACATACACTAATAAATAGAAGAAACTTTATTTTCTTAATGGGAAAATATTGCGATAGTATCATAGTATGCCATCCTGCAAGGGTGAGATGGGCCCTGCGACGCCTCATACGGTAGGCCTCATACTGGAAATCGACCCAATTCTCCCCGATACACCTTCTGCCAGTGATGAACATCAGTGTACAACGGTAGTACAAGGAAGGGGCCTTGAGACATTCCAATCTCTATTTTTGTGCAGATCAACTAAAATTAAGTACCCCGGTTTGCAGAAACACTTAAACATTAACAATGGGACTAGTTGATGAAACATATACTTACAAAGAGAAGCACATTCTTTATCTACATTGGAAATGAAATGATAGAGAGGACACTCGGTCTATTTTAACTGCATTATTACTTCATTTTATCTGTGGCACTAGGGTCGAGCAGGTGGCAAGCGAGGTGTACCGTGCGTCGCAAGGATGGAGGCCGGGGGTGCTTAGACTGGGATGCTGAAGCTGGCTTTTTCAGTCCCTATCTTCCCCCTTGATGTTTTTGTGGTAGCATTTGGGTTGTAATCCAAACTTGGTCGAGCTGGTGCTGCGTCTCCCTACCTGCCTAGCTTATGTGGTGAACTTGTCTCCTGCTAGTACTCAGTCCATTCTAGTAGTAGTTGCATAACTGCCCATTTACACTGAGATGTTGTCGGATAATGGTTCTCTATGGTTGGGTTTCTTTAATGAAATCGGAGGAAACCCCCTCTTTCGATATTAAAAAAAATCAGTGGCACTAGCGGTGCCACAACATTGCCTCAAATTAATAGTGCCACTAGATTAAGGTGCAAAATAATAACATTATTGCTTTATCATGGCAGTGCCAAAACAGTAGCACAAGAGCAGAGTCAACATGCAGGATCTTTGGCAAACGGTCGGACCAAAAAGGAACATACCTCGCGATGGGAACCATATCTGCAGTCAACGCCATTGTAGAAGAGATGACACAAGTCACCAACATGGATGATTCAATTCATGGGACCTTTTTGTGCAATTCACCTAAAATGAAGCAATGTCCCATGAGCTAGCAGCTTCTTCTTCATTAGTTGCAATAAAATTGAGCAACATCAAGGTTGGTCGTGAAGCTCGTGGAATGTTCAACTATAATTTGGATATCATTTGTGCAGTTCAACTAAGATCAAGCATGAAATGTATATCTCTGTTTGCACAAAAAGGTGGAAAGGAGGGTGACTAACAAGTGATGAAACATACATCAAATGAAAAGAACCATGTTCCTTATCTGAATGGCGATCCTACAAGGACAGTAGCAATTTCTAAAGCAGCAGCATTGCTAGATATTAGTGTGGGCACTAGGATTAACTATGACAACGGTTAAATACGACATTACTTTAATGGTGCCATTGCTTCATTTTACCAGCAACATTACATTAACAGCTGCTAAAGAGTTGGTATTTGGGCACGGGAGAGTAGGCGGATCAGGACAGTTGCATTTCTAACGAAAAGAAGCAACTTATCTTAATGGGAAATTAAGCAGGACATGAAAAACAATGCTATTGATTCATATTATTGGAGGCATTACATTGAAAACAACATTGGTTTAACGTGTCCTTACTTTTAACAGTGGGACTGCTACATTTTACCAGTGGCATTACATAAGAGGGGCTTGGGGCAACAAACATCAGAACAAGATATCTGGGTTCAGTGGCGGCGCTAGTGGTCTTCCCTGGACTTCCATGGAATGCCAAAGAATTGCTGATCCATTGATATACTGCTGCTAGCTAGTTGTATATTTGTTGTCATATTGCTATAAAATTGCACAAATGAATACCAAGGAAGAATTTCCTGGCTCCGCCACTGTCTGGGTTGGTCCCATTTTTGTTCGGTATAGCCACCTTATACTGTGTGAGGCTAGCAAATCTAGTGCTGGACATACTCTGTTGACTTGTCCCCCAGTCCCCACTTTCTTTCCTTTTTCAACCAATAGATCGGTTTATAATGAGTTTGTACTGCGTTTTCCTTTATTTCCCTATTAGACCAAGAGACCAGTTGGATAGCCAGTCTCTGCTACTTTTCGCCCCCATTATTTCCTCTTTCGACCAAGTCCTAGATTCAGGTAACAAATCTTCCCCCACCCCCAACCCCTTTCTTCCCTGTTTGAACCAAGTAGTACTAGATTCGATTGCATGAAGTAGTTTTACCTCTTAACAGTAAAAATATAGGTGGCTTTCGAACAGCCGATCGATCCTATTACGAGGGGTCCTGAGAAATAGTAAAAGATACAAATGCAGCGACGTCAGGAGCTGGGGCAATAGAGCAAGGCCAGTTTCGAGGGAAGTTATACCTAAGGTCGCCGGGATGTCGCCAGGCGGGCGGCGGGAGGCAGATCTGCCCACACTACGGTAGCAAGGAAGAAGGGGTCGGAGGCCCTCCCAAGCCAGTGCTGCGTGGGAGAGAACGGCAAGGCACGCTGATCGAGATGCGCCGACAGTGGGTAAGAGCCGTCGCCGAGGACGACCGCATGAAAATTGCACCTTCTCACCTTCACCGGCAGAGGGATCCGGCCGAATTTGTGACCAGCGGTGAGCAGAGAGAGAGTGTGGTCACCACTGTCGTGTTTAGATCTGGAGAGGACGAGAGATTGTGAAGAGAGCAACACTAGCAAGCAAGCGCGGAGGCTCCTGCCTATGTAGTGGAGTAGTTTTCTTTTATCTACCGGAGCCGGCTTGACCTCGTCAATGACTGTCGAGAAGTCTTCATGCACGTGCCCCTGAGGCGCAGTTGTCGTCATTTTGATCTGAAGCACCGGATTAACATATACGTAACACGAAAAAATGCCACATGACAAGAAACCATAACCTCACTGGCCCAAGGAGACAACATGAATCCCGACGGACAAACTAGACGAGGATTAAAGCTCAAATTAAAGATAAACTCGTAGAAAAGGGATCAATCGATAGATGTCCTAATTAACATAGCTAGCTTGACCTAGATGGCAGTCGAGTAGTCTTCGTGCATGTGCCCCCAATGACCAGCGCCTTGGAGGAACGCAGTTGTCGCTGTTTAACCCTCGCAGTGATCCAAAGCACATGACACCTAATATTGCGAGATGATAAGAAACATTTTTTTTAGATTTCTCATCAGAACTATAGCCCTGTACAACACAGCGTGCACGATATGTAGACGATAGCCAATCCAGCCGTATGCTAGAGTCTGGTCACATGCATGGACGAACTGATCTCCCGTGTCGTGCCGGGATCGTCCAGGCACCGACGTGTTTACAGCACTGCTCCAGTACTATCGCTCGTCTCTCTCTTCTATTAACTCAGCCGACTTGCAGGGACGGGGGAGTGTGCCTATGGTCAAATCTCAATTGCGGTCCCACATGTGTGTGCAAATGCAATATGACGCGCGTTCCATTTGGAGAGCGGCGTGCCAGACCGACCGACCGTCTGGGGTGCGACACGAACGCGACTGGCGTGCTGTATACATGTGTACCGCCGTTTTGTTGAGGCTTTGCTCCATGGCGCAATACATGGATACAAAATTATATTTAAAATTCGAGGGCGGGGCTTTTCCCGTGCGATAGGCGGGGCAGTTCCGCCTAGTCGGTTCGATAGAGAGGTGAGAAGATGAGGGAGTTGGCTGCTGCAAACGTAGGGCTGTGTGATTTGATGGCTCGTTACTGCTGGACAGGTGGGGCCCTGTGATTTGACTTGCCATTATCATTATTACTGCGGCGCTACGACCGGCGTGAGTCTCCTGATTCCTGACCACCTCCATGGTATACAGGTGCCAAGTACTGTACTCCTTACTCCTTGGCAAATGCAGTAAATACTACGAAGAAAGAGATAGAGAGAAGTAAAAAAAAATACTCTTATAGCCAACCTTATAGCTAACCTGGTTGTATGAGTGACTAAGTGATGACTATGTATGACATGCCAACATCAGATAGCCTAACGCACCTGGACGGAGGAAGTAGTTTCATGCATGCGAAGTAGGCAAAAAAATGCTCATTTATAGCCGTCTGAAATCTCCAAGGGCGCGACCGCGTGAGCGAGGCGACGGTCGTTGTAGGCGTGACCATGATACGGTTTACTGACAGCCGTTGGATCTGAGATCGAACGGTTGCATGCTAACTTGCTGAAAATTTGCAGAATAACCCTCCAGGATAGAATATTCACCCATAGGTCTAGAATCACGCCATGCAACCGTTCGATCTCAGATCCAAGGGCTCTCGGAAGCCCGTATCATGGGAGCATGGAAAGCTTCGTATCACCTGTAATTTTCCCGACGCTTGACGTGCGAACACGCAGATGCATGAAGCCATTTAATTGGGCATCTAGTAGACATGACATCTAATTGGACCCCCAAAGTACTGTGCATGAATCCATTTATCCACCGGGCAAGCCACTACCATGCTATTCGCACGACCCACTAAAGCATTTTTACAATCGGAAAACCGCTAGCAGTTCGCTCCTACTTGTCCCCGACCGTCCTTTAACATTACGGCTGTTCGCTCCTAGTCGTCTCGTCCTTTCACATTACAGCAATTCCACTAATCCTAACCCTCCTCCCAAATCCATGGCGTCCCAAATCTCCATGATCGGCGGTGAGTACAAGGTTAAAACCATCACCGGCGATGAGTTCGATGTCATCTACACCCGTTCTTCCGCGACGGTGAAAGGATGCCTTGCTCGCTTCAGATGCATGTTCGAAAAGTCAAATGGTGATGAGTGGGTCGCTGGGCTAGATGTTGAGTACACCACTGTCCTGGGAAAAGAGAAGAATCTAAAGGAGGAAGAGAGGAAGAAGCCAGTCGTGATCCAGGTTTGCGTGCATAACTTGTGCTTGGTCTACCACATATGCCATGCCGATGTTGAGTGCGAGGATTTTAAGAACTTCCTCACGGGCGGCAAAGTCAAATTCGTTACTGTAGACTTTATGAACGACAGAAGAGTCCTGAGTCAGATAGGCCTCGTTGTAGGCCAGCCCTTTGACCTCCAGAAGAATGGGCTGGTGCCCTCCCGTCAGCCTTCAATGCTGACCTTGGTAGGAGCCATGGTTGATCCTTCGTACGGTAAACTGACGAAACCTCCGCCCGAGTTTCATCTTACATGGCAGTGGAATGTAGTAGATAGAGACCACATCCAGTACGCTACAATGGATGCCTACCTTTGTTTCAATATCTACAAGGGTTGGATGAAGAGCGAGAGCCAAGTGTGTAGTTCAAGCAAAGAAGTATCGGCCAAGAGGAAGAGGGACAAGGACGAAGTCGAGCACGTGGACGAGGAGTCCGAGTAAGGTGGCAGTGTCATTGCTCATGGTGGTTCTAATGAAGTGTCTACCAGATTTGTTGCTTAGTTTAATTTTAGGGTGCTTAGTTTTATTTGAGGTGTGTGTTCTGCTGAGCCCCTAGTAGAACTATGTTAGGTTCCTTCTCGTTACTTTAACTCTTTAGTACGTACATACTAGTATTTCTTACAGTTCATCTTGTAGATGGTAGTACTACCACTCGTTTCTTCACATTATATACGTACAATATATATGGCCAACATCATATAGCCAGCACTTGGCTATACTATTAACCACACTCTAAGCATGCCACATACGCAAAACACTTAAATGAGATATGTAATTCTAAAAAAAAACTTAAATGAGAGAAGTTTACCTAAAGCATGAAGGAGTTTAGTTGTCAAAGAATTAAATAGGTATGCTAATTTCTTTAATAGACTTTAGCACCCCATCTAAGCACGTACTAGCTTTTTTAATAGTACTATATGCATAATTTGGCGACGAGCGCTCTCTATATGTACCACCTTTTTCTTTAATTTTATCTTGTTAGTTTTGCCCCATGGCGCAATCCATCGATACTACCACTGTACAAAAGTATACATTTAAAAGGCTAGAGGGCGGGGCAGTCTCGCTTGGTCGGTTTCACGAGAGGCGAGGTCCTTTGTGATTTGACGGCTCATTACTGCTGGAAGGCGGGGCCTTGTGATTTGACTGCTCTTATAAATGTTGTCGAAGACCTGAGGAGGAGCAAAGAACTGTGCAGTATACTCAAGTTTTCCACTGGAGTACTAGTACGATGGAGGAGCATGAAACACGGCAGCCCAGTGCGATATGGCGATAAAAACTGAACTAATTTGCTAGTCATCGATCCCACGGCGCCGCTCATCATTAGCATTGTTCTATTCATGCCTCGCAGAAAATGTGACATGTGCGGCGAAACACCCGAAGCAAAAGAAGAAACACAGGAGCAAAAGAAGAAGGAATATTATCCCCCCAAAAAGAGAAGGAAGACGCACACACAAGTCCGGGGCGCTGCTCTCTACTACATGAAGGGTTGCTGGCCGCGCAGTTGTAACTACTTCTTCATCGCCTCCACGACCTCCATCTGCTCACGCATCTCCTCCGCCATCTTCTTCATCTATCCATGACGGGGGTTTTCTCGACTCGAGCCTTCATCATCTGTTCCACGGCCGCATTACGTACCTTGACAGCAGCCGGGTGCTCGATGCGGAGCTTCACCAACTCCTCCTTCTATTCCATGATGAGGGCATGCAACATCTTCACCGAGGAACTACTCTTCTCATGCAGCTTCTTCCAGTCTGCGTTCTCCTCCTTCAGCAGGTCGAGCTCGTGGTAGAGCTTCGCCTTATCCTCCTGAAGTTGCAGGATTTCGACGGTCGCCTACTTACCCGAGGCAATGCTCTCCTTCAGCAGCATCACCAAGCCGGCGGTCAACTCCCCCTACTCATTGAGCTCAGCGGGCATGTCGTCGAGGCTCTCCTTCAGCATCTCCACCAAGCCGTCGATGAACTCCTTCTACTTATTGAGCTGATCGGGCATGTCATCAAGGGATAACGACTCCAGCGCCGCCAGCTCGGCATGTTCGCCTCCGCGGCTAGGGCGCTCCTGGGAGCCCTCGCCTGCCCGTGAGAGATCTTTCGAGGTCTCTGCGAGGCGGCGAGCCCTCTCTTTTTTTCCGCGGCCTTGGTTGTCGCTCCCTTGTTATGAGTAGTTCTCGACCTAGAGCTCTGCACATCGGCCATGGCAAGGACGGACGAACAAGAAAGACTTATGAGGAGGAATATAGAGTGATTTTCGGCTAGGTAGTTCCCCTTTTTATAACGTAGTACTAGCACTAGTACTAAAACCTGCATAGTGGGAACACGTTCAGGTTTGATACGTACTAGGTGTGAGCAGGTTTTAACTTAATTATACTACTTTGGAATGTGATGGGAACAAGCTAAAGATTAATTGATGGTTTTGGTTTCGAGGCCCGAAACTGCTCCCGATGAGTTTCCTGGAACACAAATTTCAAGTACTGCTGCTCAAATGTGGTCGCACAAGTCAGTGATGTAACTAGTCGTACATGTCAGACCAAGCCGATGCGTGTCCCTTCGGTGAGACGCGGGTTCGACCGACCGTCTGTTGGTGCGACCGACCGTATGTATTACGCGGTGGAGACTTCTGGTTGTGGCTTCGGATGACTGTCACGACCAAGCATTCAAAAACTAGTGATAAATCAATTACTACCATCTTTTTCCAAACAACCAAGTATTTTCACAAGAATACAATACATATAGATGGAGTGATTGTCACGGTTGCAAACCGCCATGGCACCGCAAGTTCACTACAGTAGGAACCGAGTAGGTCACTGCATCACTGGCGGGGAAGGAGGGAAGCTCACCTCGCCTACGATGCATGCCCAGCGGCGCCGCCGCAGCTGGTCTCACGATTTGGCTTGTCCTACCGCCCATTTGAACAGTTGCACATGCTGCTCATGCCATTCCGCAGGCATGCGCGTTCTTTCCTCCGAAGTCGGCTCCGTGAATATGATCTCTGCCATTAGCCCTAGCTCGAAATCAACGTGATGCTGCCAGATGCTGACATCCCTCAGCATCTCTCCCCTGAGATCGACTTGCACCTCCGCCTTGTGCTTCGCCAGACGCAGCTCCTTCAAATTTGTCTCCAATCGATGCGACGCTTCCTCGATCCGATTTGCCCTTGCTGCCCACCACCTGAAATGCAGCCCTGGCATGTCCTCCGGCGCCACCGATCTGTGATTCCAGAGTAATGGATCCCCTCTGAAACACATGTGGGTTTCGCTCAAAGGCGGCAATGCTGCGGGCCGCAGCGAGAGGGCAGCCCGCGGGATCCTGGGATCTAAGGGATTATCCATGGCGGGATCCTCCATGGCGGGATCCGGTGGGCGAGGCGGGGAGGCAAGCGTAGGCGCTGGGAGAGCCCTACGAGGCTAAGATAAAGATACTACTACTCCAGTCCGTCCATATTTAAATACAAAGGCCACCAATAGTAACCCAGGCAAAAAATTGATCATCCTGCCTGCGTCCTGGTTTATTGGCCCCCTTTTTATTTTGTGACAATTTTTGACCAAAATTTTAACTAAGAAAATGTTAATGCATGCCGCCAAAAATTATATCATTGGAATCACATTTGAACATAGTTTTCGATGACATTAATTTTTATGACATGCATAAATATTGTGTTACTTAAAATTATGGTAAAAAATTGGCACAAAGTACGAAGGAGACCAATGGAAGTAGCAACCCATGATTTAACTACTCGCATGCACGCAGTGGAGTAGTAATGTCTTTCTCAACTACTTCCTCCCTCATGTCCACTCAATTTGCATGCACTGTATTAATTGACCATCAATGAAGTGAACGACTTTACACGCGTCAAAGATCACATGGGGTGGATCTTCGTACAAAAATGCGTCCCACCATGTACCCGCGTGTGCATGCGAGGGAATGAGTGCATGCATGCACATCTTCGCTTCGTGCATGTACTACTAGTGTGCGTGAGAGAGCACGAGTACATTCTTCTGGAACCAGTAGCACGTCACTGTGATCAATCCACACAAGGAGGTTGCGACAACGCCTCCACATGTGCCACGTGGCTTCTTGGATGCCCCCACATCATTTTAATCATAATATATTAACTGAAAAAGGGAGAGACACTGTGTTGCGTGCCATGGGAATTCTAATTTACGTGTTTTGCACATACTGGAAGTACTAGTAAGGTACACGTGCATTGCACGCATGAGATTTGGCAACCAAATTATGAATAAATACCACACTATAGCATGTAAGCTTTGAGTCATATATGCATGATGTAGACATTCGTTTAATTCTTATAGTTCATCTCATTCAAAATCAATTAGTTTTTATAAAAAAGTTAACCTATTTTATGATTCATGGAATTGTGCATTGTAAAGCATAAAGTAAAAAACAAATAATGGCTATTCAACTAGAAAAAAAGTTTGGGCAATTATGATATGAAAGATTCTAGAACAAAGGAGGAGTACTTGTGTTTTGAGGTTTGTGCATTATGCTTAAGTTTAACCATGGAGTCTTCTAGTTTGTACATGTGGCAGAATCTGGTGGAATGTAGATGATATCCAATGGCCAGTAGTGCTCGGATTTTCCATCTCTGCACCGTCTGATTGGCTTCATCCAACGACCATCTTTCAAATTTATTCGCACTCAATATAGGGGTATAGATATAGATGTAGATATAGATATAGAGGTATAGATATAGACTAGTGGCACATCATCTAAAGCCTTTCTACACGCTCATTTTTTGTACAAGTGTGCTCCATCGTGCACCCGCGCGTTTGTATGTGGAACGAGTACGTGTGTGCACCTCTTCTCTTTCGCACACATAGTCCGTGTGTGTGAGAGATACTAAGATATGGTGAGGGAATACGTGTCAATGCAATTTTTGTGAAGGAGAGGCCTATATACATACATGTATGTGCATGGGGCCGGGGTGATATACGAGAAGGGAGGGGAGGGGTCGATCGTGCGAGATATCGATAGAGATAGATAGAGGGAAGAGCTCTACGAGCGTACAAGCACTGGGATATGGGGGGGTGGGGTGCTGGAAGATGGTGCGAGGGGCCAAGTGGAGGGAGACTATAAAGGAGTGCACAAGTGCGAGATCGATATTTAAAGAGAGGGGGCGAGAATGTGTGCGGTTGCACATAGTGGCGGAGCCATGAAAAATAAATGAGCTAGGGGGCCAAGCATTGCTAATCCTTTACGGGGAGGGCCAATTCATCAACTTAAACCATTTTACCAGCAATTGATCTACTGATCACATTAATATTAGCCTTAGTATATAGTGATGTTAGGGGGGCCAGGGCCCTTGCTGCCCCCTGTCTTCGCCACTGTGCGCGCGTCTGAGAGATGAAGCGGAAGGCATGGATGATGAGAGGGGGACGATGGATAGATAATGTGGGTGTATCAGCTATGTAATCCTATATGGAGAGGTATAGATTGATCGATGTGTACGTGGGAAAGAGGGTGAGACCTGACTAATATATAGATCGATCGGTTTGTGTGGAAAACTGGGAAAGACCTAGCTATATATACACACATAGAGGAGCATCGATCGTTGCGCATGCATGTGAGAGATAAAGAATGCCCGAAGTGATGAAGAGGGGGAGATGTGTGTGTGTGTGAATGCATGGGAGACCGACCTGAAGAAAAAGATTACATGTGTGCGATGGATAATGCCGAGTGGTAGTGTGTGTGCATGCATGCAGAGAGAAAGTTAGTGGTACAAATATAAAGAGAAGACGACTGTGTGGGTGTAAAAGACTAGGTGAGGTCATAATCAATGTAAAGTTGAATTCAAATATTTGAATAAGAAATCACGATGTTTGAAACCCATGCATGCATGAATATAACTGAGATATACGTGGTGTGGTTTGGAAATGAGCATGCTATACTGTATACACATTGAACAAGGTCAGACTGATTTGAATTTGAGACACCGATGGCAGGCATCGTTTGGCCACATTGCATCCGTACATGGACACACTATTCAAATTGGAGATGATGGGTGGTTTTCGCATCACATATCTATACCCCTATATAGTGTGCGAATAACTTTGAAAGATGGTCGTTGGATGAAGCCAATCCGACGATGCAGAGATGGCAAATCCGAGCACTACTGGCCATTGGATATCATCTACATTCCACCAAATTTTGCCACATGTACAATCTAGAAGACTCCATGGTTCAACTTAAGCATAATGCACAAACCTCAAAACACAAGCACTTCTCCTTTGTTCTAGAATCTTCCTATCGTAATTGGCCAATTTTTTTTAGATGAATTGCCATTATTTGTTTTTACTTTATGCTTTACAACGCACAATTCCATGAATCCTAAAATAGATTAGCTTTTTTTATAAAAACTAATTGATTTTGAAGGAGATGAACTATAGGAATTAAACGAACATCTACATCATGCATATATGACTCAAAACTTACATGCTATAATGTGATATTTATTCATAATTTGGTTGCCAAATCTCATACATGCAATGCACGTGTACCTTACTAGTCTAAATGGGGTGTGTGTGTGTTGTGTGTGTTAAACACATTGTACGTAGTATCATACATGGTTTAGATTCCGAACATCTAGCTAGAGCGTACATGTACTATGATTTGAATTCAACATAAAATGGATACATATATTTGAATTCGAGATCATATGTACATGTAGTTCATATTTATATGGGAATTTACTACTCCTATATTCATGTCATGTGTTGTGAAGATAATATTTAGATGGTTGTATAACTAACCCGAGTACAATCCCATTCAAACAGGGAAAATGTACTCAAATTTAGTCCATATGCTAGACAACACGAATTATTATTTTTATTGTTGAGGGAAGTGCAAATTGATTTGGTACTGTACACGTTAAGTTTGTTGTCCCGATTTTTTTATTTTTTGTTGTTGTATTTGAATGCATTTCTAGTAATATAGTAAAACGGGACATGGCTCTCTCTAGTGAGGTGTGAATTGTCTTTTTTTTGTACATGTTAAGCTTGTTCTCCCGAAATTTCAAGTCGCGCCTTGTTATACCGAAATTTCAAGCTAGCATCTCTGTCTATCGTGCTGCGAAACTCCCGCCTCTTCAACCCGCGCCTTGTTACCCCGAAATTTTAAGATATCTTTTTGTCTCGTTGTGCTCCGAAAACTCCCTCCATCTCAACCTGCGCCTTGCTATCCCAAAATTACAACGCGCGCGAAAACTCCCACCTCCTGCGAAATCACGACACGAGAAATGCCCGTGATACCCCTGAACCGAAAGAACCGCCTAGCTCAAATCGGTGGGGGTACTTTCGTAACTTACCCCATATTTCGGACAAGCGCGTCCCTAAGCCATGTTTCCCCCTCCCATCCCCTCCGCCCCCCATTAGTACACCGAGGCCGCGAAAACCCGGGAAGCCCCACACCCTCCTCCGTCCGCCCATCCAGCCGGAGCCTCTTCCCCAACGACGTCGTCCACAGCAACACCTCGACGTCCCTCATCCACCACACCGGATGAGGATCCGTCGTCGATCTCGTCATCCCGCCAGTTCAGCCACCCCGTCCTCCACCTCCAAGGAGCTGCCCCGATGTTCCCCTCGTCTTTCGTGCCACCTCCATTCCCACACCGCCATCTTCACTTGCACCACCGGAAGAGCAGCATCATCACCAATTCCTCGGATGAAGCTGAGGCCTAATCGGTGCCACCAAAGAGGTTCTACACTAATCACTGCATTTTCTTCTTGATTCGATCTCACGGTGCTGCCGACGCTCGGTCCCGAGCCGACATGGCGTGGCTCCATCTATGGTGGCGGCGCCGGCCACTGCCTCCGCGGTGTCGCTCCCTCGGCCGCGACGTCCACATTAGTAGGAGCTACTGCTGCTTTGGCTCTTGCTCGCACTGCTGCTCTGCTCTTGCTCTCGGTCCCTTGCCTGGTCTGCTCTTGCTCTTGCTCGCATTGCTGCTCTCGCTCTTGCTCTTGCTTGCGCTGCTGCTCTACTCTTGCTCGCCCTGCTGCTGCACGAGCAGCAGATCCTGCTCTCGCTCGAGCCCCTGCAACTGCTACCCGAGGTGCTGCTAGCTTCCCCGGCTCTCGCACGCGCTGCTGCTCCGGGCGTTGCTACTGCTACTGCTTTTCTGCTAGTGCGTTCAGTTTCGACAGTAAAAGTTAGTTTCGACAGCAAAATTTAGTTTCGACAGTAAAATTCAGTTTTGACAGTTTAATTCAGTTTCGACAGTTAAGTTCAGAGATGAGCGGCTGATGTATTTTACATCTAGCACTTTATGGTTATGTATTTTACATCATCTAATGGAGATGCTATTAGAATTCCACTCAGGTTAACGTTGTCTCTCTTGTCCTGCTTCAGCCTCGCCGTCGTACAACTCACTGGAGTTGCTCCAACGACGAAACCCTCCATCACAGCAGAGCAGTACCCCCGGCTCCATCTCCAGATGCGTAAGATCTTCTTCCCCTTGTCCGACAGCCAAATCAGCCAGAGCATCCTCATCGACCAACCCAATCATGCTGAGATCGACATGGCTTCGCCAAAGAGGTTATACACTTGTTGCATCGCTTTTTTACTCTACATGTTATATATATTGTCCACTGAGCATAAGTAGTAACGTGAAATATGATTAGTTTCTCCTATATATGACAAGCAGTGAGGTACCAGGCAACTTAGCAATCCGTGATGGACTCTCTTGAACGCCATCATTATTTATTTCTGCGCGTCTCAGCTGTGCATTTGTAGATGGGCCTGGGAGTTGAGCTAGTACGGCAGTGGCCTAGGTCCAAAGTAGTATAAGTAGCACAAAAACTTTTTTTGAGTGTAGGCTTTTCCCTGTTCAAGGCTGCCTACTAGAATCGCCAGTGCTTGAAAGGAAAAGTGAAGGAAAAATAGGAATTGGAAAGTTTCCTATGGTACTACTATTCATGCATTTGGTATAAAGGAATGGAGGAAAGGAAAACTGTAGGATTTGTTCCTTTAGTGTCTCCTTGAAAGAAAAACCGTAGGAATTTTAATATCCACTTGTCCTCCTTTTCAAATTCCTATTCATGAAGCGCAGGACTAAGAGATAGTAGCATAATAGCATTATAACCATACATTTTCTGGTGGTTTGACTTAATCTCACCATGCTTCTTTGCATCCTGTGATCTTCCAATTCTTGTGAACCAAACACCCAGATTGGCAGAAATCCTGTGTTTTTAAATTCTTTGTTTTGCACGTGCATTCCTATCCTATTCCTGTGTATTTCCTATCCCTGCATTGTTAGAATCCTCCAATTCAAACAAGCCCTTACAGAATTACTTCTATTACAGATATGTGTCAAAGAAAACCTTGTGTGGTTTGTCCCGCTCCTGCTGCGCTATGGTCCACCCCAGCTCAGCTGCACCAACGACGGATGGGTTCACCACAGCAGGGATCCGCCCTCTAGACTGTCTTTCGCTGCCTCAGATCTTCTTCCCCGCCGCCGACAGCCACGACAACTGCATTACCATCATCAACTGAGCAGATGACCCTGACGACTACACGGGTCCGCAAGAGAGGTCGCACTCTTTCGTGTCTGCTTTCGTTATGCATCGCTTAATATGATGACATGCTACTTTATCGTCCTGTTCACCGATTAGACTCCGAGTCAGGTCCAAACTAGTGCACAAAACTGAGTTTTTAAATGGTTGTGGGGTACATATTGGGGCAGCAATCAATACTATCTGTCTACTATCTGGTTAATCTCGGGTGTCTACTATGATTTTCATGTTGGGTGGAAACAAACATTAAAGGAGCCATTATCTGTATTTTTTAACTGAAGCTATTATCTGTCTGCTATCATTGGTTCTGGGTCTATCCACAGTTTGCTACCATCACTCTGGATTTGTGCATGCACTCCTTACATAATCTCACTATGTTTTATTCCTATGCATTTTAGGTATTGTACACAATGGTACTGAACATGTAGAGCAAAAGAGACGAGCCTTGCGTGGCAATAATATTTCATGCAGACGTCGCTCCATGGTGGGTGCAAAAGCAACCCCCCTCCCCCCATTCTAGACTGTAATCAAGAGGAAGATAACTATTCAGAGGGGGATTCAGAGGGAGCAGACCACTCCTATTTACCCCCTAAGGTCTTTTGCTCTAACTTGGCATGCTGATGTTGGTCATATCATGCATATGGTGCCTTGCATTGCTTACTTTATACATAAAATATGTCATCTGCTTAGTTTAGACATGCATTGTGTGAATGCCCTCTGTTTAGTTTCTATATCATATATGTGAATCATGCAATGTCATCTTGTTTAGCCAGGCATCATATATGTGAATTTTGCAATGCCATCCTGGTTAGCTAGTCATCTTATATGTGAATTATATCATGCCATCCTTTTTTTATTACGTATTAAATTTGCCAACAATTTTAGTATATTCAATTACTCTTCCTGTGCATCAGCCATTCGACACGGTCGTGGAAAATCTGGAGTGAAAACAAGGTCTTCAGAGCAGACAATGCTATCTGACGAAGCGCATGTCTTGCTGGTTACGGATAGCTCCTCAGAGGAGGATTCATAGATAGATGACCAGTCGTATTACCCCCCCCCCTCGAGGTGCATGCTCGAACTTGGCAGGGTTATATTGCTCATATCGTGCATATGGTGTCTTGCATTGGAATCTCATTTGCTTAGTTTAGACATGCTTTGTGTGAATGCCACCCGTTTAGTGTCTAATTACCATATATGAGAATTTTCCAATGCCATCTTGTTGCAAGACATTATATATGTGAATTATGCAATGCTATCTTGTTGCAAGGCATTATGTATGTGAATTATGCAATGCCATGGTGTTTAGCCAAGCGTCATATATGTGAATTATATCATGCCATCCTTTTTTTGTATTACTCATTCCATTTGCTGACAATGTTTGTATATTCAACTGCTCTTCTTGTGCATCAGCCATTTGAATTGATGATGGAGAAATCTGGAGTGAAAACAAGGTCTTCAGACCAGACAATGCTACCTGTTGAAGCAGATATCTTGCTGGTTACAGATAGCTCCTCAGAGGAGGATTCAGTGGCAAATGACCAGTCCTATTTTCCCCCTGGGGTGTATGCTCAAACTTGGCAGGGTTATATTACTCATATCATGCATATGTTGTCTTGCAATCCTTAGTTTTTACATCATATACACAATATTGAATGCCATCTCCTTAGTTGACACACCATATATGCGATTGCCCTCTACTCACTTGCTTAGTATATAATCATATATTTGAATTATATCATGCCATGATGTTTACATAGATAGCATGTATCTGAATTATGGCATGCCAACCCATTTTCTAAAGACATAATATAGTTATATCATCCCATCCTGTTTACATAGTCATCATATTTTGAATTATGTCATTCTATCCGTGAATTATATCATGCCATCATGTTTCCATCGACGGCATGTTTGTGAATTATGGCATGCCAACCACTTTAATAGACACATCGTATAGTTATATCATGTCATCCTGTTTACATAGTCATCATATTTTGAAGTATGTCATTCTATCATGTTTAGTTAGCCATCATATATGTGAAATTGTGTCATGCTATGCTGTTTAATTACCCATCATATATGTGAAATTATGTCATGCTATCCTGTTTGGTTAGACAACATAAATGTGAACTATTTCATGCCCTATTTTCTTCCCTACTATCCATTGCACCTGTCTATCTTACAATGTCTGTACATTCAATTACTTTTCTTGTTTATCAGCCATTTGAATTGGAGGGGGTGATGGCAGTATCTATGGGAGTAAAAACACGGTCTTCAGAAAAGATAGTGCTACCCGTCGATGCAGATAGAACCACGGTTGTACTTGCCCAAGAACCAGCCCCACCACACATAGCCCAGACTCACGCAGATTGTACCCCTACCCAGTTGGACAGAGAACCAGCTACACCCCTTCTAACCCCAACCCCAGCAGATAGTAACCCAGTTCCAGTTGACACAGCACCGTCTCCACCACAGAGCACCCAAACACGAGTAGTTAGTAAGGCAACTGCAGTGCCCAAAGCACGTGGACCACCACTCTGAACCGCAAGTCAACGCTTAAAGCAGAAGAAGAACTGTTCTCAGGTCAGGTTCCGTAGCTATGGTTCGTACTCCTTTGCTCTTGCATCACTGTATTTACTCATACCAACAAATTTCAAATTTGAAGGATGTAATTGAAACTCCAATGGCGTAACAGGTATGTTTTAAACCTGTTTGTTTAACAGGTTTGCTGTTGTAACTTGCTCTATGTTGATTTCCGTTTCAATTGAATAAACAGTTATGTTCTCATGCCATGCACATTACAAGTGTTGTTATTGCTGTGTAGTTTCCCGCACTTATATTATGTCTATGTTGTTTTGTCTTAAACATATATGATTTGAACTGTCTTTATCTTGATTTGGCAACATAAACTAGAATGATATAGACCATACAGTGACCATACTACATAGATATATGTTTGTTTCATGTTGTTATCCTGTCCACCTTACTACTGAACTGGTTTACCAAAATGAGTTTCATATACAACATGATAAACCTGTGATTTGTCTGCCTGTTTCTCTTTTAGAATGCGGACAAAATTTTGGAGAAGAGTACCCCGTTATGCAATGGTAAAGGAAGTAATGTAGATAAGGTTCAGGATAGTGAGACATCCCTGTTGGTCTCCAAGAAAGCTGATAAAAACTATATTGAAGACACCGAAACAACTCCAAAGTCCTGTCTTTGATGTAGTGTTCGAGTTACTGGCCACTACTGCTGGCACCAGCTCTTCGAACTCGCTGCCTGAATCAGTTCGGCTTCTTGAGTCTCAACTTCAAGTTGAAAGACATCGATCAGATGTGCTGCGACAGGAAGCCAAAGGACTGATGAAGTCCCTGCAGAATTCAGAGGCATACTTTCTGGTGCAACAACAATCGCTGCAGGATTTAAGCGCCAAACAAGAGAAAGCTAATAAGCTTGCTAAGCGTCTTGCCAGCATGGTGGATATCCAGGATATTGTTTCTTGAGCTCTTATGAAGTGGTTTCAGTGCTGGACTTGTTTTGCTGCGGCATTTATTTGCACTGATCGCCAACTTTGACAACCAGTGTATGTAATATCCTGCTTTCTTCCCCATATTTGCACTGGTGGCGAACTTTGATGCCCAGTGGATGTAATATGTGTAATAGCCGTGATAGCCTAGCGTAAGTTGCTTGCTTACTTATTTCCTTGTTGTCTTGTTTATTTGTTTGCTTGTAGTTAGTGCAGTTCTTTTTCCGCGGTTTGCTAGTGGCCGCAATAACCTATTTTTTAAAACTAGGCCACAATAACTATGGGCTACATATTTACTGTAGTGACCATGGGCCTCCTACGGGCCGTAGAAACAATGGGCCTTCTACGGGCTGTAGAAACAATGGGCCTTCTATGGGCCGTATACACAATGGGCCTTCTACGGGCCGTATGATCGATTGGCCAAACATGGGCCAATAACAGACCGCATTATGGGCCGTAAACGGGCTAGAGTTGGAATCGTCCATTCATGGGCCGACCATAACGGGCTGTCGTTAATCGGCCGTATTTGATGACGCTATGAAAACAACCCAACGGATTAACGGGCCACAAACAGGCCGACTTTAACCACAGACTGAATTTGGCCCACAACCAGAACAGGCCAGTAACGGACCGTAAGTAATCGAATACTGCAAATCAGCCCAAGAATAAATGGGCCTTAAGAAGGCCGAAAGATAACACAGGCTGGAAACGGCCCAATGGAATAATGCGCCGTTAACGGGTATAAAGCGATACACTATTCATTACGGGCCAGTTTCACCACGGGCCGTTAATGGGCCAAGAGTTACAAAGGGCCTCATATGGGCCGAAAGACGTCATGGGCTATACATGGGCCGGAAGTTACAACGGGCTGGAATCATATTGGACGGCCCAGATGACGCTACTGGATCTAATTCGGATAGTGTCGGGGATATACCCTGCGGTATGACCCGGCCGGACTTGGCGACTCACAGTAGTGACCCGGCCGGACTTGGCGACTCACTAGTGACCCGCCCGGATCTCTCCACTCATTGATGACCCGGCCGGGCCTGGTGACTCATTGGTGACCCGGCAGGCGGGTCAGACAGACGACAAGACCCAACAGCCCATAAGCCGGCTCATGGGAAGGCCGACTCACGAGATGGTGGGCCGGCTTGAGAAGGAAGACGTAAGGAATATCTCCCTATCTTGGGAAGTAAGACTAGGATTCCACTTGTAGTAGAATAGTCCTAATCATATTAGGACTCAACATGTAACCCGCCCTCCAACTTATATAAGGAGGGGCAGGGCACCCCAAGAGGGACAAGTTTTACAAGTTAAGACAGACAAGTCAATAGCTCTCGAGGTAGAGATAGCCAAAGAGCACCCTTGTAATTGTGAGCATCACCATGATCAATATCAATGAAACAGGATGTAGGCTTTTACCTCCACCGTGATGGGCCGAACCTGGGTAAAACCTCGCGTCTTTCGATTCTGACCAACCCCGTTCAAGCTACTACCTAGTTGCGATGGCATCATGACAAGTCCTCACACTAGGACATCTGCCATGACAAAACCACGACAGTTGGCGCCCACCGTGGGGCCTACCCACGGTGGTGTTGAGTTCTTGGAGGGATCTTTTCTAGGGTTCGACAAGTTCGCAATTATGCGGCTCAACAAGAGCCGGCGTGGAAAAATTCACATCAACTATAAGTTCATCAGTCAAGAATAATGAAGTGTTCTGCGGCGGCGGGTATGAGATTGAGACTGTTTTAGGGTTACATGTTGTGCGGCCGCCTCACGCGCCGTGGTGATCCGCCGAGTCCGAGACCGAGATAGATTTTTTATGGTGTCAGCCTTGGGCGATTCATCAGGTCGCAGGTTGATGGACAAGGAATTTTGGCTACGGCACTGCAAGTCCAAAGGAATACTACAGCGATGCAGCAGGCAGAACCAAAAGCGTTTGTGGCTGTTATTTCTTAGGTGAAGGCAAGGTTGACCTGTCAAATCAAAGAGAGTACTAGTCCCATGTGAAACTATCCAGAACCAAAGAAGAGTACTACTCCTAGTACGTTCAGATTTCTTTATTCCGTTTGCAATCTGAAGCTGGCCAGGAAGTACACTCATGTATGGCAAGCGTCCATTTCAAAAATCAAGCCTTTCCTAGTTCTACTTAACTTGGTAGATGTGTGTTCAGCTGAGGTTCCTCCCAGTTGATCAATAAAAAAAAAGGGGGCAGCTAAGGGGAATCTGAAGCCGGAGGAAGTACATGCATACAAGGGCAAATCAGCCAGCCCATACTCCATAAAAAAAAGAATCGTTCAAGATCTGATGCGCCCGCAAATCGGCAGCCCATACTCCATGGTCACGCCTGATGTCCCCAAGTCAACTGCAACCCGGACTTTGCTGCCGCAACTGGACGTCGCTGGCCTGCTTCTGCTCGAGCCGGCCTCTGCCTCCGCTGGCGAGCGGCCACTCCGTCCTCGAGCCGGCCTCCGCTAGTGCCTCGCCTGTAAGCTGTGTTAGCGTGCTTCGCCGAGCCGCCGTGCTGACCCGCCTCCGCCTCGGGTTCTACCACCGAGTCACTACAACTTCACTGCCATCGCCCTTCTCCGAGCCGCCTCCAACGCCACTGCCTCGAGCCCGGCCCCGCCTCCGCCTCTGCCATGCGTCCCCACGGCCTCGAGCCTTCGTTACCGCGTCGTCTCAGCCACATGTGCTTCGGCCACAGCCACAGGCCAAGTTGCCGCCGTCTACAGCCGCAGTGCTCGCCTCTGCACCAGCCGAGCCAACCCGGCCGGGTGGCCGCCGACCTGCTGTGGGCTCGCCGAGCCTCTTCCACCTCTGCAACCCGCCGTCTCCAAGGCGCAACCACAACCCACCTCGCCGACACCTCGCCACACCAAATCACCTGTCACCACTTCCGTGTGCAGTGACCCACCGTTTGCGCAACACCGGCCTCACCACGGGTCACCGCCGCCGCCCGTTCGGCCCCGAGCCGCCTGCGGTCGTGACTCAACTCCGCCGGTTTACCTCCGCCTCACTTCGGCCTCCGAGCAGCTCTGCAACCGTGTCCGAGTCGCCGCCTGTGGCTGTGTTGAGCTGCCCCAGCGTGAGTGGCTCTACCCTGACTGGTTGCGAGTTGCAAAACACACTGGAAAAAACCCAAAACAGGTGGATGAGGCAGACAGTAAACTTAGTTCTGTGATGGGTGAAGTTAACTCTCTGAAGGAAGAACTTGAAAAATGCCCAACGAGTCACAGATTAATTGTGCGCACTTGGAAAATTGCTCGCATGAGGCAGGGGAAGGAGAGTCGCCAGGTTCGTGTGTTCTTTTCTCTAGCTTTTGTTGTGGCTGCTGCTGTTTCCACGTTGATCAAGACAAATCACATCAACTACTGGTGCTACTTACTCCACGTGAGATCAAGGATACGGTGCACTTTGGTTGCTAGTGCTACAACTGTTGCTACAGAAGCACTAGTACTAGCTGGGCTGAGAACTGCTACGTCCACTACACGATATTACCAGGTGCTATTTGCCTTATCTATTTTTCAATGCATATTAATTCATTGAAAACAGTCACTCTGGCCTGTGATATTTTTTATGCAGGATTATTATTTGTTACAAAGATGTCGCAAAAGGGGTTTACGCCAATATTATTTTTGCACTAGCGTTTGTCCGTGTCGTGCTGCTGGACGGATACATGCACAAGTCGCCGCCCCCGCTACATCAACACACGCGACTGAATCATCGTCCGCGCCGGCTTACAACGCCGCGGCCGACTCATCCGTCTGCTCCCGCGGTCGACTCGCCCGTGATTGATTTCAGCTTCACTATAGTAATCATCAACTCTGCGGCGGTTAATTTCCAGCCTAACATATCAGGACAAGTTGTCTACTGCAAAAGGGACCGTTATGTCACTAAGTTGTTTGGCTCATACCGGGAGTATATAACAGTCAAGTATGGAGAATCTCAAGACAACTCCTCGAGTCGTCTTAAGACTCGGGGGCTACGAGGACATGACTTAGCAAATTTTGCCAAATTCAAGAACCCTGGATCATTGGAGGGAAAATAACCCGGTCCCAGAGGCTACTGTCATATTGATGAAAATTTAAGGGCCGTCAGAAAATTTTCGGCTTAAAAAGAAGGATTCCGGTTTAAAATCCGGCTCAAGGGAAATCTATCTCTAACAAAGCTTTGAGTTCTCAATATCCGGTTCAACATCCTGTTTAGGAGGAGGATATCTCTCGCAAGTTCGAGTTCTCAGAAAAATTAAAGATCACTTGGGGGCTACCTACTCAACGAGCAGAGCCTTGATTACCCTCTTGGTCGGCTTCCTAGCCATCTTCTTGATCACTTGGGGGCTACCTGCTCAACGAAGCAGAGCCTTGATTACCCTCTTGGTCGGCTTCCTAGCCATCTTATTGGTCATTTGGGGGCTTCCTGCTCAATAAGCATAGCCTTGCATACCCTCTTGATCGACTTCCTAGCCAGGTGGAAACACCAAATTACGGGTTAACCGGCTTGTATGTCCTTGTTACTCCGCCCAGGTAGTCCTGGAATGACCCGCCGTACTTTTGACAGTCAATCTTTTAAAGACCCTGAACTTGTTAAAGTTTAAACGGCGGTTTGTCATGTGAGGGTCGGCTTATAGGTGTGCTGGAAATAACTCCGTGGCTGTGCGGCCCATGAAAGCACTTGACGTTTTAGGCTTGGCGGCCTATGAAAGCCTTGTTTTTCTGATTTGCTGGTTTTTCTGAAAATTTTGGATTCATATCCTTCTTCCATGTTAACATATGGTTTAAACAATTCAGGCCATGTAGCCTTAATTCTATGACTCATATTTGAGAGTCTTGGGTTAATAACCTGCCCTGATAAGCTGACTTTAAGTCGCCAGGATGATTCGCCCTGAATAATTCAAATCATGATATTTCATGTTTACAGGTTAATACCCATGCTGGATTACAATTATTATAGCGTCATTATGATATCAATCTACAGGATATTTTGCCTTGAGCAATGAAAATCATGATATTTCATGCCTGCGGATCAATACCCACTCTGGATTATAATTATCAAGGTATCACCATGGTATCAATCTACAGGTATGTCTTTCAATAATTGTATGAATATTTGGGGTTTGGTAACCTGCCCTGGCTTTTGACATTAAGTCGCCAGTATACTTTGGATTGCGCAATTGGAATCATGCGCTTATAAATCTTTGGGTTGTCACCCTCACTGGATATGGCGACTTAAGCCGCAGTATGAGCCAGTTTTACAGGTATGTTTTTAATTGTTATATGAATATGCGAGGTTTGATAACCCACCCTGGCTTTTGACCTTAAGTCGCCAGTATATTTTGGCTTCAATGGCATTAATTTTAGTCTTTTCCATAATTGCATAAGACTATATTATGTTTGGGTTGTTACCCGCCCTGGCTTTTGACGTTAAGTCGCCAGGGCATATGTTGTTTAAACTTTTTGCAGGACATGCAAAGCTATGGCTTACATAAATGATTAAGTTTAAGCCCATCATCAAAGATTAAAATTGGTGTTTCAAAAGGGATATCGGTTCTTGATTTTTACAAAGGCTATAAGCCGCCGGGTTACAAAAATCCCGGATTATAATGAATGCGCATTAAGTCGCCATTGGCCAAGAGCCACTGAGTATTTAACTCTGGATTTACTTGTCAACAAACAAGATCTTGTGATTGTTTTCATACCAGATTATATTATTCCAATCTTTAATAGCCAAACATGGCTGGATTTTTCATTATGGTGGTCATAACCAGTATTGAATGATTGAGTTTTTTCCAATCAGGTTATATTATTCAAATCTTTAATAGCCAACATGGCTGGATTTTTATTATGGTTATCAATAACCAGTATTATGATTGAGGTTTTCAAAAGCCGCTTTAGAGCCATGGCTATTATTTTCATACAAGAGTACCGATTCACAACAGAGAGCATTGTTCAAAATTGATATGCAAAGGTTTTCAGCAACATCATCCGGACAATAGATATGGTTTTATTTAGTCCCGAGTCGCTGCAGGCATATGACCCAGCACTTGGGGGCTACATTATTCAAATTAAGATTACATCAAATATGAAAGTCCCATGTCGCTGCAAGAATGCACCATGGCACTTGGGGGCTAATGCAAAGTCATTTTAACTCGCCTCAGTGAAGACCCGACCCATCATATAGTGATGAGCCGGCCCTTGGGGGCTACACATTGCTGCTCAAAGTCCACATAATTAGATCTACAAAGTCCCTGTTCGTTATTACATAATGACCCGGCACTTGGGGGCTACACATGGGAAGTTCAAAATGTGCAGTTTATAATTGGCGACTTACATGAACAACCTGGATTTCTCCAAAGTTGCAGCATTTATATTCAGGCAAGTCTTAAGCTATCACTACGTTCTCCTCTTAAGACTTGGGGGCTATAGGTGATATGCATATAAGGGAGGAACATCTTCAAATTTTCAGCCTTGAGCAAACCAGGTATTATATTATTATTGGAGAAATTTGCAAAGTTTATTTCCTCTAAGCTATTCATAGAAAGGTTTAGAGAGCCAACTCAATGATTGGAAAGCTACATTACAAAAGCAAGCACCAAGTCGCCATTAGATTGACCCGGCATCAGCAACAATCATGACTCGGCATCATCTGTTTTATAACCCGACAATTTTGGCAATCATAAATCGGCAAGATCTACATCTTCAAGCCGGCTGAAAATCAGATGAGTATTTCAAGACCAATATTTTTTGTCAAACTAGAGCATTGGAAGCCGAATCAAATGGATTATTCTTTATAATATTTTTCTGCAAGAAACCAATGTCAGCAAATTGATTTTTGAAGCTGGCCTATTGACCCGGACTTTCCAGAAAAAGGGAATGACAAGGACTTAAGGATGATCAGGTGCCGGCTCAGAAGAACTTTTAACCCGGAGCACAACCTGTCAAATTTGTTCTTGTGTTTATTTTTGCAGGATCAGTTTAACATGGATAAATCCAAATTAAACTGGGGGCTAATGTCGGGGATATACCCTGCGGTATGACCCGGCCGGACTTGGCAACTCACAGTAGTGACCCGGCCGGACTTGGCGACTCACTAGTGACCCGCCCGGATCTCTCCACTCATTGATGACCCGGTCGGGCCTGGTGACTCATTGGTGACCCGGCAGGCAGGTCAGACAGACGACAAGACCCAACGGCCCATAAGGCGGCTCATGGGAAGGCCGACTCACGAGATGGTGGGCTGACTTGAGAAGGAAGACGTAAGGAATGTCTCCCTATCTTGGGAAGTAAGACTAGGATTCCACTTGTAGTAGAATAGTCCTAATCCTATTAGGACTCCACATGTAACCCACCCCTCCAACTTATATAAGGAGGGGCAGGGCACCCCAAGAGGGACAAGTTTTACAAGTTAAGACAGACAAGTCAATAGCTCTCGAGGTAGAGATAGCCAAAGAGCACCCTTGTAATTGTGAGCATCACCATGATCAATATTAATGAAGCAGGATGTAGGCTTTTACCTCCACCGTGAGGGGCCAAACCTGGGTAAAACCTCGCGTCTCTCGATTCCGACCAACCCCGTTCAAGCTACTACCTAGTTGTGATGGCCTCACGACAAGTCCTCACACTAGGACATCTACCATGACAAAACCACAACAGATAGGCCGTAACGGGCCATGAGTTAGTGGGTTGTAAATGGGCTATATGCGAATAGGCTGTTAACAGGCTTTCCATGTGCCCACCCGCTACCTTTTGACCAAGTCAAACGGGCTGGCCTTTTCACCGGAATGGGCCTCTGTTGGGCCGTGCCACATGTCGACGTATCATAGGCGCCTCCGGTCCAACGAGTGGATGACATCTGTCCCAACGGTGAGCCGACACGTGGTTCCTCTGGCCATTGAGAATTTTACACGTGGAAAATCCCCATTGGTCCGGTCTATTAACGGGTTATCGGATTCAATTCGGAACCCGGTAGCTTCATGGTGACCCGTTACGGTGGATGCCACGTGTCGGTTACCCTAGACGAAAGCACTTCCATGACGCGCCATTTATCTTCATGGAAGTGGACACTTCCGTGATGATAATTTTGGTATTGTCATGGAACACTTCAACGACAGCATAGGTATGACTCTCTTGATTCTATCATAAAATCGTCATGGATGTACATGCATGACAGAAAATGTGACCTACTGTGACAAACACGTATCATCATGGAAGTGTATTTTTTTGTAGTGTTTTCCGCACGTGGCACGTGCTCTGTTTGCAATCCGTCAAAATGCTCCTCCAGCTTTCTCACCTCCTCCACATATGCCTCCATCAATGGACTCTGGTAATCTTTGTTTACTTGTCTCACCACAAGCTGTGAGTCTCCACAAATGATCAACATCTTAATTCCCAATTCTGTTGCGATCCTAAGCCCGGCGGAGTCCTTCATATTCTGCAGTGTTGTTGGTAGCTTTTTCCTGGGGAAAATGCATTTGGACCACATACTTGAGGTGCTCTCCAGTGGGTGCGACAAGGAGCATGCCAGCCCCTGCGCCTCGTAGTGAGAAGGCACCATCAAAGTACATCATCCACTCTTGGGGGGCCTCCTTGCCGGGGATAACTGTTTCTGGTGTTTCTTCATGCGGGGTTGGTGTCCATTCCGCGATGAACTCCGCCAATGCCCTACTCTGAATGGTTGATGTACTCTCATACTTCAGACCAAAGCTCGACAATTCCAGAGCCCATTCTACTATCCTGCCAGTGGCTGATATCTACTAAGCAACCTTCTTCTTGTAGACTCGTGTTGGGCCTCCAAGCGCAGAGTTTTGTAGGACAGTAGCAAATTTCCCTCAAGTGGATGACCTAAGGTTTATCAATCCATGGGAGGCATAGGATGAAGATGGTCTCTCTCAAACAACCCTGCAACCAAATAACAAAGAGTCTCTTGTGTCCCCAACACACCCAATACAATGCTAAATTGTATAGGTGCACTAGTTCGGCGAAGAGATGGTGATACAAGTGTAGTATGGATGGTAGAAATATATTTTTATAATCTGAATAAATAAAAACAGCAAGGTAACTAGTAACAAAAGTGAGTAAAAACGGTATTGCAATGCTTAGAAACAAGGCCTATGGTTCATACTTTCACTAGTGCAAGTTCTCTCAACAATGATAACATAATTAGATCATATGGCAATCCCTCAACGTGCGACAAAAGTCACTCCAAAGTTCCTATCGCGGAGAACATAAGATGAAATTGCTTGTAGGCTCTAGGTTAATAGGTTAGTCCCAAAAATAATATAAAATAGCATATGAATGCATATAAAGCATCCAAGATGGATAATATAATAGCATGGAACAATAAAAAATTATAGATACGTTGGAGACGTATCAAGCATCCCCAAGCTTAATTCATGCTCGTCCTCGAGTAGGTAAATGATAGAAACAGAATTTTTGATGTGGAATGCTGCCTAACATATTTATCCATGTAATCTTCTTTATTGTGGCAAGAATATTCATATGCATAAGCTTCAAAACAAAAGTTTAAAATTGACATAAAAACAATAATACTTCAAGCATACTAATAAAGCAATCATGTCTTCTCAAAATAACATGGCCAAAGAAAGTTATCCCTACAAAATCATATAGTCTGGCTATGCTCCATCTTCATCACACAAAATATTTCATCATGCACAACCCCGATGACAAGCCAAGCAATTGTTTCATACTTTTAATGTTCTCAAGTTTTTTCAACTTTCACGCAATACATGAGCGTGAGCCATGGATATATTACTATAGGTGGAATAGAATATGTTGGTTGTGGAGAAGACAAAAATAAGGAGATAGCCTCACATCAAGTAGGCGTATCAACGGGCTATGGAGATGCCCATCAATAGATATCAATGTGAGTGAGTAGGGATTGCCATGCAACGGATGCACTAGAGCTATAAGTTTATGAAAGCTCAAAAAAAAACTAAGTGGGTGTGCATCCAACTTGCTTGCTCATGAAGACCTAGGGCAATTTGAGGAAGCCCATCATTGGAATATACAAGCCAAGTTCTATAATGAAAAATTCCCACTAGTATATGAAAGTGACAACATAGGAGACTCTCTATCATGAAGATCATGGTGCTACTTTGAAGCACAAGTGTGGTAAAAGGATAGTAGCATTACCCCTTCTCTCTTTTCTCTCATTTTTTTATTTGGGCTTCTTTGGCCTCTTTTATTTTTTTGTGGGCTTCTTTGGTCTCTTTTATTTTTTATAAAGTCCGGAGACTCATCCCAACTTGTGAGGGAATCATAGCTTCCATCATCCTTTCCTCACGTGAGACAATGCTCTAATAATGATGATCATCACACTTTTATTTACTTTACAACTCAAGAATTACAATTCGATACTAGAACAAGATATGAGTCTATATGAATGCCTCTGGCGGTATACCGGGATGTGCAATGATCAAGAGTGACATCTTATATTTACTAATTGGAGGCACCATAAGAGTCTCCATATATATTAATCCACATCATTAAAATTAATTGCACCGTTGATCTATATAATCGATCAATCTTAACCCCATGATTTCTGTGACGCTCACGGTGAAAAAAAAAGACCCAACATACACGCGACAAACACCAAACCTGAAGTAACCTATGTGTATGCTTTTCTGTCAAAAAAAGAACCTATGTGTATGGTTAGGAAATTAAGAATAACCTGAACATGTTCAAAGAGGGAAAAAACTACACATATTGCCCCCCGTCGTGAAAAGAGCCTACACGTGTTCAAAGAAAAAAAACTACACGTATTGCTCCATATCTCTGCAGCCGTTTATGGAGGAGTAGATGGGACACTATCCTAATGTCCCATGAGTCCTCTGAGATCTGATCCGAAAACAATTGGGCATTGTATCCTCTCCTTTTCTTCCATGGCTTCAAGAGCATATTCAATCTGAAAACATTGAGCCCCCAAGATGGCTGGTGCGACCCCTCCTATTCTTCGATGGCCCCGAGAGGAGATTTGGTCGTGACCTTCTCTCCTTCTAGGCGCACACTGTTCGTGCACTTTGGAACAATGTATTTTTTAGATCTGTCAGATCGTCCCAGATTTACATGTTATTAGGACATTCACACATCAGTTTCATGGGATGCTACTAGGCTACTGGTCAGTCAGCGCGGTACCAGTGTTATGCAGAGGAGGCCCCTGCGCAGAAGTTTCATGCTGAATATGAATCAACCAGACATGCAAATATATGTTGTTCGACGTCTTTGATTGAGGTACATCAATTTTTACTTGTGGGCGGCGGGCGGCACGTGTGGAGTTTTGTGACATAGCCTTCAACACCAATCACCGGATAGGATGGTCTCTCTATAGGAAGAGGACCAGTGGCCACTAGAAACATAACTACCGAGTTGCCTGCCATTGATTGATTATCGTACAAGGACGGCCAGAGATATGGCAAGAGAGAAGAAGCGGGCTTCATGTGTATCGATGTTTTTTTAATTGACACTAAGCAGCTCCTTCGTGGATAGATCGCTTCCTCATCCGCTCATCAGTTTCTCCCATGTTCTTTACATGCATGATCCCCATACACATATATGAACCAGCATTCATGCATATGAATTGATTTTTGCCTTCAATGTATGTCTACATAATATTATTAAGAAAGTATGTTCTTCTTAAGGTCCCCTTATTCTTAACTGAAAGGCGCAAGAAGTTTCTACGTGGAATGAAAGAAAAAATATGAAGAAAACCACTAAATGTTGGACAGAATATGCAAGCGATTTATCTAGATAATGTATTCATCTAAGTAACCACATGTATATACAATATTATCCATGTTTTAGATATGATATACATCTACATGTTACAAGTGCAATAATATATTGGATTCAAATTAGTTAAGTTTACAAATTGTGACTCACGTGTTTTATTTCCACCAAAGAATGTTTTTTTCATACTTGGACGTTCGTAAGGCCCCCATTGGTCGTACACTAAAGTTTTTGTTGAATTTTGGCATTGCTATGGCTGTAGGCATTGTAGGTCACATTCTGGGACAAGATATATTTTCCTAATAATCATAATTGTGAAAATCTTATATTTGAACTAAATATGCTCAAGCAGCCATGAGCGAATAAAATAAAAGAAAATCCTGGAAACATTTTCCAGTCAAGCCGTTGCAACTGAAATGCGCATAGTCATAATCTCACTAGGATGTAACGATCACGCCACAATATAGTTGATGCATATGGTATCTTTTTGTTATTCTCAGGTAACTACATACACTAGAATAGTACATGTGCTTTAAGTAGCAATGGTACACAACTAAATAATGCGTTTCAACAAATTTGATTAACATGTCATTCTCAAAAAAAGATGATACTAAGACTTATTAGGATTTTTTACCTATGCCTACACAAAACAAGTATGTTGCCGAAAGGTCATATTTGTAATTGCCACAATATTTTGTTCCAATTCTTCTTTGACAATGAAAATAATATGTTCTCATGACACAATGCTAAGATATACTCTTTCTAACTAAAATTTGTTAGATTCTTGCCAGCGCATGTGCATCGGCCATTTTGCTCAGCTTTGTAATCAAGAACTTTTTGCAGGTATTTTTAGCTAGCTAGAAGTATCAGTTCAGTTCTGCTTAGCTAGCTTTACATTTGATTCTGCATTGATTAGATGTCACATGGTTACACATGTATGGTACTATGCGAACTAATTTGTGATATGATTGGTGTATCATTTTAAGCTTTTTGGTAACATGTTAATGTTGGTGTGTCCTTCATGTTTTGTTACACGCACACAACATGCATATCTTTTTCTCTCCTTGCTTTTTCTATGTGTAATCTTTGTGTTATCCATGCGAAATAGATCCCATGAAAAGAAAATCGTAACATGATAAGAGTTAGCCATTCTAAAGCCTCTCCAGTGAGTGCTCTAGAAGGTATTAGATCACGCTATTGATGTATACTACTGCCATTCATACCTTAAACATAAATATCTCAATAGTGTATGTACGTATAAATATGTCGGACTGTTTATATTGTAATCTCATTAGTATTTTTTTTATGATGTTGAACCATTGCCAATAATTTCAATGATCCACGCCCTTCAAGTCGAAGAGAGACTATGTTACCATTCTTTGATGGCCTTCATGTATAATAACCATGCATGATTTTGCGCTTTCTTCTCAGGAATATATATACAACCAAACTAACTCAATCCAATTTTTTATGACCTAGAATATGTGTTACTCTTTTGTTCTCCATCAACTGAGCATGTGGTTCCTTCTAAATTTTCCTTTAAAATCCATATTTTGTTTTTCAATTTCCAGATTAACTATCTCATATTCTAAAATAATTTTGAGTTCACAATATATAGTGATTAGTTGGGAGTTGTTAAATTTGCTTTCCAAGTTCTCATACATTTCACACGTAACAAATTCAACAATTTTTACTATTTATGTAATTTCAAAATCACTAGCCCGTGCAGATGCACGGGTTGTCGACTAGTGTATAAAAATTATGAAAGGCGGCTTTGCCACAAATACTATGCCAACTACATGATCATGCAAAGCAATATGACAATGATGGTACGTGTCATAATAAACAGAACGGTGGAAGTTGCGAGGCAATATATCTCAGAATTGCTATGGAAATGCCATAATAGGTATGTATGGTGGCTGTTTTGAGGAAGGGTAAATGATGGGTTTAATGCACCGGCGAAAGTTGCGCGGTACTAGAGAGGCTAGCAATGGTGGAAGTATGAGAGTGCGTATAATCCATGGACTCAACATTAGTCATAAAGAACTCACATACTGGTTGCAAAAGTCTACTAATTATCGAAATAAAGTACTACACGCATGCTTCTAGGGGGATAGATTGGTAGGAAAATACCATTGCTCATCCCCGACCGCCACTCATAAGGAAGACAATCAAAAAATAAATCAAGCTCCAACTTCATCACATAACGGTTCACCATACGTGCGTGCTACAGGAATCACAAACTTTAACACAAGTATTTCTACCAATCCAAAATTACTCACTAGCATGACTTTAATATCATCATCTTTATATCTCAAAACAAATAAAAGGAATCAAACTTCTCATAGTATTCAACACTCTTTATATGAAAGTTTTTATTATATCCCTCTTGGATGCCCATCATATTAGGAATAAATTCATAACCTAAGCAAATTACCATGCTGTTTAGAGACTCTCAAAATAATATAAGTGAAGCATGAGATTTCATCAATTTCTTCAAAATAAAACCACCGCCGTGCTCTAAAAAGATATAAGTGAAGCACTAGAGCAACTACCTAGCTCAAAAGATATAAATGAAGCACATAGGGTATTCTAATAAATTCACGATTAATGGTCCCTCTCAAAAGGTGTGTTCAGCAAGGATGATTGTGGAGAACTAAAAAGCAAATACTCAAATAATACAAGATGCTCCAAGCAAAACACATATCATGTGGTGAATAAAAATATAGCCTCAAATAAATTTACCGATGGATTGAAGACGAAAGAGGGGATGCCATCCGGGGCATCCGCAAGCTTAGATGCTTGGTTGTCCTTGAATATTACCTTGGGGTGCCTTGGGTATCCCCAAGCTTAGGCTCTTGCCACTCCTTATTCCATAGTCCTTCAAATCTCTATCCAAAAGTTGAAAACTTCACAACACAAAACTCAACAGAAAACTCGTAAGATCCGTTAGTATAATAAAACAAATCATTCACTTTGGTACTATCACGACAAGACTCATAATTTTTACACATTGTTCCTACTGTACCCTATCATTTCTATAATTTATATTAAGCAATATAAGCCATAGAAACTAGAAAACAAGCAAACTATGCATCGAAAACAGAATCTGTCAAAAACAGAACAATCTGTAAAGCTCTGAATTGTGATCATACTTCTGTTACTCCAAATTTTTTGAAAAATTAGGACAACGTAGGAAATTTGTATATAAATCGTCTGTAAAAAAATTCAGAGTTTTTACGCGTACCAGTTAATTTTAACAATTCTTTTACTGTATGCAAAAGTTTCTGTTTTTGCACAGAATCAAATCAACTATCAACCACACTATCCCAAAGGTTTACTTGGTACTTTATTCAAACAAAAGCTATAAAACATGATTACTAAAGTATCTTAATCATGTGAACACACAAAAACAGTAGGGGTAAATATTGGGTTGTCTCCCAACAAGCTCTTTTCTTTAATGCCTTTTAAGCTATGCATGATGATTTCAATGATGCTCACATAAAAGATAAGAATTGAAACATAATGGGAGCATCATGAATCATATGACTAGCACATTTAAGTCTACTACACTTCCTATGCATAGGGATTTTGTGAGAAAACAATTTATGGGAACAAGAATCAACTAGCATAGGAAGGCAAAACAAGCAAAACTTCAAGATTTTCAACACATAGAGAGGAAACTTGATATTATTGCAATATGTAAAAGCACATGTTCCTCTCTCATAATAATTTACAGTAGCATCATGAATGAATACAACAATATAACTATCACATAAAGCATTATTTTCATGATCCACAAGCATAGAAATTTTATTACTCTCCACATAAGCAAAATTCTTCTCATACATAGTAGTGGGAGCAAACTCAACAGAATAACTATCATGGGAGGCATAATCCAATTGAAAATTATAATCATGATGACAAGTTTCATGGTTATCATTATTCCTTATAGCATACATGTCATCACAATAATCATCATAGATAGCAACTTTTTTATCATAGTCAATTGGAACCTCTTCCAAAATAGTGGATTCGTCACTAAATAAAGTCATGGCCTCTCCAAATCCACTTTTATCAATATTGTGAAAAGATTCAACACCCTCCAAAATAGTGGGATCATTATTTCCTAGAGTTGACACTCTTCCAAACCCACTTTCATCAACATAATCATCATAAATAGGAGGCATGCTATCATCCTAATAAGTTTGCTCATCAAAACTTGGAGGACAAAAAAATATCATCTTCATCAAACATAGCATCCCCAAGCTTACGGCTTTGAATATCATTAGCATCATGGATATTCAAAGAATTCATACCAACAACATTGCAATCACGCTCATCATTCAAAGATTTTATGCCAAACATTTTATTAAATTCTTCTTCTAACACTTGAGCACAATTTTCCTTTCCATCATTTTCACGAAAGGCATTATAAAGATGAAGCATATGAGGCAACCTCAATTCCATTTTTTTGTAGTTTTCTTTTATAGACTAAACTAGTGATAAAACAAGAACTAAAAGATTCGATTGCAAGATCTAAAGATATACGTTCAAGCACTCACCTCCCCGGCAACAGCGCCAGAAAAGAGCTTGATGTCTACTACGCAACCTTGTTCTTGTAGACTCGTGTTCGGCCTTCAAGCCCAGAGTTTTGTAGGACAGTAGCAAATATCCCTCAAGTGGATGACCTAAGGATTATTAATCCATGACGCACTATTTATCTTGATGCCACGTGTCGGTTACCCTTGACGAAAGCACTTCCATGACGCGCCATTTCTCTTCATGGAAGTGGACACTTCCGTGATGATAATTTTGGTATTGTCATGGAACACTTCAACGACAGCACAGGTATGACTATCTTGATTCTATCATAAAATCGTCATGGATGTACATGCATGATAGAAAACATGACCTACTGTGACAAACACGTATCATCATGGAAGTGTATTTTTTTTGTAGTGTTTTCCGCATGTGGCACGTGCTCTGTTTGCAATCCGTCAAAATGCTCCTCAAGCTTTCTCACCTCCTCCACATATGCCTCCATCAATGGACTCTAGTAATCCTTGTTTACTTGTCTCATCACAAGCTATGAGTCTCCACGAATGATCAACTTCTTAATTCCCAATGCTGTTGCGATCCTGAGCCCGGCAAGGAGTCCTTCATATTCTGCAGTGTTGTTGGTAGCTTTTTCCCGGGGAAAATGCATTTGGACCACATACTTGAGGTGCTCTCCAGTGGGTGCGACAAGGAGCACGCCAGCCCCTGTGCCTCTTAGTGAGAAGGCACCATCAAAGTACATGATCCACTCTTGGGGGGCCTCCTTGCCGGGGATAACTGTTTCTGGTGTTTCTTCATGTGGGGTTGGTGTCCATTCCGCGATGAACTCCGCCAATGCCCTACTCTGAATGGTTGATGTACTCTCATACTTCAGACCAAAGCTCGGCAATTCCAGAGCCCATTCTACTATCCTGCAAGTGGATGATATCTACTACGCAACCTTCTTCTTTTAGACTCGTGTTGGGCCTCCAAGCGCAGAGTTTTGTAGGACAGTAGCAAATTTCCCTCAAGTGGATGACCTAAGGTTTATCAATCCATGGGAGTCATAGGATGAAGATGGTCTCTCTCAAACAACCCTGCAACCAAATAACAAAGAGTCTCTTGTGTCCCCAACACACCCAATACAATGCTAAATTGTATAGGTGCACTAGTTCGGCGAAGAGATGGTGATACAAGTGTAGTATGGATGGTAGAAATATATTTTTATAATCTGAATAAATAAAAACAGCAAGGTAACTAGTAACAAAAGTGAGTAAAAATGGTATTGCAATGCTTAGAAACAAGGCCTATGGTTCGTACTTTCACTAGTGCCAGTTCTCTCAACAATGATAACATAATTAGATCATATGGCAATCCCTCAACGTGCGACAAAAGTCACTCCAAAGTTCCTATCGCGGAGAACATAAGATGAAATTGCTTGTAGGGTACGAAACCACCTCAAAGTTATTCTTTCCGATCAATCCATTGAGCTATTTCTATAAGTGTCACAAACAGCCCTAGAGTTCGTAGTAAAATAACACCATATGATACACATTAATCAACCCCAATGTCACCTAGATACTCCAATGTCACCACAAGTATCCGTGGGTCAATTATACGATATGCATCAAACAACTTCAGATTCATAATATTCGATCCAACACAAAGAACCTCAAAGAGTGCCCCAAGATTCCTACCGGAGAAACAAGGACGAAAACATGCATCAACCCCTATGCATAGATTACCCCAATGTCACCTCGGCAATCCGCGAGTTGAGTGCCAAAACATACATCAAGTGAATCAATAGAACACCCCATTGTTACCGCGGGTATCCCACGCAAGACATACATCAAGTGTTCTCAAATCCATAATAGTATTCAATCCGATAATAGTGAAACCTCAAAGGTAAAACTCAACTCATCACAAGAAGGTAGAGGGGGAGAAACACCATATGATTCAACTATAGTAACAAAGCTCACGGTACATCAAGATCGTGCCAAATCAAGAACATGAGAGAGAGAGAGAGAGAGATCAAACACATAGCTACTGGTACATACCCTCAGCCCCGAGGGTGGACTACTCCCTCCTCATCATGGAGACCGCCGGGATGATGAAGATGGCCTCCGGTGATGGTTTCCCCCTCCGGCAGGGTGCCGGAACGGGCTCCCGACTGGTTTTTCGTGGCTACAGAGGCTTGCGGCAGCCGAACTTCCGATCTAGGTTTCTTTCTGGGGGTTTCAGGATTTATAGGAATTTTTGGCGTCGGTCTCATGTCAGAGGGACGCTCGAGGGGCCCACAAGCCAGGGGCGCGCCCTAGAGGGGGTGCCCCCTAGGCTTGTGGACTCCTCGTCCACCTCCTGGCCTGGCTCCAATACTTTGTGGGTCTCTTCTGGTCCATAAAAAATCACCATAAATTTTCAGCTCATTTGGACTCCATTTGATATTCCTTTTCTGTAAAACTCAAAAACAAGGAAAAAACAGAAACTGGCACCGGGCTCTAGGTTAATAGGTTAGTCCCAAAAATAATATAAAATAGCATATGAATGCATATAAAGCATCCAAGATGGATAATATAATAGCATGGAACAATCAAAATTATAGATACGTTGGAGACGTATCAGTGGCCTCCGGGTTCCTCAGTATGCGTTGTAATGGGAAGCGGGTGACAACTTTGATCTCGTGGGCTTGGAAGTAGTGGCGCAATTTCCTCGAGGCCATGATGAGGCAGAAGATCAACTTTTGCATGCCAGAGTACCTTGATCTAGCCCCCTGCAATAGGGAGCTGACAAAGTACACTAGCCGCTGCACCACCTTCTTCTTTGCCGCTGTCTTGGAATTGTCTCCATTATCTTGCTCTTCTTTTTCCTGATCTGCACCGGACCTTGCCGGGATAGGTTCAAATATGGCCCGTTATGGTCGGCCCATGAACGGACGATTCCAACTCTAGCCTGTTTACGGCCCATAATGCGTTCCGTTATTGGCCCATGTTTGGCCAATCGATCATACGGCCCGTAGAAGGCCTGTTGATTCTACGGCCCGTAGAAGGCCCATTGTTTCTACGTCCCATAGAAGGCCCATTGTTTCTATGGTCCGTAGGAGGCCCATGGTCACTAAAGTAGATATGTAGCCCATGGTTATTGTGGCCTAGTTTTACAAAATAGGTTATTGCGGCCACTAGCAAACCGCGGAAAAAGAACTGCACTAACTACAAATAAACAAGACAAGAAGGAAATAAATAAGCAAGCAACTTATGCTAGGCTATCATGGCTATTACACATATTACATCCACTGGGCATCAAAGTTCCCCACCAGTGCAAATATGGGGAACAAAGCAGCATATTACATACACTAGTTGTCAAAGTTGGCGACCAGTGCAAATAAACGCCGCAGCAAAACAAGTCCAGCAACGAAACCACTTCACAAGAGCTCAAGAAACAATATCCTGGGTATCCACCATGCTGGCAAGATGCTTAGCAAGCTTATTAGCTTTCTCTTGTTTGGCGCTTAAATCCTCCAGTGCTTGTTGTTGCACCAGAAAGTATGCATCTGAATTATGCAGGGACTTCCTCAGTCCTTCGGCTTCCTGTCACAGCACATTTGATTGATGTCTTTCAACTTGAATTTGAGACTCAAGAAGCCTAACTAATTCAGGCAGCGAGTTCGAAGAGCTGGTGCCAGCAGTAGTGGCTAGTAACTCGAACACTACATCAAGACATGACTTTGGGGTTGTCTCACTATCTTCAAGATAGTTTTTATCAGCTTTCTTGGAGACCAACAGTGATGTCTCACTATCTTGAACCTTATCTGCATTACTTCCTTTACCATTGCATAACGGGGTACTCTTCTCCAATATTTTGTCCGCATTCTAAAAGAGAAACAAGTAGACACATCACAGGTTTACCATGTTGTATATGAAACTCATTTCGGTAAACCAGTTCAGTAGTAAGGTGGACAGGATAACAGCTTGAAACAAACATATATCTATGTACTATGGTCACTGTATTGTCTATATCATCCTAGTTTATGTTGCCAAATGAAGATAAGAGACACAATTCAAATCATATCTATTTAAGACAAAACAGCATAGACAGAATATAAGTGTGGGAAACTACACAACACTAACAACACTTGTAATGTGCATGCCATGAGAACATAACTGTTTATACAACTGAAACTGAAGTCAACATAGAGCAAGAAGTTAGAACAGCAATCCAGTTAAAGAAATGGGTTTAAAACATACCTGTTGTGCCATTGGAGTTTCAATTGGATCCTTCAAATTAAAAATTAGTTGGTATGAGTAAATACAGTGATGCAAGAGCAAAGGAGTATGGACCATAGCTACGGAATCTCACCTGAGAACAGTTGCTCTTCTGCTTTAAACATGGAGCTTGGGTTCGCTGTGGTGGTCTTCGTGCTTTGGGCACTGCAGTTGCTTTACAAACTGCTCATGTGGGGGTACTCTGTGGTGGACATGGTGCTGTGTCAACTAGAAGTGGGTTACTATCTACTGGGGTTGGGGTTAGATGGGGTGTAGCTGGTTCTCTGTCCAACGGTGTAAGTGTACAATCTGGAAGAGTCTCGATTATGTGTGGTGGGGCTAGTTCATGGGCCAGTACAACCATGGTTCTATCTGCATAGACGGGTGGCATTGTCTTTTGTGAAGAAAGGTTTTTTTTTACTCCCTTAGATACTGCCATCACCCCCTCCAATTCAAATGGCTGATAAACAAGAAAAGAAATTAAATGTACAGACATTGTATCATAGACAGATGTGGTAATTCACATATATGTTGTCTAACCAAACAGGACATCATGACACAATTTCACATATATGATGGCAAACTAAACAGGATAGCATGACACAGTTTCAGATATATCATGGAAAACTAAACAGGATATAATGGCATAATTCAACATATGATGAGTATCTAAACAGGATGACATGACAAAACTATATATGATGTCTTTCTAAAATAGGTTGGGATGAAATAATTCACATACATGTTGTCTAAGTATACCGGATGGCATGATATAATTCACATAATTGATTCATATACTAAGCAGCTGGCACTCGCATGTATGATCTCTGAACTAAGTAGATGGCATTGAATATTGTGTATATGATGTCCAAACTAAGCAATGCAAGACACCACATGCATGATATCACTGGTGCAGAGACATGCTGTACAAACGGTTTTTACCCCCTTTCCCACGACGGAGTTTTAAACCGTCGCCTAGTGTGTGTGTGCGATAGGGGGGGTCCTTCCCACACGACCCAGAAACCGTCGGGGATAGGCCCTCCGGCCACACATGCTGGGGCAAAATGAGCTCGTGTGAGATCGGGCGAGGCATCGAAACCCAAACATTTCCGTTAGTATGTACATCCCACACGGTGAATCCCAGAAAAACATTTTCGTTCGTATGTATATCACACACAGTTTTTTGTGTGGAAACGTTTGTGCAAGGTAGCCTAACGCAAACAGTTCTTTGCCGGAAGCCGTGTGTGATTGTTAGTTGATCGGACACGCCTACTTTCTAGAAACCATGTGGGTTGTTTGAGTTCATCGCCCACGGTGCTGTCTGAGTAACCGTCTGCAATACAAAACCCCAATAAGCAGGGTAATTAGCCTATTATTGATAATCCATGTAGTAATCAAATTGACATTTCTTATAAAACACACCAGATATTTCATATCCGTATAACGGCAACCAAGATTTCATAATCGAATTACATCAGATAGCTTCAGCACTCCGTTACGCCATTACACAACAGCACCAAGTTTCACATGCAACATCGAAAACCTTTGGAAAGTAGCATCATACACGGTAAATAGATAGATGAATCTCATCTGGGAAACCGCAGAAGCGGAAGGCAAATATTGAGCCTTAAGTGATGTTGAATGTCCTTGCAACTTTAGGCCAGTGGTTATGGATAATTGCCCGCCCAACCTTCATCCTCTTCAGGAAGACTTCAATATTGTACCGTGGGTGTTGAATGAATACCTTCCTCGCCTCTTAACCATGCAGGTGGTTTGAGAGGTAATCATCGGTGAACTGCTTTGAAAAGTACTGAAAACAAAGATATGCATAAATCGCTATTATAAATTTTGAAATGGCGCAAGGGGTAAAAACAAGGTAAAAGAGTTAGTACCATCCTATAGTTGACTGATGTCTTCTTCATTGTGCAAACAAAGATATTGCTGTTATTCATCGCAAGTTTCTTCATCCTAACAATCTTTCTGAGTTTCTTTACTTGACTGATATTCATGGACATCTCATTTCCCCATATGCAAAATGGGTTGAAGAGTGGGTCGAAGCCTCTGACAGCAGGACCTACATGCGCAAGACCAAATTGTAAGAAACCTAAATATTAGAATGATTCCTATAACTGCACAATAATGTGCTATTAGTGAAAGGACCATGCATGAGCAAACCTCGACGGTAAACCGCAGTGTCTCCCATTGTTTCCCTGCAACACACATAAGGAAGATCTTGATCAGGTCAACTGAGAGTTGCCATACTATCAATAGAATATGTATTGAGTACAGCCAAATTCGATTTATATCTCACATGCATAACAATACAAAATTGTACCCACAGGAAATGAAAATCAAATTGCAGAATTGAACCAAACAGTTAAATGGATAGCAGACCAAATGAACCAAAACAGTTAACTAAGCACGACATTGCAGAATAGAAACATGTACTAGAAGATAAGACAGTTGACAAAACAAAGAATGCTTGAGAACAGTACTACAAAATGTAGCAATTGTTGGACCAAACTGTTAACTGAACATTACATTTCAGAGGACCAAACTGTTAACTGAACATCAGATTGCATATTAACATTACAGAGGACAAATCACTAGAAGGCGCTGGCGGTGGCCTCGAGAAAACAACACGAACTGTATTTTAAAGTAGACAACCGCGTGGCGGTGTCGACGGTGGCCTCGAATACGAGGTGCTCCTCCAAGATCTGGCGGTCGGCACGCATGGCAGCCATAGTGACCTCGTGCGCGCGTGCGGCCGTGATTTGCTTCTCCGCTGCCAGATGCTACTAAGCTCCACGTTATACTGCGTGCAAAATGGCTTTGGGCAGCGCTTAATTGAAGGACGGGGCCAGTGATTTCGGTGGAAGGTGTCGCGCCATCGGTCGGGGCATGTGGGACGGGGAAGGAGGAGCATGGTGTGGGTGGGGTGTGGATTACCTGACCATATCAACGAGGCCGCGCAGCAAGAAGAAGGGCCGGCGGAGAGGAGGCCGCGCAGCAAGAAGAAGGGTCGTCGGCGAGGAGGCGGCGCTGCAAGAAGAAGGGTCGCCGGTGAGGAGGCTGAGCTGCCAGTAAGCAGCAGTGAAGGTTTGAACTTGGAAAGCAAGGAGGAACAGTGGAAATGTGGCTTTTGGTGGGAGGGAGGGGCGGGGAGATAGATATTTCCGCGGTGGCAGAAAATTTTCTCTCGGTGCCACGAGAAACTGGCGCGCAAGTGTGGTTCAAGCACGGGCGGTGGACAGTTGATGATGAAGCTTCCTGCGTAAGCCAGACAAGACGGTGCGCCAAGATATTTTATATCGCATCACAGATGATTCTTGTTGGTAAACTGTTTGTGGTATACCTGCTTTTTTCATTATGTTTTGAAAGACAAAATGGTGTTACGGAGGGAAAGGATGGTGTTTGAATTGCTAGAACATTTATGTACAGTGAACATGCAACTACATGAGTGTCGTGTTTAAATTTGGAATTATTCCGGGTTCGTTTGGCATTTTTATGCATTAATTGAGTTTCTAGGCATTTAATGTGCATAATTCAAATTTGAACTACAAGCACATGCTCCAGTGCACCAAAGTTTGTTGAAAAATCACATGTGTGTCTTTGGGTGAATTTATAGGCCCCATGCAAGAAATGGGAATGAAATTCAAACATCTAGGCGTCGTGGCTCGGTCGGGAACACTGAGAAACTTGGTTTTAAAATTCCTGTAAATTCAAAATTTGCCAGAAAATCATGAAACTTGGCATGGTGTCATTTCATGGCACCAACATGCTGTGGTAAAAAAATTGGCCGCATTTGGACAAGTTTTGGTATAATCTTCTTGCAAACCGGAGCTTCTCTCGAGAAGACTCATGGTTCCCGAGGGGGGATGTGTTACCTTTGTGTGCGAAACGATATACGCTGCCTCCCCCCCTTGATTTTTTATAGAGGCAACGTAGAACTATATGAGTGCCGTGTTAAAATTTGGAATTATTCCGGGTTTGTTTGGACTTTTTTATACATTAATTGAATTTCTGGTCATTTAATGTGCATAATTCAAATTTGAACTACAAGCACATGCTCCAGTGCACCAAAGTTGGTTGAAAAATCACATGTGTCCTTGGGTGAATTTCTAGGTCCCATGCAAGAAATGGGAATGAAATTCAAACATCTGGGCGTCATGGCTCGGCCGGAAATATTGAGAAACTTGGTTTTTTAATTCATGTAAATCCAAAACACGCCTGAAAATCATGAAACTTGGCATGGTGTCATGACATGGCACCAACATGCTGTCGTAAATTTGTTGGCCAAATTGGGACAAGTTTTGGTACAAGCTTCTTGCAAACCGGAACTTCTCTCAAGAAGGCTCGTGGTTCCGAGAGGGAACGTGTCACCTCCGTGTGCGAAATGACATACACTGCCTTCTCCCACCTTGATTTTTTTACACGGGCAGCTTAGACCAAATAGGAGATTCGTGCTAAATTTTGGAATTATTCCGGGTTCGTTTGGCCGTTTTTATACATTAATTGATTTTCCAGGCATTTAATGCACATAATTCAAATTTGAAGTACAAGCGCATGCTCCAGTGCGCAAAAGTTAGTTGGAAAATCATTTATGTGTACTTGGGCGAATTTCTAGGTCCGATGGAAGAAGTGGGAATGGAATTCAAACATCTGGGCGTCTTGGCTCAGCCGGAAACATCGAGAAACTTGGTTTTAAAATTCCCGTAAATCCAAAACTCGCCTGAAAATCATGAAACTTGGCATGGTGTCTGATGTCTGCTAGAACTACGTCGGTATTTCCCCAAAGAGGAAGGGATGATGCAGCACAGCGACGGTAGGTATTTCCCTCAGTGATGAGACCAAGGTTATCGAACTAGTAGGAGAACCACGCAACACTACGTGAACTGCACCTGCACACAAATAACAAATACTCGCAACCCGATGTATTAAAGGGGTTGTCAATCCCTTTCGGGCAACGGCGCCAGAAATGGCTAGTGACGGGAGAAAGTTGTAATAGATTGGATAAATAGATCTTGAATAAATGCAAAATAAAATAAAGTGCAGCAAGGTATTTTTGGGTTTTTGGAAATATAGATCTGAAAACAAAAGCAAATAAAAATATATCGCAAAGGCAAATATATTAAAGAAGAGACCCGGGGGCCGTAGGTTTCACTAGTGGCCTCTCTCGAGAAAAATAGCAAACGGTGGGAAAACAATTACTGTTGGGCAATTGATTGAACTTCAAATACTCATGATGATATCCAGGCAATGATCATTATATAGGCATCACGTCCAAGATTAGTAGACCGACTCCTGCCTGCATCTACTACTATTACTCCACACATCGACCGCTATCCAGCATGCATCTAGTGTATTAAGTTCATGGAGAAACGGAGTAATGCAATAAGAACGTTGACATGATGTAGACAAGATCTATTTATGTAGAAATAGACCCCATCTTGTTATCCTTAATAGCAACGATACATACGTGTCATTTCCCTTTCTGTCACTGGGATCAAGCACCGTAAGATTGAACCCATTACAAAGCACCTCTTCCCATTGCAAAATAAATAGATCAAGTTGGCCAAACAAAACCTAAATATCGGAGAAGAAATACGAGGCTATAAGAAATCATGCATATAAGAGATCAAAGAAGAATCAAATAACTTTCATGGATAAAAACATAGATCTGATCATAAACTCAAAGTTCATCGGATCCCATAAACACAACGCAAAAAGAGTTACATCATATGGATCTCCAAGAGACCATTGTATTGAGAATCAAACGAGAGAGAGAAAGCCATCTACCTACTAACTACGGACCCGTAGGTCTACAAAGAACTACTCACGCATCATTATGAACCCCTCTGAGATGGTGTCTAGATTGGATCTGGTGTTTCTGGAACTTGCCGCGGCTGGAATTGATTTTCGTCGACTCCCCTAGGATTTTTGGAATATTGGGGTATTTATAGAGCAAATAGGCGGTGCGGGAGGCCACCGAGGTGGGCACAACCCACCTGGGCGCGCCTGGGTCTCTAGGCGCGCCTTGGTGGGTCATTGTGCTCCCCTCAGGGCACCCCCAGGTGCTTCTCCGGCCCACTGGATGTCTTCTGGTCCAAAAAAAATCCACAAAAAGTTTCGCTCCGTTTGGTATTGATTTCCTGCGATGTAAAAAACATGCAGAAAACAGCAACTGGCACTGGGCACTATGTCAATAGGTTAGTACCAAAAAATGATATAAAATGACTATAAAATGATTATAAAACATCTAAGAATGATAATATAACAGCATGGAATAATAAAAAATTATAGATACGTTGGAGACGTATCAGTATCCCCAAGCTTAATTCCTGCTCGTCCTCGAGTAGGTAAATGATAAAAACAGAATTTTTGATGTGGAATGCTGCCTAACATGTTCATCACATATTCTTTTCTTTATAGCATGGACATTTGGACTTTTATATGGTTCAAAGCAATAGTCTAGTTTTGACATGATAACTTAAATACTCAAGCATATCAACAAACAACCATGTCTTTCAAAATATCAATGCTAAAATAAGTTATCCCTAGCCCATTATGCTCAATCATTGATCCATTCATGAAACACACTCGCATATTAGCTACACCCAATGCTCAAGTATGATCATAGTGCCCCTTAGTTGGTGCTTTATAAGAGAAGATGGAGACTCAAAATAAAAATTGCATAAAGTAAAAGAAAGGCCCTTCGCGGAGGGAAGTAGGGATTTGTAGAGGTGCCAGAGCTCAAAGCGAAAATTGAGAGATAAAAACATTTTGGGAGGTATACTTTTCCCACCAACGAAAATGACTTAGAGTTCCCCCACACTTTCCATGCTAGATATATCATAGGCGGTTCCCAAACAGAAAATAAAGTTTATTCCTTTTTCCACCATTTCTTTCACTTTCCATGGCTAGCCGTATCCACGGATGCCCTCCATACCAACACTTTCCAAGGAATTTATTATTTGACAACATAAAGTAAATTCATTTATTCATTTTGGGACTGGGCATCCCTAATACCTTTGCCTTACTCTCGTGCAATGACAAGTGAATAAACACTCATCGTGATAATAACACATCTAGCATGGAAAATATCAGCCACCCCACACCGCCTCGCGAGCGGTACGAGCACACAAAAGAGAAATTTATTTTGAAAATTAGAGATGGCACATGCAAATTTGCGTAGAACGGCAAAGGAATACCGCATATAGGTAGATATAGTAGACTCATATGGCAAAACTGGTTTAACGGGTTTTGGATGCACAAGTAGTGATCATACTTAGTGCAAAATGAAGGCTAGCAAAAGATTGAGAAGCAACCAACCAAGAAACAAAAAATCTCGTAAGCAAGCATTAAGCATAATTAACAACGAATAATGCACCACAAGTAGGATATAATTTCATTGCATAACTATTGACTTTCATGCATGCATAGGGAATCACAAACCTTAACACCAATATTCTTACTAAAGCATAATTACTCATCAACATAACTCACATATCACATCATCATATCTCAAAACTATTACAAGGAATCAAGTTTATTTTGTCCAATGATCTTCATGAAAGTGTTTATTATATCCTTCTTGGATATCTATCACTTTGGGACTAATTTTCATGTGTTGCTTTTGATAAGCTCAAACAAATATAAATGAAGATCATGAGCATAATATATCTTTCTCTCAAATTAATTTAAATGAAGCAACAGAGAATTTCTTAAAAAAAATTACTAACTCCCAAATAAATCTAAGTGAAGCATGAGAGCATTTCTTCAAAAAAAATAAAGCACACCGTGCTCAAAAAGATATAAGTGAAGCACTAGAGCAATTCCATAGCTCATAAAGATTTAAGTGAAGCATAGAGAGCAATTCTAACAAGTCATGGCATAATTTTGGCTCTCTCAAATAGGTGTGTCCAGCAAGTATTCAAGACTTAAAACAAAAAGCAAAACAAGAAAAGACTCATATCATACTAGACGCTCCAAGCAAAACTCATAGTATGTGACGAATAAAAATATAGCTCCAAGTAAAATACCGATGGTCATTAGAAGAAAGAGGGGATGCCACTCGGGCATCCCCAAGCTTAGTTGCTTGCATCTGTTTGGATAATAGCTTGGGATGCCATGGGCATCCCCAAGCTTAGGCTCTTCTTACTCCTTATTCCTTCATCCATCGTAAAATCACCCAAAACTTGAAAACTTCAATCACACAAAACTCAACAAAACCTTCGTGAGATCCATTAGTATAAGAAAACAAATCACTACTATAAGTACTATAGAAAACCATTTCATATTTTATTATTGCATTATATCTACTGTATTCCAACTTTTCTAGGGCAAAAACTCTTCAAAGAAAACCATAGAATCATTAAAACAAGCACACAACGCAAAGAAAACAGAATCTGTCTAAAACAGAACAGTCTGTAGTAATCTGAATATATCGAATACTTCTGTAACTCCAAAATTTCTGAAAAATTAGGACAACAGAGGAAATTTGTATATAAATCTTTTGTAAAAAATTCTGAATTTTTAGTCTCTGCTGTGAATTTTCAAAATTGTTTTACTGTACGCAAAAGTTTCTGTTTTCCAACAAGATCAAATCAACTCTCACCCAACATAATCCTAAAGGCTTTACTTGGCACAAACACTAATTAAAACACAAAAAACTCAATCATAACAGTAGAATTATTATTCTAACACTCAAGAAAAGAAAGCAAAAGGCAAAAAATAAATTTTATTCATTGGGTTGCCTCCCAACAAGCGCTATCGTTTTACGCCCCTAGTTAGGCATAAAGCAAGGATCTAAGTATTGTCATCTTTGGTTCTAGATCCATAAGAGGCCCTCATGATTGATTCATATGGTGGCCTAATTCTTGTTCTAGCGAAGTGTTCCATACCCTTCCTTAGTGGAAATTGAAATTTAATATTGCCTTCTTTCATATCAATCACGGTGCCAATAGTACGTAAAAACGGTCTACCAAGAATAATTGGACAAGACGGATTGCAATCAATATCAAGAACAATAAAATCTATGGGCACATAATTCCTATTTGCAAGAATAAGAACATCATTAATTCTTCCCATAGGCTTTTTAATAGTAGAATCCGCCAAGTGCAAATTTAAAGAGTATTCTTCAATATCGGTAAGACCAAGCACATCACATAAAGATTTCGGAATTGTAGAAACACTAGCACCCAAGTCACATAAAGCAAAACACTCATAATTTTTAATCTTGACTTTGATAGTAGGTTCCCATTCATTATGTAATTTTCTAGGAATTGAAACCTCTAATTCCAACTTTTCTTCCAAAGCTTTCATCATAGCATCAACAATATGTTTAGTAAAAGCTTTATTTTGTTCATAAGCATGGGGTGAATTTATCATGGATTGCAACAAAGAAATACAATCAATCAAAGAGCAACTATCATAATTAAAGTCTTTGTAATCCAAAAGAGTGGGCACATCACTAGTTAAAGTTTTGACCTCTTCAAACCCACTTTTATCAATTTTCTCAATAAGATTTTCACCCTCCGAATTATTGGGACGCCTTCTAACTAAAGTTGACTCTTCTCCAGTCCCTTTTTAATCAATATTAATTTTACTACAAAAAGAATCAATAGAAGAAACACCAATCATTTTAAGATCTTCATCACTTTTGTGAAAGCAATCACTAGAAAACATCTTTTCTAAAAATTCTCTTCTAGCTCTAAGCATAGCGGTTCTTTTCTTACTTTCATCCATGGAAACATAAAGAGCTTTAATTGATTCTTCAACCTTAGGCACAAAAAATTTCATCTTGAGATTTTCTACATCATGAGAGATTGATCAACACTTCTAGACAAATCATCAATTTATTCAACTTTTCTTTATTGTAGCATTGAAAACTTTTGAGTATTGATAAATTCTTAATATTTTCTCAAGATCAGAGGTGTCCTATTATTATTTTAAGAAGGATTACCATAGGAATTACCATAATTATTAGAGGAATTATCGAAAAGGCCTAGGATTAAAATACTCTCAAGCAATTGTTATTGAAATTGTTTCGCGAAATAAAATTCACATCTATGGCATCACTATTTGCTCAATCAAAGTAGACAAAGGAACATCATTAAAATCAATAGGAGCACTTTATTAGCAACCAATTTCATAAGAGACTCAACTTTTTCACTCAAAGAAGAAATTTCTCAACCAAATTAACTTTTTTACTAGTAGGAGCTCTTTCGGTATGCCATTGTGAATAATTTGCCATGATATTATCAAGCAATTTAGTGGCTTCACCCAAAGTAATTTCCATAAAAGTACCACCCGCGGCGGAATCTAAAAGATTACGAGAAACAAATTCAACCCCGCGTAAAAAAAATGTATGATCATCCAAAGATTTAACCCATGAGTTGGGCAATTCCTTAGCATCAATTTATCGTTCCCAAGATTGTGCAACATGCTCATGTTCAAGTTGCTTGAAATTCATGATCTGGGTTCTAAGGGAAATAATTTTTGCGGGCAGAAAATACTTTGTAATGAAAGCATCTTTGCACTTATTCCAAGAATTGATACTATTGCGAGGCAAAGAAGAAAACCAAATTTTGGCACGATCTCGCAAAGAAAACGGGAATAATTTCAACTTCACAACATCATTGTCCACATCTTTTTTCTTTTGCATATCGCATAATTCCATGAATGTTATAAGATGGGACGCGGCATCCTCATTAGGAGTACCGGAAAATTGATCTTTATAACAAGATTCAGCAAACAGTATTAATATCACAAGTCTCCGCACTAGGGGTGGGAGGAGCAATCGGAGTGGCTAAAAAATCATTGTTGTTGGTATTGAGAAATCACAACAACTTGGTGTTGTCTTGAGTCATTGTGACTTCGCAACAAGATTGCACTAAAAAACAGATCCGGCAAGAAAACGGCGAACGAAAAAGGGGGCGAATAAAATGGCAATTTTTGTGAAGTGGGGGAGAGGAAAGAGAGAGGTAATGGAAAATAATGTAAATTGCAAGGAGATGAGATTTGTGATTAGGAACCTGGTAGATGTTGATGATGTCTCAGCAACGGCGCCCGAAATTCCTTTGATGTCTGCTAGAACTACGTCGGTATTTCCCAAAGCGGAAGGGATGATGCAATACAGCGACGGTAGGTATTTCCCTCAGTGATGAGACCAAGGTTATCGAAGCAGTAGGAGAACCACGCAACACTACGTGAACGGCACCTGCACACAAATAACAAATACTCGCAACCCGACGTATTAAAGGGGTTGTCCATCCCTTTCGGGTAACGGCGCCCGAAATGGCTAGTGACGGGAGAAAGTTGTAATAGATTGGATAAATAGATCTCGAATAAATGCAAAATAAAATAAAGTGCAGCAAGGTATTTTGGGTTTTTGGAAATATAGATCTGAAAATAAAAGCAAATAAAAATAGATCGCAAAGGCAATATATTAAAGAAGAGACCCGGGGGCCGTAGGTTTCACTAGTGGCTTCTCTCGAGAAAAATAGCAAATGGTGGGAAAACAATTACTTGTGGTCAATTGATAGAACTTCAAATACTCATGACGATATCCAGGCAATGATCATTATATAGGCATCACGTCCAAGATTAGTAGACCGACTCCTGCCTGCATTACTACTATTACTCCACACATCGACCGCTATCCAGCATGCATCTAGTGTATTAAGTTCATGGAGAAACGGGAGTAATGCAATAAGAACGATGACATGATGTAGAAAAGATCTATTTATTTAGAAACAGATCCTATCTTGTTATCCTTTATAGCAACGATACATACATGTCGTTTCCCTTGCTGTCACTGGGATCAAGCACCGTAAGATCGAAACATTACAAAGCACATCTTCCTATTGCAGATAAATAATCAAGTTGGCCAAACAAAACCCAAATATTGGAGAAGAAATACGAGGCTATAAGAAATCATGCATATAAGAGATCAAGAAGACTCAAATAACTTTCATGGATAAAACAATAGATCTGATCATAAACTCAAAGTTCATGGATCCAAAAAACACACCGCAAAAAGAGTTACATCATATGGAAATCGAAGAGACCATTGTATTAAGAATCAAACGAGAGAGAGAAAGTCATCTAGCTACTAACTACGGACCCGTAGGTCTACAAAGAACTACTCACGCATCATCGGAGAGGCACCAATGGAATGATGAACCCTCCGAGATGGTGTCTAGATTGGATCTGGTGTTTCGGAACTTGCCGGGGCTGGAATTGATTTTCATCGACTCCCCTAGGGTTTATGGAATATTGGGGTATTTATAGAGCAAATAGGCGGTGCGGGAGGCACACGAGGTTGGCACAACCCACCTGGGCGCGCCTGGGCGTCCAGGGGTGCCTTGGTGGGTTGTGCCTCCCTCGGGGCACCCCCAGGTGCTTCTGCGGCCCATTGGATGTTTCTGGTAAAAAAAAATCCACAAAAAGTTTCGCTCGTTTGTACTCCGTTTGGTATTGATTTCCTGCGATGTAAAAAACATGCAGAAAACAACAACTGGCACTGGGCACTATGCCAATAGGGTAGTACCAAGAAATGATATAAAATGACTATAAAATGATTGTAAAGCATCCAAGAATGATAATATAACAGCGTGGAACAATCAAAAGTTATAGATACATTGGAGACGTATCAGTGTCATGACATGGCACCAACATGCTGTGGTAAATTTTTTGTCCGATTTGCGAAGGCGCACACATTAACAATCAACAAAGTCATTTTGGAACAAGTCCTGTCATGTTACAAATCGGAAACACAAGTATTATTGAAACCGTGGGCATCCACTTACCATTTACGTGCTGCCAGTGTGCCACTTTTTTTATTGGCTAGGAGGTGGCGTGCGGGGTAGCTATTTGAGTACGGGAGGCGTGCGATCAGACCCCTACGCGTGCTCATCAGGAGGAGACCTTTGACCTCTATCCGCCGCCCCACTCCCTCCAACGTCTCCCTTAATGGCGCCTGAGCTCCTGTTTCATGGCGTGGCTATGTCTCACTCGACTGAGATTTAAGAGAGAAAAAGAAAATATGAAGAGAAAGTTTTGCACGGATCTTGATGTAAGATCCGACGGACCTATATAGCATCGACTGCGACTATAGCAAGACTGATGAATATAAGGACGATGACAGTGGATAATAATTGTCTTATATATTTAGGAAGATAATTAAAAAAGCCACATGCGGTAACGCCCGAAATACACAAGGGCAAAAGAAGAAGGAAGACAATGATCTGGCTCGCTGATCTCTACTTTCTTGATGTGTTGCTGCAGGCCGCGGGAACTAGTCTCCGCGGTGAGCGGCGATGAGCTCTTTCGTGTCCTCAAGACGCTGCTTGAGAGCATCCAGGATTCTCCACCAGCCTTTGGCGCTCGATGCAGAGCATGTCATTCTCATCCATAAGTTTCTTGGCGATGACGCCGATCCTCTTCAACAAAGGCAGTGGTCTCCTCCTGCTGCTCCGCATTTTCGATGATCTTCGCCCTCCAGGTCGCGCTCTGCCCGGAGCTTCGCATTGCCCTCACTTAGTTGCCGGATGACGCCAGTAGCCTGTTCAAATGAGGCTTTCATATCGTCCTGCAACCTCGCCCAGCTGGAGATCTGATCCATCTGCCTATGGACGATCGCATTCATGCGCTTGTAAGAGTCCTCGCCTGCCCGCGAGACATTTTCCCAGGCCGCCGCGGCGCGGGAGGACATCTCAGCTGCATTCACGGCGCGGCGGACATCTTTGCTGCTTCCGCCGACGCGCCGGACCAGTCTGCTACATCGACGGTGCGGCGGGACCTCCGTGTTGCCGGCGGCGCGGCGGGACCTCTATGCTGCTACGGCCGCGCGTGGGACATGTCAGCTGCTTTCGCGGCGAGGAGGGACATCTCTCGTGCTTTCGCTTCCATGCTCACCTCTCCCTGGTGGTAACCTCTCGACCCAGAACTCACGCTGGCCATGGCAGACGCAAGGGAGCGATGATGAATGACTTGTTTGTTTTTGTGGATGAGAAGTTGAGGAGGAATGTGCAGTCATCTTGGATTAGTAGTATTATAACCGAGTACTAATACACTCCTAAGTGGGAAACCATTTAGGTTTTGATCGGTGTGAACAAGTTTGCAATTAAATATAGCGTGATAGTAATTTGGAATGTGACGGGACGCAAGCTCAATATTTATTGACGGTTCTATATTCTAAGTGCGGCACTATTCCCAGACGGTGAATGTGGGCACGCTTTCTCGGCCGCGTACGTGGCGTTTGCACCATAGGGTGCACCACAAAAGGCAATGTTAGCACACGTCTTGTCCAACAACCGTGCGCGCTCGTTATTACCATCGCGCATGCTTCTTTTAATTAGAATGTGTGCCTGTCTAGAGCACACACGTTGATCTGTCTGAATATTTCTGTTTGTTGTGGCTAATCACAAACAGTTCATCCGTGTGAAGTGTATGATGTAAATCGCAGACACTTTGATCTGGCTGACCATTTCTGTTGCGTTGCCTAATCGCAAACAGTTATTCCTTCTGAAGCGTATGCCTCAATCGCACACACCTTCATCTGGCTGCCCGTTTTGTTGTTCCGCTCATCACAAACAGTTAATCTGAGTGAACTATATGCCGTATATTGCACACGCCTTCATCTGGCTGCCCGTTTATGTTCTCTTCCTCATCACAAACAGTTAATTGTACTAAACCATAGCGCCGCATCGCACAGGCAACTAAAATCTATACCGTGTTTGATGAATCCTTCATCGCAAATGTTTGCATCTTTTTTGATGGTTATTTTACATCACCGTTTGCGATTAATGCATCGCACACAGTTTCGTCAAAGGGTCTCTGATCGTAGTGTCGCATTAGCAGCATCCTGTAGTAGTGTATGAGAAATATAAACATTGCAAGTTAAAGCATACACCTCAGGTGGGATATAGGATTGGTCATTGTCTCTGATTCCTCCTCTGAGGAGCTATCTGTAACCATCGAGATATATGCTTCAACACGTCCATTACCTGTCTGAAGACCTTGTTTTCACTCCAGATTTTTCCATAACGGCTCAAATGGCTGATACACATGAAGAGCAGTTCAATATACACAGATTGGCGACAAATGGAATACGTAATGAAAAAAAAGGATGGCATGAGATAATTCACATATATGATGCCTGGTACAGAGGATGGAAGCGCAAATTCACATATATGATAACTGGCTAAAAAAACATGGCATTGCATAATTCACATATTTGATATAGAAAGCAAACAGGAGGCATTCACACAAAGCATGTCTAATATAAGCAGATGGCATGGCAATGCAAGACACCATATGCATGATATGAGCAATATAACCCTGCCAAGTTTGAGCATACACCTAGGGGGGGGGGGGATAAGACTGGTCATCTGTCTCTGAATCCTCCGCTGAGGAGCTATCTGTAACCAGCAAGAAATCTGCATCGACAGGTAGCACTAACTGCTCAGAAGACCTTCTTTTCACTCCAGATTTTCCCATCACGACTCGAATGGCTGATGCACAGGAAGAGTAGATGAATGTACAAACATTGTGACAAATGGAATACATTATGAAAAAAAAAGTATGGCACGATACAATTCACATATACGATGAGTGGCTAAACAGGATGGCATTGCATGATTCACGATATGATGCCTGGCTAAAGAAGATGGCATTGCACAATCACATATACTCCCTCCGTTCCTAAATATTTGTCTTTTAGAGATTTCAAATGGACTACCACATACGGATGTATATAGACATATTTTAGAGTGTAGATTCACTCATTTTGCTCCGTATGTATTCACTTGTTGAAATCTCTAAAAAGACAAATATTACGAACGGAGGGAGTATGATATAGAAACCAAACAAGTGGCATTCACACAAAGCAAATCTAAACTAAGCTGATGACATATAAGATGTATAAAGTAAGCAATGCGAGGCGCCATATGCATGATATTACCATCGCCTCCCTCTGAATCCCCCTCTGAATAGTTTCTTCCTCTGGAATACAATCTGGAATGGGGGGGGGGGCCCCCACTTGCCCACCATGGAGCGGGTCTGCATGACATTATATTCCCACGCAACGGTCTTTCTTTTTCTCTACATGTTCAGTATGATTGTGTACAATAACTGACATACATAATAAAAAAACATAGTTAGATTATGTAAGGCTAAGGGGTGATGCAGAAATCAAGACTGATGGTAGCAAACGAGTGGATAGATCCAAAACTAATGATAGTAGGCAGATGATAGCTTCAGTTTAAAAAGATAGACGATGGCTCATCTATGTTTGTTGCCCACCGAACATGAACCACATAGAAGACCCCAGATGAACCAGATAGTAGAAAGATACTATTCATTGCTGCCTCGATATGTGCCCAACGGGCATTTTAAAACTCAAGTTGGAACATAGTTGGACCTGACTCGGAGTCTAAGAGGTGAACATGACGATAAAGTAGCAGGTAATAATAACCGATGTATAACGTAAGCAGACACGAAAGAGTGCGACCTATCTTCCGGAACTGTGTAGTCCTCAGGTTCATCTGCTCAGTCGATGATGGTAATGCAGTTGCGTGGCTGCCAGCAACGGGGAAGATGATCTACGGCGTCGAAAGAAGGTCTGCAAGGGGAATCTCTGCTGCCGTGCACGCTTCCGTCGATGGTGCACCTCAGGTGGGGTGGATGACGGCACGGCAGGAGTGGGACAAAACACACAGAGTTTTCTTTGACACCTATCTGAAAATGAAAGTAAATCTGTAAGGGCTCCTTAGAATTGGAGGATTCTAAAAACGCAGGGACAGGAAAACACAGGAATAGGATAGGAAACACGTGCAAAATAGAGCATTTGCAATCATGGATTTCTGTCAACCTAGGGGTTTGGTTCACACGAATTGGAAGAACACAGGAATGGAGAAACATGGTCAAATTAAAGTCAAACCACATGAAAATGTAAAATAAAAAATCTATTATGCCGGGTAATGCACTTTGTCCTGTTCTTTATGCATATTAATTGAAAAGGACATCCAAGTGGATATTAAAATTCCTACATTTTTCTTTGGAAGAGACACCAAAGGAAAAAAAATCTCCAGTTTTGCTTTGCTCCATTCCTTCTAACCAAATGCACGAATAGTAGTACATAGTGAAGTTTCCAATTCCTATGTTTTCTTCACTTTTTCTTGAACCAGTGGCGTTCTTAGTAGGCAGTCTTCAACAGGTTGAAGCCTGCCCTCGAAATATTTTGTGAGCTTAGATTTGGTCCACATGAATATCAATAATGGCTATCTTGCTAAATCGATTCAAATGTGTGTTCAAAAGAGCATTTAGTTTTCTCCGTGTTAACTTGTGACCACGATTCATTTTTCTTCTAGATTTGCAACTGCTTTGATCCAAAGGATCCCTGAGGGATCGACATGAATGTAGAGTAACAAGTGATGCGACGAGTGTACAACCTCTTTGGCATAGCCTGTCGACCTAAACATCATTGGGTTGGACGTGGAGGATGGTGATGCTGGTGTGACTGTTGGAGGCGAGGAAGAAGACTGAGGTCTCTGGAGACGGCGCCGAGGGTACTGCTCCGCTGTGATGGACGGTTCCATCGTTGGAGCAGCTCCGGTGAGGTGTACGACAGCGAGGCTGAAGCAGGACAACAGACAACGTTAATCTGAAGTGGGAGTCTAATAGCATGTGCAATAGATGATGTAAAATACATCACCAAAACGTGCTAGATGTAAAATGCATCAGCCGCACCGCGGCCACTCGACAGATGCTGTGTAAATCTGTTAACTTTGAACTTAACTGAAGAAACTGAACTTTACAGTCGAAATTGATTTTACTGTCGAAACTGAATTTTACTGACAAAACTGATGAACTAGTAGCATAGCACTGCAATAGAAGTTTAGGGCGTTCAAGCACTGGTAGAAGAGAAGCGAGTGATCTAAATCAGCAGCCGCTCGAGTAGGGAATGCACTAGCAGAGAGCAGCCCGTGCAGCAGCACCGTGAGCGAGTGCTAAAGCAGCATCTCTGTAGCTGCCGCAGGTCCTGCAGCAGCAGCAGCCGCGAGCGAGAGCAAGCGCAGAGAAGAGCAGCAGCATGAATGAGAGCAAGAGCGGGCAGCAGCATGAACGGGAGCAAGAGCAGAGTAGTAGCACAAACAAGAGCAAGAGCGGAGCAGCTGCGCGACCGACAGCAAGAGCAGAGCAGAGCAGCAGCGCAAACGAAAGCAAGAGCAGGTGTAGCAGCGCGACCGACAGTAGCGGTGAGTGCAGAACCTCTTGGTGGCGCCGAGTAGGCCTCGGCTTCATCGGAGGAATTGGTGAGGGTGTGCGGTTCCGGCGGGGCAGGTCAAGACGGTGCTGTGGGGGGATGGTGGCATGATAGATGAGGCGAACGTCGGGGGTAGCTCCTTGGAGGTCGATGACGGGGCGGTGATCGGCGGGACGAGGAGATTGACGACGGATCCTCATCCGGTGGGGGGTGATGTGGGAGTCGAGTGTTGCTGTGGACGACGTCATCGGGGGAGAGGCTCTGGCGGGCGGGGCGGCAGTCAGGAGGCCGATGAGGAGCGTGGGGTTTCACAGGTTTTGGCGGCCTCGGTGTACGAATGCGGGGTACGAAGGGAAGGTAGGGGGAGCCCTGGCTTAGGAACGCGCTTGTTCGAAATGTGGGGTAAGTTACGAACGAACCCCCACCGGTTTTGACCACGCGACGTCGAGGCGGCACTTCGGCTGAGGGTAGAAGTAAGATTTCACGTGTCTGGGCTGCGGGACAGATTTCGGATGAGGAGGGGAGTTTTTGCGCGCGTCGAAATTTTGGGATAACGCGGCGCGGGTGAAGAGGCGGGAGTTTCGAAACAAAAAATACTCGAGCTTGAAAATTTCGGGATACAAGGCGCGGATTCCATGTTCGGCAGAACAAACTTACGTGTACAAAAAAAAGACAATTCATACAAGACACAAGAGAAATATAAAAAAATGGGGAGAACAAGATTATCATGCACAGTACCAAATCAATTCGCACTTCCCTCAACAACAACAAAAAACAAATCAATTCCCACCACAAGAAAGAGTCATGTCCCTTTTTATATATTACAAATGCCAGGATCTCAAATTACAATTTTTGAATCCACATTATGTTGAATTCGAATATATCGGTAGGTGATCTTGCTGTTTACAATGGATGTAGTCCTACAATTTGATCTTCCATCTTATATGAACATCTTACTCCACCCTATGAATATATATATTGCTCTACCATATGGACTAAATTGAATCAATTTTCCTTATTTGAATACGATTGTTGTCAAGTTATACCATCATTTAAATATTATCTTGATAACAGAAAACATGCATATAGTAGTAATCATATTTAATATGAACTACACGTACCATCGATCTCCAATTCAAATATTGTATCCATTTTATGTTGAATTCAAATCACAGTACATTGGTCTAGGTAGCGAGTGTGTCGGGATAATCTAAACCCTGTTTTCATATGTATAAAATTTGGCCCAATTGGGACAAGTTTTGGTATAAGCTTCTTGCAAACCGAGGCTTCTCTCTAGAAGCCTCGTGGTTCCGAGAGGGAACATGTCACCATAGAACTATATGAGTGTCGTGTTAACATTTGGAATTATTCCGGGTTCGTTTGGCATTTTATACATTAATTGAGTTTCTGGTCATTTAATGTGATAATTCAATTTTGAACTGCAGCACATGCTTCAGTGCACCAAAGTTGGTTGAAAAAGCACATGTGTGTCCTTGGGTGAATTTCTAGGTCCCATGCAGAAGAAATGGAATGAAATTCAAACATCTAGGGTGTGGCTCGGCCGAGAACATTGAGAAACTTGGTTTTTAAATTCCTGTAAATCCAAAATTCGCCTGAAAATCATGAAACTTGGCATGGTGTATGTCATGCACCTAACATGCTATGGTAAAAAAATTGGCCGAATTGGAAAAAGTTTTGGTATAAACTTCTTGCAAACCAGAGCGTTCTCTCAAGAAGCCTCATGGTTCCGAGAGGGAACATGTCACCTTTGTGTGCGAAACGATATACGTTGCCTCCCCCCTAATTTTCTTACAGAGGCAACATAGAACTATTTGAGTGCCGTGTTAAATTTGGAATTATTCGGGTTCGTTTGGCCTTTTTGATAATTAATTGAGTTTCTGGTCATTTAATGTGCATAATTCAAATTTGAACTTCAAGCACATGCTCAATGCACCAAAGATGGTTGAAAAATCACATGTGTGTCCTTGGGTGAATTTCCAGGTCCCTTGCAAGAAATGGGAATGAAATTCAAACATTTGGGCGTCGTGCTCAGCCGAGAACATTGAGAAACTTGGTTTTTAAATTCCTGTAAATCCAAAACTCACCTGAAAATCATGAAACTTGGCATGGTGTTATGTCATGGCACTAACATGCTATGGTAAAAAAATTGGCCGAATTGAACAAGTTTTGGTATAAGCTTCTTGCAAACCGGAGCTTCTCTCAAGAAGCCTCATGGTTCCGAGAGGGAACAGTCACCTTGTGTGCGAAAACGATATACATTGCCTCCCCCTGATTTTCTTTACAAAGGCAAACATAGAACTATTTGAGTGCCGTGTTAAATTTTGGAATTATTCCAGGTTCGTTTGGCCTTTTTATACATTAATTGAGTTTCTGGTCATTTAATGGGCATAATTCAAATTTGAACTACAAGCACATGCTCCAGTGCATCAAAGTTGGTTGAAAAATCTCATTGGGTCCTCGTGTGAATTTCTAAGTCCATGCAAGAAATGGGACTGAAATTCAAACATCTGGGTGTCGTGGCTCGGCCGGAAAAATTGAGAAACTTGGTTTTCTAATTCCTGTAAATCCAAAACACGCATGAAAATCATGAAACTTTGCTTGGGGTCATGACATGGCACCAACATGCTGTGGTAATTTTGCTATCCGATTTGCGAAGGCGCACACATTAACAATTAACAAAGTCATTTTGGAACAAGTGTTGTCATGTTACAAATGGAAACACAAGTATTATTGAAACCGTGGGTGTTCTACTTACCATTTACATGCCGCCATGCGTCCCCATTTATTATTGGCTAGGAGGCGCCGTGCGGGGTAGCTATTTGAGTACGGGAGGCGTGCAATCAGACCCTTGTGGTGCTTATCGGGAGGAGAGCCCTTTGACCTCCATCTGAAACCCACCTCTCTCCCAAAGTCTCCATTAATGGCGCACGAGCCCCTGTTAATGGCGTGGCTATGTCTCACTCGACGGAGATTAAGAGAGAGAAAAAAAATCGAAAAGAAAATTTTGCACGGATCTTGATGTAAGATCCGATGGACCTATATAGCATCTGCTGCGACTTATAGCAAGACTGATGAATATATAAGGACGATGACAGTGGATAATAATTGTCTTACATATTTAGGAAGATAATTAAAAAAGCCACATGTGGCTACGCCTGAAATACACAAGGGTAAAAGAAGAAGGAAGACGCATCCAACGCTCTGGCTCGCTGATCTCTACTTTCTTGTTGCGCTGCAGGTCACGGAGACTAGTTCTCGCGGCGAGCGGCGATGATGATATTTTCATCAGTTTCATGTCCTCAATACGCTGCTTGCAGCATCCACGGATTCCTCCACCAGCCTTTCGCGCGCGATGCGGAGCATGGCATTCTCGTCCATAAATTTCTTGATGATGACGCCCGTTCCTCTTCAACAAGGCAGCGGTCTCCTCCGCGCTACACCCTTCCGGCGAGCTTCGCCCTCAGCAGGCGCGCGTCGGTGCGGAGCTTCGCCTTGTCCTCCCTAGTCGCCGGATGACGCCGGTAGCATTTTCAAATGAGGCATTCATCTCATCCTGCAACTCATCCAGCCGGAGATCCGACCCATCAGGCCATCGAGCGAGCATGCGCGCATGTGCTTGTGAGAGTCCTCGCCTGCCCGCGAGACATTTTCCCAGGCCGTCGTGGCGCGGGAGGACCTCCTCTGCATTCGCAGTGCGGCGGCACATCTCTGTGCTTCCGCAATGCGACCGGACCAGTCTATGCATCGACGGACGCAACAGGACCTCGGGTGCCGCTTCGGGGTGCAACGGGACATCGTGCTGGAACGGCGGCGCGGCGGGACATGTGGCTGCTTTCGCGATGAGGCGGGACATCTCTCACGCTTCCGCTTCCATGCTCGCCTCTCCCTGGGTAGTAATCTCTCGACCCAAAACTCATGCGGGCTTGGCAGACGCAAGGGAACGACGATGATGAAATGAAGACTGTTTGTGTTTGTGGATGAGGAGTTGAGGAGGAATGTGCAGTCATCTTGGAGTAGAGTATTTATACCGAGTACTAATACGCTCCTAAGTGGGAACCCGTCTAGGTTTTGATTGGTGTGAACAGGTTTGCAATTAAATATAGCGTGGGTAGTAATTTGGAATGTGACGAGACGCAAGCTCAAAATTATTGACGGTTCTAGTTTTGAAGTGCGGCACTATTCCCGGATGGCGTAACTGGGCACGCGTTCTCGGCATGGTGTAGCAGCTTTGTAATATGCCACAGTTACCTCTTTCTAGTCTATTTTCACACGCATTACATCGACACATATGATCTCTCTCCCTCTTTCCCACGCACACACCTAGTCCTCGGGACTCTTGCACGCACATCTCTAGCTCCTAGGTCGATGCCACCCACATACACTTGTATCTGAGTTTAGTACGTTATAAACGAAGAGAACAGGTGCACACACGCACTCATCCTCTCTCACAATGCATCTGTAGCCACGAATTGTAGTGTTCTCAACCATCGATGGCTCTATCATAGGTTCCCGTTGCTCCTTGGCCTTGAGATTGAGAAGTTTAAAAATGCGGAGGCTAAGCTGGAGGCGCGAGGTTTTGGTTAATGTGCGGGCCGCACACGGCACCAACATGACACGAGCTTCGCCGCCTGGTGCGCAGTCGGGGAGTATACTAGTAGTAGTACTACTTTGATGTGTCGCGTCAACTCACAGAAGTATGCAACGCTTCCTCAACCAACAAGCAATAAAGTAGCTATACTGCTTACCCAAAGGATCTTATATCCAACAGACACAAAAATATCCGTTCGACTGTTGGAAATTACTTTAACTACTGATCTGATGTCGAAGGTAATTGCTGCATCGCCACCAAAATCCACCATCTCTAAGCTAAAGTAGACCGAGCTAACCCCTATATAGCATATTACTACTAAGATAAACAGAAGACACTGTAGAATCATTTTGGAGGTGAGCTGTCAGTTTGAATGTGTGATGGACACAGTCCTCGACAATCCAGCCCCGGCCAGCAGCTTGGGCGGAACTGTGAAGAAGGTCAGCTCCTGCACGGCGACGGGTCGGGATCCTTGTTGCTTGTCACCTCGATTTCCACCTTGACGGCGGCGGTCCTGCCTTTGGGCTCCCCGGCGGGCCATTCGCCCACAGCTTGGCGTTGTAGTGCGGCAGTGGGGACGCCCCGCTCTGATACAGACGACCGACACGGGCGATAGGGGCGCCGATATCGAGCACGCCGCCGACCAAGAAAAATGTGCGGCCGTCCTCCGCGAACAGCAAGACGCGGCTCTGACACTGGCACTTGCAGTGGAGCAACGTGCCGTAATGGATCCTGTGCACGGGCATGGGATGCATGTGCTGATGTGGAGGTGGAGCGCCGGCAAGCGGGCCTTAGTACCGCAGACGGGCACGGGGATTTGCAGGGCGCGAGCGGACACACGCTCTGGTGATCGCAAGCTTTGTGGTAAGTGACGTAGAGCCCACAGCCTTCATGCAGGCACTCCACCCTCAACAAGGAGAGGACGGCGTCCATCGCCATGTTCCGCACGTCGAAGCCGCACCACGCTCGCTCTTCTAGCACTGCCGCTGGTTCCCGGGGTGCTCGCCGCGGCAGTTCGCGCAGGCCAGGTGCCCTCCCTTGCACTGCACAATTCAATCGAACAGCACATCAATCAAGAAACCTTGCACCTTGCTCGATCAGCCGAACGGACGAGGTGGTATTCGAACTTCATACAACTGGAGGCTTCAAGGGGCAGAGGCCAAGGGGGCAGTGGAGCAAGGTGAGGTCCATAGAGACCATAGAGAGCTCCATTGTCGGGTCCTGTCTCGTCGGCATGATCCGCCCTCCCGGTGCACCACCATCTCTCGCTTAGGGCCGGGCATTAGAAAGTTTACCAGCACATATTCATACTACTTCAAGGTGCATTAAATCAACACATGCAAGTATCAAAAGGAAAGTCATGGCATGCATGCATGCGTTGTAATTAATGCATTGGTAAACGCAAATTATTGAAATATATCGAGTGCCTGCTTTGATGTGTCGCGTCAACTCGTACATAAAGGAGAAGTTTATATAATGCCACTCTCCCTCGCCCATGAGCGTGGTGGCTCGCCAGGACTAGGAGAAGCTTTCGCTACACGCTCTCCCTCCCGCACGCGGTGGACATGCAGCATCGTTCATTTGGTGCAGATGGCCAGAAGCATACTAGTAGTACTCCACTATAGTAGTACCATCATTGTTCGACTTCCCGAACAGGCGAAGAGTCAAGCGCAACCCGAACGCTCGTGTGGCAGTTTCATGTGTAGGGGATGGGTGGAGGTAGTAGTATAGTAAAATAGTCCAGGATAGCGTGTACCGTGCCTCTAAGCTTAAAATCATTGGAGTCGGCTCCATGCTATGAGGCCGTCTTGAAGTATTTTTTTGATAAAATAATCTTCTGGCCCTACCTGTCATCCTGGTTATTGTAGTTTGCACGCTGATTGGTCAAGAGAGGAATATATATTTTAATTTGTGTGGGTGGGGTAAATGTTAGAGGGTTGCAGCAAATATAATATAACACGGCGGGTCTTTTAGCCAAGTTTAGAGGCAAGCATGTGGGGCAGTGCTATGATGTGTTGCGTCAACTCGTACAACGGAGAAGAAGCTTGATTTTACTACTCCAGTCACACCTCTCCCTCACCCATGCGCGCAGTGGCTCGCAGACGAGGAGAGGCTTTTCTTACTACAACAAGCTATCCCTCCCGCAGGCGGTGGGACGGACATGCAGCAGTTCATTCGTTATGTAGAAGTAGTAACATCATTGTTCGTCTTCTCGAAGAGGCGAAGAGCCAAGCGGCACCCGAACGTGGCAGTTGTGAACACTCGTGTGCAGTCTTATGGTAGGGGTGGGGCGTGGTGCGGGAAGTTTTGTGGCAATTCTTTTCTACTGCTGTTTGCGTCCAATAGGTGCCACGTCGGATGCAGATCTTACGGTTATTGTTGGCGATTCCTAGTAATAGTCATCTATGAAAATCAAATAATCCCAAACAAACCGACCACATTTCTTGTTCTATACATGAATAGGAATCAACCAATGAGAGACGGGGACGTAGTTACCTAGCACGGCATGGCAGCAGTCAGTTCAGAGCAAGTACAATATTGGGCTTTATAGCCTTCTTACATGGCAACTTTGCCTATGTGGAGGAGAGAGACTAAAAAAAGTAGAGCATGGTTAATAATACAGCCAACTGCTGACTATAAGATGTTGCGATATCATTTATAGCCAACACATATAGTCACTTATATACAACAAGCTTAGCTATAGGCTGGCTATAGGATTAGTAGTACTTTTTCTATCTCTCTATCTCTTTCTACATTATTGTGATTGCCTTGGAGCACGCATATAGCACAGGCTATTGCATTTTTTTATGTCTCTTCTCCACATAGACAAAATTGCCATGTAAGCAGGCTATAAGCCACCTATGTACTTCTCTTAATAGTATAGCCCTGTAAACCGGAAAGGAGGGACTACTCCCTTCGTTCCTAAATTTTGTCTTCTAGAGATTTTAACAAGTGAAACACGTAATAGTAGTACATACAAAGCAAAAGAGGCGAATCTACACCGTAAGAAATACGTATTAAGTCTTCTCGTTTTCCTCTCCGCCTTGGTCGCGGTGCACAATATTGAGTTATACTACTACCTCCGTCTCGGTGAACAAGTCATTCGCGTAGTTCTAGGTAATCAATGTGAGTAATTATTAAAATGGTTATATGTATGAAAAGTATATCACGAATGCCTACACAGATGTAGTTTCTAAATATATAATTGTTGTCACATATAATACATATTAGATAGTTAAATTGTGACCTAGAATACGCGAATGACTTATACACCGGGACGGGAGGGTATGACTACTGACTAGTCTCTTTTTTGACAAGCATTTACATTGATACGGCTTGAATGCCAATGAGGGAGAGGGTCGCGGTTCCCGAACGTTGAACGGTAATGATGCCTCCACATTCAATTAGCATGCAGAGGTAAGTAATTGGAGAAGCAGAGAATGGAGCCAGCACGAAACATAAAGAGCTTTAATTGATTCTTCAACCTTAGGCACAAAAAATTTCATCTTGAGATTTTCTACATCATGAGAGATTCTATCAACACTTCTAGACAAATCATCAATTTTATTCAACTTTTCTTCTATTGTAGCATTGAAAACTTTTTGAGTATTGATAAATTCTTTAATATTTTTCTCAAGATCAGAGGTGTTCCTATTATTATTTTAAGAAGGATTACCATAGGAATTACCATAATTATTAGAGGAATTACTCGGAAAAGGCCTAGGATTAAAATTACCTCTATAAGCATTGTTATTGAAATTGTTTCGCGAAATAAAATTCACATCTATGGCATCACTATTTTGCTCAATCAAAGTAGACAAAGGAACATCATTAAAATCAATAGGAGCACTTTTATTAGCAACCAATTTCATAAGAGCATCAACTTTTTCACTCAAAGAAGAAATTTCTTCAACCAAATTAACTTTTTTACTAGTAGGAGCTCTTTCGGTATGCCATTGTGAATAATTTGCCATGATATTATCAAGCAATTTAGTGGCTTCACCCAAAGTAATTTCCATAAAAGTACCACCCGCGGCGGAATCTAAAAGATTACGAGAAACAAAATTCAACCCCGCGTAAAAAAATTGTATGATCATCCAAAGATTTAACCCATGAGTTGGGCAATTCCTTAGCATCAATTTTATCGTTTCCCAAGATTGTGCAACATGCTCATGTTCAAGTTGCTTGAAATTCATGATCTGGGTTCTAAGGGAAATAATTTTTGCGGGCAGAAAATACTTTGTAATGAAAGCATCTTTGCACTTATTCCAAGAATTGATACTATTGCGAGGCAAAGAAGAAAACCAAATTTTGGCACGATCTCGCAAAGAAAACGGGAATAATTTCAACTTCACAACATCATTGTCCACATCTTTTTTCTTTTGCATATCGCATAATTCCATGAATGTTATAAGATGGGACGCGGCATCCTCATTAGGAGTACCGGAAAATTGATCTTTCATAACAAGATTCAGCAAACAGTATTAATATCACAAGTCTCCGCACTAGTGGTGGGAGGAGCAATCGGAGTGCTAAGAAAATCATTGTTGTTGGTATTTGAGAAATCACACAACTTGGTGTTGTCTTGAGTCATTGTGACTTCGCAACAAGATTGCACTAAAAAACAGATCCGGCAAGAAAACGGCGAACGAAAAAGGGGGCGAATAAAATGGCAAATTTTTGTGAAGTGGGGGAGAGGAAAAGGAGAGGTAAATGGAAAATAATGTAAATTGCAAGGAGATGAGATTTGTGATTAGGAACCTGGTAGATGTTGATGATGTCTCCCCAGCAACGGCGCCCGAAATTCCTTTTGATGTCTGCTAGAACTACGTCGGTATTTCCCCAAAGCGGAAGGGATGATGCAATACAGCGACGGTAGGTATTTCCCTCAGTGATGAGACCAAGGTTATCGAAGCAGTAGGAGAACCACGCAACACTACGTGAACGGCACCTGCACACAAATAACAAATACTCGCAACCCGACGTATTAAAGGGGTTGTCCATCCCTTTCGGGTAACGGCGCCCGAAATGGCTAGTGACGGGAGAAAGTTGTAATAGATTGGATAAATAGATCTCGAATAAATGCAAAATAAAATAAAGTGCAGCAAGGTATTTTTGGGTTTTTGGAAATATAGATCTGAAAATAAAAGCAAATAAAAATAGATCGCAAAGGCAAATATATTAAAGAAGAGACCCGGGGGCCGTAGGTTTCACTAGTGGCTTCTCTCGAGAAAAATAGCAAATGGTGGGAAAACAATTACTGTTGGTCAATTGATAGAACTTCAAATACTCATGACGATATCCAGGCAATGATCATTATATAGGCATCACGTCCAAGATTAGTAGACCGACTCCTGCCTGCATCTACTACTATTACTCCACACATCGACCGCTATCCAGCATGCATCTAGTGTATTAAGTTCATGGAGAAACGGAGTAATGCAATAAGAACGATGACATGATGTAGAAAAGATCTATTTATTTAGAAACAGATCCTATCTTGTTATCCTTTATAGCAACGATACATACATGTCGTTTCCCTTGCTGTCACTGGGATCAAGCACCGTAAGATCGAACCCATTACAAAGCACATCTTCCTATTGCAAGATAAATAGATCAAGTTGGCCAAACAAAACCCAAATATTGGAGAAGAAATACGAGGCTATAAGAAATCATGCATATAAGAGATCAAAGAAGACTCAAATAACTTTCATGGATAAAAACATAGATCTGATCATAAACTCAAAGTTCATCGGATCCAAAAAAACACACCGCAAAAAGAGTTACATCATATGGAAATCGAAGAGACCATTGTATTAAGAATCAAACGAGAGAGAGAAAGTCATCTAGCTACTAACTACGGACCCGTAGGTCTACAAAGAACTACTCACGCATCATCGGAGAGGCACCAATGGACATGATGAACCCCTCCGAGATGGTGTCTAGATTGGATCTGGTGTTTCTGGAACTTGCGGCGGCTGGAATTGATTTTCATCGACTCCCCTAGGGTTTATGGAATATTGGGGTATTTATAGAGCAAATAGGCGGTGCGGGAGGCCACCGAGGTGGGCACAACCCACCTGGGCGCGCCTGGGCGTCCAGGGGTGCCTTGGTGGGTTGTGCCTCCCTCGGGGCACCCCCAGGTGCTTCTGCGGCCCATTGGATGTCTTCTGGTAAAAAAAAATCCACAAAAAGTTTCGCTCCGTTTGTACTCCGTTTGGTATTGATTTCCTGCGATGTAAAAAACATGCAGAAAACAACAACTGGCACTGGGCACTATGCCAATAGGTTAGTACCAAGAAATGATATAAAATGACTATAAAATGATTGTAAAGCATCCAAGAATGATAATATAACAGCGTGGAACAATCAAAAGTTATAGATACATTGGAGACGTATCAGTGTCATGACATGGCACCAACATGCTGTGGTAAATTTTTTGTCCGATTTGCGAAGGCGCACACATTAACAATCAACAAAGTCATTTTGGAACAAGTCCTGTCATGTTACAAATCGGAAACACAAGTATTATTGAAACCGTGGGCATCCTACTTACCATTTACGTGCTGCCATGTGTCCACTTTTTTTATTGGCTAGGAGGTGTCGTGCGGGGTAGCTATTTGAGTACGGGAGGCGTGCGATCAGACCCCTACGCGTGCTCATCAGGAGGAGAGCCCTTTGACCTCTATCCGCCGCCCACCTCCCTCCCAACGTCTCCATTAATGGCGCCTGAGCTCCTGTTTCATGGCGTGGCTATGTCTCACTCGACTGAGATTTAAGAGAGAAAAAAGAAAATATGAAGAGAAAGTTTTGCACGGATCTTGATGTAAGATCCGACGGACCTATATAGCATCGACTGCGACTTATAGCAAGACTGATGAATATAAGGACGATGACAGTGGATAATAATTGTCTTATATATTTAGGAAGATAATTAAAAAAGCCACATGCGGTAACGCCCGAAATACACAAGGGCAAAAGAAGAAGGAAGACAATGATCTGGCTCGCTGATCTCTACTTTCTTGATGTGTTGCTGCAGGCCGCGGGAACTAGTCTCCGCGGTGAGCGGCGATGAGCTCTTTCGTGTCCTCAAGACGCTGCTTGAGAGCATCCACGGATTCCTCCACCAGCCTTTGGCGCTCGATGCAGAGCATGTCATTCTCATCCATAAGTTTCTTGGCGATGACGCCGATCCTCTTCAACAAGGCAGTGGTCTCCTCCTGCTGCTCCGCATTTTCGATGATCTTCGCCCTCAGCAGGTCGCGCTCTGCCCGGAGCTTCGCATTGCCCTCACTTAGTTGCCGGATGACGCCAGTAGCCTGTTCAAATGAGGCTTTCATATCGTCCTGCAACCTCGCCCAGCTGGAGATCTGATCCATCTGCCTATGGACGATCGCATTCATGCGCTTGTAAGAGTCCTCGCCTGCCCGCGAGACATTTTCCCAGGCCGCCGCGGCGCGGGAGGACATCTCAGCTGCATTCACGGCGCGGCGGGACATCTTTGCTGCTTCCGCGACGCGGCCGGACCAGTCTGCTACATCGACGGTGCGGCGGGACCTCCGTGTTGCTTCGGCGGCGCGGCGGGACCTCTATGCTGCTACGGCCGCGCGGTGGGACATGTCAGCTGCTTTCGCGGCGAGGAGGGACATCTCTCGTGCTTTCGCTTCCATGCTCACCTCTCCCTGGTGGTAACCTCTCGACCCAGAACTCACGCTGGCCATGGCAGACGCAAGGGAGCGATGATGAATGACTTGTTTGTTTTTGTGGATGAGAAGTTGAGGAGGAATGTGCAGTCATCTTGGATTAGTAGTATTTATAACCGAGTACTAATACACTCCTAAGTGGGAAACCATTTAGGTTTTGATCGGTGTGAACAAGTTTGCAATTAAATATAGCGTGATAGTAATTTGGAATGTGACGGGACGCAAGCTCAATATTTATTGACGGTTCTATATTTCTAAGTGCGGCACTATTCCCAGACGGTGTAATGTGGGCACGCTTTCTCGGCCGCGTACGTGGCGTTTGCACCATAGGGTGCACCACAATAGGCAATGTTAGCACACGTCTTGTTCCAACAACCGTGCGCGCTCGTTATTACCATCGCGCATGCTTCTTTTAATTAGAATGTGTGCCTGTCTAGAGCACACACGTTGATCTGTCTGAATATTTCTGTTTGTTGTGGCTAATCACAAACAGTTCATCCGTGTGAAGTGTATGATGTAAATCGCAGACACTTTGATCTGGCTGACCATTTCTGTTGCGTTGCCTAATCGCAAACAGTTATTCCTTCTGAAGCGTATGCCCTCAATCGCACACACCTTCATCTGGCTGCCCGTTTTTGTTGTTCCGCCTCATCACAAACAGTTAATCTGAGTGAACTATATGCCGTATATTGCACACGCCTTCATCTGGCTGCCCGTTTATGTTCTTCTTCCTCATCACAAACAGTTAATTGTACTAAACCATATGCCCCGCATCGCACAGGCAACTAAAATCTATACCGTGTTTGATGAATCCTTCATCGCAAATGTTTTGCATCTTTTTTGATGGTTATTTTACATCACCGTTTGCGATTAATGCATCGCACACAGTTTCGTCAAAGGGTCTCTGATCGTAGTGTCGCATTAGCAGCATCCTGTAGTAGTGTATGAGAAATATAAACATTGCAAGTTAAAGCATACACCTCAGGTGGGATATAGGATTGGTCATTTGTCTCTGATTCCTCCTCTGAGGAGCTATCTGTAACCATCGAGATATATGCTTCAACACGTACCATTACCTGCTCTGAAGACCTTGTTTTCACTCCAGATTTTTCCATAACCGGCTCAAATGGCTGATACACATGAAGAGCAGTTCAATATACACAGATTGTCGACAAATGGAATACGTAATGAAAAAAAAGGATGGCATGAGATAATTCACATATATGATGCCTGGCTACAGAGGATGGAAGCGCATAATTCACATATATGATAACTGGCTAAAAAACATGGCATTGCATAATTCACATATTTGATATAGAAAGCAAACAGGAGGCATTCACACAAAGCATGTCTAATATAAGCAGATGGCATGGCAATGCAAGACACCATATGCATGATATGAGCAATATAACCCTGCCAAGTTTGAGCATACACCTCAGGGGGGGGGGGGATACGACTGGTCATCTGTCTCTGAATCCTCCGCTGAGGAGCTATCTGTAACCAGCAAGAAATCTGCATCGACAGGTAGCACTAACTGCTCAGAAGACCTTCTTTTCACTCCAGATTTTCCCATCACTGACTCGAATGGCTGATGCACAGGAAGAGTAGATGAATGTACAAACATTGTTGACAAATGGAATACATTATGAAAAAAAATAGTATGGCACGATACAATTCACATATACGATGAGTGGCTAAACAGGATGGCATTGCATGATTCACGTATATGATGCCTGGCTAAAGAAGATGGCATTGCACAATTCACATATACTCCCTCCGTTCCTAAATATTTGTCTTTTTAGAGATTTCAAATGGACTACCACATACGGATGTATATAGACATATTTTAGAGTGTAGATTCACTCATTTTGCTCCGTATGTATTCACTTGTTGAAATCTCTAAAAAGACAAATATTTACGAACGGAGGGAGTATGATATAGAAACCAAACAAGTGGCATTCACACAAAGCAAATCTAAACTAAGCTGATGACATATAAGATGTATAAAGTAAGCAATGCGAGGCGCCATATGCATGATATTACCACTTCGCCTCCCTCTGAATCCCCCTCTGAATAGTTATCTTCCTCTGGAATACAATCTGGAATGGGGGGAGGGGGGCCCCCACTTCGCCCACCATGGAGCGGCGTCTGCATGACATTATATTCCCACGCAACGGTCTTCTCTTTTTCTCTACATGTTCAGTATGATTGTGTACAATAACTGACATACATAATAAAAAAACATAGTTAGATTATGTAAGGCCTAAGGGGTGCATGCAGAAATCAAGACTGATGGTAGCAAACGAGTGGATAGATCCAAAACTAATGATAGTAGGCAGATGATAGCTTCAGTTTAAAAAGATAGACGATGGCTCATCTACTGTTTGTTGCCCACCGAACATGAACCACATAGAAGACCCCAGATGAACCAGATAGTAGAAAGATACTATTCATTGCTGCCTCGATATGTGCCCAACGGGCATTTTAAAACTCAAGTTGGAACATAGTTTGGACCTGACTCGGAGTCTAAGAGGTGAACATGACGATAAAGTAGCAGGTAATAATAACCGATGTATAACGTAAGCAGACACGAAAGAGTGCGACCTATCTTCCGGAACTGTGTAGTCCTCAGGTTCATCTGCTCAGTCGATGATGGTAATGCAGTTGGCGTGGCTGCCAGCAACGGGGAAGATGATCTACGGCGTCGAAAGAAGGTCTGCAAGGGGAATCTCTGCTGCCGTGCACGCTTCCGTCGATGGTGCACCTCAGGTGGGGTGGATGACGGCACGGCAGGAGTGGGACAAAACACACAGAGTTTTCTTTGACACCTATCTGAAAATGAAGTAAATCTGTAAGGGCTCCTTAGAATTGGAGGATTCTAAAAACGCAGGGACAGGAAAAACACAGGAATAGGATAGGAATACACGTGCAAAATAGAGCATTTGCAATCATAGGATTTCTGTCAACCTAGGTGTTTGGTTCACACGAATTGGAAGAACACAGGAATGGAGAAACATGGTCAAATTAAAGTCAAACCACATGAAAATGTAAAATAAAAATCTTATTATGCCGGTAATGCACTTTGTCCTGTTCTTTATGCATATTAATTTGAAAAGGACATCCAAGTGGATATTAAAATTCCTACATTTTTCTTTGGAAGAGACACCAAAGGAAAAAAAATCTCCAGTTTTGCTTTGCTCCATTCCTTCTAACCAAATGCACGAATAGTAGTACCATAGTGAAGTTTCCAATTCCTATGTTTTCCTTCACTTTTTCTTTGAACCAGTGGCGATTCTAGTAGGCAGTCTTCAACAGGTTGAAGCCTGCCCTCGAAATATTTTGTGAGCTTAGATTTGGTCCACATGAATATCATATAATGGCTATCTTGCTAAATCGATTCAAATTGTTGTTCAAAAGAGCATTTAGTTTTCTCCGTGTTAACTTTGTGACCACGATTCATTTCTTTCTAGATTTGCAACTGCTTTGATCCAAAGGATCCCTGAGGGATCGACATGAATGTAGAGTAACAAGTGATGCGACGAGTGTACAACCTCTTTGGCATAGCCTTGTCGACCTAAACATCATTGGGTTGGACGTGGAGGATGGTGATGCTGGTGTGACTGTTGGAGGCGAGGAAGAAGATCTGAGGTCTCTGGAGACGGCGCCGAGGGTACTGCTCCGCTGTGATGGACGGTTCCATCGTTGGAGCAGCTCCGGTGAGGTGTACGACAGCGAGGCTGAAGCAGGACAAGACAGACAACGTTAATCTGAAGTGGGAGTCTAATAGCATGTGCAATAGATGATGTAAAATACATCACCAAAACGTGCTAGATGTAAAATGCATCAGCCGCACCGCGGCCACTCCGACAGATGCTGTAAATACTGTTAACTTTGAACTTAACTGAAGAAACTGAACTTTACAGTCGAAATTGTATTTTACTGTCGAAACTGAATTTTACTGACAAAACTGATTGAACTAGTAGCATAGCACTGCAATAGAAGTTTAGGGCGTTCAAGCACTGGTAGAAGAGAAGCAGTGATCTAAATCAGCAGCCGCTCGAGTAGGGAATGCACTAGCAGAGAGCAGCCCGTGCAGCAGCACCGTGAGCGAGTGCTAAAGCAGCATCTCCTGTAGCTGCCGCAGGTCCTGCAGCAGCAGCAGCGCGAGCGAGAGCAAGCGCAGAGAAGAGCAGCAGCATGAATGAGAGCAAGAGCGGAGCAGCAGCATGAACGGGAGCAAGAGCAGAGTAGTAGCACAAACAAGAGCAAGAGCGGAGCAGCTGCGCGACCGACAGCAAGAGCAGAGCAGAGCAGCAGCGCAAACGAAAGCAAGAGCAGTGTAGCAGCGCGACCGACAGTAGCGGTGAGTGCAGAACCTCCTTGGTGGCGCCGAGTAGGCCTCGGCTTCATCGGAGGAATTGGTGAGGGTGCTGCGGTTCCGGCGGGGCAGGTCAAGACGGTGCTGTGGGGATGGAGGTGGCATGATAGATGAGGCGAACGTCGGGGTAGCTCCTTGGAGGTCGATGACGGGGCGGCTGATCCGGCGGGACGAGGAGATTGACGACGGATCCTCATCCGGTGCGGTGATGTGGGACGTCGAGCTGTTGCTGTGGACGACGTCATCGGGGAAGAGGCTCTGGCTGGGCGGCAGTCAGGAGGCCGATGGAGGAGCGTGGGGTTTCACAGGTTTTGGCGGCCTCGGTGTACGAATGGCGGGGTACGAAGGGGAAGGTAGGGGGAGCCCTGGCTTAGGAACGCGCTTGTTCGAAATGTGGGGTAAGTTACGAACGAACCCCCACCGGTTTTGACCACGCGACGTCGAGGCGGCACTTCCGGCTGAGGGGTAGAAGTAAGATTTCACGTGTCTGGGCTGCGGGACAGATTTCGGATGAGGAGGGAGTTTTTGCGCGCGTCGAAATTTTGGGATAACGCGGCGCGGGTTGAAGAGGCGGGAGTTTCGAAACAAAAAATACTCGAGCTTGAAAATTTCGGGATAACAAGGCGCGGATTCCATGTTCGGCAGAACAAACTTAACGTGTACAAAAAAAAGACAATTCATACAAGACACAAGAGAAATATAAAAAAATGGGAGAACAAGATTATCATGCACAGTACCAAATCAATTCGCACTTCCCTCAACAACAACAAAAAACAAATCAATTCCCACCACAAGAAAGAGTCATGTCCCTTTTTATATGATTACAAATGCCAGGATCTCAAATTACAATTTTTGAATCCACATTATGTTGAATTCGAATATATCGTTAGGTGATCTTGCTGTTTACAATGGATGTAGTCCTACAATTTGATCTTCCATCTTATATGAACATCTTACTCCACCCTATGAATATATATATTGCTTTCTACCATATGGACTAAATTTGAATCAATTTTCCTTATTTGAATACGATTGTTGTCAAGTTATACCATCATTTAAATATTATCTTGATAACAGAAAACATGCATATAGTAGTAATCATATTTAAATATGAACTACACGTACCATACGATCTCCAATTCAAATATTTGTATCCATTTTATGTTGAATTCAAATCACAGTACATTGGTCTAGGTAGCGAGTTGTTCGGGATAATCTAAACCCTGTTTTCATATGTATAAAATTTGGCCCAATTGGGACAAGTTTTGGTATAAGCTTCTTGCAAACCGGAGCTTCTCTCTAGAAGCCTCGTGGTTCCGAGAGGGAACATGTCACCATAGAACTATATGAGTGTCGTGTTAACATTTGGAATTATTCCGGGTTCGTTTGGCATTTTTATACATTAATTGAGTTTCTGGTCATTTAATGTGCATAATTCAATTTTGAACTGCAAGCACATGCTTCAGTGCACCAAAGTTGGTTGAAAAAGCACATGTGTGTCCTTGGGTGAATTTCTAGGTCCCATGCAAGAAATGGAATGAAATTCAAACATCTAGGCGTCGTGGCTCGGCCGAGAACATTGAGAAACTTGGTTTTTAAATTCCTGTAAATCCAAAATTCGCCTGAAAATCATGAAACTTGGCATGGTGTTATGTCATGGCACTAACATGCTATGGTAAAAAAATTGGCCGAATTGGAAAAAGTTTTGGTATAAACTTCTTGCAAACCAGAGCTTCTCTCAAGAAGCCTCATGGTTCCGAGAGGGAACATGTCACCTTTGTGTGCGAAACGATATACGTTGCCTCCCCCCTAATTTTCTTTACAGAGGCAACATAGAACTATTTGAGTGCCGTGTTAAATTTTGGAATTATTCTGGGTTCGTTTGGCCTTTTTGATACATTAATTGAGTTTCTGGTCATTTAATGTGCATAATTCAAATTTGAACTTCAAGCACATGCTCCAATGCACCAAAGATGGTTGAAAAATCACATGTGTGTCCTTGGGTGAATTTCCAGGTCCCTTGCAAGAAATGGGAATGAAATTCAAACATTTGGGCGTCGTGGCTCAGCCGAGAACATTGAGAAACTTGGTTTTTAAATTCCTGTAAATCCAAAACTCACCTGAAAATCATGAAACTTGGCATGGTGTTATGTCATGGCACTAACATGCTATGGTAAAAAAATTGGCCGAATTGGAACAAGTTTTGGTATAAGCTTCTTGCAAACCGGAGCTTCTCTCAAGAAGCCTCATGGTTCCGAGAGGGAACATGTCACCTTTGTGTGCGAAACGATATACATTGCCTCCCCCCTGATTTTCTTTACAAAGGCAACATAGAACTATTTGAGTGCCGTGTTAAATTTTGGAATTATTCCAGGTTCGTTTGGCCTTTTTTATACATTAATTGAGTTTCTGGTCATTTAATGTGCATAATTCAAATTTGAACTACAAGCACATGCTCCAGTGCATCAAAGTTGGTTGAAAAATCTCATGTGTGTCCTCGTGTGAATTTCTAAGTCCCATGCAAGAAATGGGACTGAAATTCAAACATCTGGGTGTCGTGGCTCGGCCGGAAAAATTGAGAAACTTGGTTTTCTAATTCCTGTAAATCCAAAACACGCATGAAAATCATGAAACTTTGCTTGGTGTCATGACATGGCACCAACATGCTGTGGTAATTTTGCTATCCGATTTGCGAAGGCGCACACATTAACAATTAACAAAGTCATTTTGGAACAAGTGTTGTCATGTTACAAATGGAAACACAAGTATTATTGAAACCGTGGGTGTTCTACTTACCATTTACATGCCGCCATGCGTCCCCATTTATTATTGGCTAGGAGGCGCCGTGCGGGGTAGCTATTTGAGTACGGGAGGCGTGCAATCAGACCCTTGTGCGTGCTTATCGGGAGGAGAGCCCTTTGACCTCCATCTGAAACCCACCTCTCTCCCAAAGTCTCCATTAATGGCGCCCGAGCCCCTGTTTAATGGCGTGGCTATGTCTCACTCGACTGAGATTTAAGAGAGAGAAAAAAAATCTGAAAAGAAAATTTTGCACGGATCTTGATGTAAGATCCGATGGACCTATATAGCATCTGCTGCGACTTATAGCAAGACTGATGAATATATAAGGACGATGACAGTGGATAATAATTGTCTTACATATTTAGGAAGATAATTAAAAAAGCCACATGTGGCTACGCCTGAAATACACAAGGGTAAAAGAAGAAGGAAGACGCATCCAACGCTCTGGCTCGCTGATCTCTACTTTCTTGTTGCGCTGCAGGTCACGGAGACTAGTTCTCGCGGCGAGCGGCGATGATATCTTTCATCAGTTTCATGTCCTCAATACGCTGCTTGGCAGCATCCACGGATTCCTCCACCAGCCTTTCGCGCTCGATGCGGAGCATGGCATTCTCGTCCATAAATTTCTTGATGATGACGCCCGTCCTCTTCAACAAGGCAGCGGTCTCCTCCGCCTGCTACACCCTTCCGGCGAGCTTCGCCCTCAGCAGGTCGCGCTCGGTGCGGAGCTTCGCCTTGTCCTCCCCTAGTCGCCGGATGACGCCGGTAGCATTTTCAAATGAGGCATTCATCTCATCCTGCAACTTCATCCAGCCGGAGATCCGACCCATCAGGCCATCGAGCATAGCGCGCATGTGCTTGTGAGAGTCCTCGCCTGCCCGCGAGACATTTTCCCAGGCCGTCGTGGCGCGGGAGGACCTCCCTGCTGCATTCGCAGTGCGGCGGCACATCTCTGCTGCTTCCGCAATGCGACCGGACCAGTCTACTGCATCGACGACGCAACAGGACCTCGGTGCCGCTTCGGCGGTGCAACGGGACATCTGTGCTGCAACGGCGGCGCGGCGGGACATGTCGGCTGCTTTCGCGATGAGGCGGGACATCTCTCACGCTTCCGCTTCCATGCTCGCCTCTCCCTGGTAGTAATCTCTCGACCCAAAACTCATGCGGGCCTTGGCAGACGCAAGGGAACGACGATGAAAGACTTGTTTGTTTTTGTGGATGAGGAGTTGAGGAGGAATGTGCAGTCATCTTGGAGTAGAGTATTTATAACCGAGTACTAATACGCTCCTAAGTGGGAACCCGTCTAGGTTTTGATTGGTGTGAACAGGTTTGCAATTAAATATAGCGTGGTAGTAATTTGGAATGTGACGAGACGCAAGCTCAAAATTTATTGACGGTTCTAGTTTTGAAGTGCGGCACTATTCCCGGATGGCGTAACGTGGGCACGCGTTCTCGGCCATGGTGTAGCAGCTTTGTAATATGCCACAGTACTTCTCTTTCTAGTCTATTTTCACACGCATTACATCGACACATATGATCTCTCTCCCTCTTTCCCACGCACACACCTAGTCTCTCGGGACTTCTTGCACGCACCATCTCTAGCTCCCTAGGTCGATGCCACCCACATACACTTGTACTCTGAGTTTAGTACGTTATAAACGAAGAGAACAGGTGCACACACGCACTCATCCTCTCTCACACATGCATCTGTAGCCACGAATTGTAGTGTTCTCAACCATCCGATTGGCTCTATCATAGGTTCCCGTTGCTCCTTGGCCTTGAGATTGAGAAGTTTAAAATGCGGAGGCTAAGCTGGAGGCGCGAGGTTTTGGTTAATGTGCGGGCCGCACACGGCACCAACATGACACGAGCTTCGTCCGCCTGGTGCGCAGTCGGGTGAGTACTACTAGTAGTAGTACTACTTTGATGTGTCGCGTCAACTCACAGAAGTATGCAACGCTTCCTCAACCAACAAGCATATAAAGTAGCTTATACTGCTTACCCAAAGGATCTTTATATCCAACAGACACAAAATATCCGTTCGACTGTTGGAAATTACTTTAACTACTGATCTGATGTCGAAGTAATTGCTGCATCGCCACCAAAATCCACCATCTCTTAAGCTAAAGTAGACCGAGCTAACCCCTATATTAGCATATTACTACTAAGATAAACAGAAGACACTGTAGAATCATTTTGGAGGTGAGCTTGTCAGTTTGAATGTGGATGGACACAGTCCTCGACAATCCAGCCCCGGCCAGCAGCTTGGGCGGAACTGTGAAGAAGGTCAGCTCCTGCACGGCGACGGTGTCGGGATCCTTGTTGCTTGTCACCTCGATTTCCACCTTGACGGCGTCGGTCCTGCCTTTGGGCTCCCCCGGCGGGCCATTCGCCCACAGCTTGGCCGTGTAGTGCGGCAGTGGGGACGCCCCCGCTCTGATACAGACGACCGACACGGCGATAGGGGCGCCGATATCGAGCACGCCGCCGACCAAGAAAAATGTGCGGCCGTCCTCCTCCGCGAACAGCAAGAGCCGCGGCTCTGACACTGGCACTTGCAGCTGGAGCACCGTGCCGTAATGGATCCTGTGCACGGGCATGGGATGCATGGTGCTGATGTGGAGGTGGAGCGCCGGCAGCGGGCCTTAGTACCCGCAGACGGGCACGGGGCATTTGCAGGGCGCGAGCGGACACACGCTCTGGTGATCGGCAAGCTTGTGGTAAGTGACGTAGAGCCCACAGCCTTCATGCAGGCACTCCACCCTCAACAAGGAGAGGACGGCGTCCATCGCCATGTTCCGCACGTCGAAGCCGCCACCACGCTCGCTCTTCTAGCACTGCCGCTGGTTCCCGGGGTGCTCGCCGCGGCAGTTCGCGCAGGCCAGGTGCCCTCCCTTGCACTGCACAATTCAATCGAACAGCACATCAATCAAGAAACCTGCACCTTGCTCGATCAGCCGAACGGACGAGGTGTATTCGAACTTCATACACTGGAGGCTTCAAGGGGCAGAGGCACAAGGGGCAGTGGAGCAAGGTGAGGTCCATAGAGACCATAGAGAGCTCCATTGTCGGGTCCTGTTCCGTCGGCATGATCTCGCCCTCCTCGTGCACCACCATCTCTCGCTTTAGGGCCGGGGCATTAGAAAGTTTTACCAGCACATATTCATACTACTTCAAGGTGCATTAAATCAACACATGCAAGTATCAAAAGGAAAGTCATGGCATGCATGCATGCGTTGTAATTAATGCATTGGTAAACGCAAATTATTGAAATATATCGAGTGCACTGCTTTGATGTGTCGCGTCAACTCGTACATAAAGGAGAAGTTTTATTATAATGCCCTCTCCCTCGCCCATGAGCGTGGTGGCTCGCAGGACTAGGAGAAGCTTTCGCTACACGCTCTCCCTCCCGCACGCGGTGGACATGCATCAGTTCATTTGGTGTCAGATGGCCAGAAGCATACTAGTAGTACTCCACTATAGTAGTACCATCATTGTTCGACTTCCCGAACAGGCGAAGAGTCAAGCGCAACCCGAACGCTCGTGTGGCAGTTTCATGTGTAGGGGAGGTAGTAGTATAGTAACATAGTCCAGGATAGCGTGTACCGTGCCTCTAAGCTTAAAATCATTGGAGTCGGCTCCATGCTATGAGGCCGTCTTGAAGTATTTTTTTGATTAAAATAATCTTCTGGCCCTACCTGTCATCCTGGTTATTGTAGTTTGCACGCTGATTTGGTCAAGAGAGGAATATATATTTTAATTTGTGGTGGGGTAAATGTTAGAGGTTGCAGCAAATATATTATACACTGCGGGTCTTTTAGCCAAGTTTAGAGGCAAGCATGTGGGGCCAGTGCTATGATGTGTTGCGTCAACTCGTACAACGAGAAGAAGCTTGATTTTACTACTCCAGTACACCCTCTCCCTCACCCATGCGCGCAGTGGCTCGCAGACGAGGAGAGGCTTTTGCTTACTACAACAAGCTATCCCTCCCGCAGGCGGTGGACGGACATGCAGCAGTTCATTCGATACTGTAGAAGTAGTAACATCATTGTTCGTCTTCTCGAAGAGGCGAAGAGCCAAGCGCAACCCGAACGTGGCAGTTGTGAACACTCGTGTGGCAGTCTTATGTGTAGGGGTGGGGCGTGGTGCGGAAGTTTTGTGGCAATTCTTTTCTACTGCTGTTTGCGTCCAATAGGTGCCACCGTCGGATGCAGATCTTACGGTTATTGTGGCGATTCCTAGTAATAGTCATCTTATGAAAATCAAATAATCCCAAAACAAACCCGACCACATTTCTTGTTTCTATACATGAATAGGAATCAACCAATGAGAGACGTGGGACGTAGTACCTAGCACGGCATGCAGCAGTCAGTTCAGAGCAAGTACAATATTGGGCTTATAGCCTTCTTACATGGCAACTTTGCCTATGTGGAGGAGAGAGACATAAAAAAGTAAGAGCATGGTTAATAATACAGCCAACTGCTGACTATAAGATGTTGCGATATCATTTATAGCCAACACATATAGTCACTTATATACAACAAGCTTAGCTATAAGGCTGGCTATAGGATTAGTAGTACTTTTTCTCATCTTCTCTCTATCTCTTTCCTCACATTTATTGCATCTGCCTTGGAGCACGCATATAGCCAGGCTATTGCATTTTTTTATGTCTCTCTCCTCCACATAGACAAAATTGCCATGTAAGCAGGCTATAAGCCCACTATTGTACTTGCTCTTAATAGTATAGCCCTGTAAACCGGAAAGGAGGGACTACTCCCTTCGTTCCTAAATATTTGTCTTTCTAGAGATTTTAACAAGTGACAACACCGTAAATGAGTACATACAAAGCAAAATGAGCGAATCTACACCGTAAATAAATACGTATTAAGTTCTCTCGTTTTCCTCTCCGCCTTGGTCGCGGTGCACAATATTGAGTATACTACTACCTCCGTCTCGGTGAACAAGTCATTCGCGTAGTTCTAGGTAATCAATTTGAGTAATTAAATATGTGTTATATGTCATGAAAAGTATATCACTAGATTCCTACACAGATGTAGTTTCTAAATATATAATTTTTGTCACATATAATACATATTTAGATAGTTAAATTGTCGACCTAGAACTACGCGAATGACTTATACACCGGGACGGAGGTAGTACTACTGACTAGTCTCTTTTTGACAAGCATTTACATTGATACGGCTTGAATGCCAATGAGGGAGAGGGTCGCGGTTCCCGAAACGTTGAACGGTTAATGATGCCTCCACATTCAATTAGCATGCAGAGGTAAGTAATTGGAGAAGCAGAATGGAGCCAGCACGATGTGAATGCAACGCAGTTTGGACTCTCATATAAAGGCGCCCCACCACTCCAATCCATCTACTCCTAGTCTCTGCGCAACACTGCCCACTCCAATCCAAGACCAAGACCAAGTGACCAGATGCCACAAGCACCCATGGCATCGATGGACGCGAGCGGCAGTCGGCTATGCCAGATCGTCCAAGACGCCAGCCTGCGGCCAGCACCGCGCAGCGTTTCCATATGGTGCTGGCGACCGCCGGCGTCATAGCCCTCGTCGACACCGGCTTCGCCTCTCGCATGTGCGAGATGATGGTCGGCTCCATCCGCAAGTTCACCGCCGCTAAGAAGCGCGCGGACGACCTTGCCGTACTGCTCCAGCCCGCGCGCCCAGGCTCCTCGTTGCTTGCCACCCTCATCGGCCTCCAAGGTGATGAACTCTTTGAAGCACTGGTGGCCCTGCAGCTGCTGGAGGTCGCGACGAAGAATGTAGACCTCGAGGCCGCACTCGCCGCGCAGCGCCTCGCCATGCAAGAAACTGTCAACCTGCACATCCACGTCTACGAGGAAATCGTCTACTTAGGCCACTACAAGGCCAGCGATGACAGAAAGATGTTGGCCTTCTTCCAGTGGCTGGAATCTTTGGACGCCATTGTTCAGAAGCACGTTGACCTGGCCACGAAAGCCGCTGCTACTTAGCCGCCGTTCGGTGGGCCGGCGCCCTGAGTCGAGGAGGTGGACATCGTCAATGGATGCATCTTTCTTCTTGCCTCCTGTAACCAGCACTGCATCGCCTCGTGGCCTTAATGTTTTATTAGTGTATGGCATTTTTATTCCAGTCGTAAATGACATCATTGTTCGTCTTCTCGAATAGGCGAAGAGCCAAGCGCAACCCGAACGTCGGAGTTGCGTACGCTCGCGTGCCAGTCTTATGTGTAGGGGAGGGGGCGTGGTGTCGCGGTTTTGTGGCATTTCTTTTCTATTGCTGTCTGCGTCAAATAGGTGCCACCGTCGGATGCAGATCTTACGGTTATTGTGTCGATCGCTTACCAAAACACTTAGGCGCGGTTGATTAAGTCGACCTTGTTTCTTGTTTCTTGACATGAATAAAGGAATCAACCAATAAGAGACGCAGTGCACAATGTAGTAATGACTAGTATCTTCTTGACCCACATTTACATTGATATGGCTTGAATGCCAAGGAGGTAGAGGGTAGCGGTTCCCAAGACGTTGAATGGTCAATGATGCATCCTTAATTAGCATGCAGAGGGAATTAATTGGAGAAGCAGAATGGAGCCAACACGATGTAATGCAACGCAGTTTGGACTCTCATATAAAGGCGCCCCACCACTCCAATCCATCTACTCCTAGTCTCTGCGCAACACTGCTCACTCCAATCCAAGACCAAGACCAAGTGACCAGAAGCCACAAGCACACATGGAGGCGATGGACGCGGGCGACTGTCGGCTGTGCCAGATCATCCAAGACGCTGGCCTGTGGCCCTGCACCACGCAGCGTTTCCAAACGGTGTTGGCGATAGCCGGCGTCGTAGCCCTCGCCTACGCCGGCTTCGCCTCTCGCATGGACAACATGATGGTCCGCTCCATCCGCAAGTTCACCGCCGTCAAGAAGCGCACGGACGACCTTGCCGTACTGCTCCAGCCCGTGCGCCCAGGCTCCTCGTTGCCTGCCACCCTCATCGGCCTCCATGGTGACAAACTCTTTCAAGCCCTGGTGGCCTTGCAACTGCCGGAGGTCGCGACGAAGAATGTGCACCTCGAGGCAGCGTTCGCCGCGCAGCGCCTCGCCATGCAAGAAACTATTGACCTACACATCCACGTCTACGAGAAAATCGTCTACATAGGCCACTACAAGGCCAGGGAGGACAGAAAGACGTTGGCCTTCTTCCACCGACTGGAATCTTTGGACGCCATTGTTGAGAAGCACGTTGACCTAACCACGAAAGATGCTGCTACTTAGCTGCCGTTCGGTGGGCCGGCGCCCTGAGTCGAGGAGGAGGAGGTCGTCGATGGATGCATCTTTCTTCTCGCCTCTTGTAACCAGCACTGCATCGCCTCGTGGCCTTGATGTATTATTAGTGTATGGCATTTTTATTCCATTTTTAAATGACATGTTTGATCCCTTGCTCTTATTTGGTGTTAATTATATGTAGTATCACTGTCTTCGTCTAGGTGTACTACCTAGGTCCTGGTTTATTAGTCCCTTTTGTAATAAATTTTGACCAAAGATTGAGCTGACAAAATGTTAGTACATGTCAACAAAAATTATATCGTTTGATTTGTATTTGAACATAGTTTTCAATGATATAATTTTGGTGACATGCATGAACCTTTTGTTTGTCAAATTTATGGTCAAATTTTGGAACAGATTATGATGGGGAGCAATAAACCAGGACAGAGGTAGACTAGTCACCATCATATTTTGTGTCAAATTTTGACTTCATCGACCCAACCTACATGGAGGAAGTATATACATTGGCGCGACAACCAAACTTATTTATTCAAAACTGAGCATTACTACATGTCACGAGTTCAAAACTAGAAAGTGGAACAAGTACTACAGCACGCCTGTGCCGTTCGCGTCGCACCCCACACTGTCGTTCCGGCCCGCCGCTCATCACGCATTGGCTTGGCATTTTCTATGTACAAGTTATAAAGGTAAAGACTGCCGCGTTCGCGTCGCACCCCCACACGGTCTGTCCGGCACGCCGCCTAAGCAAGGGAACGCTTGTTGTCTTAGCATTTTCACTGTCAGGTGGGGCCGCAGTTGAGCAAACCGACTATCGGCAAATCCCCACCCGCCCACCACGCGTCGGCTGAGTTAGAATTAGAAGAGAGAAACGAGGGAGAAGAGCTAGCTGTAGCACGGACGCTGTTGTCAGATGGAGTACTGAGTACTCGTACGTCTAGTACTGAGTACCACTAGGTGGGTGCGTGCGACCTATACCTGCCATCACTTTAGATCTCCTTTTTGAACCACAGCTACGCTTCATAGTACATATTTTTTCACGTATTTTTCCTCCTATATGTACTCCTACGCTATTTCCACGTGCTTCCTTTCGCCGACACGTGGGACATAGAGCATCTGGGTCGTAGTGCATGCACGACTCGGAGCATATGCAACCATGCCGGCGTACTTTACATTTCAGACCTGACGAATTAAATGCAAACCCCCCGCAGAAGAATAAATAAATAAATGAATTACTACATGCAAACTTGATTATTTTCATAGAAACCGGAGCACGTTCATTAAACTTTGGACATAACACATTTATAAAAAAACGACTAGAACTAAACTAGTCTAAGGGCCTCGTTGATTCGCAGGATACTGAAAACACAGGAATTGGAAATGTATGATGGCGATGAACCGAGAGGAGGAGGAAGAGGTGGAGTATTGTACATGCTAGAGACTGGACTGTAGTACATTGTTTTTTATGGCCATATCACCACATTGTTTTCTATGGCCTATCTCCTGCTGGTTCACTGGGCTGCCGTGTTTCGCACCCCTCCGACATGAGTAGTACTATACTAGCAAGATGCCCGTGCATTGCACGGAACATCAAGATGCATTTTTTACAAAACACCTGTTGTGATTGACCCATGCAGGAGTAATCCCATGTGTAAAAATGAATGACATCTCGAGAATTTCATCGGAAAAATGGTATCTCGAGAATTTCATCAAAAAAATGATATCTCGAGAAAGATGAGAGATAAGGTGTGGAGGAGTGGGGCGTGGTGGTGACTGGTGGTCGGACTGGGCGGAGGCATGGGGATGGATGGTGCCGGCAGCGGCCACCATGCCAGATTGTTCTAGAGACTTTCTTTTTTAATTGCTCAACAATGAGGTTGTGGGAGATAAGGATGAACGAGGGAAGGCCTTATCTGCAAACGTGGAGAGAGGTGTGGGTATCTTTTTGCAAAATTGCCATAGTTTGCTTTCTATCCGTCAGATATAGATCGGGCGGTCTATATTGCAAGATGGCAGGCACACCATCATCACCAACTCGATTTTTTATAAGAAGTAGAGATATACCGCATGATTATTTGTTCCTTCTTACTTCGCCGACATGTGGGAGAGCCAGCATCAGGGTCGACGTGTCATGTACCAGATTTAGAGTGGGGAACGGAAGGGGGCATCACCCCGGTCGTAGCGTCGGAGTAATTTTTTTGAAACTACGCAGGAGTAATAATGACTATAGTGAGTAGTCATATCACAAGACCCCATCTTTCCAGCAGTAATGAGCCATCAAATCGCACAGCCCTACCTTTCTAGTAGTAAGTTGAATCAGCTACTCCCTCACCCTCCCCACCTCTCTGTCAAACCGGCTACGCGAAAACTGTCGCGCGTACTGCCCAGGAAAAGCCCCGCCCTCAACTTTTAAATACTCATAGTATAATTTTGTATCGATGAATTGCCCCATGGAGCAGAAAACCAAAAGAAAAAGGTGGTACATGTAAACAAATACAGTTCAAGCTCTAGCTAGCGATTCGGAATGTAAACCGTGCATGTGTTTATATGTATAGGTTTCTTCAAAGTACTGAGTCCATTGATGCAATGTGGTCAAACTGTACCATCGATATCTCAAAGCCAAAATAGTTCGAGCTTGTTCATTCTATATAAATAGTACTGTATGTTTATTCACCCATGGGGTTGTTCAATGAATGGAGGGCCGGGGAGCACAAGTGAACAAAGTGCAAATTGCAGTCAGTCACATTAAGTAGAGAGTTTCTTTTCTTTAATGCCACGTACACAAATTGAAATGCTTGTTGTGGAGAGGAAAAGATAATCACTCCACTATATATATATAGGCAGGGGCCTAAGCGCTTGCTTTACTAGGGTTACTCTCTTCAGGGCTGTTTGGTTCCCAGTCACACCTTGCCACACTTTGCCACACCTCACCTTAGGCAAGTTTGACCAAATTAGGTAGGTGTTTGGTTCTAGCCACACCTAAGGCAAGAATATTTTTATGAGTAGTGAACCCCACATGTCATAGACATAAAAAGTGTGGCAAGATTCCCTTAGGCAAGCCAAAATGTGGCTAACAATTTGAGCAACTCAAGTAAGGCAAGTGTGGCAAAAATCATATGGCAATATGTGACAAACATAGTCACAATCCAAACAGCCGCTTCATTCTCTCATCCTCTCCAGATCTAAACAACACAGCGGTAGCGACATTTTCTCTCTGCTGACCGCTGGTCATAGATCCGGCCGGATCCCTTCGGCTGGTGTGTGTAGGGGACTAGGTGCATCATTCACGCGGTCATCAGTGGCGAGGGAGGAAACCCACAGCTGCCGGCAGGTCCCGATCCTCTGCCCGTGTCGTTCTCTCCGACACAGTGCCGGCTCAGGAGGTCTTCCAACCCCTTCTTCCTCCCTGTCGTATTGTGGGCAAATCCGACCTGCCGCTGGCCTCCTAGCCACATCTCGACGACCCTCAGGTATAAGTTCCTTCAAAAGCGGCCCTGCTCTACTTCCCTAGCTCCCCACGTGTCTGCATGTGGATCTTTTTCTACTTCCATCAGCTCTTCCAAAGCCACGTAAATTTTTAGTATTATTAGAGGTAAAGTTACTTCATGCAGTTGAATCTAGGACTTGGTTCAAACAGCGAAGGGGGGAAAGTTATAACATGAATCTAGGACTTGATTCAAAGACGAAATAATAGGGGGAAAGTAGTAGAGACTGGATAGCCAACCGGTCTCTTGGTTGAAAAGGGAAATAAAGGGAAAAGGCAGTACAAACTGGATAAGGAACAGATCTATTATTGGTTGAAAAAAGGATAGAAAGTGGCGGCTGGTGGACAAGTCAACAGAGTATGTCCAGGATTAGATTTGCTGCCCTCACATAGTAAAAGGTATCCTGGATTAGATTTGCTGCCCTCACAGAGTATGAACAAACTCGGCATCACCACTTTATGCCTCCTTGTAGGTACATTGTGCTGATGCGTCCACTGTCGCATGTCCTTATACCAACTTTTTGCAGTTGTTAATATAAGGGCACACATAAAATGAAGCAATCACACTGTTACCGTAATGACATATCTAACCAATGTTATTGTTAATCTAATGCCTCCATTAATACGATGCAACTAAACTGTGTTACAAATGGTACTCCTGCTATTTTTCCCAGTATGATAAGTAAGTTGCTTCTTTACGCTGCTGAGTGTCCTAGTGTCCCCACTATCCCATGCCCTTAAACCAACTCTTTAGCTGCTGTTGATCTACTGTATCTGGTAAACAAGCAATGTCACCATTAAAGTAATCCCATATTTGACGAATGTCATTGTTGATCGTAATGCTTCCGGTAACATGAAGTAATGCTGTTGTTTTAAAATTTCTACTGTTCTTGCGTGATTGCCAGGAACATAATCAAGATGCTTCTTTTCATTTTGTGTATGTTTCGTATCATGTTATTGACCAGTAACTGTTTTCTTTCTATCTTTTTGTGCGGATAGGAATATCCATTTCACCTCGTTGCTATTGTGACCTTTTGGTGAACTGCACAAAACACTTTTTTTGGAATGAGTGTCTTGTGCAGTTCAACTAAAATGTCACATGGGCAACGTCTCTCAATTTCGGTTGAACTGCACAAAGGTTGATTGGAGTTTCCAACATCTCCGTCAAACTTTGCTGGTAATCTCGTGCAATATTTTATTAGCCTTTGCAAGATGAGCCGTCACTGTCACCACAATGGCACTTCTTGCTAGCAGCATGATGCAATCTTTTCTTCATTTCAGGCGAACTGCAGAAAAAGGTCGCCTGAATTGAATCATCCGAGTGGATCTGCAGGTTCACCACATCGAGTCGTGGCGGCATAGGGCCCCTCTCTCAGTTATGGTTCCCATGACCGGGTATGTTCCTTCTTGGTTGATTTTGACTCTGCATCCAGCTAGTGAGCTTGTGCTACTGTTATGGCACTGCTATGAGAAAGCAATAATTATATTGTTTTTGCATCTTAATTTAATGCCACTAATAATTTGTGGCAATCTTTTGGCACCGCTACTGCCACTGATAAAATGAAGTAATAATACATTTAAAATAGAGCTACTGTCTTAGCGACCATTTCATTTCCAATGTAGATAACTTGCAGAAGGCCTATCCGGCAGAATCAAATCCATGTGCACTTCATCAATCACATAGCTGCAATGAACTAGTTGAGTCCATCACGCCTACCGTTGAGGTGGCGTGGGGCCCCTCTCTAACTGAAGGGCGCCATAATTTTAGTTGAACTGCACAAAAAAAGATTGAAATGAGTCGACGCTCCTCCTTCTACTGCCACACTGAGGTGTTAATGGATGTCAATGAATCGCCTTCATGGCAAGATACGGGTACATGAAAAATAACTTGATCTCCCAAAGTCATCTCACACAGGTTAGTACTGTCCTTTATCAACATGATTGTGCTTTGTCATACTGTGCTAACGTTGTATTTTTTTTAATAAAGCTATTGTATCGCAATCTTTTCTCTTTTGGAAATAAAGTTGCTTTAACTAGTGCCAATATTATAGTGATCATGCTCTTTCTTATTTATGCAAATATGAATACTCAACTACAAATGTTGTGATGGTCAAAAGCATTCGCCAAGTTCTTGGGTTGTAAGACATGGCTAGCCAAGATGGATTTAATCCCGAGATTCACTTTATCCAAAGGCTCTAAAGTGCCATGCGTGTGTGCAAGGTGGAAAGAGATATTTCAGGACGTTGATTGATGATTCCACTAGATTCTGCTATGTGTATTTGTTAAATACTAAGGATGAGGCTTTATGCACACTACTTCAAAATCTAGAAGGCCCTCTTGTGCATATATTGTAAGTGGTAGTGCCACCAGTGATGCAGAATATTTCAGCTACCAATGTTTGACCTGTGTGGCCTTAAAAAGGACTGGTTTCAAATGTTTAAGCAAATCCTTGGATCAAATTGCTTACATGAAGCATCGATCAATTTTTATTTATTTGTTCACATTCTCACAATGTTTGAGTTGTACAGTTACGATTGGCTCTGATCTGTGAATCATTGAGATGTGTAGGCATCTTTGTTGTACATATTATTTGAATCTAATGGGTTGGTTCTAAATGGTGTAAGCTGGGAATCATTGTGATGTTTAGGCATCTTTGTTTTACTTATTATTTCAATCTTGTTGTTTGGTTCTGAATCTTGCAAGCTGGGAAACACGGCATGATGATGCAGAGGACAGCAACCATAACACAGTACACAGCGATCGTCTTCATCTCCCCCCTGCCCCCAATCCCCACAAAACGAGAACCGCCACATCAACTCTGTGTGAGAAGAGACTCCAATGGCGATCCTAGGTATGAGCATGCTGGATATGGACTTCAGCAAGGAGTTCACCTTTGAGTTCGCCGTTAAGACCCATGGCAGCACCAAGTTGAATGTGATGTACACCAATGATCCGGACTCGGTGAAGCTCTGCCTCGCCAAGTTCAAGCAGTACCTACTGGAGGAGAAAACACAAGGGCGCGGGACTAGACCTTGTGCCCATCCATTCGTCTACTGACAGGGACCAGCGGATCTCCATCGCCCAAGTATGCGTGCGGGACGAGGTTCTCGTCTACCACTGCTGTAGGGCCATCAGAGGTCCTGGAGCATTCGCCCGTTTCATCGACACCGCCGACTGCACCTTCGCTACGGTGGAGAGCAGGAAGAACACGACTGTGCTTTACGATTCAGCCATCTGGTGCAACAAGCTTGTCGACATCCAGAAGCAATACAAGATCATCGGCAACGGGTAGGTGAAGGACTCCGTGGTTGACCTCGCCGCGACCATCATCAAACCCTGCTACGCCAACATGAAAGAAGATGTCGATACCAAGGACCTGAACACGTGGGAGGTACCTCTGAATCTAGCTTACATAACCTACGCGGCCAAGGACGCATACGCATGCTACGACATGTACAGGCGGATCTTGGACATGAGGGCGTGTCCGCTTCCCGAAACCGACAACTACACGGACAGCCGCAGCATCATGATCAAGCGTGCCAGGAATGTCTAGATGATGTACTTTTCTGTTTAAGCACCTTTATCATCTGGGTGTTTCATGCATTAGCCTATCTGTCGTAATTATCTGTTTTATCCGAAATATTTCGTCTAAAAACCCATTAACTTATTTGCTTTTTTTGAGTGGCTATTTGCTTATGTATGTAACTAGTTCACTGGGCTGTCGTGCTTTGAATCTCCTTCCTCCTAACATATTCCCCTTCTCAGGTGGACCCAACAGATCTCGTACACAGACATCTGGGACCAACCACCTATCCATTTGTATTTCCTTATTTTGTTCAATCTTTCGTCCTCCTCCTACAGCGGCTTGCGGCGCTGCCGCACACGCCTCGGTGACCCATCCTAGCCTATGGCGCTGGCCAGGCCATCCCTCTACTCCCACACATTCTTTGGTGGTGGCAGCTCCACCGGCCCACCCTGCACCCGAACAAGTCAACCCTCGTACTCCCCTCCGCCTGCGTCTTCCCCGGCTCCGGTTCGTTCCGGTCCGAGGTCTTGACGTCGTCCTCCGCCTTGGTGCTCTCGCCGTGGCGCCGCCGTCTGTCGTTCCCAACATGGTCAACAAAACGAGAGGAATCGAGAGATGACTGTTCGTCGATAGGCTGACAGTCCGGGCCCACCAGGTCCATGGCCTAGGTTTTGTTGTTTAACACGCGCAGCCTACGACATGCAGACACAGTTGATCCAGTAGGTTTCAACTTTTTTTTTTGGGTCCAGCAGGTATCAAGCGGCCTCTAGGCCTCCCAGCCTAGCTTGTCTATAACACCAGCAATCCAAGTTATGTTTGTTTTTTCAAGACAACGCACAGCTGATCAGTTCTATTTTTCTATAAGAATGCAAAACTGAACCTATGTTTTCCTTTCAATAATAGTATATATACTTATATTTATATTTATATCTTATTTTATTACATATATATAATAGAAACAACATAAGGTTCCATTAAACATGTCGTTCGTCCAACCATTGTATAGACCTTTCCACTTCCTTTATTTTTCGTTGTTATTAACTAGTCGTCAACCCGTGCACCTGCACGGGCTAGCGGCTGTGTTACAAATCATTAAGAATATTAGAATAAATATATAAGATTTGAATACCAAACTTATAGCCAGATATGCAAACCTATTACAATTGGGAAAACCTAGTTGTTCTTACACAAATGTTGATTTCTTGGAGGGTTTCACGTAAACCTTCCTACTTGTGTTCATATGTATATTTTTGGAGGATAGCGATGTTGAGTAAAAAAAACCTTGGAGATTAGTATATGTTGAAAAAAAAAATGAAAACATGTCACAATAGTGTAGACATTGCCTATTAGCAAATGTAGGCCACACGTCATGGTGATAGCTACAGTTCCATGAACCATAAAATATGAACTTTTTTACTTCTCATTGGAATACTATAACGAAATTGAATTATAGTGGAAGATTTATTTCAGAAAATGACTTTGATCAGAGTAAAATCAAAAAATTAGTTGGTGCATGCATGTGAACGCAAGTACTCCGTACTAAATTTTTTGAAACTCTGCAAACAAAAAAATGGAAACCAATACTCGATCACCATAACTGGAACTTACTCAAAAATTCTTTGTAAGGCTTCGACTAACATAAAAAAACTATTTGATGAAGCTGGTCTGTATCTTGCAACAATAAGTAATAACTATACTGGACCACCCATGTAGTAGATATATCCAATACAACTTAAATTTGAAATTATGTTCAATGTCCCAAGAGTAAATAGATTACAAAAGAAGCATGCATTTACCTTCAAAGGTGCAAATAATTGGAATTTCTAACATCCAATTCAAGGATCAGTGGTATTGGTATCGAGAGGCATCACCATTAGTGCAAGATCTTTTTAAAGGAGATAATTCAAAATACCAGCAAAAATAAGAACCTCTTAGAAAATCTAGCATGCACTAAACAACCAAGATACACACAAACATTATTTATGGCATTCGAAGGTTTATCATTCTGAATCTCCAACATGCCAAATAATAAAAATACATTTAAATGGCTGGACAACCTATGGCAAAGGATAAAGGGCAGCGTCCTAAGACGAAATAATACAATGAAAAATGTAAGTACTAAAGTTGATCATTAGAATGTTAGTAAGATAAGACCTTCTGTAAATTGTCAGCAAGAATTAAGACCATTAATTTTGTAAAATGGTACTGCTGTAACTATTACATTATATAAATTTATCTATTCATGGGGTCACACACTAAGGTCAAGGAAAATTTCTGGTTGGGGATCATGTATTAATCTGGCTGGAAAACCATAGAGAAACAAAATGTTTATGTTTCAATTTTGTTTGGAACAACAAAACGTACTGATGATGCAGCTATAGGCTTTTACAAATCAAAACATCAGAAATAACTACATAAGTATAAGTGTAACTTATATGATTAAAAAGCTCTTAGGAGCTCAGATTGAATATAAATTTTCCTAATGAGATATCAATAGCATGTGCTCACAACATACTGAGCACACTCGTCTTTGAAGCAACAAATAGGCAAAAAAGAAAAGGCGCACCTATATTTGTGGCTAGATTCAAATGGAAGAGGTAAGGTTTCTTACCTGCGTAAATGGCAAAACTGGCATGGGGAACCAAGAAGAGGCACTCATTAATGATGTAGTGGATGAAAGTCAACACTATGGAGGAGCACAATCTGCGCGATGAGATGAGGCCATTGGGATGCACAGGATCGCAATCCAGGGAGCAGCATGGGGCACTGGGAGAGGATAGGTGGTCAAAATTCATTTATATGAAGGCAAAGAGAAAAGAAGTATGTATGTAACTGAAGAACATAACCGACCCAACTGGATGTTCTGCTGATGCAAGGCGCTTTAGATAACAACTAACAGTCACAATAATAGTATGCAATTTTATCTGCCCTCACGATGGACAAAACTTTAGTTATGCTAAGCAGCATAATGAATGGCACACCAAGAGAAAAGAAGTGAAAGCTCATGCATATGAAACAAAATAAATCTAACTGAATGTGTGGTTTATCTGTACTGATCTTTGCCTATTTCATGGATACATGCTGAGAATTTCTTCATTGGAAGTGGATAGAGAACACGTACATACAGTTTGTGGTGCAAGATTCTACAAACTAACTACGAATTACATTCTACTGCAGCAATTATGGATGTGCATTCGGATACAATTATACTGGCTTAACTGGATTGCTATACAATAATGCCACTGAATGAACACATGATGATAACTTTGTTTCGATCAAAACGCCCTCGTGCCCGCGGTTCTATGCATTTTTCATTCAGAATGAAACACATAGAACAGCGTTATATGGATCAACTTACAGGAACACTGCTAGTGCAACGAAAGGAGTAAAGCAAAAACAGAGATCATCCTGTTCAAGAACACTCTGAAAAAGAATATTCAGAAACTGCCAGATCACCACAGATTCTTTGGCGACTTCACTTCACTGGTAGTCCTCTTCTTCAGTAGCAAGTGAGCGCTGGGCTTCTGTCGCTTTCAGCTAGATTTTCATGGTGCATTCTGTTTAGCCTGACTATAGCATGTACGACTAAAAGTCCCCTCTTACCAAACCTAGTCTGCATGTAATTTATTTGTGAGTATATACATATGGGAAAGATCAATCCAACTAGCATATTTATCAAAACAAGCTCATGGTATTACCTCTTGTTCATCATTGCCAAGGCAGATGCAAGTCGGGATACGAAGCCAACATGATTTGTTAAGTAATGGTGACCACATGATGATTTCTTCAGGCCTGGCCAAAGACTTGCCCTTTTACCCTCTCAAGTTTTATCTAATTAATCAATCACATATAATTGTCAGTATATATACGTACATGCTTGGACGATCCATGCTTGCATGCATTAGCTATGATAGGCCTACGTGAACATAATCTAGGTCATGGCGCTGTGCTTGTGGCAGTAGGGATTCCCCAAAGAGCGTGAGCGCATACGGCGAACTCCTCCTTCGTCGGCTTCTCCAGGTACGCACATACTCGACCTCCACTTTATCCTTGAGCAGCAGCAGGGCCAGCTCATGCTTCATCTTCTTTATCATCTTCTGAAACTCTGTAAGTCACCCGTCCCCCGATCTCCTACATTCTGGCTGCACAAACACACTAATAAAGACCATATGTATACATTCTTAATTAATTAGTTAATTGTTGGTTTTGCAAAATCTAACTGGCCAGTCTGATATCTTCTTATATATAAGTGAAGTTCCATTATATTAGGACATCAGAAAATATCAAACGACCTTGCAAACTGTTGATGGTTTACTTAATTATATTTGTTCAGTTATCAGTTTTGGCGTGATTTTTCACCTTGAGCATATCCAGCAGCTCGTCGATATATGCATAATATCTTGGCTAGCGCATAATCTGCCATCTCACGACCCTTGACTTCTGTAGGCTCCTTCGGTATCTCCGCCAATCTTAATAAATTAATAACACGTGAAGAACAAAAGGCACAAATCATAAACTTAACTAACCTGTGGCATCTCGTAGTGCTAGAAGAACATCTCAACTCCAACCAATCAGTCCGGAGCTCAAGACCATTATGCAGGAACCCCGCATATATAAATTACACAAAATAGGTTACCTTCATGAGATCATGGAAACTGTGACTTCCCTGAGACGGATGCTGCAGAAGTGAGAAGTTGGGGATGAGATTGTTGCAGGACATGTAGTTGGGGCCGTCAGTTCGTTTGTTGCCCGGTCTAATATGAAATCAAGGGCAACCATGAATACCTGGGAAAAGAGAGTGACATCACGCAAGATGCAAGTCAAGAAGATCCGAGGGAGGCGACGCACAGCAAGTAGCTGGGGAGAGGAAGGGGCCTTGTTGCAATTCTTGCGTGGAGGAGAATCCATGGCACTGGAGGTGAAGATGTTGATCGATAGGACAGGGGGCGTGGCCTTTTTCCTATTTCAGATCGATAGTTTTTTTTTACTTTTCGCAGAATGGATGGATACAATTTCTTCACGCCTTTGTATGGGCTTTGTGCCTAGGTCCGCAGGCTTAGGGAGATGTTTTTTTTTTCCTAAAAGAGGTGCACGTGGGACAAGATACCTCATCCTAGGGCTGTAGTTAATTTATCTGGAGATCAAACGGACAATTTGTTTAGTTGTTTAGGATTAACGTGGAGCATCGTATGATGCCTCCAATTAGTAAATATAAGATCCTATAACTAAATTTTCTCCTACTTTTTTTTTAGTAATATGAGTTTTCTCCCAGTAGTTTTCCCTAGAACCAACTCAACTGTCACACGTCTAGCCTAAAAAAATAAAAATACCCCACGTCCTATTAACTCATCAAATTAAAATGATATTTATTTCGTAAATCGAAAGTTCTTACAAAATAATAATAATAATTGTTTATATATAACTTGGCAAGTTAACTCCTGGTGATTGCGTACGTAAGCTTTTAAAGATTTTACTGACCAATCAGTAATAGACGTGTAATTATGTGTCTATATTTTTATAACATTTCTCCGTCCAGCCCAACACGATATGTTCACCCAGCCCAGCAAGTCCATGAATTTCGAAAAAAATGTAAATGAGCTTTAAATTCTAACATAATATATAAACGGGCTGCATAGACTCTACATCATTGTTTCACCCAGCCAACCAAATGGACTAAAAAAAATAAATGGACTGGCTGACATGTGAGCTAGTAGATAGAAGCCTAAGCACTTTCACAAAAAAAAATACAAAGGTCGAAGCCTAAGCAAGACGTTCGATTTACATCCAACGACCGGCATTCTTCTTCAATCTTTCGTCTTCTTCCTCCAGCACTGCCGGGACCGCCTGCTCCAGCCTCCGGCGTCTAGCGGCGCTGTTTCGCGCGCCTTGCAGCGAAACGCTACCCCACCGACGGCCAGGCCATCCCTCCACTCCTCTGCACCTTCTGTTATTCTCTGCCGAGTGTAGGCCCACCCCGCACCCGAACCAGTCAAGTTTCCCACTCCTCTCCGTCTGCGACTCAACTGCCGCGTCTTCCCCATCTCCAGGTCGTTCCAGTCTGGGGCCTCGCCGTCGTCCACCGGCCTCGGTGTGCTCGGCATGGTGTGGTCAACGTGGTCAACAAACGAGAGTCATTGGAAGATGACTGTACGTGAGAGGCTGACAGCGGGGACGCACCACACCCATGGACGCATGCATGCAACTGCATCCTTTTTACCCTGAAAAATAATGTTTTCTCCTCCTGACAGCTGGGACCCACCAGCTACATCTTCGCACGCAAGGAAGTGCGTTCCTATTACGGGCAAAATAAATGATTCCTCCCCCTGACAGCTGGGACCCATCAGCTATATCTTCGTATGCAAGGAAGTGCCTGCTTATCCTCCCTGACAGCTGGGACCCATCGGGTCGAACCGTACGTAGGGTTGTCTCTCTGGTAGCGAACGTGTACGTATATACTGGTCGATCGGTCTCTCTGCAAGGATGAACCATGGCCGAGCAAGCAGCGGCACGTGTGACGTAGTAGGTGAGGCAGTCCTGTATAAATTATGTCCACGTACATACAGCCACGCTGCAAGAAAGTAAATACGGCTACGTACGTACATACGGACGGGGTCTCGAACGCGTACAACGACGGCGTCCTGTTCATCGGCAGCCAACCGGCTGGGTCGGAACGGAGAAACTGCGTCGTGTTCATCAGGAGGGAACGGAATGCGTTGTGTTCATCGGGAGCCAACCGGCTTGGACGAAACAGCCGAAACGAGGTCTGGCGTACCGCAGAACGGAGGAAACGGCCTTCTGTTCGAAGGCGTATGGTCGAAACGGGGTCCTGTTCATCGGCAAGGGTCTGGCGTACCGCAAAACGGAGGAAAGGGACTTCTGTTGGAGGGCCTACGGTCGAAACAGGGTCTTGTTGATCAGGAGGGGTCTGGAGTAACGCAAAACGGAGGAAACGAGCCTTCTGGTCGACCGCGTATGGTCGAAATGGTGTCCTGTTCATCGGGAAGGGTCTGGCGTACCGCAAAACGGAGGAAACGGACTTCTGTTCGAGTGCCTACGATCGAAACGCTGTCCTATTGATCGGGAGGGGTGTGGCGTACCGCAAAACGTAGGAAACGGACTTATGTTGGAGCGCCTACGGTCGAAACGGGGTCCTGTTCATCCACCGTCTACTACCTCGCTCCAGCATCCACGGCCTACTGTTCATCCACCGTCGACCTCCTCCAGCCTCCACCAGCTTCTGTTTATCCATGGGCTACTATTCATCCAGCCTCCACTGGCTACTGTTCATAGAGCCTCCGCGGGGTCCTGTTCATCCACCCCCATCCGGCTGTGGTCTGGCGGCCTCCTCGGGGACCTGTTCATCCAGTGGCAACGGCCTACTACCACGGGGTCCTGTTCATCCAACCCCCACCGGGAACTGTTCATCCACAGCCAACCAACCGGCTCGACTCACCACGTCTCGACTCGTTCTACGTACTGCGTGCACGGTAGCAACGGTCACTGTTCATCAAGAGGCAACCCAACACCGGCTGGCTATGTCTCGCACGGGGGCTTGATCGGCTTCAGTAAGCAGCAGCAGTGAACGATCGCTCGGTTCAGATAGCAGCAGCAGCGAAGGAATCGCTCTGGTTCAGTCAGCAGCGAATGAATCGCTCGGGCTCAGTTAACAGCCAAGGGATGGATCACTTGGGTTCAGTAACGTAGCTAGATCGATCGCTCGGGTTCAGTTAGCCAACGCCTAACACACGCGCGTACACGAGAGAAACGCGCAAAACCACAGTGCATCGCTCGGCCGCGACCACCCACCGTAACCGGGAACTCCCCGATATTTTCCTCGCCCTCGCTTCTACCACGATTTTTCCATCATGGACGGCCCAAAGAATGTCATGCAGGTGCGTCCCCGGCCCACCCTGGACGAAAAGCCCATTTTCTGTCATGATTTCTTGTCATAGAAGTAGGAGCCCACCACATCTATGATGATACGTGCTTTTGTCACAATTATCGTCATAGAAGTGTCATAAGCATGACAGAAAAAAAAATCGTTCGGCCCAAAATGTCACGGATGTGTCTTTTTTTTAGTATTCATTGGCCCTGCCTTCTTCAAACTTTTGAAGAATGGCAAGGCATGCTTGGCAGACTTGGAAATGAACCTGCTCAGTGCGGCAACACATTCGGTCAGGCGCCTCACGTCTCTAACTGTCTTGGGTGCTTGAATCTGCTCGATCGCCTTGATCTTGTCGGGGTTGGCCTCTATCCCCCGGTGGGATACAAAAGAAACCAAGTAGCTTGCCGGAGGGAACGCCAAACACACACTTCTCAGGGTTTAGCTTCAAGTTGATCTTACGTAGATTTGCAAAGGTCTCTTCCAAGTCTTGAATGAGAGTTGATTTGTCCTTGGTCTTGACTACTATGTCATCCATGTAAGCTTCAATATTCCTGTGCAATTGAGGCTCGAAACCAATTTGCACTGCCCTTGCAAAAGTGGATCCAGCACTCTTCAACCCGAGAGGCATCCGCACAAAGCAGTACATGCCACACGGGGTTTTGAACGCGGTCTTCTCCTCGTCCTCCTTGGACATGAAGATCTGATGGTACCCAGAGTATGCATCCAAGAAGGAAAGCAGATCACACCCGGAAGTGGAATCTGGTCAATGCGCGGCAAGGGGAATGGGTCCTTCGGGCATGCTTTATTCAGATTCGTGAAGTCTATGCAAAGCCTCCATTTCCCGTTCGCCTTGCGCACCACCACTGGGTTCGCCAACCATGTTGGGTGCAATACTCCTCTGACCAAACCAGCTGCTTCAAGTTTCTTGATCTCCTCGGCAATAAACTGTTGCCGCTCCAAAGCTTGCTTCCTGACTTTCTGCTTGACGGGTTAAAGTGCAACTAATCCCCGGTTGGTTTTGGTAATTCATAATAACATATAGCTCATTGAACTAATATCCACTCAAGTTAAATATTTCAGAAAGTTCAATGATTGGCATGGCATGGACTAGAGATGTGGACCCTTCAAAATGCTAAGGACAAAGATTGGCAAAAGCTCAAGACTCTTCATTTCTATTTTAGTGATCCAAGATCACATCGAGTCTATAGGAAAGCCAATACTATTAAAAGGGGATGAGGTGTTGCTTAATGGTCTACTTGCTCAAAGTGCTTAGTGATATTGCTCCAAAAACCCTCAGCCACTTTCTCATTTCCACATATGTCCAAAACCCAAAGTCAAACTCGGCCCCACCGATTTGATCTATCTGGCGCCACCGAGTTCAGTTGACGTAGCCACTGCCAGAAACCCTAGACGATCCGGTCACACCGATACGGATCTTGGCCTCACCGAGATGGCCTTGCAAACTCTCTATTTCCCTTCGTAACATTTCGGTCTCACCAAAATGAGCGATCGGTCCCACCGAGTTTGCATGACATACTCTCTATTTCCCGTCGTAGCATTTCGGTCTCACTGAAATGAGCGATCGGTCCCATCGAGTTTCCTTAACCAACTCTCTGTTTGCTCTTTGCTGAAATCGGTCTCACCGAGTTCATGCACTCAGTCACACCAAGATGAGGTTCTGCCCTAGCCCTAGCACATCGGTCCCATCGAGTTGTTCTAGTAGGTCCCACCGACATTCCTAACGTTCACATTTTGAACTGAATCGGTCTCACCGAGTTCTTCTATTCGGTCTGACCGAGTTGGGTCAAATGTGTGTAACGGTTGGATTTTGTGTGGAGGCTATATATACCCCTCCACCCCTTCTCCATTTGTGAGAGAGCCATCAGAACATGCCTACAGTTCCACTACTCATTTTCTGAGAGAGAACCACCTACTCATGTGTTGAGACCAAGACATTCCAATCCTACCACAAGAATTTTGATCTCTAGCCTTCCCCAAGTTGCCTTCCACTCAAATCATCTTTCCACCATAGCCAAATCTGTGAGAGAGAGTTGAGTGTTGGGGAGACTATCATTTGAAGCACAAGACCAAGGAGTTCATCATCTACACACCATCTATTACCTTTTGGAGAGTGGTGTCTCCTAGATTGGTTAGGTGTCACTTGGGAGCCTCCGACAAGATTGTCGAGTTGAACGAAGGAGTTTATAAGGGCAAGGAGATCGCCTACTTCATGAAGATCTACCCGAGTGAGGCAAGTCCTTCGTGGGTGATGGCCATGGTGGGATAGACAAGGTTGCTTCTTCGTGGACCCTTCATGGGTGGAGCCCTCCGTGGACTCGCGCAACCGTTACCCTTCGTGGGTTAAAGTCTCCATCAATGTGGATGTACGATAGCACCACCTATCGGAACCATGCCAAAAATCTCCATGTCTACATTGCGTTTACCTTCTCTAAACCCTTCCCTTTACCTTCATATGCAATGTTTTACTTTCTGCTGCTACACTCTCAGAATTGCATGTGTAGGTTGATTGCTTGACTTGTGCTAAGTTGCTAAAATCTGCCAAGACTTAAAATTGGGAAAAGGCTAGATTTTTATTTGGTCAAGTAGTCTAATCACCCCCCCTCTAGACCTACTTTCGATCCTACAAGTTGTATCAGAGCCAAGTTTCCATTTGCCTTGATTTCCATAGCTTTGGTGATCATAGCCTTGGTTACACAACCTAGGAGAGTATGGCGTCTAGCGAGGGAAATTACCACCGTAGAGGTCCTTACTTTGATGGTACTAATTTTGCTAGTTGGAAGCATATGATGAAAATGCATATTCTTTGGTCATAACCCCGCCGTTTGGGCTATTGTGCGTATTGGCTTGCAAGGTGAATACTTCGAGGATGGAAGAGAACCGGATCGTGAAGCGTCCGCGGAAGAATTGAAGATGTTGCAATACAATGCTCAAGCTTGCGATATTCTCTTCAACTGATTGTGCCCCGAAGAATTTAACAAAATTAGCCGTCTTGAGAATGCAAAGGAATTTGGGATACTTTGGTTGATATGCACGAAGGTACCGAGTCCGTCAAGGAATCTAAATTGGATGTGCTTCAAAGTCAACTTGACAAGTTCAAAATGAAGGATGGTGAAGGAGTCGCTGAGATGTACTCTAGGCTTGCTCTCATCACAAATGAGATTGCCGGCTTGGGAAGCGAAGAGATGACTGACAAATTCATCATCAAGAAGATCCTAAGAGCTTTCGATGGAAAATATGATACCGTGTGCACCTTGATCCAAATGATGCCCAACTACAAAGATCTCAAGCCAACGGAAGTCATTGGTAGAATTGTTGCTCATGAGATGTCACTAAAGGATAAGGAAGAGCTTCACAACAAGTCTAGTGGTGCTTACAAAGCTTCATGTGATGCTCCTACAACATCAAGTGAGAAACAAGTCTTCAATGAAGAATTGAGCTTAATGGTGAAGAACTTCAACAAGTTCTACAAGAGTAGAAGCAAAGAGAGAAGTTCCAAGTCAAGGTCCTACAATGACAAAAGATCTTCTAGTCGTGATCGTAATTGCTACAATTGTGGAAGACCCGGACACTACTCCAATGAGTGGACGGCTCCCTACAAGAGAAGAGAAGACTCGCCTAAAAGGAGAAGTAAAAGAGATGAATCACCACCAATAGAGAGAAGGAGTAGAGATGATCGTTATGAACGAAGACCCTCTCGCAGAAGCAAGGATTCGGAAAGGAAGGACAAGTCATCAGGGTGCTACACAAGATGAAGACATCAAGCTCACGTTGGTGAATGGGTATCCGGTTCCGACTCCGACAACTACTCCGAGAGAAGTTATCATTCCGACTCCGAATATACTCAACATGAAGGTGTTGCCGGTCTTGCACTTGTGTCATCCAACTCCTACGACATATTTGATTCACCAAATGAAGGAATTGGAAGATGCTTCAAGGCTAAAGGCCCTAAGGTATCACACCCCGAGTATGTTGATTTCAATAGTGATGAAGATGATTTGCTAGGTGATGATGATTTACTTGTTGACAACACTAGTGATGAAAACTATGATGAAATTGCTATTAATCATGCTAATCAAGATGAAACAAATGACAATGATAAGAAGGAGATTGAGCATCTAACTAAAGAACTAAACACTCTTAAGTTAGCTCATGAAACTACTTTAGAGGATCATCGAGAGCTTTTAAAGACTCATGAGAAGCTACGCTTTGAGAAGCTCAATTTAGAGCAAGAGCATGGGTTCTTAAAAGCAATCAATGATGATCTTCGAAAGAAAAGTTCTTTTTACATTGCCAAGCATTTACTCTTGTCTACTTACATGCCACAAGTAAAATCTAGCAACAAGGGCAAGAAAGATTCTTCTTCTAGTAGTAACAATAATCATGCTAAATCCAATATTATCGCTTCTAGTCGTTCTCTTGATTCCACTAATGATTCTCTTAGCCAAGTTACGCTTGAGTAAGAAAATAGCTTATTGAAGGGAGTTATAGAGAAAGGTGTTACAAGAGCCTTGCCAGAAGTAAGCAATTTGAGGAAATTGTACGCAAGCAAGGAAGGCACCGGAAGAATCAAGGTGTTGGTTTTGAGCGAAAGTTCAATGCCAATGGAGTTGAGTGGGAAGAAGATCAATACCCCGAGACGAAGTTTGTTCCTCACCAAGAGAAGTATGACCCCACTTCTTTCAAGGGAACACAAGCTCAAGATGATCTTTCACCACAAGACCACAAGCTAAAAGGCAAGGACAAGCTTCAAGAAGAGATTGACTCATTTGAAGAAGCTCCTAAGGCCTTGGTCAAGTGGGTTCCCAAGACTACATCAAGTTCTACTTCATCAAGTACGACTACAACTCCAAAGATTCCCATCAAGTTGATGTGGGTCCCAAAGAAGAAGAACTAGAGAGTTCTTGAGGGTGACTCCGCCAACATACTTCACTCATATTCATTTTGGCAAGGACAAGTGCAATCAACTTCCATATCTTGCACTAGTTCAAGGAGTCACAAACCCTCTTGTTGGTAAGACAAGGGACAAGGTAACCTAATGCTTTCATGGACATCATCACATGTGTATTTCACTCTATGTCTATGGATATCCTTGTGTGTTCCTTGTGGGACTAACCCATGTAGGTATTGAAAGTGCAACTCACTCCAATGGATTGCTCCAAATGATCTACATCAACATTGAGCATCCAAATCTTCAACACCTACATGAAGTCATCATCGACAAATACCCCCGGTTAATTCATCCCTCTAAGGGGGAATATCACATCTAGGGGGAGCTTTGCTCTAAGAATTGAGCTAAAGCAACTCTAATGGTGTGAACACAACAATGGTTTATGTAAAAGTGGCAACCCCACTTGTGCTTAAACGATGAGAATGACCTATGATCAAATGTTCTCATTTGACTCCTCAGTCAATATACTCATATATAGATGACCTATTCATCGCCAATTGCTTGATAGATGCTAGAGTGTTTGTACATGCTTTGCCACATGTTTTATTTGCCATCTTATTGTGTGAGCATGTTGGTTGCATAATTTTCTCCATTCGAGGACATCCATTTGTTGCTTTGATTGTTTGGTTTTTCTTTTTTCCAAATGGATGGACAAGAATGCCTAAGTACTCCCTCTAGCTATCTATGCTTTTCTCGTCTCAAACCCTATTCATGCTACATCACAAAGTTTGAACAAGTCGAATTCGGACCCTCCGAGTGAGGAGCACTCTGAGCCACCGATCCGTCAAGGGCTTAACTTCCAAAACCTCTTAATGCATCTTGGTCAGACCAACTCACTCCTACTCGGTCTCACTGAATTCATTAAGTTGATCTAGGTTTTCATCTCGGTGCAGCCGATTTGAACAATTCGGTCACACCGAGTTGCAGCAACTGCTAGCTGTTTTGCATCTCGGTACCACCGAGTCGTTCCACTTGGTCACACCGACAGTGACTGGGTATATATACCGCGGGTTGAAATTTGGAAATTTCTCCAAACCAATCGACCGCGCCTTCCCAGCTCTGCTGCCCCCTTGGTCTCCGGAAAGTTGCCGTCGTCGCCAGTGACCCCCTGCCGCTGGTCTCCACCGCCGTCAATGGGATTCTCACAGCCGTTGCCGCCGTAGCAAGTTCGTCGCCAAGTTAGGGTACGGACTTGACCTCTTTGTGCATTCTACTATTCCGATTCTTGCACAAAGATCATTGCCATTGTTCTTCCCACATATGAGATCAATCTATCCACCAAAAGAATCCATTAGAATAGGTTTGATGCAAAAACTTAGGGTAGGTTTCCGCCAAACTCATCTTGGACCGACCGATCTGAGGATCTCGGTTTCACCGATTTGGCCCTGGCCATTGCACAAGTACAACTTGGTCTGACCTAATTGTACTAATCGGTGCGACAAAAATCACTTTCTCTGTGAAACCCTAGCTTCTTGGAGTCACCGAACTGCATTTCGGTCTGACCGAAACTGCGTGTTTAGACTCTGTTTGTGCTTCGGTGTCACCGAGTTTGTCAAATCGGTAGCTCCGAAATGCTTTCTTCAGGAAACTAAAGTTAAGTTTTTATCTCAATATTTTTGCAAAATAGCTGTACTTTGTGATGCTCATCCACTCTATCCATACCCATCTATTCACAGGGTCAGTTTCAGCTATGTCAGAGGGCAGTGATAGCCAGAACAAGTCAGAAGAACAGGTCAACCTCAGTGAGGGCACTAGTCCCTCAGGCAGTTATGATGAAGGTAGAAGAAGCACTCCCAGCAACTTGCCTAAGGCAGCAACTAGGCAAAGAAAGAAGAAAACTTCAGAATCTGAGGATGAAGATTTTGTCATGGAGGAGGAAGTGACCTCCAAGAAGAAGGTACTCAAGAAAGAGTATGCTGCTGCTGCTGCAACCAAGCCTGGAATGCCCAAGAAAGCTCCACCTAAGAGAGCTCCAATGTTTAAAGCTAGGCAATCCACTATTACTCAAGAGCAAGCACAGCCAGCAAGTGGTGCGGGAAAGGAGAAGAAAGAAAGGAAAAGAGGAAGATGGTGCAAACTTGTAGATCCTATGGCTGAGTTTGAAAAGCATTCTTCGGATGAAGATGAGGAGGAAGAAGAGCCTGTTGCACCTCCTGCCAAAACCCAGAAGCTCATGGGAAATGCCATAAGGACTGGGGCTACTCCATCAAAGCCCAAGTCAGCCCCCAAGCCTCCAACTCAAGCTCAAGATCCAAAACCATCTGCACCAAAGAGATCAACAAGGAACATATCTGCTGCTGAGAAGAACAAGGCCCCAGTGCCTGAGGCTCAAGAAGATGAAGAGCAGCAAGTGCTCAGAAAATTGAAGCCCAAGATTCCAGATCACAGTGATGATCATCCAGTGGCTGAAAACATGAAGGAAAGGAAGGATGCAGGTCTGAGATTATGGAGACAGACTGATCCCTATGCTATCAGGAGAAGGACTGCTGTAGACTATCATTTCCACACCAAGGAACAACAGGACTTCTATGAGACAGTCTTGTTGGATAAGAAGCCCATTGCCTGTGATATGAAGTGGGTTGACTGGAAGTTCATTGATGACAATGAGGACTACTTTCCAGGAGTGCATGAGAGCTTCAAGATGAATGAAGTAGACAAGTTTGTTGGTCAGAAGTTGACCAAGTGGAATGATGAGATGATCATGCAATTCTACTCCACTGCTCACTTCTACCCAAATGGAAAGATTGTCTGGATGACTGAAGGTACAAGATATCAATCTACAATCTCTGAGTGGGCCAGGTTGATCAATGCCCCTAAGAAAGAGGAAAATGACACTGATGTATATGCCAAGCCTAGGAAGGATCACAACTCCATGGCCAACATGTACAAGGAGATTCCTGATAGTGCCCTAGAGACACACAAGCTTGGATCCATCTACTTCCTGCTTGCTGGCCTGACCACCATCAACACCATTCTGAGGCATACTCTTTTGCCCCAAGTCAGGAGATCATAGGATGATCCGTGGTCACTCAATCAACTTGCTCCACATGTTTGATGTACCACAGAAATTCAAAGTGACGAGTTTAATTGTTGAAACTGTGAAGAGAACTATAGCTGATCAGAAGAGATCATGTGGATATGCCCCTCATATACAGATGTTGATCAATTCCAAGATGGGAACAGGGACATATCTTCTGGACAAAGAGCATCTTCCCTTGAGGCCAGAATTTGAGGACAACGAGGTTGTCATGGATGCATCACATCCTACTTCAGTTGAAGCCCAGGAGAAGAGAGAGAGAGAGAGAGAGAGAGAGAGAGAGAGAGCGAGAGCAAAGGCTGCAAAGGCAGCTAGTGCACCAGATGCTTCACAAGTGTTTGATGTCTACTACGCAACTTTATACTTGTAGACTCGTGTTGGGCCTCCAAGTGCAGAGTTTTGTAGGACAGTAGCAATTTCCCCTCAAGTGTATGACCTAAGGTTTATCAATCCGTGGGAGGTGTAGGATGAAGATGGTCTCTCTCAAACAACCCTGCAAACAAATGCAAGAAATCTCTTGTGTCCCCTACACACCCAATACAATGGCAAATTGTATAGGTGCACTAGTTCGGTGAAGAGAGGGTGATAAAAGTGTAACATGGATGGTAGAAATATATTTTTATAATCTGAATAAATAAAAACAGCAAGGTAGCGAACGATAAAAGTGAGCACAAACGGTATTGCAATGCTTGAAAACAAGGCCAAGGGTCCGTAGTTTCGCTAGTGCAATCTCTCAACAATGCTAATCTAATTGGATCATATAACCATCCCTCAAAGTGCGATGAAGAATCACTCCAAAGTTCTTATCTAGCGGAGAACATAAGAAGAAATTGTTTGTAGCTATTCTTTCCGATCGATCTATCCAAGAGTTCGTACTAAAATAACACCAAGTTATTCTTTCCAATCGATCTATCAAGAGTTTGTACTAAAATAGTATCAAGTTATTCTTTCCGATCGATCTATCAAGAGTTTGTACTAGAATAACACCAAAGAAAATTCAGATTCATAATACTCAATCCAACACAAAGAACCTCAAAGAGTGCCCCAAGATTTCTACCGGAGAAACAAAGATGAGAACGTGCATCAACCCCTATGCATAGATTACCCCAATGTCACATCGGGAATCCGCGAATTGAGTGCCAAAACACATATCAAGTGAATCAATATGATACCCCCATTGTCACCACGGGTATTCATAACAAGACATACATCAATTGTTCTCAAATCCATAAAAGTATTCAATCCGATAATACGAAATCTCAAGGGGATAACTCAATTCATCACAAGACGATAGAGAGGGAAAAACACCATATGATCCAACTATATTAACAAAGCCCGCGATACATCAAGATCGTGCCATCTCAAGAACACGAGAGAGAGAGATTAAACACATAGCTACTGGTACAAACCCTCAGCCCCGAGGGTGGACTACTCCCTCCTCATCATGGTGGCCACCGGGATGATGAAGATGGCCACCGGTGATGATTTCCCCCTCCGGCAGGGTGCCGAAACGGGGTCTAGATTGGTTTTTTGTGGCTGCAGAGGTTTGCGGCGGCGAACTTCTGATCTAGGGTTACCCCTAATGGTTTCCCTACTTATAGGAATTTTTGGCGTTGGTTTCACGCTAAGATGGGCCTCGAGGTGAGCACAACCCACCGGGGCACGGGCAAGGGCCCAGGCGGGCCCCGGTGTCTTGTGCCCTACTCCTTCACCTTCTGGTCCTTCCACAAAGCTTCGGGGGTCTCTTTTGTTCCAAAAAAATCGTCAAAAAGTTTCAGCTCATGTGGAGAACTTTCATTTCTGCACAAAAAACAACACCACGGTAGTTCTGCTGAAAACAGCGTCAGTCCGGGTTAGTTCCATGCAAATCATACCAAAACCATATAAAATTGTTGTAAACATGGCATGAATACTTCATAAATTATAGATAAGTTGGAGTTGTATCAGCATCCCCAAGCTTAATTCCTACTCGTCCTTGAGTAGGTAAATGATAAAAATAATAATTTATGAAGTGTGAATGCTAGCAAAGTGCATAAGTTTGATCAATGATAATTTCAATCACTTTTCCTAGCATCATAACAACAACTCATTCTCATGAAACTTATTATGATAAAGTAGCAATTGAAAACGGAATTTTTGTTGTGGAAAGCTACCTATCATATTCATCATATAATCTTTCTTTTGTAGCATGGACATTTGGACTTGAATGATTCAAAGCAATAGTCTATAATTTGACATAAGGACATCAATACTCAAGCATATCAACAAGCAACCATGTCTTTCAAAATATCAACACTAAAGAAAGTTATCCCTAGCCCATCATGCTCAATCATTGATCCATTCATGAGACACACTCGAATATTAGCTACATCCAATGCTCAAGTACGATCATAGTGCCCCTTAGTTGGTGCTTTATAAGAGAAGATGGAGACTCAAATAAAAATAAAAATTGCATAAAGTAAATAGATAGGCCTTTCGCAGAGGGAAGTAGGGATTTGTAGAGGTGCCAGAGCTCAAAGCTTAAATTGAGAGATAAAAGATTTTGGGAGGCATACTTTTCCCGTCAACGAAAACGACCGAGTAATTCCCAACACTTTCCATGCTAGATATATCATAGGCGGTTCCCAATCAGAAAATAAAGTTTGTTCCTTTTTCCACCATTCTTTCACAATCCTTGGCTAGCCGTATCCACGGGTGCCCTCCATACCAACACTTTCCAAGGAATTTATTATTTGACATCATAAAGTAAATTCATTTTTCATTTCGGGGCTGGGCATCCCTAATACCTTTGTCGTACTCTCGTGCAATGACAAGTGAATAAACACTCATCTTGAGAATAACACATCTAGCATGGAAAATATTGGCCACCCCCTGCCGCTTCATGAGCAGTACGAGCACACAAAAAGGAAATTTATTTTGAAAATTAGAGATGGCACATACAAATTTGCTTAGAACGCCATGGAAATACTGCATATAGGTAGGTATGGTGGACTCATTTGGCACAACTTTGGGTTTAAGAATTTGGATGCACAAGTAGTATTCCCACTTAGTACAAATGGAGGCTAGCAAATAGATTGAGAAGCAACCAACCAAGAAACAAAAATTCACATAAACGAGCATTGAGCATAACTAACAACGAATAATGCACCACAAGTAGGATGTAATTTCATTGCATAATTATTGACTTTCGTGCTTGCATAGGGAATCACAAACCTTAACACCAATATTCTTACTAAAGCATAATTACTCACCAACATGACTCACATATTATTACCAACATATCGCAAAACTATTGCAAGAAATCAAACTTATCATATCCAGTGATCTACATGAAAGTTTTTATTATATCCCTCTTGAATATTCATCATATTAGGACCAAATTCATAGCTTGTGCATATTGTCATCACTATTGTCAACTCTTAAAATAATATAAGTGAAGCATGAGAGTGTTCGACAAACTACTCCAAAAAGATATAAGTGAAGATCATGCGAGTAGTTAGGTAAATGGGTAGCTATTTGAGGACTCTCTTTTATTTAAAAACTTTCAGATCTAAGTATTTTATTAAAACAGCAAGAAAAACAAAAAAAATGACATTCTAAGAATAGCACACATCATGTGACGAAGCAAAAACTTAGGCTCAACCGATACTAACCGATAGTTGTTCATGAAGAAAGGTGGGATGCCTACCGGGGCATCCCCAAGCTTAGATGCTTGAGACTTCCTGGATTATTAACTTGGGATTCCTTGGGCATCCCCAAGCTTGAGCTTTTGTGTCTCCTTAATTCCTTTTATATCACGGTTTCCCTAAATCTTAAAAACTTCATCCACACAAAACTCAACAAGAACTCGTGAGATAAGTTAGTATAAATCAATGCAAAAACCTTATCATTCTCTACAGTAGAAAATCACTAAAATTATTATTCAACATTGCATACTAAATGCCTCTGCATATTTAATACTTCCATCCTCAAATAGAATCATTAAACAAGCAAAAATATGCACACAATGCAAACATAACAGCAATCTGCCTAAACAGTAAAGTCTGTAAAGAGTGCAATATTCTTCATACTTCGCCAATTCCAAAAATTCTGAAACTTTATCACCCTGTAGAAATTTATCAGATCTTATTGTTCAAAAAGTTTCAACATTTTATCACATTCTGACTTTTCTGAAGAATTATTGCAACAGCGATAAACTTTCTGTTTTGAAACAGCAACTCACATACTTGGAAAATAAGCATGGTGATGGTTATCCTTGCCACTTTTATTGAAATAAAAGATGCAAAACATTATATAAATAACAGAAAGCAAATCTAACTAAAATAAAATGACTCTCCAAGCAAAACTCATATCATGTGACGAATGAAAATATAGCTCCAAGTGAGGTTACCGATAATGTTGAAGACGCAAGAGGGGATGCCTTCCGGGGCATCCCCAAGCTTAGTTGCTTGGATCTTCCTTGAATATTACCTTGGGATGCCTTGGGAATCCCCAAGATTAGGGTCTTATAGCTCCTTATTCTCCTCATATCGATATCTCACCCAAAACTTGAAAACTTCAATCACACAAAACTTAACGGAACTTCATGAGATGGGTTAGTATGATAAAGACAAATCATTCACTTTGGTACTTTCAAAGACAAGATTCATAATTGTTCTCACACAATGCCTACTGTACTCTACAATTTTCATAATTTATATTAACCAATATAAGCCATAGAAACTAGATAACAAGGAAACTATGCATTGAAAACAGAATCTGTCAAAAACAGAACAGTACGTAAAGATCAGAATTAAGGTCATACTTCTGTAACTCCAGAAATTCTTAAAACTTAGGAAAACGTAGAAAATTTGTATACCCATCAACTGTAAAAAATTAAGAATTTTTCCACCTCCCTTTAAAACACAGGAATTTCTGCACTGGATACAAAAGTTTCTGTTTTTGCACAGAATCAAGTCAACTATCATCTACACTATCCCAAAGGCTTTACTTGGCACTTTATTGAAACAAAAGCTATAAAACAAGATCACTACAGTAGCCTAATCATGTGAACACACAAAAACAGTAGGTAAAAGTGTTGGGTTGTCTCCCAACAAGCGCTTTTCTTTAATGCCTTTTTAGCTAGGCATGATGATTTTAATGATGCTCACATAAAAGATAAGAATTGAAACACAAATAGAGCATCATGAAGCATATGACTAGCACATTTAAGTCTAACCCACTTCCTATGCATAGTGATTTTGTGAGCAAACAAATTATGGGAACAAGAATCAGCTAGCATAGGAAGGCAAAACAAGAAAAACTTCAAAACTTTCAACATAAGGGAGGAAACTTGATATTTTTGAAATATGTAGAAGCATATGTTCCTCTCTCATAATAATTTTCAGTAGCATCATGAATGAATTCAACAATATAACTATCACAAAAAGCATTCTTTTCATGATGCATAAGCATAGAAATTTTGTTACTCTCCACATAAGCAAATGTATTCTCATCAATAGTAGTGGGAGCAAACTCAACAAAATAACTATCATGTGATTGAAAATTAAAATCATGATGACAAGTTTCATGGTTATCATTTTTCAATATAGCATACATGTCATCACCATAATTATCATAGATAGGAGGCATGCTTTCATCAGAATAAATTTTCTCATCAAAACGTGGGGGACTAAAAATATCATCTTCATCAAACATAGCATCCCCAAGCTTGTAGCTTTGCATATCATTAGCATCATGGATATTCAAAGAATTCATACTAGCAATATTGCAATCATGCTCATTCAAGGATTTTTTTGTCAAACATTTTATAGAATTCTTCCTCTATCAATTGAGCACAATCTTCCTTTCCATCATTTTCACGAAAGACATTATAAAGATGAACAATATGATGCAACCTCAATTCCATTTTTTTGTACTTTTATTTTTATAAACCAAACTAGTGATAAAACAAGAAACTAAAAGATTCGATTGCAAGATCTAAAGATATACCTTCAAGCACTCACCTCCCCAGCAACGGCGCCAGAAAAGAGCATCGTTGATGGGGGTGAGTGCCGCTTACCTAACCTCCCCGGCAACGGCGCCAGAAAAGAGCTTGATGTCTACTACGCAACTTTATTCTTGTAGACTCGTGTTGAGCCTCCAAGCGCAGAGTTTTGTAGGACAGTAGCAATTTTCCCTCAAGTGGATGAGCTAAGGTTTATCAATCCGTGGGAGGCATAGGGTGAAGATGGTCTCTCTCAAACAACCCTGCAAACAAATACAAGAAATCTCTTGTGTCCCCAACACACCCAATACAATGGCAAATTGTATAGGTGCACTAGTTCGGTGAAGAGAGGGTGATAAAAGTGTAACATGGATGGTAGAAATATATTTTTATAATCTGAATAAATAAAAACAGCAAGGTAGCGAACGATAAAAGTGAGCACAAACGGTATTGCAATGCTTGAAAACAAGGCCAAGGGTCCGTAGTTTCGCTAGTGCAATCTCTCAACAATGCTAATCTAATTGGATCATATAACCATCCCTCAAAGTGCGATGAAGAATCACTCCAAAGTTCTTATCTAGCGGAGAACATAAGAAGAAATTGTTTGTAGCTATTCTTTCCGATCGATCTATCCAAGAGTTCGTACTAAAATAACACCAAGTTATTCTTTCCAATCGATCTATCAAGAGTTCGTACTAAAATAGTATCAAGTTATTCTTTCCGATCGATCTATCAAGAGTTTGTACTAGAATAACACCAAAGAAAATTCAGATTCATAATACTCAATCCAACACAAAGAACCTCAAAGAGTGCCCCAAGATTTCTACCGGAGAAACAAAGATGAGAACGTGCATCAACCCCTATGCATAGATTACCCCAATATCACATCGGGAATCCGCGAGTTGAGTGCCAAAACACATATCAAGTGAATCAATATGATACCCCCATTGTCACCACGGGTATTCATAACAAGACATACATCAAGTGTTCTCAAATCCATAAAAGTATTCAATCCGATAATACGAAATCTCAAGGGGATAACTCAATTCATCACAACAAGATAGTGAGGGAGAAACACCCTATGATCCAACTATATTAACAAAGCCCGCGATACATCAAGATCGTGCCATCTCAAGAACATGAGAGAGAGAGATTAAACACATAGCTACTGGTACAAACCCTCAGTCCCGAGGGTGGACTACTCCCTCCTCATCATGGTGGCTGCCGGGATGATGAAGATGGCCACCGGTGATGATTTCCCCCTCCAGCAGGGTGCCAGAACAGGGTCTAGATTGGTTTTTCGTGGCTACAGAGGCTTGCGGCGGCAGAACTTCTGATCTAGGGTTACCCCTGATGGTTTCTCTATTTATAGGAATTTTTGGCATTTGTTTCACGCTAAGATGGGCCTCGAGGTGACCATAACCCACCGGGGCATGGGCAAGGGCCCAGGCGCGCCCCGGTGTCTTGTGCCCTACTCCTTCACCTTCTGGTCCTTCCACGAAGCTTCGGGGGTCTCTTTTGTTCCAAAAAAATCATCAAAAGGTTTCAGCTCATGTGGAGAACTTTCATTTCTACACAAAAAACAACACCACGGTAGTTCTGCTGAAAACAGCGTCAGTCCGGGTTAGTTCCATGCAAATCATACCAAAGCCATATAAAATTGTTGTAAACATGGCATGAATACTTCATAAATTATAGATATGTTGGAGACGTATCAGTGATGCTCAAGACCAATCAAGATCAACTCAGTTATCTGCTTGAGGCTACTATGAGAATTGAGAAGGGCTTGGCCACCCTGAATCAAAATCAAGAGAGTCTTGAGAGGATCATTGAGACAAAATTTCATGATCTAGATGTGAAGGTCACAGAGATCCAGACCACTGTGGAGACGCTCCAGGAAGAAGTTGAGGACAGGAATGACAGATCTACCATAGATACCTTTCAGAGAGTGCCAAGGGCACAAAGGTCTTCAGCAGTGCCAGTTGTCAGTGACACCAGGACCACACTTTCAGCACCTGCAGCAACTGCCACTATTGCACCTCCAGTTTTAACTCCTCCAGCTCCACAGACTGTCGGATACAGGGCTCCGCAGACCCAAAGGAAGGTTTGAACTCTGGGGCGTGTGCGAAGAACTCAACCTATCCAGCCAACCAAACGTGTTGTCCTACAGCTTAGCTCGATGAACAAGGAAGAAGAAGGACACGGCAGTTTACCCAGGTTCGGGCCACCTTGTGGTGTAATACCCTACTCCTACTTTGTGGTGGATTTGCCTCGCGAGGGGCTGAGGATGAACTAGTACAAGCGAAGAACAACCTCACGAGGTCTGCTCTAATGCGGGTGTGAGTTTAGGACTCGATCCCCCTTCCTACGGTGGTGGCTAGCTTATACTTATAGTGGCCTTGGTCCTCTTCCCCAAAACGAAGGCGGGAAGGGATCCCACAGTGGCCAATTTTGAAGGGGGACAAGTAGTACATCTTAACCAGACGAAAGGTGGTCTTTGCCTGGAAAGCCTTTGGTCGTGACGCTGCAGTGGGCTCGGCGATGACATCCATCCTGCCGTCCTGGCGGTCTTGGTCTCATTGCACGGGAATGGAAACTTTTGGTTGATTCCTCGGGACCCCGCGCCTGTGCTTGCCTCCTTAGCACCAAAGAGGAAACCTGCTCCTCTGCGCCCGCCTGGCCTTGGTCGTCATGACTTGCGTCACCTCCACCTCACGAGGTGGGTACCTGCATAGAAATCTCCGCTCCTCAGGAGCTAGCCTAGAGAGGCCGCTTCCTCCGGAGGTCTTGACGTCGCACACCTCGCGAGGGTCTTGCCTTGAAGGTGCTGTAGATGGGCCGTACCAGGCCGTCGATGGAGCCACTCCATGGGCCGCAGGCAGGCAAGTCTGGGTACCCTGGTTTCCAGAACACCGACAGTAGCCCCCGGGCCCAAGGCATGCTCGGAATTGACTTCGAGGCGAAGCCAAAGGGCAAGGGTGAAGCGCCGCGGGCCCCAATCGCCTGCGGAACGAGCTGATGCGTGGAGCTTGATGGGACGTGAGCATCTCCACTTCCCCACGCCGCCTCGGCAACCGCCCGTCTTGACAACTGCTTGATGCATGCAGAAAGACCATCATTGCTTGGAACGTGAGAGGCTGGCGGTTGGCCTTCTTCCGGTTATAAATGGAGTGGGGGACAAAGCCCCCAACCCGTCTTCATCTTCTCGCTGCCTGCTCCTCCTTCTCCCTTGTTCTACCGTCTTGCCAGAGCGTCCATGGCGCCAGAGATAAGGTTTTCCGCCGCGGAGAAGCGAAAAACCCCTCAAGAGGAACCCGAGCTGCTCCCGCCGAAGAAGAGGCATGATTGCTCTCGCGATGTCGCCGCAACGCCCATGACAACGCGGCCTTGGCATGAACGCACTCCACCAGGCTTCCTGGTCCGTGCGTATGCTCGCACGCAGAGCCCCATCCATGAGAGCGACCGCGGACACTGCGAGGAGTGAAGCCGCGGAGGAGAGCAAGTGGTGGCTGTACTGCCGCTCCGCCCGCAGACCCACGCCGAAGGCATGGTCCACGAGTTCGTGGTGTGGGCGACGATGCCACCGCGCACATGGATCTAGCTCCCGCGGTCTCTGGCAAGGGAGATACCACCGCGGGGGCCCGTCGAGCTGTGGCTGCAACACGACGGCTGTTGTAGCCAAGCATCAAAAGCGGAAGTCGAGGTCATCGACTCAGGCGACGTCTTCATGACCTAGGGATGGGGCGCAGTCGCCCGCGCCTGCTGCTTGGAGGTAGGTCACGCCATCCACTTCGAGTACGACGGGGCTTCGACGCTCCTCTTCAAGGTCTTCGGAGAGGATAGCCGACGCGTGGAGTGCTGCCCCAGGGGAGGAGATCGAGGCAGCGGCACCCCGGCGGGGCGGCAAAACGGTGAGGCCACCGGGAATGGACTTGCCCTTGGCCTTGTCCACGACTCTTCTGGCAGCAGCAGTGCCTCATCTGGACCAAGCTCGAGTGACGATGACAGCTACGAGCCATCGCGTCGTCGCGCCCGTGCCTAGGAGGAGGAGTAGCACTGTCCCAACATTGTTGGTGATGCTGCCGGGGCCGTGGTTCCTAGGTGTTTCTCCTTTGCTTCATTCCTGCGCGAAGGTCATGACGGGCCCCGTGGGGGCGTGTAAAAAACTGTGACGCCCGCGCTTTAATGTTATCATTCTTTATCAGTGTCGTGTTTGCGTCTCTCGCTTTGGCATGGTTCCCCTTTCATTCTCGCGGTAGCTTAGTGCTCTACGCCGGCAGGACCCAGTCCCCAGGCAAGCTTCAGCCGTCGCTGGTATGCCAGGTAGCGATGCCGTGGTCAAGGCCAGGAGGTGAGCGGCCCAAGGTCCGGTAAGAGCCCCTGAGGCGCGATGCTCAGGGGGTCCCCTTTGGTGCACAAGCGGCTCCCGAAGGACTGAAAGGGAAGCATTCTTGCCCAAGAGAGATCGCTAGAGACAAAGCGCTGATCATAAGGTTCACGCCCGTGCGTGTGAGGTCACTTATCTTGGCGAGCCTGCGGTGATTCTTTTGTTGCGTGGACGGACTTCTCGTGGAACGTTGGGCCATGCCATTCTTCTGATGATGCCCCCTCCGCAGGGCTCCTACCATCTTCATCTCTTCCGCTTGCCTGGGCGCTCTTCGTCCTCGGGTCCCGGCCTTCGAGCGAGGCTCAGCCACCACTGGTATGCCAGGTCACGATGCTGTGGTCAAGGCCAGGGGGTGAGGGCTCGAGAGCCAGTAGGGTCCCCTGAGGCGCGATGCTCAGGGGCCCCCCTTTAACGTGCAAGCAATTTGCGCGAGAAAAGAGTGGCCGGATCTGAGGAGATGCCTAGGAGGGGTTGCGCCCCAAGGTGCTGGTGAGGCCGCTCGTGGTCCCGGCTCCGGAGGTTCCTGCGAATTAGCCGAAAAAGAAAACCAAAGCACATAGTCATGCTTGCTATTCTGCCGGTGATCTTTTCGGAAGAAGACGAAGGCACTAAGGACCCGGTGAGGTGACGTGCGCGGGGCCGGCCGCGAGTTAGAGCTCGGTCTCTTAGGTTTATCAGCGCTGCAGGGACGGACCCAAGCACAGGCACCGTGCCAGTAACCCCCGTTGCGGGATGAGCAAGAGGCGGGTTAGCAACACGTAGAGTCCGTGAGGGGCGACTCCGTACATAACGAGACAGCGGGAGTAATGTGAATAACCATGATAACTCGAACATGCATAAACTGGTCCGGAGTACATGAATCAAAATGGTGTAGCTGTAGGGGCTAGCCCTGACAGCTCGAGGATGATGCAGCCCGAGGGGCACCCTCAACTGAACAAGCCAAAAAGTCACCTGGCACCATCGTTGCAGAAGTGTTGTAGTAGCTGACGATGCGTGCTGCAGAGGTCGTTCCTCATGAGTCGGCCGGCTCCTGAGTCCCGGGAGGCTCTAGAGGCCCGGGAAGCTCATAAGGGTCCGGCACCTCCTCTGTCAGGACCGCCTGGCGTCGGGCCTCGTGAGCCGCCAGGACGCCCTGCATGTAGCGCTGGTGCGAGGCAGCCATGTTCAGCAGGCCGAACGGCATGCGGACATAGCTGCCGGGGTAGCCCCCACTCTGACTGACGCGGGACGGCCAGAAGAGCTCCTGAGAATCGGCCCTGTTGAGGCCTGGGATGTTGACACAAACGCGCAGCTCGTCACCCACGTCAGGGGCGGCAGCTACACTGAGTGGTGCGGGGCGGCGCTCGCCGCGCATGGCTCGCGCCACCTGAAGCTCTTCGATTGCCTTGGTGATGAACTCCTGAGCGCCTAGCGCCTGGCGCCCTGTGCCCTGCTCATGGAAGTGCGCGTTGAGGCACGCCTCCACATGGTGCCCGAACACCTCCCTCGCGACGCTGGTCAGGTCAGAGGCCCTCTAGAGGAGAGCCCCCGAGCCCGTCCTGAGAGGGGCACTCGGCGCGCCTCCCTATGCGAGAGGGAAGGGCGCCCCAGCAGTGGGCACGGGGCCTGAGGCACAATCATCGGGCGCGCCAGCCTCCTGGCGGCCCTTGGGGAGGAGCTGCTGCTTCTTCTTGGGGATGGCCTTAGGAGGGCGAACTGCACCCTCGTCGTCAGAGTTCTCGACCGCCGCAGCCTGGTAGGCGCGCTCGAGGGAGCACACCGCTACCTTCTCATTGCAGGCGATCGTGATGATACCGCCGCTCCCTGGCATCTTGAGGACATTGTAGCTATGGTGCGTCGCCGCCATGAACTTGGCAAGGGCCGGATACCCGAGGATGGCATTGTACGGGAGGCGAATGTGGGCGACATCGAAGTCGATGAGCTCGGTGTGGTAGTTGACAGGGAGGCCGATCTGCCCTATGGGGATGGTGGATCCATCGGTCAGCCCTGAGAAAGGCTTGGTGGGGAGGAGCTGGTCGTACGACACCTGGAGCGTCTCGAACGTCTTGATGAAGAGAACGTTGAGCCCCGCGCAGCCATCGATGAGTGTCTTGGTGACGAGGACGTTGCTGATGGTTGGTGAGCAGAGCATCAGAAGCGCGCCAGCGGCAGCTGAGCACTTGAGCTAGTCTGTAGAGTCGAAGGTGACGGCGTACTTGGACCATCTGAGGGGACGCGACGCCTCCAGGTTGGGAAAGGCCGTGTTCACCTCACGAGCGAACTTCTTGAGGATGTGACGAGAAGCGGGGGCCTGAGCGCCACCCAGGATGAAGGCAATGGCTCGAGGTTCTTGGAAGCCCCCAGCCCCATCGTCTTGGCGGTGGTCGTGGTTCCTCCTTGGCGGCGGTGGCAGCGAAGGAAGGCCGGCGTTGCCCTGAGGATGGTCCTCGCGAGGCTGGTCGCGCCAGTCCTGGTGGGGGTCACGGTTGTCCCAGTGTCCACCACCGTGGCCACCTCCACGGCCGTAGCCACGGTCGCTGCGCTCGGTACGGCGGCCGAAGCGCCCGTCGCGGATCGCCCTGAGCTCTTGGCAGTCGTTGATGTTGTGGCTGTGGACGTTATGGAAGACGCAGAACGGGCGGCTGCCCTTGGAGGACTCAGGATGGTCGCAGCCGCGCTTCATCTCAGGTTCAGCCGCGAGCACAGCTGGACCCTTGAGCTTCACGTCCTTAGCCTTGGCCTTCTTGTCTTCAGGATCGACCTCCGGAAGCTCCAGGAGGGGGAGGCGACCTTGCTCTGCCCTCGCACACTTGGTGGCCATGTTAAACATCTCCAGAGCCGAGCACAAATCCTCGTGCATGGCGAGCTCTTCCTTCATCTTGACATCCCGGACGCCCTTAGAGAATGTCGTAATGATGGCCTCGTCCGACACCTTCGGGATCTTGAGGCGAACGTTGGTGAAGTGCTATATGTACCTGTGCAAGGTTTCGCCTGGCTGCTGATTGATGCGTCGCAGGTCGCCTGCCCCGGGAGCGCGGTCGCGAGTGCCCTGGAAGTTGGCGATGAAGCGCTCGCGGAGCTCGTCCCAGGAGGAGATCGACCCCACCGGAAGGTTCAGGAGCCAGGAGCGCGCGCCGTCCTTGAGGGCCATAGGGAATCAGTTTGCCATGACCTTCTCATTGCCGTTCGCCGCCTCGATGCTCAGCTCATAGAGCTGGAGGAACTCGGCGGGGTCAGGGCTGCCATCATAGCGTGGAGGTAGATCCAGCTTGAACTTGACTAGCCAGACAACGAGGCGCAGCTCCGGGGTGAAAGCACGGCACCCTGCCGCATTCACAGGGGCCATCCGCGGGGGAGGAGCCTGATCTTGATGCCCGTGCACCATCGCCTCTCGCGGTACGCGGTCTTGACGTGGCGGTGTTGGAAGAGCACGCGCTTCTCCTTGGGGCCGCTGCACCACCTGGCAGCTTTCTTCATCGCGCGCCGGCGCTCTGCTCGGTGGGTCGCACTAGGGAGCTTCACGCCTCGGCTCCGGGCCCAAGCCGTGCAGAGGAGGGGGAGGAGGCACGCCGTGAGCCACATCACCCGCCAGGGATAGTGGAGGGCGAAGCGAACGAGATGGTGCAGGGGCCTCGCTAGCGGCGTTGACAAGTTCAGCGATGCGGGCAAGCCAGTTGTTGGCCGGACGATAGCGCAGAAGCTCGCGCGCCATGAGCAGCGCAGATTACGCGTTCGCGGGCCCACGACGGCCATGAGAAGACGACGCCGTGGCTGGAGTGGGTGATGGAGTCGCGGTGCGACCGTCGCGCTGCACGGACGGTGGCAGCGACGAGTCCTGCTGCTCGTGGGCAGCAGGGTTGGTGGCCGCGTTAGCCACCGGGGAGGCAGAGCGGTGAGGGATGCCGTTGCCCGCGGGTGCTATCTGGGCGACACGAGCGTCGGCCATAGGGACAGCAAAACAGTGGCGGAGTGAACGGTGGGAGAGAAGCTTCGACACGCCCCTACCTAGCGCGCCAAATGTCGGATTCAGGGCTCCGCAGACCCAAAGGAAGGTTTGAACTCGGGGCGTGTGCGAATAACTCAACCTATCCAGCCAACCAAACGCGTTGCCCTACAGCCTAGCTCGATGAACAGGGAAGAAGAAGGACAGGGCAGTTTACCCAGGTTCGGGCCACCTTGCGGTGTAATACCTTACTCCTGCTTTGTGGTGGATTTGCCTCGCGAGGGGCTGAGGATGAACTAGTACAAGGGAAGAACAACCTCACGAGGTCTGCTCTAGTGCGGGTGTGAGTTTAGGATTCGATCCCCCCCTTCCTACGGTGGTGGCTAGCTTATACTTATAGTGGCCTTGGTCCTCTTCCCCAAAATGAAGGAGGGAAGGGATCCCACAGTGGCCAATTTTGAAGGGGGACAAGTAGTACATCTTATCCTGATGAAAGTTGGTCTTCGCCTACAAAGCCTCAGGTCGTGACGCTGCGGTGGGCTCGGCGATGACATCCATCCTGCCGTCCTGGCCGTCTTGGTCTCATTGCACGGGAATGGAAACCTTTGGCTGATTCCTTGGGACCCCGCGCCTGTGCTTGCCTCCTTAGCACCAAAGAGGAAACTTGCTCCTTTGCGCCCGCTGGCACCCGCCTGGCCTTGGTCGTCACTGCTTGCGTCACCTCCACCTCATGAGGTGGGTACCTGCATAGAAATCTCCGCTCCTCAGGAGCCAGCCTTGGGAGGCCACACCCTCCAGAGGTCTTGACGTCGCCCGCCTCGCGAGGCTTGGCCCCTCGCGAGGGTCTTGCCTTGAAGGCACTGTAGATGGGCCGTACCAGGCCATCGATGGAGCCACGCCATGGGCCGCAGGCAGGCAAGTCTGGGTACCCTGGTTCCCAGAACACCGACACAGACCTCTGTCGAAGCTTTTGCAGATGCCCTCCTCTCCACGCCATCTACCCACACCGGAGCAACTAGCCAGAAGACCCCTTCAGGAGCTCCCGGAGATCGTGCCTAGAGTGCCATATAACACTATGCATTTTCAAGCTTTTTGGTAACTTGTTGCCAAAGTGGGAGAAAGTGTATAGATCATTAGGCTTCGAGAGACAGAGTGTTTTGCCTTTTGTTGCCTCTCTTGCTGCTTTGATCATTTGCTTGTTTGATTCCTATGCTACATTTGTGTTTTGCTCGTGAGATACTCTTGTGATCATGTGTTTGATCATACTATGCCTTAATGTGTCTATGATATTTGTGTATGATCAATCATGTTTACCCTTGGTGATGAGTGCATGTTATTTAACTCTTATCAATTTGAGCACTCCACCAAGATGTATGTGACATGGAAGAGTGACCCATGATCCTAATTGATTATTTGCATTCAAACGCAAATTTTAAATAATGCACAAATTTAGGGCGAGCTCTTGCTTATCACATACTTCTCAAAGCGACAATGTATTTCATTCATATTATCATTTGTCAAAGCTTTGATCTATATGTTGTCATCAATTACCAAAAAAGGGGAGATTGAAAGTGCAACTAATCCCCGGGTGGTTTTGGTAATTCATAACAACATATAGCTCATTGAACTAATATCCACTCAAGTTGAATATTACAGAAAGTTCAATGATTGGCATGGCATGGACTAGAGATGTGGACCCTTCAAAATGCTAAGGACAAATATTGGCAAAAGCTCAAGACTCTTCATTTCTATTTTAGTGATCCAAGATCACATTGAGTCTATAGGAAAGCCAATACTATTAAAAGGGGATGAGGTGTTGCTTAATGGCCTACTTGCTCAAAGTGCTTAGTGATATTGCTCCAAAAACCCTTAGCCACTTTCTCATTTCCACATATGTACAAAACCCAAAGTCAAACTCGGCCCCACTTATTTGATCTATCCACTGCCAGAAACCCTAGACAATTCGGTCACACCGATACGGATCTCGGTCTCACCGAGATGCCCTTGCAAACTCTCTATTTCCCTTCATAACATTTCAGTCTCAACGAAATGAGCGATCGGTCCCACTGAGTTTAGTTGATATAGCCACTGCCAGAAACCCTAGACAATTCGGTCACACCGATACGGATCTTGGTCTCACCGAGATGCCCTTGCAAACTCTCTATTTCCCTTCGTAACATTTCAGTCTCACCGAAATGAGCGATCGGTTCCACTGAGTTTGCATGACAAACTCTTTGTTTCCCTTCGTAACATTTCAGTCTCACCGAAATGAGTGATCGGTCCCATCGAGTTTGCTTGACCAACTCTCTGTTTGCTCTTTGCTGAAATCGGTCTCACCGAGTTCATGCAATCGGTCACACCGAGATGAGGTTCTGCCCTAGCCCTAGCACAACGGTCTCACCGAGTTGTTCCAGTCGGTCCCACCGAGATTCCTAACGTTCACATTTTGAACTGAATCGGTCTCACCGAGTTCTTCTATTCGGTCTAACCGAGTTGGGTCAAATGTGTGTAACGGTTGGATTTTGTGTGGAGGCTATATATACCCCTCCACCCTCTTCTCCATTTGTCAGAGAGCCATCAGAACGTGCCTACACTTCCACTACTCATTTTCTGAGAGAGAACCACCTACTCATGTGTTGAGACAAAGACCTTCCAATCCTACCACAAGAATCTTGATCTCTAGCCTTCCCCAAGTTGCCTTCCACTCAAATCATCTTTCCACCATAGCCAAATCTGTGAGAGAGAGTTGAGTGTTGGGGAGACTATCATTTGAAGCACAAGAGCCAAGAGTTCATCGTCAACACACTGTCTATTAACTTTTGGAGAGTGGTGTCTCCTAGATTGGTTAGGTGTCACTTGGGAGCCTCCGACAAGATTGTGGAGTTGAACCAAGGAGTTTGTAAGGGAAAGGAGATCACCTACTTCGTGAAGATCTACCCGAGTGAGGCAAGTCCTTCATGGGCGATAGCCATGGTGGGATAGACAAGGTTGCTTCTTCGTGGACCCTTCATGGGTGGAGCCCTCCGTGGACTCGCGCAACCGTTACCCTTCGTGGGTTGAAGTCTCCATCAACGTGGATGTACGATAGCACCACCTATCGGAACCACGCCAAAAATCTCCGTGTCTACATTGCGTTTGCCTTCTCTAAACCCTTCCCTTTACCTTCATATGCAATGTTTTACTTTCCGCTGCTACACTCTTAGAATTGCATGTGTAGGTTGATTGCTTGACTTGTGCTAAGTTGCTAAAATCTGCCAAGACTTAAAATTGGGAAAAGGCTAGATTTTTATTTGGTCAAGTAGTCTAATCACCCCCCTTCCAGACCTACTTTCGATCCTACAACAGGCCGGGCATGAGGGCAGACAGCTAGGTGGTGCTCGATTACCTCCCTGGGAACACCGGGGATGTCAAATGGTTGCCAGGCAAACACATCTACATTCGCCCGCAGGAAGGCAACGAGCGCGCTTTCCTATTTGTCATCAAGGGTGGAGCTGATGGTGAACGTACCACCAACGCCATCCAGCCTTGCCAGGACCTTCTTCACTGCAGGTGAGGTAACTTTGGGCTTCTTGCTAGTGGAGCTCTCTGGCAAATCATCGACGGGTGCAGCACACTCCGAAGAGGTGCGCTTCCCGGATTCCTTGCCGTTATCCTTGCTAGCTTTCTTCACTTTCTTACTTTCCTTGGCGGGAGCTGCACCTTCCGCGGCCTCAGTGGCGACTGCGTCTCGGTACATCTTATCCACGCATATGATTGCATCCTTCTTGTCTGAAGGAATGGAAATGACGCCCATCGGCCCTGGCATTTTCAGTGTGTTGTAGGCATAGTGAGATGCCGCCATGAATTTTTCCAGGGCTGGACGACCAAGGATTCCATTGTACGGCAGGGGAAGATCAACCACATCAAACACAACCTTCTCGGTCCGATAGTTCAATTCTCCTCCAAACGTCACCGGCAGTGTGATCTTTCCCTTAGGATGACTCCTGCCGGGGTTGATCCCTTGGAAAGTGCCAGTAATCTTGAGCTCTTCATCTGATATTTGAAGCTTGCTGAGCACCTTCGGGGAAATCAGATTCAACCCAGCCCCACCATCAACCAACATCTTCGTGACCTTGAGGTTGCGGATTGTTGGTGAAACTAACAATGGCAAGCACCCTACCGCGGTGGTGCGGTCAGGGTGATCCTCTTTGTCGAAGATGATGGGCGTGCGGGACCATTTGAGAGGTTTCCGGGAGTACGCCGCTGGCTCTACGACACTGACCTCATGCGCCCACTCTTTAAGCTGGCAGTGAGAGGAGTGCAAAGATGCGCCTCCATCAACGCACAGGGCCTCAGTGGCTTTTTGGAACTCTTGCTCACTGGTTTCCTCTTCATCCCCTTCATTACTTTCGTCTTCGCCTTCTTTCTTCTCACGACCTCTTGCTGGTCCCTCTGGATGCTGGGGAACCTTGCCGCGGCGGCCTCCTCTACTGCCTAGGCCCTTCCCACCAACACCTTCTTGGTCTCTCTCCTTGGCATGCTTCTCGTACTCAGCTTTCTGCTTCTTGATAAGTTGCTCAAATTGGTGACACTCTTGGAGATCATGGCCCTTGGTTTGATGGATCTTGCAGTATGGCCCATCAGCCTTCCCAGTCTTTTCGGCTGCCGCAGCCTCCTGGCAATTAGTGCACACGGCAACTTCCTTGCCGGGGTCTTCGGTCTTGGCCTTCTTGCCGGTACTAGGAGTGCTAGAGCCCTCAACAGCCAATATTGCGTTTTCCCTGCGCTTCTTGTTGTGTTTCTTGTCCTTCCTCTTCGGGTCGGCGGCATCATCATCATCTTCTGAGTTGACTTTGACGCTGTCCTCTTCTTCAGGGAGTCGCCTCTCTTCCTCTGTTCTGGCACACTTATCCGCCAAAGTGTACAGCTCATTCACAGTCTTGGGCAACCGAACGTTCATCTTGGAACATATCCTTCTGTTGCGCATGTTGGACTGGAACGCGGCAATCACAGTAGCCGGGTGGATGTCTGGGATGTCTCTATGCACCTGGCTAAACCTCTGCATGTACTTCCGAAAGCTCTCCCCTTCCTTTTGTGAAACGAGCTGCAGATCGCTGGGCCGTCCTGGTTCTTGATGGCCGCCCGTGAAGGCGCCAACAAACTCGTGGCACAGGTCAGCCCATGATGAGATGGAATTCTCCGGAAGGTGTATCAGCCATGAACTCACATTTGACTTGAGCGCCAAAGGGAAGTAATTGGCGAACACCTTCTCATCTCTTCCCCCGGCAGATTGAACAGCGATAGTGTAGATGCTCAAGAACTCTGTCGGGTTCAACCTTCCATCATACTTCTCTGGTATCTCTGGCTTGAAAACGCAGGCAGATGGCCAACAGACTTGCTGCAGCTCGCGAGTGAAGGCAGGGCACCCAACCTCGAAAGGCACGTACCCGCCTTCACTGGGTGCGGGTTCGTCGACGTCTGGGCCATTGCGCCTGTCAAATCGGCGGCGGGTTTCGCAGCGTCATTCTATGGTGACACGTGCGTCCTCCTACCGCCGATCTTCCAGGACCTACCGCTGATCTCGACGGGCCCGAGGGTCAGATGAAGCCATCAATACCTCGTCGGGCTCCTGGTTGCGTGGTTCTAGCTGTGGTCCTTGCGCTGGCCGTCGCGGAGGGGACTGCACCATTGGAGTGGCCTCCTCAGCACGGTCAGCAGCTCGGGCCGTGGCTGTCACTTGCGGGAGCCGTGGTGGATCCGCCCGCTGCGATCCTCCTAGTTCAGCAAAACTGATCAAACTCTGGATGGTGGCTCTCCACTCATCCATCTGATCGGCCGCTGGTGGGAATCTCAGCGGGAGTTGGGCTCGTGCCATGGCTTCTGAAGCAGTGCTTGGCATTGACGACGACGCAGACCGCGACATCGCCCGGCTCCTGCGAGTACCAGTGGCGGTGGCACCGTGCTCTCATCGCCGCGAGCCAGCCGTCACGGTGGTACGGTGGCGAGAAGGATGCGCCTGGGGGTTGACGACCCCGTTCGGCACTTCATCTTGGTTACCCTGCCCCGGGGGAGGTGCTTGCCCCACTGTTGCGCCCGTCGCAGGGGCAGCCAAGGGGTCGCGGTTCACACCAGAGCGAGCGTTGTCACTGTGGCTGCGTCCTTCGGCACGGTGGGGACGTGGAGACTGAACGTTCTCCCCACCCGTGCGTTGTGGAGCACGACCATCGGAGTGCTGTGGATGCCGCCCTCCTCCGGCGTTTTCTGCTCCCGCCTTGTCTGCGGGGGAACGACGACAGCGCCGCCTGCGCTAGTCATGTTCCCCATGGTGTCCACGTCCCTCGACGCCTCTGCAGCCCCCACAGCATTGGCGGCTAAATGCGAGGGGGCCTTCGAGGTGGAAGGATGAGCAGTTGCGTCGGACTTCTTCTTGGGCGCCATGGATGATGAAGCCAATGATGAAGAAGACTGATGCGCTGTTTACGACCTCGGGTTCGCACAAACGCTCCCCTACCTGGCGCGTCAAAGATGTCGTGGTAGAACACGGCCACCTATGGGGCCATCGGCCCCATTGTGGTTCGGCAGGGGGGAGGACGCATTGCACAAAGAGTGGAGGCCGTGGGACAGCACGACAGTGGTGACACTGGTGGTTTTTACCCAGGTTCGGGCCGCTGAGAAGCATAAAACCCTACTCCTACTTTGGTGGATTGATGGGGAGACCGTGAAGAACGCGCGGCGCTCTAGCCCGGCAAGGTCACCTCGGGGAGAGCAGCTACGCGCGTATGAGTACACGAGGGTCCAAATCCTTTCTAAGGTGGCCACGGTCCTCCTTTTATAGGCTAAGGGGTACCACGATGGCAAAACGGTCATTATCCAGCGATTAGATAGCTAACAATGCTATCGTACCTAACTCTGGCAGTTAGGACAAAGTGCATTAAATGCACTGCCATGTGTTGCGCTGTGGATGCAGCCCGGCAGGTCTGCCGTGCCGCTTTAGTCATCTTCCACCTGTCTGCTTGACACGCCTCTGGACGGGTGTCATATAGAGGCGATCTTCCTCCTAAATGGCTGCCACGTGCCAGATGACAGCCACTTAGTTATCTGGGGGCTCGACACCGCACTGATGGATGACTTGCGTTGCGATGCGGTGGAGCGGTGGAGTCTTGGAGGGGATGTAGGCCGCCAGTGGCCCCGGCAATCCTTGCCAGGGAAGTCTTGGGACTTGTCTTTGTGGTGGCCTAGACCTTACCAGGCTCGTCTGCCCGGCAAGGGAGGTTTTTTCTTAGTGATATCTTGTTCACTCGGCTTGTCTTGGTCTTCTTGATCTGCCCTTTGATCTCTCAAAGAGCTCTCTCTGGCTTGGTTCTGTCCTGAATGCTTGGGGTTGCTTGCATTTCTGTCACTTGAGCCTGTGTATAGTCCGGGCAACATACGTGAAGGTTTGTTGCACCAACACTTGTCATTGCACGAGAGTGTGGCAAAGGTAATAGGGATGCCCAGCCCCGAAATGAAAAAGAAATTTACTTTATGTTGTCAAATAATAAATTCCTTGGAAAGTGTTTGTATGGAAGGCACCCGTGGATACGGCTAGCCATGGATTGTGAAAGAATGGTGGAAAAATGAATAAACTTTATTTTCTGTTTGGGAACCGCCTATTATATATCTAGCATGGAAAGTGTTGGAAATTACTCGGTCGTTTTCGTTGACGGGAAAAGTATGCCTCTCAAAAAATTATCTCTCAATTTAAGCTTTGAGCTCTGGCACCTCTACAAATCCCTACTTCCCTCTGCGAACGGCCTATCTATTTACTTTATGCAATTTTTATTTTTATTTGAGTCTCCATCTTCTCTTATAAAGCACCAACTAATGGGCACTATGATCATACTTGAGCATTGGATGTAGCTAACATGCGAGTGTGTTTCATGAATGGATCAATGATTGAGCATGATGGCCTAGGGATAACTTTCTTTAGTATTGATATTTCGAAAGACATGGTTGCTTATTGATATGCTTGAGTATTGAAATCTTCATGTCAAAACTAGACTATTGCTTTGAACCATATAAAAGTCCAAATGTCCATGCTATAAAAGAAAGGAATATGTGATGAACACGATAGGCAGCATTCAACATCAAAAATTCTGTTTTTATCATTTACCTACTCGAGGATGAGTACGAATTAAGCTTGGGGATGCTGATACGTCTCCAACGTATCTATAATTTTTGCTTGTTCCATGCTGTTATATTATCAATCTTGGATGTTTTACAATCATTTTATAGCAACTTTATATCATTTTTTGGGACTAACCTATTGACATAGTGCCCAGTGCCAGTTGCTGTTTTTTGCTTGTTTTTTACTTCGCGGAATATTAGTACCAAACGGAGTCTAAACGCAGCGAAACTTTTTGGAGAATTTTTTTGGACCAGAAGACACAAGATGGGCCAAAGAAGTATGAGAGGGGAGGCCCGAGGGGAGGACAACCCCCCAGGGTGCGCCCAGGAGCCCAAGCGCGCCCTGGTGGATTGTGCCCACCTCGGTGGCCTCCCGCACCGCCTCTTCGCCCTATAAATTCCCAAATATTCTAGAACCCCCAAAAATAACCCTAGATTAGAAGTTCCGACACCGCAAGCCTCTATAGCCATGAAAAACCAATCTAGACCCTGTTCCAGCACCCTGCCGGAGGTGGAAATCATCACCGATGGCCATCTTCATCATCCCGGCGGCCACCATCACTGGTACAGCGAGGTGCTATACAAACGGTTTTTAACCGCTTTCCGCGACGGTGTTCTGAACTGTCACCTAGTGAGTGACTGCGATAGGGGGGTCCTTCCCACATGACCCAGAAACCGTCGGGGATATGCCCTCCTAGCACACACACTCGGCAAAATGAGGTCATGTGCGACTGGCGAGCGATCAAATACGGTTATACGTACAGTAGTGCTAAAAAAATACAATTATATAGGCGAAATCATTTGCAGTTGTAAGTACATCCCACACAGTCAGTCCCTGCTAAACGTTTTTGTTCATATATACATCCCACACAGTCACTCCAAGGAAAACGTTTCCGTTCGCAGGTACATCACACACAATTTTCCCCACTAAATCATTTGTGATAGTGTTGCCATTGCACACGATATTAACAATTTTATCATTTGCATTATTGAATGCATCACACACGGTGCATAGAAGTAATTGTGTGGCAAAGGCTGCCATCACACACAGTTTTTATGTGGTAAACGTTTGCGCAAGGTGGCCTAATGCAAACAGTTTTCAAGAGGATGTCATGTGTGATGTTCATTGATCCAACACGGTTTATTCCTAGAAACTGTGTGCGTTGCCTGAGGTCATCGCCCACGGTGTTTTCTCAATAACCGTTTGCAATAGAAAAACCCAATTAGCAAGCTAATTGGCCATTAGCAGGCTAATTACCCTATTATTAATAATCCATTTATTAATCTAATAGACATTTCATATTAAGCACACAATATATTTCATTTACGTATTAAGGAAGCAGGATTTCATAATTGAAATACATCAGAGTACAACATCATATAGCTTCAGCACTCAGCTACCCCATTACACAACTACACTAGCACCAAGTTTCATATGCAACATCTACAACCTTTCAAAATTAGCATCATAGATGGAACATAGACAGATGAATCTCATCTGGAAAACTGCTGAAGGAGAAGGCGAATATTGAGCCTTCATTGATGTTGAAGGTCTTTGCAACTTTAGGCCAGTGCCTGTGGATGATTGACCATCCATCCTTCATCCTCTTCAGGGACACTTCAATATTGAACCGTGGGTGTTGTATGAAAACCTTCCTCGCCTCCTGACCATACAAGTGGTTTGGGAGGTAATCATCAGTGAACTACTTTGGAAAGGCCTGAAAACAAGGATATGCATAAATATCTTCTCTGGATTTGAAATGGCGCAAAGGAATTAAAAAGACAAGGTATAACAGTTAGTACCATCCCGTAGTGAACTGATGTCTTCTTCATTGTGCAAAGAAAGATCTTGTTTTTTTTTTGTCGCTAATTTCTTTATCGTAACAATCTTTCTGAGTGTCTTGACTTGACTGATATTAATGGACAACTCATTTCCACATATGCAAAAAGGGTCAAATAGTGGGTCAAAACCTCTGACAGCACGACCTACATGTGCAAGACCAAATTGTTAAAAACCTAATATTTAAAAACAAGAAGTGGAAAGGTGTGTTATTAACTGCAACATGCCTAATATTTAAAAACAAGCAAACGTAGTCATTCAAACATGTATTGTGCAGGTCTAAGTACACTAGTTATTGGCCCTGTTTGGATCCATGGGTTAGAGTTAGTTTGAGCTAGTTTGGGCTCAAATAGCCCTAAAGTAACCAAACATGAGGGCTAGTTTGAGCTAGTTGCGTCAAACCCACCCAAAACAACTATCCCACCCAAGAGGTGCTGATTGGGGCTAGTTCTCCTAGTGCATTTATTGTCAATCTAACACTGTCATCCAAACACCTCTTTGGCTAGAGTTAGTTCAGGGTTAGTCATTGTTTAGTATCATTGTTATTTAGGAAACGTAGGATAGCGTAGGATTTATTCTACCTTGACTTGTACTCCAATATGACCATGTAGTCCTATATATATGCCCACGAGGCTCAAGCAATACAATCAACTATTCCACCAATCTCTCTCTCTCCCTTTTAACTGTCATGAGCTAGAAACTAACTCTAACCTCTAGCTAAGTTAGAGTATCAAAACAGTGCCATTGTTAAATCAAATGGAAAGGCGTGTTCAATACTCCCTCCGGTCCTTTTTACTCTGCATATAAGAATTGTCTAAAGTCAAACTTCATAAAGTTTGACCTTATTTATATGAAAAAATATCAACATCTAGCATGCTAAAGTTATACAATATGAAAATTTAAGTCATGACACATGTACTGATATTTATTTCATATTGTGAATGTTGGTATTTTGTTCTATAAAGTTGGTGAAACTCTAAGAGGCTTGACTTTAGACAAATCTTAGATGCGAACTAAAAAGATTCGGAGGGAGTACAACATGCTTAACAGCAACCAAATATAGTCATTCATAGAGCTATTGTTAAATTTGGTATTGATGAAATTGAACTGCACAGTTCATACTAGCACATATAGAACATCACACTGTTAATAGCTGAAATAAACAAGGCATACTACGAACAACCAAAGATGGCAATTGAAACTGGACATATGCTAACTACAAACAACCGAACAACCATAAACCATAGAAATAAACAAGGCGTAATGCAAACAACCTAATATAGCAATAAATACTGGACAGGTTCTCACAACAAAAGGGGTTCGATAAAACAAATCATGGGTTTCCTCACTTGTCACAGATTGGCTCCTCCTCATGGTCGCCGTCGATGAGGTCTGACTTGCCAGCTGAGGATCCCAGGCTAGCGTCGTAGAATGTGTCCTTCAGAAATGACAAAAGTGGGTCCATGGCGATGAAGGATGGCAAATTGTTCATAATGAGCCACAGGAGATCAGCGGTAGGGCCATCGATGAGATCGACGGCTGTCGAACCCGAAGGGTTGGGGGTGGGCAACTTAACCTGTGACATAACACGCGTCAAGCCATCGGTGTCGACGACCTTGATGTCGTAGCCGACGTCCATGACATGCCAGAATACTCTAGCCCTCTGATTGAAAGGCTCAATCCAGGTCCAGTCATCGTCGTTAGCTTCCTCGGCGGCCACCTCGCCGACGTTGGGCGAAGAGGCCGCGGTAAAGCTCTTTTGGGCCATTCGCTCCTCGAGCTCCCCGGGAAGTGTAGCCGGGCTTAGGCTGCGACGCTCTGGAGTGGGGGAGGGGCGTGGGGATAGGGATCTCTGGGAAAGGGGGCGTTTCGCAGGCGTCATCTAAGAAACTCAGAGCAGCGAGGGTATGTATATAGGTGGGTAAACTGCACGGGCAGACCGGCAGAGGTTGACAATGGATGCGGCGCGGCAGCGATCTAGCTAGGTTTGGAGCGAGGGAGGGGTGGTGTGTATGTGTGTGAGCGGGGGATTTGGGGTGTGTGTGTGGAGGGGGTCCAAGGTGGTGTTTGAGGAAACGCCGCGGGTACTGAAAATTTTATAGGCGGGAGTAAAATGGCGGGGCTACCAAAAATTTGGATCAAGGGATTGAAGCAGAGCAGGGCGGGAGTAAAATGCCGGGGCTACTGAAAATTTGGATCTACTTATTGAAGCAGAGTGGGAGTAACAGACATCGCACACGGTCCAGACATACTAATCGTGTGCCATCAAACAGAAAAACCATCTACGCGGGTAGATATTTACGAGATTGCAAGGGAGTAGATATTTTCGAGAGGGGTAGGGAAGCCTCGTGGACCCCAATCTACTGTGATCATGTGGATGACAGGTGAGGGGCAGGGGTGCGACACACGGGTAGTCCTAGGGAACCGTGTCTGTTTCGTACCCGATCGCACACGGTTGCTGCGTCCGACTCATCTGATGTTTATTAATATGGCCAAAAAACGCCGGAAAGGTTCAGAACATGAACACACTTGCATGTGGACCAAATATATGTATGAAAAGGGTGGTTTGATGTTCAAATACCCAATGCACAACTTTGATGTGGCACCTGTCGCACAAAGCGCACGTTATTATTGCTAGCCCCCCCCCCCCCCCCCCCCAAACACACACACACACACACACACACACACACACACAGTTCGTGTTGCCGAGAGAGGAATCCTAGCTATGAACGCATGCCCCCAAATAGCTAGGTCTGACATCTCACCATACCGTAACACAAAACCGAAAGGAGTATATCAACCTCCGCTCCCCCCTTTGCTTCCGATCAAATGTGGACCATGTGCGGGCCCACGGATGTGTTCTTCTGGCATTACCAAATCACAAATTTGATGTGGCACATGTGCATCGCAAATTAACCGGGCATCCCCGACCCCATGGAGGTTCATCTAGTACGAAGTAGTACTGTGCCCCCCCCCCCCCACACACACACTTTGAGTCGGTGGGAGGGGGCATCTCACCAAGGCGTATTGTAAGACTGACCAAGAAGAATCACCACCTTGGTCGTATAGCCTCTTTTGTTTGTTGGGTCAAAGTCATGCATGGACGTTCCACACGTGGCCCCACAAAATAGGCTAGCTTGTCGCCGATAACCACGCGAGGGAGTGCCTGAAGACAACCACTGCGTGCATGTGGCCCAAACATATGTATGAAGTATCATGTGGTGTTTGAATATACCCAATGCACAACTTTGATGTGGCCGCGTGCTTTTGGAACCAGAAAGTCCCCACACGGAGCGAGGGTTCACGACGCATAGTATACTATATTTAGGTCTCGAATCTCACCATGATCGACGTACGACTATACGGTAACGCGAACAAAGAGAAGAAGAATCCACCCTGGTAACCTCTCTCGCGTTGTTGGTCGAAGTGATGGACGTCCATGCGGGCCCACGAATATATAGGCCGTCGATGATAACCAAGCGAGGGAGAGTGTCCAAAGACAACCACTGCATGTATATATATATATATATATATATATATATATATATATATATATATATATACACATACATATATATGTGCCCCAAACATATGTATGGACATGCATCATGCATGCATATATGTTTGAATACCAAAAGCACAACATTTTGATGTGGCGCATGCATGCGTCGCGTGCTCGCCCCCCCCCCCCCCCCCCCGCCCCCACTTCAACCCGGTGGGAGGTATTCATGCGTACACATTCGCGCGTAGTATATAGTTGCAAGTACCGAACCGTATAAGACGAACCAAAATTTAATCCCCTCCTAATTATAAGTCAAATTAACCTCTATCGCTGTCGGTCGAAGTGATTGACCAAGCGGGCACACAGAGATGGACGAAGCATCTCGTTGATAACCCCGTGAGTGAGTGCTAGAGGACAACCGCCATTGCTTCCATGTGGGCCAAACACATCTATGGAGATGTGTGGTTGTGATGTTTGAATACCTAATATATATGCAGAACTTTGATGTGGCACCTGCCTCGAAAACCTTTAAGTCCCCCACATGAACCAAGGTTCATGACACGTAGTATATATATATGTTGCCCCCCTCCCCTCTTCGACGCGTAATATATACTCCTACGTACCGTAACACAACCCAAAAATGATCCTCCTTTTTCGTCAAATTACCTTTCTCGTTGTGTCATATATTAGATGGATGACGACCTCGCGGGCCCATGGAGGAAAGAGTCGCAGGCGAATGAGTGACAACCATCGTCTGCACATGGCCCAATGTGTCGGTGATGTTTTTCATACCCAATATGCGCAACTTCTTTGTGGCACCTACCTCGGAAACCGAAAAGCCCCCTCCTCCCCTCTTCGACGCGTACTATATACTCCTACAGCAACACAACCCAAAAAGAAACCTCCTTGCTGGGTCAAAGTGATGGAGGACAACCTCGCGGGCCCACGGATGGAAGTATCACACGCGAGTGAGTGTCCTAAATGAAGCGTAGTATTGCCCCCGGCCACCCTCTTCAATGCGTACTATATATATATATACTCCTACCGTACGTATAACAAAAACCAAAAAATGACCATCCTTGTTGGTCAAATTAACCTCTCTCATCACATGTCATAGTGCTGGACGGCGACCTTGCGGGCCCACGCAAGTGAGTGTCCTAGGACCACCGCATGCATGTGGCCCAAAGATGCATGTCAAACTTTTTCTGCAGCGAACATGCGACCAAAGGAGTTTAGTGTTGAAAATTGAAAAAAATAGATAACATCTATCCGTTTTTTACACATTGATTGATTTCCCAGGGATTTAAATGTGCAAAAATCAAATTTTATCTACATGAGACCCGTGATAGTGCATGAAAATGGATTGCAAAATCATATGTGTACGTGTCCCTGGGTGCATGTTTAGTCCCCATGCAAGAAATTTCTAACATCTGGAATCTTGATTTTAAAATCCAATAAATCCAAAACTAAGTTGAAATTCATGAAACTTATCGTGGTGTCATATGGACACCAATAGACTGTGATATTATTATTTTTTCAAATTTGAGAGAAGTTTTGATATAATCTTCTTACATACAGAAATTATAAATAACTATCAACCAATATCGCAAACGAACTCTTTATTCGAACCATGTGTGTTAGACCAACAATGTAAGTGCCGTGCTTCGGTTAAGCAATAAAGCGGCAGAATTAATCATCAAAAAGAAAAAATCAATATAATACGTGCAGCGCACGCGTCCCATGTGCCGTACGAGCGTGCATGAGTTGATGAGACGCATGCTAGTAGGTAGAACGGGAGGCCGAGGCATGCGCGTGTTCGCTACGCACTCACCGTGGGGCATGCTAGTAGCTATGTGAAATGACGGTAGGCGTGCCAGCAGTCCGCCACCCAGGCTCAACGGGAGGCGAGCCAACCCTTTGACCGCCGCCCACCTCGCTCCCACTTCTCCATATTAATGGCGCGCCCGCCTTGCTCCGTGAAATGATGGTATAGGAATGCCAAAAGTCCACCGCGCAGGCTCACCGGGAAGCGAGACAGCCTTTGACTGCCGCCCGCCTCGCTCCCACTGGTCCGTATTAATGGCGCGCCCGAGCGGCCGCACCCCCCACCCTCGCCACACACACAATCCTCTCTCTCCGCCCGCATCCTCGACGCCGCTCTTAGTCCAGAAAGCCGGCACCCCCCATCCTCGCCACACACACAATCCTCTCTCTCCGCCCGCATCCTTGACGCCACTCTTAGTCCTCAAAGCCGTCAGTGTATAAGGATGCCGCCGAAGCGCCCCATCGGAGGGAGTGGTGACGCCGGGGCTGCTGAAGCACCGGAGCTCGGCGTGAATATGGAGACAGAGGTTTTTGTCGCCGCCGATGAGGTGGAGAACGAGGCTGCCAACAAGCGGAGGCTGGTCGAGAAAGAACCGCAAGCGACTCCAGCAGGCCTGGACTTCATCAGCAGCCTTCCCGATGATATGTTGACAGTCATCATATCCCTCCTCCCAATCAAATATGGGGCAAGGACAACCGCCCTTTCCTGACGGTGGCGCCCCCTATGGCTCTCCACCCCTCTTGACCTCCTCGACGCCCACGAGCTCTGCCATGGCTATCGCAAAAGCTTGGATGCATTCTCCCAGATCCTCGGCAGTCACCATGGCCCAATCAGAGGCCTTATCACGGGCAAGTTCCGTTCCAATGGCAAGGACCGAGCCAAGCTTGACGAGTGGTTCTGATCCCCCGCCCTAGATCAGCTCGAGGAGCTCAGTTTTAATGATGGGCATATGCGCTCGCTGCCAACGTCCGCGCTCTGCTTCGCACCCACGCTGCGCCTCGCCAAGTTCATGAACTGCCATTTCCCCCCCTTAATAACGCGCCCGCTCTTTTTCTACCACGACTGAAGCACCTTGAGCTCGTCGCCGTCTGCATCCCAAAGGATGACATGGAGCGCCTTCTCCACGGTTGTACTGCACTCGAGTTCCTTCGTCTTCAGGCGATGAATTGGTCGAGTAGCTTCCACATCACCTCCAGGACTCTCCGGACTATTTATGTGTGTTGTTGGTGCTGCAACGAGAGATCACAAAAGGTGGACCACAATATGGTCATTGAGGACACACCTTCACTTGAGAGATTACTTGTACTTGATCAACAAGGTCCAACAAGAATCATTGTCATTTCTGCGCCAAAATTGACAGTGGTGGGCTACTCGTCTGTCAAATACTACTACTTTTAGGTACAACAGTCGCCTTCTACCTCTCCTTCTTGATATCAACATTATTTCTAGTTTTGAAGATGTATGTTCATCTGTCATCCAGCAAAGCTTCACCCAGATTCTGCGCACAGTGAAGGTCTTGGCACTAGAATCTGTCGGCCCCAACCTGGACCAAGTTGTCAGTTTTGTGAGATGCTTTCCATGCCTGAAGAAGCTGTATATCAAGGTGATGTTCCTTTCCTGTTAAATGTTAACCATAAGGGAGTTCAATTTTTAACACCTTTTCCCAAGTTTACAATGACAATGTACTATGATTTCTGAAGGAATTTTGGAGGATTTCAGGACATACACCCCCACCCCATATTGGTTGCTTGATTCATATGGTTACAATCCATAAGCATTTCTCCTTTGGATTCATCTGTACTAGTTTTCTTAGGGAATTTTTCATCCACTCCAACCTCTTATGAATAAGGCTACATTTTTCTAGATTGTAATCAAATGCCCATGTTAATCATGTCAGATCGAAGATGGCACGTTGGTGCATTTTACAAATCCTGCAAACCAAATAGGCGTGTAGTAGTGTTCAAAACTGCATGTAGGCACTAACACGTTCTCTTCTTTTGCAGATAATAATAGGCCCGGAGGTGGATAATGTTTATAACGACAATCACATCGAATGCCTGGATCTGCATCTCTCAAAAATTACTTTGAACTCCTACCGAGGGACCTTACCGAAGATTACATTCTCTAGGTTCTTTCTTGCCAGAGCAAGGGTGCTGAAGGTACTGAGGTTGAACATGCATTTAATTAGGAAACATGAATGGTTTGTTGATCAGAGCCGGCAGCTACTGAAGAATGGAAGAGGCTCCAAAAAAGCTAAACTTCATATTGGAAGAGCATATGACAGAGTAATTGGAAGTCATTGTGTCAAACCCATACATGACTTGTCAGCGGCTGATCCCTTTACAGAAATGACGAGGTTTCGAAAGCGGCCTTCCTATTTTAATTTTTAGTTTGAACCTCTCTTATATCCATGTTTAGCTGATCAGCACGGGCGTTTGCAGCTGAATGAGCTGAATTTCATTTCTAATATCAGTTTGAACCTTGTAATCTTTGAATTTGAGCCATGTAACTCTGGAATTTGAACCTTGTAATTTTTCGGGCTTTTGTGGTACAATCGTTGAAATGGCATCATATGAGACTCGTAGATTGGTAGTACTATTTTGACCTTAATATGCAATAGATTTAGATTTTATTAACCATTCACGACCAGGGATCCAGCCCGAAGCAGAGCAATGGCAAACTCGTCGCAACAAGATGTAGATGATTAGATGCTCATTTCTCCTAGTTTAGTATGCATGTAATTGCTTACTTTGGTGTGTGGAAATGTTATGTGTGTAGTCACTTATGTCATTATATGCTTAATTTGGTCATGCAATGCTGTTCTTATAAGTATACATGTTGATGTTCTGTAGACAGAGCATATCACATCGCACACGGACCACACTAGGGAACCCGTCGGTCATGAATTCATCAATCGCAGACAGTTGTATACCAGCAAGCGTTTGCCCATAACACACATGGCTTATTCCATCACAAACAGCTCGGATGGATCAACTGTATGCCACGTATCACACACGCAACTCTAATCTGATTCGTGCTTGATGTCTCCACCATCGCTCGCACAGTTTGTCTTATTTGCCACGTATCACTGTGCCGGCCTCTGCTCGCATCCCTCGGTGCGCTGTGCTCGCCGTTAGGTGCCTCAGCGCACTGTGCTCGCCGTTAGGCGCCATGGCGCACTCTACTCGTGTCCGTCAGCGCGCTCTGCTGTCCGTCGGCGTGCTCTGCTCGCGTACCTCCATGCGCTCGGCTTGTGGACAGCTTTTCCTTGCGTGTTCAACTGCTATATGCATATATATGGTTGCTCGCCGTTGAGGCGACAGCGGAGCGCTCTGCTCGCATCCCTCCATGCGCGCTCTGCCAGCAGTTGGGTCTGCGCATGATCACGTCGGGGGCCCCATATGCATGCAGTTGCGCCATGCGCGTCGCCACGATGCAGTTACGTGCGGCACGATGGAGTTACGCGCTGCAAATTAGAACTGCCATCCGGGCGTGCTGATATTCCAGGCCGTCCGGCTTCCCCTTTAATTCCCGCGACCATTATAATAACCTTAGTCTCTTCAACCTTTAGATCGCGCCCGACAACACAACAAGCACACCCACGACGACACATAGAGAGGGGATGTCTAGCGGCGCTCCAATGTAGTTCGGCGAGCATAAAGTGGAGACCCATGCGAGGGAGACGGATCTCTCGGTGGTGTACACCATCGACCCGGCTGTGGTAGACGACTACATCAACACCGTTGAGCAGTTGCTTGCTCGAGACAAGTACAAGGTGGTCGGCATCGACCTCCAGTACACCGGCGGTCGTCCCAACATAGATCAGAAGGTTGCCGTCGCCCAGTTGTGCATGCGCCATCATGTCCTCAACTACCACTACTGCCTGGCCATAGAGCCTTGCGACCGTTTCGCCAGGTTTGTCAACAGCACCGACTACAAGTTCGCTACGGTGGAAACCACCGACGATGTAAAAGCGCTCAGGTTTACGGGCTTGGCCTGCAATTGTCGAAATCTGTGAGCACTACAGGGTTTGGGGCAGCACGAAGAAGGACTCCCTGGTTGAACTCGCCTCGGCCATCATTGACCCATACTACGAAAAGATGAAGCAGGATGCCAACAGAACACGTCCCGTATCCTAGCATGGGGCCTAGATGCGGCAACTCGATGAACCTCACCTCAGGTTCGCGGTCAAGAGCATGTACACATGCTACGAGATGCACAGGCGGATCGTTGACATGAGGAAGTGCCTCGTTACCAAAATCGACGAGGCCGGATCGAGCCACAAGCAGAGCAGTAGTGGCAAGCATCACAAGAAGTAGATGATGATCAGATGATCATTTATCCTAGTTAATTATGCATGTAATATATAGTTGACTTTGGTGTGTGGAAATGCCATGTGTGTAGTAGCCACCTATGTAATTATGCATGTAATAGTTTACTTTGGTGTGTGCAAATGCCATGTGTGTAGTAGCCACCTATCTAATTGGATGTTTAATTTGGTTATGCAACCATGTCCTTATAAGTGTGTCTATATATATATGTTGTTGTTCTGTATGCAATCCCAACGCACAACACACACGTCTTATTAGCAGCAATCGTCTGTGTTATTATCGGTCTTCGCACATATTTCTGATTACAGACCTGTTTGCCACGTATCCCACACATCTTGTTATATTGAACCATTTCTGTTATCTTGGCTCAACGCAAACAGTTCATCGGAGTGAACTGTTTGTCCTCTATCGCACACACCTTGATCTGGCTGCCCGTTTCTATTGTTCCGCCTCATCACAAACAGTTTATCCCAGTGAACTGTATGCCATATATCGCACACGCCTTCATCTGGCTGCCCATTTCTGTTCTTCTGCCTCATCGCAAATAGTTCATTGAACAGAACCGTATGCCCCGCATCACACACGCAACTAAAATCTGAACCGTGCTTGATGTATCCTCCATCGTAAATGTTTTGCATCTTTTTTGATGATTTTTTTACATCACCGTTTGCGATTATTGCATCGCACACAGTTTTCTCGAAGGGTCTTTGATCGTAGTGTTGCGTTAGCAGCATCCTGCAGTAGTGCATAATGAGGAGGGAGTAGTCCACCCTCGGGGCTGAGGGTTTGTACCAGTAGCTATGTGTTTAATCTCTCTCTCTCTCTCGTGTTCTTGAGATGTCACAATCTTGATGTATCGCGGGCTTTGTTAATATAGTTGGATCATATGGTGTTTCCTGTCTCTATCTTGTTGTGAATTGAGTTTTCCCTTTGAGATTTTGTTTTATCGGATTGAATACTTTTATGGATTTGAGAACACTTGATGTATGTCTTGCTATGAATACCCGTGGTGACAATGGGGTATCATATTGATTCACTTGATATGTGTTTTGGCACTCAACTCGAGGATTCCCGAGGTGATATTGGGGTAATCTATGCATAGGGGTTGGTGCACGTTCTCGTCTTTGTTTCTCCGGTAGAAATCTTGGGGCACTCTTTGAGGTTCTTTGTGTTGGATCGAGTATTATGAATCTGAAATTGTTTGATGCATATCGCATAATCAACTCACGGATACTCGCGGTGATATTGGAGTATCTAGGTGACATTAGAGTTGGTTGATGTGTATCATATGGTGTTATTTTAGTACGAGCTCTTGGTTAGATCGATCAGAAAGAATAGCTTGGTGTTATTTTAGTACAAACTCTAGGATAGATTGATCAGAAAGAATAGCTTGGAGGTGGTTTCGTACCCTACAAACAATTTCTTCTTATGTTCTCCGCTAGATAGGAACTTTGGAGTGATTCTTCATCACACGTTGAGGGATGGTTATATGATCCAATTATATTAGCATTGTTGAGAGATTGCACTAGCAAAAGTACGGACCCTAGGCCTCATTTTCAAGCATTGCAATATCGTTTGTGTTCACTTTTGTTACTTGCTACCTTGCTATTTTTTATTGTTCCTATTACAAAAATCAATATCTACTATCATTACTACACTTGTATCACCATCTACTCGCCGAACTAGTGCGCCTATACAATTTACCATTGTATTTGGTGTGTTGGGGACACAAGAGACTTTTTATTATTTGGTTGTAGGGTTGTTTGAGAAAGACCATCTTCATCCTATGCCTCCCACGGATTGATAAACCTTAGGTCATCCACTTGAGGGAAATTTGCTACTGTCCTACAAAACTCTGTGCTTGGAGGCCCAACACGAGTCTACAAGAACAAGTTGTGTAGTAGACATCAGCAGGAGCCTCACCTCCAATGCACAGATGTTGGACGTGCCGCTACACATTGCCCTTGGTTGCGTACCGCCGGCGCCAAGATTGGTCGCGGCCAGCTCGAAGCCGCGCTTCCGGAACATGCCTCTAGTTGACGTGCAGTAGCCCTTACGACGAGCCAGAAGTGGGCTGGAAGCGCCACTGCCGCCACATGACTGACAGAACAGGCCAGGGGAAGGGAGAGAAGGTGACTGAGGGTGGGGGCGGCATCGAGTGTGCTCTCCTATTCTACTGGGGCGAGCAGTCAGCCAGGCATCTCAGGTCTGACACCAACTCCAAGGTTAATGTTCTTCTGCAGCGCACAGAGGCAGCATTGTGAGCTTCACGAACAGAGCAACACCAAACAGCAAATCAATTAGTCGAATCGAGAGAAAGAGGGAACCTTGAGAGGATCGGAGTAGAGGAACCGCGAGGAGCTCTCTCCTCACGCGGAAGAGTGGCGTCAAACTACACGGCCGCGAGAACCAAACCAATTGCAAGGTCGTCGGCGGGGACGATGGCTGGTTCAGTCTGTTTCTCGGTGGCGACAGGAGTGAAGGGGGTGAATCGGTTGCTCTGTGGTGACAGGATCCTTCCGGTGGAATGCAGTCCCGCCCAAGGGAGATAAGGACAACTCCAACGCACGACCCCAAACGGATGTCCGATTTGTCCACTTTTCGTCCGTTTGGGGGTGGCAATGGGGATGTGTCTGCCCGGATTTGTGGATGCGTCTGTCGTGCGCCCAACGCGAAGATGATGTTCTTCATGAATGCCACGTAGTTAGGGTCGTCGACCGTGGGTGTCGGCATTGGCATTTCATTGAACAGCATGCGGGCGCCGACCATGTTCGCCGAAGGGAACGACCAGGGCTGCTTCCTTTGCATCCCGTCGGATAGCTGGCCAGCGCCGCGGTACCCCAGCATGACGTTGAGGTCGATGACGCCCGCGGGCATGGCCGGAGCAACCATGCTATAGTCCAGTGAGGTGGAGAACCGTGTCTGCCCATGGTCGTGGAGCGGCGGCACACAATACGTCTCGGGTGTGACGGGCGAACTCGGGGAACGGTGCTGCGAAGGACGAGCGGCCGAGGAGCCGTTGCTGGCTGCGGCCATGGCAGCGACTGAGAGGATGGCCGGCGGGGGTCGACACAACCCTAACATGAGGAGGGCATGCGCCTTGGCAACATGGACTCCTTGCCGTCGACGTCCGCCTGGTACTGTGCAGCACGAAGCGCGGCGGCCTCGGCGGCATACTCTGCATCGGCCTTCTTCTCCATGGCCTTTGTCTGCCGGTTCCTCCTCTTGGCCGATTCAGCGTCGAGCTTGGTGACCTCCGCTGGCGTGAGCTCCGACCGCGGCTTCTTGGTAACCTTCTTCTTTGCCGCGGGGCGTGCAGCCGCGGCCAGGTCGCCGGGATTTGTCGGGTCACCGGCCATGGTGGAAGAGGAGAGGCGGGAGAGTTTTGGGCAAAATGGAACGAAACTGTGGGCGGTCATGTCCCCGACAGGCGGACCAGGGGAGGACAAGGACGCGCATCCCGCCCTTCCGCGCGCTGTTCATTCGACCACAAACGCGGCCCAAAGTTGGGCCGGGAATGGGTCGAAAGCGGACCGAAAACAGTCAATGGTCCATTTGCTCCCGCGCATTGGTCTGCTTGTTCTGTCCATTTACCCCCAAACGAACACGGCCAGACCATTGGGGGTCGTGCGTTGGAGTTGGCCTAAGGTGGGTGAGGGGAGGGGGAAAAGGTGGGGTGTGGTGGACATGTGGGGCCGGGTCCACACGACAGTGACCATATTGTGAAAACTTGATGACAGACGTGAGAGGCAGATGTACTGGGTCCTTAGGGCATCTCCAATGGCATCCCTGATAACCCAAAAGTATAGGGGATCACAACAGTTTTCGAGGGTAGAGTATTCAACCCAAATTTATTGATTCGACACAAGGGGAGCCAAAGAATATTCACGAGTATTAGCAGTTGAGTTGTCAATTCAACCACACCTGAAAGACTTAATATCTGCAGTAAAGTTTTTAGTAGCAAAGTAGTATGGAAGTAACGGTAATGGTAACAAAAGTAACAGTAGCAGTTTTGTAGTGATTGTAACAGTAGCAACGCGAAAGTAACTTAGCAAAGATCAATATCTGAAAAGTTCGTAGGCAATGGATCAGTGATGGATAATTATGTCGGATGGTATTCATCATGCAATAGTTTTATCCTAGGGTGACACAGAACTAGCTCCAATTCATTAATATATTGTAGGCATGTATTCCGTATATAGTCATACGTGCTTATGGAAAAGAACTTGCATGACATCTTTTGTCCTACCCTCCCATGGTAGCGGGGTCCTAATGGAAACTAAGGGATATTAAGGCCCCCTTTTAATAGAGAACCGGACCAAACATTAGCACTTAGTGAATACATGAACTCCTCAAACTACGGTAATCATTGGAAAGAATCCCAATTATTGTCACCTTGGGGTATGTGGATCATAACACGTAATAGGTGTCTACAACTTTCAAGATAGGATCAAGAACACAAATATATTCATGAAAACATAATAGGTTCAGATCTGAAATCATGGCACTCGGGCCCTAGTGACAAGCATTAAGCATAGCAAAGTCATGGCAACATCAACCTCAGAACATAGTGGATACTACGGATCAAACCCTAACAAAACTAACTCGATTACATGATAAATCTCATCCAACCCATCACCGTCCAGCAAGCCTATGATGGAATTACCCACGCACGGCGGTGAGCATCATGAAATTGGTGTTGGACGAAGGTTGGTGATGATGATGGCGACGAATCCCCCTCTCCAGAGCCCCGAACGGACTCCAGATCAGCCCTCCTGATGAAGAACAGGAGGTGGCAGCGGCTCCATATCGTAAAACACGATGAATCCTTCTCTCTGATTGTTTTCTCCGCGAATAGGTACTTATAGATTTGGAATTAGGGCCGGAGGAGCTCTAGGGGGCCCACAAGCCTGCAGGGCGCGCCCCTAGGGCTCGTGGCCTCTGGGTGGCCCCCCTCTGGTTGATTCTTGCGCCAATATTTTTTGTATATTCCAAAAACATTCTTCGTAAATTTTCAGGCCAATCTGAGAACTTTTATTTCTGCACAAAAATTAACACCATGGCAATTCTGCTGAAAACATAGTCAGTCCGGGTTAGTTCCATTCAAATCATGCAAATTAGAGTCCAAAACAAGGGCAAAAGAGTTTGGAAAAGTAGATACGATGGAGACGTATCAACTCCCCCAAGCTTAAACCATTGCTTGTCCTCAAGCAATTCAGTTGACAATCTGAAAGTGACAAAGAAAAACTTTTACAAACTATGTTTGATCTTGTTGTTACAAATATGTCTAGCCAATATTCAGGTTTTCAGCAAAGATTATGAACTAACCACATTCACAATAACATTTAGGTCTCACATTCGCTCATATCAATGGCATAATCAACTAGCGAGTAATAATAATAAATCTTGGATGACAACACTTTTTCAAAACAATCATGATGTGATATGACAAAATGGTATCTCGCTAGCCCTTTCTGAGACTGCAAAACATAAATGCAGAGCACCCCTGAAGATCAAGGACTAACTAGACATTATAATTCATGGCAAAAGAGATCCAATCACACTCATACTCAATATCAATTAATAACAAAGCATACAAATGACAGTGGTGCTCTCTAACTGGTGCTTTTTATAAGTGGATGATGACTCAGCAATAAAAGTAAATAGATATGCACTTCACAGAGGGAAGCAGGGATTTGCAGAGGTGCCAGAGCTCGAGCTTTTAAAACAGAGATGAATATAATTTTGAGCGGTATGCTTTCATTATCAACATAACAACCAAGAGATCTCGGTATCTTCCATGCTAGATACATTATAGGTGGTTCCCAAACAGAATGCTAAAGTTTTTACTCCCCCTCCACCAACAATCACACTCCACGGCTAGCCGAATCCACGGGTACTATTGGGGATATAACCCCGCGGTGTGACCCGCCCAGGAGGGGCCGGGTTACACTGTTGGCGACTCAGAGATAAAGTCCAAGTAGGCCCAAAAGGCCAGATGGAGAACCAGGAGGGCGACTTACACGGTGAGCCACCAGAGGCCCAAGCCCAGAAGATGGCGCGAGACCCGGCGCTTGTAAGCCGCCCGACGATGACTTGTCCAGAAAGGCAAGGTGATTTAGAACCCAGATTGGCCATGTTGCGTGATCCGACTTGGACTCTTGTAAGCCCAGGGCCTCGACCTGTGTATATAAAGGCGAGACCCTGCGGCGGGTTAAAACTCAAGGAACAATTAATCGAGAGCTAGGTCAAGCGATTCCGCTCCCTTGTAACCGATACTCAAGTAATAGTCAATAAAACCAGGAGTAGGCTTTTACCTCGTTGTGAGGGGCCGAACCTGGGTAAACCTTGTGTCCTTTGTCCCGTTCAACCCCTTCAAGCTAACCTATGTTGCGATGGCTCCACACCTAAGTCCTTTCGCAAGGGCATCTGCAGTGACAAAACCACGACAGTTGGCGCCCACCGTGGGGCCAGTGCATGGTGGTTTCAAGTTCTTGAAGGGCTCTTTCCCAGGGATCGAGGGATACGCCGTTGGCAGGATGACTAAGAGTTGCCGCGGCAAGCTCTACATCGACGACGCTGGCTGGGGCCCTGAGGCCGACTCAATCGAGTACGGGTACCGGGTCCCCTTCGGCGGGATTCATGTCTTCATAGGCAAGATTGGCGGATCAGAGCCTGAGCCAGACATCTACACCGACATCGTCGAGACGGTTCGGCGTGCGCAACCCGCCAGGGTCCAACGTGGCCGAAAGTGTGTCTTCGTTGGATTTGCACATGGCACGTACCTTGTAGAGGATTCTGTGTTCGACGGAGAGACCCTCATCTATTCAGGTGATGAGTCATCAACTGGAGAGATGGAGTCAGTCTAGCAGCTTCAAGACGGCGGGCTTGGAGGCTATTCCGATGGTGACAGTATTCCGGATCCCTATGAGCCACCATATTGGGCTGCTATCTTTATGGCTGTTACAGGGCCAGCTCTCAACTCATCAATGGCGGCGGCTATGACGTCTGGATCGACTGTTGCTGCGACAGCCGGGGCTGGCGGCTCAGCCCGGCCGCCGGCTTAGGTTTTGTCTGAACTCTTGGGCACTTTGACGACTCTGTTAGCAACAGAGGTTACTGCGGCAAATCAAGCACAGCATAATGCAGAAGTTACAAATGTGCGAGCTGAGGTGGCCAAAGCCCAGGAGGATCTTAATGCAGAGAACACCAGGATGGCAACGGAACAAGCTTTGATGGACGCCAAGTCACAGCGTATAAGGGCAGAGGCTTTTCGCCTGAGTCTGGATCAGAATGCGTCCAATGCTGTTCTTCGAAGGAGGTACCAAACCCACCTGCCTTTGCAGTATAAGGCACGGAACCTTTTTAACACGCCTGGTGCAGGGCCACATAACCCGCCAGGTACAGCCCGGGCTGCTGAAGTCCCAAGGAGCTGGGCGGCGGCTCAGCCTCGATTACCAGACCCGCCTCACGGGGATCAGACCCCGCCTCGACATTTTTCAACGCCGTCTGGCCATTATTCTAACCCGGTGGATAACATGATAGCGGCGGCTACCCGACTCAGTGCAATCCCTATTACGGATGAGACGCCCTTCGCAGCTGAGGCATGGAATGCAATTGTGCTTTTACAGACAGCGGGCGCACAACAAGAGAAGTATACTCATAGTCGTGAGAGGGTGCACTCGACCCCCCTCCCAAGCCACAGTTACATCTGGCGCATTGAGTCATCGGCGGTTTCCAGTAGTGAACGAAGTCATCGAATAAACCAGGATGACCCTCCCCGTGGCAATAACCCGCCCCTTACTCTTGCCGAGGCAATTGTGGATGATGCCAGAGCTCGCCGAGAGGCAGAGGCGGCAGCGGCGGCTCAACTTGGGGCTTATCAGCAGCCTCCGGTGACCCCTTCAATGTCAACAGTGGCTGGTGTAATTTCCAGGTCTGTTGGGGTGCCTTGTTTAGTACCAGCCTTACGTAATGAATGTCTGCCTAAGGATTTCAAGGGTCCTCATAAGGTGGCTAACTATACAGCTGATCTCCCCCCTAAGGCCTGGATTGAGAGTTATGAGTTAGCCATGGAGATGCTGGATGTCAATGGTGCTGTATGTGCTAAATATTTTACTATGATGTTGGATGGGCCAGCTCGGACCTGGTTAAAAGGATTGCCGGCTAATTCCATCAGTTCATGGGCAGAGTTGAAAGCACGATTCATTCAAAACTTTAAAGTAACGTGAAGCAGCCTCTGACGATTATCGATCTTGATAATTGTGTGCAGCGTGAGGATGAGTCGGCCCATCATTGGGTCCGGCGGGTCTCTGCTATCATTCACTCATCGGATAGTATTGCAGCGAGTCAGGTGGTTTTGGTTTTGGAGAAGAATTGTCACTTTACCCCCCTTAAGCAGAAGCTTGGGCGACTTAAACGACATTGTAATGGCATGGGTGAGCTTATGGCGGCTCTCATCAAATATGCCGACAATGATACCACCAAAGATCCTGGATCTGATGATGAGAAATCCAACAAAGGCAAGAAGAATGGTAATGGTAAAGGTCAGCAGCAGAATGTGGCAGTGCATAATGGTAATAACCAGGGGAATCATGGTAAGCGCAAACACCCTGAGGGCAGGTCAGATCTCGTAGCTAACACCAACACTGGATATAAAAACCAGCGCCGTAATGGTAATGGTAAGCCGTCCTTTGCAGGGAAAAACTTTAATATTGTGGCAATGATGAATGAACCTTGCTCAAAACACAGTCTGCCTGATAAGCCGGCAACTCACGCCTGGAAGGACTGTTTCATCATGCGAGAGTACATGAATTACAGTTTTAATCAGAATCATGGTAACAATAATGGCCTGCCCGGCGGGTCAGGATCAGGTTCACAGGGGCCCGGCTATGGGGGCGGCGGTTCAAATTCTGGTTATCAAGGCTAGGCAGTCAGGGTGGTTATAACCAATAATCTGGTCAGGGTAACCAGTAGCAAGGTAATCAGTCAGGGTATCAGAGTAATCCAAAACAGCTCAACAGTGGCCAATATCATGTTTTCACCACAAGTCTTTGCAAACGAAATCAGATGGTGCATAAGCGCGTGGTCAGTAAAGTTGAGCCGGCGGTGCCTCAATACTTGCGGTGGTCAGAGTATCCAATCACATGGAGTCGGGAGGATCACCCGCCCCGGGTTGAGAATCCGGGTCATCTGGCATTGGTGGTAGCCCCTCAGGTCGGGGGTTATAAATTCACTAAAGTACTCATGGATGGTGGCAGCAGTATCAACATCCTGTATTATGACACCTTTCGCCGGATGAACTTAACTGACAAGGATCTTAACCCGTCTTCTACAGTTTTCCATGGCGTGGTGCCTGGTAAGTTGGTGTATCTTGTTGGAACTTGCTTTTGGCGATAACTATGACTATAGAGCAGAGACGTTATGGTTTGAAGTGGTTAAGATCAAGAGTCTATATCATGCCTTGTTTGGGCGGCCGGCTTACGCCAAATTTATGGCTCGACCTTGTTATGTTTATTTACAACTTAAGATGCCAGGGCGTAAGGGCACTATTACGGTCCATGGTGATCAGAAAATCGCTCTGGAATGTGAGAAAGGAAATGCGGGTTATGCAGAGTCGGCTTGTGCCACTGAGGAGCTTAAATTTTATAAGAATAATGTTGACCCGGCTGATATGACCCGTTTGAAGAAGCCCACCACTAAGCAAGACACTTTGTTGAAGTTTAAGTCGGCTGATGATACTAAGCAGGTTGACTTTGTCCCTGGCGATTCATCTCAATAGTTCATAGTGGGGGCTAATATGGATCCTAAATAGGAAAGCGCGCTCATCGAGTTCATCCATGAGAATCGGAACATCTTTGCATGGAAACCTTCTGACATGCCGGGTTTTCCGAGAGAATTCGCTGAGCACACTCTTAATGTGGATCCTATGTTTAAACCGGTCAAGCAATTCCTTCATCATTTCAATGAAGAGCGACGTAAGGCCATTGGAGAGGAGGTAGCCTAACTCTTAGCAGTTGGGTTTATTGTGGAAGTCTTTCATCCTGAGTGGTTGGCTAACCCTGTGCTTGTACTCAATAAGAATGACACATGGTGTATGTGTGTTGATTACACAGATCTTAACAAGGCTTGTCCAGTTGATCTATTTGCTCTCCCTCGTATCGACCAGATTATTGATGCCACGGTGGGTTGTGAGAGTTTATGTGTCCTGGATGCTTATGCTGGTTATCATCAAATCAAGATGGCAGTTAAGAACCAGGAGAAGACGTCTTTTATCACCCCTTTTGGAGCTTTCTACTATGTTTCTATGCCTTTTGGGCTTAAGAGTGCTCAGGCGACTTATCAACACTGTGTTCAGAATTGCTTTCACAATCAGATTGGGCGCAATGTGCATGCTTATGTGGATGATATTGTGGTCAAGTCTAGGAAGAAGGAGACTCTCCTGGATGATCTGAAGGAGACTTTTGACAATCTCTGGGTCTATAAAATGATGCTTAACCCAGCCAAGTGTGTTTTTGGTGTGCCTGCAGGTAAACTATTGGGTTTTCTGGTCTCAGAAAGGGGCATAGAAGCTAACCCGGAAAAAATCAAGGCCATCACCTCCCTTTCTAAGCCGGTGTGTGTTAATGACGTCCAGCGTTTGGCGGGTTGTATTGCAGCTTTAAGCCATTTTATAAGTCACCTGGGAGAGAAGGCAATTCCTTTATATCAGATGATGAAGAAGACAGATCCCTTTGTCTGGAGTGAAGCTGCTGATAAGGCATTTGAGGCGCTCAAAAAACAGTTAGCTGAGCCGCCCGTCCTTGCCGCTCCCATTGAGAAAGAGCCTTTGCTCTTGTATGTGGCAGCTAATAGCAAGGCTGTTAGTGTGGCAGTTGTTGTGGAGCGCAAGGAGGCGGTAAGGAATACCCGGTTCAGCGGCCGGCTTATTATGTCACTGAGGTGTTGATTGAGTCCAAGCAACAATACCCACATTGGCAGAAACTGGTGTATGGGGTGTTCATGGCGAGTGGCAAACTGAAGCATTATTTTCTTGGTCATCCTATTACTGTGGTTACTTTGCTCCCTTAGGAGACATTATTCAAAACAGGGAGGCCACAGGCCAGGTTGCTAAGTGGGCAATCGAACTTGGGCCTCATGGTTTGAAATATGTGCCAAGAACAGCCATCAAATCTCAGGCTCTGGTGGATTTCATCAATGACTTGATAGGGTTGCAGACACCTGAGGAAAAACCAGACAACACATATTGGACAATTCACTTTGATGGGTCCAAGCAGTTGGAAGGCTCGGGGGCTAGAGTTATTTTGACTTCCCCAAGAAGTGACAAATTTTGTTATGTTTTAAGGCTAATGTTTCCTTGTACTAACAATGCAACTGAATATGAGGCTTTACTCCACGGCCTTTGTATGGCCAAGGAGATGAATTTAAGCCGGGTCAGGTGTCTGGGCGAATCAGACCTTGTGGCTCAGCAAGTCTCAGGCACGTGGGATTCTAAAGACCCGCTCATGGCGGCTTATCGCCAGGCGGTTGACAATATTGCCGGTCACTTCAAGGGTTATCAGGTGGATCACCTTGATTGACGGCCGTGGATCTCACTATTGCCGGGCGGTTGACTTAAGCCGGCTTGGATCTCAACGTAAGCCGGTGCCTCCTAATGTGTTTCTTGATGTGTTGCACAATCCTTCAATCAAGTTACCGTCTGAAGAAGACCTTGTTGTCCCTGAACCGGAGGCGTAGTTGGTGGCGGCTCTCCATGCATGCTATTCCTGATTGGACGCTTCCCTACTTGGCCTATATGACCCGGGGCGAGTTACCTGAGGATGAAACTTTGGCAAGGCAAATAACCAGGAGGTCTAAGTCTATGACTATTGTTAATGGCGAGTTACACCGATGCAGTGTGACAGGTGTGTTCCAATGTTGTGTTTCTCCTAAAGAAGGCCGTGAGATCATACGAGAGATTCATTAAGCTGATTGTGGTCATCATGCCGGTTCTAAGTCTTTTGTGGCTAAAGCTTTTCGTCACGGGTTTTACTGGTTGACGGCTCATGCTGATGCAGAAGATATCATTAGCAAGTGCGACGAGTGTCAAAAATTTGCAAGACAAGCTCATGTGCCGGCTCAAGAATTGCGTATGATTCCAATAACTTGGTTGTTTGCAGTTTGGGGGCTTGATATGGTTGGACCATTCAAGACATCTAAGGATAAAAAGACCCATCTTTTGGTGGTAGTTGACAAGTTTACGAAGTGGGTTGAGGCGGAGCCAGTTAGCAATTGTGAGGCAGCTACAGCTGTTCAGTTTGTTAAAAAACTGATTTTCTGTTTTGGATACCCTCGTAGTATCATCACTGATAATCAAAGTGCGTTATATCGACTAGAAGGGGGTGAATAGGCGATTTTTACAAATTCGTCACTGAGGAAATACAGCTTGAGGAATTTCCTAAGTAACGAACTACTAGCAGCGGAATAAGTACTCAGGTACAAGCATAACATGGCAGTGACACAGTCATCATGATGATATGAAACAAGTACAGAGCACAGGTAGCGTGTAAACAGGATGAGCAGGCAGAAGACAAACTAACTGAAGAATTAGGGTTGAGGAAATTGAGAAAGTCTTCAGTCAAAGTCTTCAAATAGTAATGATCAATTTCATCAACACATGAATGAGGAAATGAAAGGGTTGAGGAAATAGAACCAGTAGCTCGGTGAAGACAATGATTTGGTAGAACAATTCCAACTGTTGTGACAGTTGTCTGGATGGAGCGGCTAGGTATTGAAACCTGAGGACACACAGTCCTCACCGTATTCTCCTTGAACTAAGGTCACTGTGACCTCGTCCAATCACTCGTGGTAAGTCTTCATAGGTGACTTCCAAACCTTCACAGACTTGGTCACTCGGCGATCCACAATTCCTCTTGGACACTCTAGACCATGACCCCTAACCGTCTGGAGGATGCACAGTACTCAAAGGTAACAAGCATCGGTTCCACACAGGAACAATCTCTTCAGTGATGCTCAATCACTTTGGGTTTTAGGTGTTGGGTTTGGCTTTTTCCTCACTGATGATTTTCTCTCAAAGAGCTCAGAGGATGGGATGCTCTTAATGACAAGTGTCAGTTTCTCTTGGAGCAGCCAACCAGCTAGTGGTTGTAGGGGGCGGCTATTTATAGCCGGGGAGCAGCCCGACATGATAAGACATAAATGCCCTTCAATGATATGACCGTTAGGTGGATAAGATATTTGGGACAGCTGGCGCGTAGCACAGCAATGGTCGGAAATTTGAGCTCTCAAATTCCTCAGGGCTATCATGTTCCTCACTTGAAGGCAATCCGCACTGGCGAATTCATAACTCCTCAGTCAGAACAAATTCCTTAGAGAACAGAAGATCTTCGTCTCTATCACTAAAGAAATTGGCTGAACTGTATGAGATGTCCAATGGCTTCACTCGAAAGGATTGGGTATGTGTAGGCTTTGAGATGTGCATCACTTGGAAACTTTTCCTTAGTTTTACCTCGACCCCCTTTAACAGTACGGTGTTTCCTATGACTCAAGAATGAGAAAATGATACTACGAATACAAAAGTCTTCACGCTTCATAATCCTCGCATCACTATCAAATTCTTCAAGGACACACCAATTTCCTCATTTTCAAAGTCTTCAAGAAAACCAAAGTCTTCAACTGAAGACATTCATTTTTAGGGGTCAACTTTTTCGTAAATATCAAACTCCTCATAGACTTATAGAACCTGTGTACACTCACAAACACATTAGTCCCCTAACCTATAAGTCTTCAATACACCAAAATCACTAAGGGGCACTAGATGCACTTACAATCTCCCCCTTTTTGGTGATTGGTGACAAATAGGTTAAGCTTTCAACGGGGATAAAACATATGAAGTGTAAATACTGATATTGAGGAATTTGATTGCAAGATATAGAAGAAAGCTTTGAGGCTCAAAGCTTCATCTCGTGGAGCAGTGGCTTGAGGATTTTGCTTTGAGGCTTTTGCGGCAGAGTCTTGAGTTGCAGAGTCATCATTGGTGGAGTAAGATGCAGCTTTGCGAAACTGACCATCCAATGGACGAGTTCCTTCATCAATAACAGCTGCTTTGCCTTTTTCATCAACTGAGGAAATGGTCCTTTTGAGGACTTCAATGGGGGGCAAATAGTTGAGGTGATTCTGACAATTTGCCTTGTAGTGAATTGAAGACCTGGTTCTGATGAATTTCATAATCCATGGAGCATAAGGCTTCAACTCAAACGGTGACAGTGCAACATTCGCCAAAGTCCTCATGAAGAAATAGTGGTAGTTAATGGGAATACCATGTATAATGTTGAACAAAAAATTCTTCATGATGCCAACAACTTCTTCTTCTTCAGAGTTGTGGCCTTTGATCGGACTGAGGGTTTTGCTCAGAATGCAATAGATTGTCCTAGGCACATAAAGTAAATCCTTCATTAGGAAGGTGGTTCTTAGAGCTTGGCCAGCCTTCAAAGGCTTCATTAGCACTTGCATCAGATGATGAGAAAGTTCAGGTTCTTCATACATAAGCCTTGCGCCTTCAGCTGGAGGACTAACTAGAACGGCATGAAGTAATTCAGAGGCCGGAGCTTTATAGTGCGTGTTCTCAGTCATCCAGTCAAGCACCCATGAATTCACATTAGCCACATTGCCAGTGAGGTGCAGAGTAGCATAGAATTAAAGAGTTAGCTCTTCATTCCAATCGCAGATGTCAGCACAGAAACTCAGGAGCCCAGCTTCATGAAGAACAGTCAAGACAGGTTGAAAGCACGGGATGGACTCCATATCCACATGAGGAATTTGTCGGTGCTCAAATACCTTGTCCTTATCAAACAGAAGTGATGAATAGAAATTCATCCGGCTGGCAGTCCAGAACCGCTTGCGTCGAAGTCTTGCTGAGTCATATGGATTGAAATTAGTGAAGAAATGATGATCAGCAAAGAAATCATCAGCCTTGAATTTTGGCATTTTTGCATGAGGATTTTGCTGCTTGGGCTGAAGATTAGCTGTTGATGGTCTCACAACCTCTTGTTGCATAATTTCTAGAGCATCTGTTTGAGGAATTGAAGGTACAAGTTCTTCAGCAGCGATTGGATTCTCCATTTCTTCAGCTGTTGCAGCTAGAATGTCTTCAAGAATGAAATGGAGAGGAGTTTGCATCCTTCAGATCCCATTTGAAGTTCTTCAGTTTACATAGGGGACTGAGGAATTGGATCGAGAGGTGTGGTCAATGGTGAATTGGGGTGAAGATTTTCCCAATAGTCATCATTCAGCACAGGCGTAGTTGAACCAATGTCCACGTCTTCTTCAATTTCCTCAATGCCTGCCTCTTCAGCTGTGAACTGAGGCATGGGCGATGATACCAGTGGGGTGGAAGGGATATCTTCCACTTCAATTTCTTCATCCAACTGCTCTGAAGAAGCAGCAGAAGGATTCTCTTCATGGGTGTCATCTGGAATGACATATTCCTCACCAAAATGAATGAGCTCCTTTGATGGTACAATCGAGATTGGAACAGCATCAATTGGGTTAGTGAAGGAACTTGTCAAAGTCCTCACTTTCTTGGGAGATGAGGACTCTGCAGTGGTTGATGCTTTCCTCTTTTTCACAGCTGCCTTCTCCACAGCTTTTGTCTTCTTCACTTCTGATGCAGAAGGAATACTGATTTTCTTCACTGTTGAAGATTTAGCAGGAGGAGCAGATGGGATTGGTTCAGTTTCTTCAGGCACAACTGACGCAATTGCCCTGGCATGTTCAGTTTCTTCAGGCGCAACATTGGTATAGTTGCCCTGGAAATTTCTTCAGGAGCTGGAATTTCTTCAGCAGCCCTGGTACTTTCAGTTTCTTCAGCAGCCTGATTTTCATCAACTACGCTTGCTGTTTCTTCCGTGGGCTGAGCAGGTGCTTCAGTCTGAGGAATTTCTTGTTGTGATGGAGCTGCAACATTAGTCTTGAGGTTCTTTGCAAGCTTGACAAATCTGACTTTGGCACCTAGCCCGTCGGCATAATATCCGTCAAATTCATCACTAAGACTTTTGATTTCCTTTTGCAGAGATACAAGTTCTTCAGGAGACATGTTCAGGACATTGTTCTTCAGAAAACGCTCCTTCTTGTACTGAGCCTTCTCGACTTGCCTGCCCTTTTCAAATTTCCATTTTTCTTCACTGATGAATGCCGTCAACATATGACTTTGACCAGGAGTGAGGTTCAAGTCAGGCAGTGGAATGTTGGGGTCCTTGTGCCAGAGGTCGATGAAATCGAGGATCTTCTTTGGATCCAACATTAGAGGCACAGAACTGCCTTTGGCTCTAGCGGCCCTTTCTTGTCTGTCCCATATGATTTCAGCAAGTTCTTCATCATCAGCTTCATCGTCATCAGACGGAACATGGAATGCCGCTTGCTTCTTATGAGGACTTGGCATCATTCCACGTCCAGCAGTGGCCTTTTTCTTCAGTAGAGTTGGACCTGTTGAAGACTGTGGTGGAGCTGAGGAACTTGCAGATGCTCCAGAAGCAATTGAAAAGCCTGCAGTCCATTGACACGTTGCAAGGTGCACTGGTGTTGAGGACTTTTTGGCAGGAGCTGAGGATTTTGTGGCAACTGAGGGAATTGGCACTGCCTTTGAAGAAGTTGCCTGAGGAATGCGCCTTGAGGGCTTTGAAGAACTTGGCCGTGAGGGCATTGCTGTTGAGGAACTTGGTTTCACAGCTCATTTCTTCGGCATAACCTTTTTAGGTTTACTGGCAGAGGCCTCAGCAGCAACAGCTTGAGAATCCTCATTGAATTTCTTCACTGCTTCTTTTGCAATTTTAGCCAATTTGGCTTGGCGCTTGGCCCATTCTTTTGGAAATTCCTCACCGCGTCTGACGCTGGAGGGATCAGCAACTTGGCCAGCAGCCAATGGAGTTCTTGGACATGGAGGGTGTATAGCGAATTTCTTCATGTACTTGGGAATAACATAGCGATATTCCCTCCATTCCCTAGCCCATCTCCTCCCAATCCTCTGTATGCGCAATTTGCGCTGATTCTTGTTCTCTTTTCCATGAGTGGCTTCATCAGGTGTGCAATATTCATCATATATGTCTTCAGGGATCTCAAAAGCAGTGTTTGTCTCAGGCCTTTTGCCTCCCTTCTGAGGTCTCTTCCCATCTGCCATTTTCCTCACTTGAGGACTTTGAACTTTGGAAGTTTCTGAGGAAGTATGCAAATTATCTTCGAGCAACGCTGCGAATGAGTTAAGTTGATGAGAACCTAGTGATTCAGCAACGGACATTTTGTTCCTGTGAACAGAGTATGGGTGTGAAGAATTTGAAGAGGTCATATGCGTTCTCAGAATTTTTTCAAGAAGTATCAAGTTTGAGGAATTTGACCATAGGTGTCTTGAGGAATTTCACTAAGCGTTCTTGACTTAGGTTCCAGAGTTGTATAGATTTGAAAATCCACACAATTGAGGAATCTTGAAGAAAAACATAGCTTAGAGAAACAAATCAAGATACATAAGTATTCGGGTGTTTAAGGAGTGGGAAGTTGAAGAATAAACACCTTTTGAAGATTTTGTGGAAATCATAAGAATCAATGTAGGGCAGTATGAAAGTGCGTTATATCGACTAGAGGGGGGGGTAAATAGGCGATTTTTATGAATTCATCACTGAGGAAATACTACTTGAGGAATTTCCTAAGCAACGAACTACAAGCAGCAGAATAAGTACTCAGGTACATGCATAACAAAGCAGTAGCATAGTCATCATGATGAAATAAAACATATACAAAGCACAGGTAGCGTGAAAACAGGATAAGCATGCTGAAGACAAAGTGACTGAAGAAATAGGTATGAGGAAATTTAGAAAGTCTCCATTCAAAGTCTTCAAATAGTAACGATCAAGTACACAGCAAGTATGCGAGGAAATGAAAGGGTTGAGGAAATAGAACCAGTAGCTTGGTGAAGACAGTGATTTGGTAGACCAGTTCCAACTATTGTGACAATTGTACATCTGGTTGGAGCGGCTAGGTATTTAAACCTGAGGTCACGCAGTCCCGGACACACAGTCCTCACCGTATTCTCCTTGAGCTAAGATCACACAAACCTCACCCAATCACTCGTGGTAAGTCTTCACAGGTGACTTCCAAACCTTCACAGACTTGGTCACTCGGTGATCCACAATTCCTCTTGGATGCTCTAGACCATGATGCCTAACAGTCTGGAGGATGCACAGTCCTCAAAGGAAACAAGCGTTGGTTCCACACAGGAACAATCTCTTCAGTGATGCTCAATCACTTTGGGTTTAAGGTGTTGGGTTTGGATTTTTCCTCACTTGAAGATTTTCTCTCAAAGTCCTCGGAGGATGGGATGCTCTAAATGACAAGAGTCAGTTTCTCTCGGAGCAGACAACCAGCTAGTGGTTGTAGGGGGCAGCTATTTATAGCCGGGGAGCAGCCCGACATGATAAGACATAAATGCCCTTCAATGATATGACCATTAGGTGGATAGGATATTTTGGACAGCTGGCGCATAGCACAGCAACGGTCAGAAATTTGAGCTATCAAATTCCTCAGGGCTATCATGTTCCTCACTTGTAGGCAATCTGCACTGGCGAATTCCTAACTCCTCAGTTAGAACAAATTCCTCAGAGAACAGAAGATCGTCGTCTCTGTCACTGAAGAACTTGACTGAACTGTATGAGATTTCCAATGGCTTCAATCGAAAGGATTGTGTAGGTGTAGGATTTGAGATGAGCATCACTTGGAAAATTTTCCTTAGTTTTACCTCGACCCCCTTTAACAGTACGGTGTTTCCTATGACTCAAGAAAGGAAAAACAAAACTATGAAAACAAAAGTCTTCACGCTTCATAATCCTCGCATCAATATCAAGTCTTCAAGGTCACACCAATTTCCTCATTTTCAAAGTATTCAAGAAAACCAAAGTCTTCAACTGAAGACATTTATTTTTAGTGGTCGACTTTCATCGTTAATATCAAACTCCTCATAGACTTATAGAACCTGTGTACACTCACAAACACATTACTCCCTTAACCTATAAGTCTTCAATACACCCAAAATCACTAAGGGGCACTAGCTGCACTTACAATCTCCCCCTTTTTGGTGATTGGTGACAAATAGGTTAATTTTTCAACGGGGATAAACATATGAAGTGTAAATACTGATATTGGGGAATTTGATTGCAAGATATAGAAGAACTCCCCCTGAAGATGTGCATATTTGAGGAATTTGCTTTGGATTGCAAATGCACATTGTAGAGTAATATCATGGAGATCTCCCCCTATATCTTGTAATTCATACACGCATTTAATATATGATATGAAGAATTTGAAATGCATGATGAAATATGGTGTCTGACGAAATTCAGCATGCGTGCATTAAGGTACTTGAGAAAATAAGCATGCAGAAAGCAGTTCAAAAGTATCAGACCACCATAGGACTTAAGTTTACAACTCATCAGATCAAACACCTCAGAAGAGCAAGAGTTGTAACTTAACAAAAAAAAATAGCTCATATATAAGACCCGCTTGAAGACTAACTCAAATTTCTCCCCCTTTGTCATCGAATGACCAAAAGGGACGAAAAATGAGGACTAACGCCCCTGAAGAATATCATCATGATGTCGATGGAGGAGCGCCAGTGTTGTTGGGGTCGTCCGTTGAGGTAGGGCCTGCTGCAGTCTCATTCAAGTCTTCAACTTCATATATCTCGTGCGACGAAGAATATGAACTGGCAACTAGCTGAGGAACTTTGACCTTCTTGAATTTCTTCGAAGGTGGCTGAGACCAGTCAAAGTACTGTTGAAATCCCATCTCCTTGAGATCTTCAGCACTATAGAGATTCGACAGAATAGCCCAAGTGCGGTCAAAGACTTGATGCATATAGTAGTGATTCTTCTTCACTGTATTTTGAGTGACTGTCATGTTCTGAAGAATTTCACCAAATTGACGCTTGACCCACTTGTGATTTCGATCAACTTTCTGATGTAGACTAAGGAGAAGTTCATGATCAGTCATCACACGCGGAGCTGTGGCTTTAGGATTTTGTTTTGAAGCTTTGGCGGCAGAATCTTGTGTTGCAGGGTCATCATTGGTGGAATAGAATGCAGCTTTGCAAAACTGTCCATCCAATGGACGAGTGCCTTCATCTATAACAGAAGCCTTGCCCTTCTCATCAGCTGAGGAAATAGTCCGCTTGAGGACTTCGATAGGTGGCAAATAGCTGAGATGATTCTGAAAGTCAGCCTGATAATGAATTGAAGACCTTGATCTGATGAATTTCATGATCCAGGGAGCGTAAGGCTTCAACTCAAAAGGTGACAGAGCAGAATTGACCAAAGTCCTCATGAAGAAATCATGGCAGTTAATGGGAATGCCATGTATCATGTTGAACAGCAGATTCTTCATGATGCCAACAACCTCTTCTTCATCAAAGTTGTGGCCCTTGATTGGACTGAGGGTTTTGGTCAATATGTGATACACAGTCCTTGGTACATAGAGCAATTCTTTCACAAGGAAGGTGGTCCTTGGAGCTTGGCCAGCCTTCAAAGGCTTCATCAGCACTTGCATTAAGTGATTTGAGAGTTCAGGTTCAGCATACATGAGTCTTGCGCCTTCAACCGGAGGACTAACTAGAATGACATGAAGCAATTCAGAGGCCGGTGCTTTGTAATGAGTATTTTCGGTCATCCAGTCTAGCACCCATGAATTCACATCTTCAACATTTCCAATGATTTGCAGTGTGGTGTACTAATGAAGAATGAGTTCTTCGTTCCAGTCGCAGATGTCAGTGCAGAAGTTAAGCAGCCCAGCGTCATGAAGAACACTGAGGACTGGTTGGAAGCAAGGAAGCGACTCCATATCCACATGAGGAATTTGCTCGTGGTCAAATACCTTGTTCTTACCAAACAGGAGGGAAGAGTAAAAGTTCATTTGACTTGCTGTCCAGAAGCGCTTGCGTCGCAGTCTTGCAGAGTCATAGGGATTGTAATCCGTGAAGAAATGATGCTCAGCAGAGAAATCATCAACGTTGAATTTTTGCTTCTTGGTATGAGGATTTTGTGGCTTGGGATGAAGATTAACAGTTGAAGTCTTCACATCCTCTTGGCGCACAACCTCTGGAGCCACAGACTGAGGAATTTTCGTAGCAATTTCATGAGCAGCAGTCTTGGTCTCCATTTCTTCAGCATTAGTAGCTGGAACTTCTTCTGGAATAGAACGAAGGGAAGATTGATGTCCTTCAGAGCCCGTATGAATTTCTTCAGTCTGCACAGGGGACTGAGGAATTTGTTGCAGAGGAGTGGTCAATGGTGAATTTGGATGATGTCTTTCCCAATAATCATCATTGAGAACTGGTGTAGTAGACCCAATGTCCACATCCTCATCTTCTTCATAAATTTCTTCAACGCCTGCCTCTTCAGCTGTGAACTGAGGCACGGGCGATGATACCAGTGGGGTTGAAGGCATATCATCCACTTCAATTTCTTCATCCAACTGCTCTGAAGTAGCAGCAGAAGGATTCGCTTCATCACTGTCATCTGGAATGACATATTCCTCACCAAAGGGAACAATTTCCTTTGATGGCATGCTTGAGATAGGAACATCATCAATGGGGTTGGTGTATGAGCTTGTCAAAGTCTTCACTTTCTTGGGAGCTGAAGACTCTACAGTTTCTGATGTTTTCCTTTTCTTCACAGCAGCCTTTTCTGCAGCTTTGGTCTTCTTAGCTTCTGATGCAGAAGGAAGGTGGATATCTTTCATCTGTGATGACTTTGCAGGAGGAGCAGATGAAAGTGGTGCAGTTTCTTCAGGCACAACTAATGCAGTTGCCCTGGCTTGATCAGATTCTTCAGGCGCAGCTTCATATGCATCAGCTGGCCTGAGTTGTTCTTTAGGCACAACTTTGGAGGTTACCCTGACATTTTCTTCAAGAGCTGGAATTTCATCAGAAGCCCTGGTACATTCAGTTTCTTCAACAGACTGATTTTCATCAGCTATGCTAGCATTCTCTTCAGTAGGCTGAGCAGATCCTCCAGCCTGAGGAATTTGTTGTTGCGATGGAGCTGCAACATTTGGGTTGAACCCCTTGGCCATTCTGACAAATCTGACTTTGGCACCTAGCCAATCTACACAATATGCGTCAAATTCATCGCTGAGAGCTTTGATCTCCTTTTGCAGATTCACAAGTTCTTCAGGAGTCATATTCACAACATGCTTCTTCAGAAAGCGCTCCTTCTTGTATTGAGCTTTCTTGACTTGCCTGGCCTTCTCAAATTTTCATTTTTCTTCGGCTATGAAGGCCGTTAATATGTGGCTCTGGCCAGGAGTGAGGTTCAATTCAAGCAAAGGAGTATTTGGATCCTTGTGCCATAGATCGATGAAATCAAGGATCCTTTTAGGATCCAGCATGAGTGGCACAGCACTGCCTTTGGCTCTAGCGGCCTTTTCTTGCCTGTCTTTGATGATCTAAGCAAGCTCTTCATCATTAGCTTCATCGTCATCAGACGGAACTTGGAAGGCAACTTGCTTCTTGTGAGGACTTGGCCTTGGGCCTCGTCCAGTAGTGGCCTTTTTCTTCAGCAAGGTTGGACCAGTTGAAGACTGTGGCGGAGCTAAGGAACTTGCAGATGCTCCTGAGGTAATAGAGATTCCTGTAGTCCATTGGCACGTGGCAAGATGCACAGGTGTTGAGGACTTAGCAGCAGCAACTGAGGATTTTTTGGCAACAGAGGGAATTGGCATAGACTTGAAGAAATTGCCTGAGAAATGTGCTTTGAGGGCTTTGAGGAACTTGGCCGTGAGGGCATTGCTGTTGAGGAACTCGGCTTCACAGCAGATTTCTTCGGCATGGCCTTTCTAGGCTTTCTGGCAGAGGCCTCAGCAGTAGCAGCAGCAGAATCTTCATTGAATTTCTTCACTGCTTCTTTTGCCATTTTAGCCAATTTGGCTTGACGCTTAGCCCATTCTTTGGAAAATTCCTCACCGCGCCTGATGGTTGAGGGATCAGCTTCTTGGCTTGGAGCCAATGGAGGTCTTGGACATGGAGGGTTAACAGCGAATTTCTTCATGTACTTTGGAGTAACATAACGATATTCCCTCCATTCCTTAGCCCATCTCCTTTCAATCCTTTGTATGCGCACTTTGCACTGATTCTTGTTCTCTTTGCCATATTTTGCTTCATCAGGTGTGCAATATTCATCATATATGTCTTTAGGGATCTCAAAAGCAGTGTTTGTTTCAGGCCTCTTGCCTCCCTTCTGAGGTCTCTTCCCATCAGCCATTTTCCTCACTTGAGGATTTTGAACAATGGATGTTTCTGAGGAAGTATGCAACTTATCTTCGTGGAACGCTGCAAATGAATTAAGTTGATGAGAACCTATTGATTTAGCAGCGGACATTTTGTACCTGTGAACAGAGTATAGGTGCGAAGAATTTGCAGAGGTCATATGCGTTCTCAGAAATTTTTCAAAAGTATCAAGTTTGAGGAATTTGACCATAGGTGTCTTGAGGAATTTCACTAAGCGTTCTTGACTTAGGTTCCAGAGTTGTACAGATTTTGAAAATCCACACAATTGAGGAATCTTGAAGAAAAACTTATCTTAGAGAAACAAATCAAGATACAGAAGCATTTGGGTGTTTATGGAATGAGAAGTTGAAGAATAAACACCTTTTGAAGATTTTGTGGAAATCATAAGAATCAAAGTAGGGCAATAAAATCAGATTTTAATTACCCTGAACGAAGAACATGATGAACTGGGAGTGGAGTTGGAGAAGTTCGTCTGCTCAGATCTCTCACGCCCTAACTTGGTGGCGAGAGACAACTACGGCGGCGGAGTGAAAATTTCCGTGGCCGGCACGAGTACGACGGCGATGAGGTCGAGGCAGTGAAGCTCTTCCTCACCGGCGACGATGGAGAGTAGCGACGACCCTTGGTCTGAGAGCTCGAGCGAGATGGTGGTCGAGCGGAGTAAATGAAGACAGAGGAAGGGAGGGGGTATTTATAGCCACAGTGAAAAACAGCCCGTCCGAAATTTTTGGACAAACCTGCCCCTGACCCTTACTCTTCTAATGACATGTGTCACCCGTGTACAGAGTGGTGGAGATCATGGGTGATCGTGGGTGAATATTTTAATCCATCGTGGGATGCGGAACGGTTTGAGCGGCAAAAGCCGAAAATTCAGATATGAAAATTTTGAAGTTTCGTTCACAAATTATTCAGCTGTCAAGGACACAGTGAAGACTTTGAACGGGTTTCAAATAGAACGCACATGAAGAATTTATGAACAGACTGGGTTGAGTTTAGCATAGAGGGGGAAAGGGTCCGATCACATTCACTTAGAGGAAAAGGTCAACTTGAAGAATTAGCAATAAGTGAATGCTGTTGAGGACATGAAAAACTCAAATATATATAGTCAATGAAGAACACAGTCGAAATTTTTTGAAGACATTGCAAGTTGAAGAATTGGAAAGTTCAAGAATTTGAAAATTGAATAATTTGCAAAATGAAGAAAAGCTCAATTTTGAAGATTTTCAACTTTTGTTGGTGGCATGACTCACCGTATAAGAATGATGACTTCAGACACCGCGTACAATTGTGGTAGGGCTCTGAGAATCAAATTCTTCGTTAATTTCTTCACACTTAAAGGGTTAGTCTTCATTGATTGAAGAAAAACGTTACTTCATGTGTTGCACATCTAAGTCATCAATTTTGCATAAGTGATAGGATGTGTGTCCTTTCAAAGAACATTCGAAGATTCTAAGATATTTAGCTCACACCGCAACTTGCTAAATATCTTCTCATCCAAGGGCTTGGTGAAGATATCCGCTAGCTGTTCTTCAGTCTTCACGTGATCAATAGAGATGTCGGACTTCAACACACGATCTCGAAGAAAATGATGACGAATCTGGATGTGCTTTGTCTTTGAGTGCTGAACTGGGTTATGAGCAATCTTGATGGCACTCTCGTTGTCACAGTAGAGTTGCACATTCTTCATGTTGATGCCGTAGTCCTTGAGGGTTTGCTTCATCCACAGCAATTGAGCACAGCAAGAACCAGCAGCAATGTACTCAGCTTTAGCAGTAGTGAGTGATACGCAGTTCTGCTTCTTCGAGGACCAACATACTAAAGATCGTCCGAGGAAATGGCATGTGCCTGATGTTGACTTGCAATCCACTCGATCACCAGCATAGTCAGAGTCAGAATATCCAATGAGATCAAAGCCGAGCCCTTGGGATACCATAATCCAAGTGTTGGAGTGTGAGCTAGATATCGAAGAATATGTTTCACAGCCTTATGGTGTGATTCCTTCGGTGTAGCTTGAAAACGGGCACACATGCAAACACTAAGCATAATATCTGGCCTAGATGCACATAGGTACAATAAAGAGCCAATCATGGAGCAGTATACCTTTTGATCGAAGTCTATACCATTTTCATCGGTGCATAGATGGCCATTTGTGGGCATAGGGATTTTGACGCCTTTGCAATCTTGCATACCGAATTTCCTCAGAACGTCCTTGAGGTATTTCTCTTGAGAAATGAAGATGCCATTGCATTGTTGACGAATTTGAAGACCTAAGAAGAATTTCAATTCTCCCATCATGGACATTTGATATTCCTCACTCATCATATAAGCAAATTCGTCACTGTAACGTTGGTTAGTACAGCCAAAGATAATATCATCAACATATATTTGGCACATGAATAATTCGTCATCATATGTTTTGGTGAAAAGAGTTGGGTCGAGTGAACCGGGTTTCAAGCCTTTCTTCATGAGGAATTCCTTCAGTGTATCATACCATGCCCGAGGGGCCTGCTTGAGGCCCTAGAGGGCCTTATTGAGTCTGAAGACTTGATCAGGATGCTTAGGATCTTCAAAACCTGGGGGTTGAGCAACATATACTTCTTCCTCAAGCTTACCATTGAGGAATGCACTTTTCACATCCATTTGATATAAGATGATATTATGATGGTTAGCATAAGCACGCAATATGCGAATAGCCTCAAGTCTAGCAACAGGTGCAAAAGTTTCATCAAAATCAATTCATTCAACCTGTGTGTAGCCTTGAGCTACAAGACGAGCCTTGTTCCGCACCACTAGGCCATTTTCATCTTGCTTGTTGCGGTAGATCCATTTGTTACCGATGATATTGTGCTTGTGTTGGTCTGGTTGCTTGACAAGCTCCCACACATTGTTCAGCTCGAATTGATGTAATTCCTCTTGCATCGCTTGAATACACTCAGGTTCCAGAAATGCCTCATCAACTTTGGTGGGCTCTGTGATAGAGACGAAAGCAAAATGCCCACAAAAGTTAGACAAATGTGAAGCTTTTGAGCGAGTGAGAGGACCTGGTGCATTGATGTCGTTGATGATTCTCTCAATCTGTACTTCATTTGCAACGCGAGGATGAGCAGGTTGATGACTTTGATTTGGCTCAGCATTTTCTTCAGAGCCATTTTCTTCAGATGCACCAGCATGATTTTCTTCACGATCTGGAATGACTTCTTCAGCAGATTCCTCAGTAGGTATGACATCCTCAGTAGCCTTTAGCTTGATGGATTCCTCAGGAGTCATTTCATCTAGCACAAGAGGTAGGTGCTCTCTTTGCGAGCCATTAGTTTCATCAAACCGCACATCTGCAGTTTCAACAACCTTGTTGTGATAGGTGTTGAAGACTCTGTAGGTGTGCGAGTCCTTTCCGTAACCAAGCATAAAACCCTCATGTGCTTTCAGTGCAAATTTAGAATTATGATGGGGATCTCTAATCCAACATTTAGCACCGAAGACTTTGAAATAACTCACATTGGGTTTCTTGTCAGTGAGGAGTTCATATGAAGTCTTCTTGAAGAATTTGTGAAGATATACCCTGTTGATGATGTGGCATGCAGTATCAATTGCCTCAGGCCAGAAGAGATGAGGTGTCTTGTATTCATCAAGCATGGTGCGAGCCATCTCAACAAGAGTCCTGTTCTTGCGCTCCACAACGCCGTTCTGCTGAGGAGTGTATGGGGCAGATAACTCATGAGTAATACCAAATTCATCAAGATAGTCATCAATACCAGTATTCTTGAACTCGGTCCCATTGTCACTCCGTATATGCTTGATCTTCACACCGAAATTCGTCGAAGCCCTTGAGGAAAATCCTCTGAAGACTTCCTGCACTTCAGTTTTGTAAGTAATGACATGCACCCATGTGTAACGAGAATAATCATCAACAATGACAAAGCCATATAGAGATGGTGCATTTGTTAGTGTGGCATAATGAGTAGTGCCAAAGAGGTCCATATGAAGCAATTCAAAACGACGAGAGGTAGTCATGATAGTCTTTGAGGGGTGCTTGGCTCTGGTCACCTTTCCAGCCTCACAAGCCCCACAAAGATGATCTTTGAGGAATTTGACACCCTCAATGCCAATGACGTGCTTTTTCTTCACGAGCGTGTGTAAGTTCCTCATGCCAGCATGACCCAGTCGTCGATGCCATAGCTAGCCTTCTGAAGCTTTTGCAAGTAGACAAGTGGCAGGCTGTGGTCCTGCAGAGAAATCAACAATATACAAGTCTCCTCTCCTAAAGCCTTCGAAGACTTTGGAATTGTCAGATTCCATGAGCACTAAGCAGCGATATTTGCCAAAGACAACAACCATATCAAGATCACAAAGCATTGAGACAGACATGAGGTTGAATCCGAGGGACTCAACAAGCATGACTTTGTCCATTTGTCGATCCTTTGAGATTACAACCCTACCTAGAACCAATACGTTGCTTTTGCCTTTGTCAGCGTAGGTGATATGCTTCAAGTGTGATGGAGATAAAGGAGTGTCCATCAGTAAGCTCTAGTCGCCGGTCATGTGATTAGTACATCCACTGTCGAGGACCCAGTCAGTAGCTTTGGGTAAATCATCCTGCAAATGAATTAGTGCTTCTTACGAACACATATACTTCAGAGTGAAGAATATGACATCAAATTCATCAGGCAGAATTTTATCAATTCAAGCAACATATGTATATATAGCAGTATGAGGATGTGAGAAATGAATGAATCATTTCTTCATGATTAGCTTGTGTCCTTTCAAGCATTTCAGGTCTCCAGAAAATTCTTCAGACGATTTTGTTCGTCTGGAGACCTGACCCTGCATAAGAGGTTAGTTCTTTTTCTTCACCACCCACATTTGGAGGCGTGGCAAAGAGTTCATCATTCTGCGAGCTCCATAAGTGAAAGGTGGCATTGAAGCCAAAGCGCTTCGTTTCACAGTAGAGGGGTTAGTATAGGCATATGAGTAAGCAAAGAAATTCTTCGAGGACTTATGAACATAATGATTTGAAGAATAATGCACATAATTAGAACTCTTAGATTTTCCCTGCGAAACAGAAGCGTTAGCATGATGATGATCATATGAGGACTTGGATCCACGTGAGGAATTTGATCCATATGAGGACTTGGATCCATATGAAAATTTTGGTCCTTGTGAAGAATTTGATCTGGGGTTCCTATTCTTCACAGGTGGTGTCATGAGGACATTCACCTGAAGACTTTCAAGGCACCTTTTGGGAACCCAGATTTTCTTCATAGGGGGACCATTCCTGCAGTTAGTTCCAACATATCTAGCAAATACTTCACCATTCTGATTTTTGAACAGTTTACAGTTGGAGTCAAATGACTCATCAGATGAATATGAGGATTCACAAGTAAGGCCAGATAAAGTGGATGGATCTACGGGAGGTCCCTTCGCAGCAACCCATGAGGTTTTGGGATACTGCTCAGGTTTCTAGTAGGATCCATCAGCATTGAGTTTCCTCTCAAAGGCAATACCCTCTTTCCTAGGGTTCCTGTTCAAGATCTGCTTTTTTAGCACATCACAAAGAGTCTGATGCCCTTTTAGGCTTTTGTACATGGCTGCCACATACAATTCCTTCAACCCTGCATTTTCGTCAGTGATACTAGTGGTATCCTCAGATGAGGAATTTGTGACCACAGAGATAGTTGAAGAATTTGCAGCAATAGAAGCATTTGAACTTTCAGGGGAAGAATTAGCAGTTTCACGTTCAATGCATTTCAAGCATGGTGGAATAAATTTTTCCTGAGCGGAACTGATCTGTTGAGCAAGTAATGAATCATTTTCCTTCTGAAGATCTTCATGACTCACCCTTAGCTTCTCAAGATCTAGCTTTCTTTGAAGAAATTCATAAGAAAGCTTCTCATGATCGGCTAAGAGAGTATCATGACGACTTTGAAAGTTGTCAAACTTAGACTGTAGTTACTGAAGATTATCAGTCAGTGTTTGAGTTCGATCCATTTCCTCGCCTAACAGGTCATCGCTTTTGTCTAGCATATTTTGAACCTTTTCCAAAGCCTTCTGTTGTTTAACAGCAATATTAGCAAGTTTGGAATAGCTGAGTTTGAGGTTTTCATCAGATTCATTCTCACTTGATTCAGAGGAGGGATATTTGAATACCTTGGCACCTTTTGCCATTAAGCAATAGGTGGGAGCATAGTCATCGTTGCCGTCATCAGCAGTGTTGGGGAAGCCATTTTCCTCAGTGTTGAAGATGGACTTGCTGACATAAGAAGTAGCAAGGGCTAGGCTCGCCACACCAGAGTCTGACTCCTCAGATGCCTCCTCTTACTCATGTTCCTCAGATTCAGCTTCAGAGTCCATTTCCTTGCCAATGAATGCCCGAGCCTTCTTGGAACTGCTCTTCTTGTGAGATGAAGACTTTGAAGATTTTGATGATGAGGACTTTGAAGATTTCTTCTTCTTCTTTGAGTCATCTAAACTATCATCCTTGTATTTCTTCTTCTTTGATTGTTTTGCCCACTGAGGACAATCAGTTATGTAGTGACCAGGTTTCTTGCATTTGTGGCAAGTCCTCTTCTTGTAATCACGGGATGAGGAATCTGATCTTGTGTGATCACCTTTTGAAGATTTTACAAATCGACCACGCCTTGAGAACTTCTGGAATTTCTTCACGAGCATTGCTAGCTCCTGGCTTAGTTCTTCAGGGTCACCAAGGATGCTATCAGAATCTTCTCCTTCAGATGAGGAAACTGCCTTGGCCTTCAGTGCGCGTGATCTTCCATTGCTTGGCCCGTAGAGATCTATCTTTTCAGCTTGTTGGAATTCATGAGTGTTCAGCCTCTCAAGGATATCAGCAGGATCTAGTGACTTGTAGTCTCCACGTTCTTGAATCATCAGTGCCAGTGTATCGAATGAAGAATCGAGTGACCTTAGCAATTTCTTCACCACCTCATGGTCGGTGATGCCAGTGGCACCCAGTGCTTGAAGCTCGTTCGAAATGTCAGTGAGGCGATCAAAGGTTTGCTAGACATACTCATTGTCGAGTCTTTTGAAGCGGTTGAAGAGATTGCGAAGAACGTCAACTCAACAATCACGTTGAGTTGAGATTCCTTCATTGACTTTGGACAGCCTGTCCCAGATAAGCTTTGCAGACTCCAAAGCACTCACTCTGCCATACTGTCCTTTGCTCAGATGGCCACATATGATATTCTTCGCTTGAGAGTCGAGTTGCTTGAATCTCTTCACATCAGTAGTGTTCACGGAAGGAGTGATGGAGGGAACGCCATTTTGCACAACGTACCAGAGATCATTGTCAATTGCCTCAAGATGCATGTGCATCTTATTCTTCCAGTAGGGGTAGTCCGTCCCATCAAAGGTAGGACACCCAGCCGAGACCTTGATCATGCATGCAGTCGACATAACTAAAACTCCAGGTGGTTAAACCAAAATCACACAGAACAAGGGAGTACCTTGCTCTGATACCAATTGAAAGTGCGTTATATCGACTAGAGGGGGGTGAATAGGCAATTTTTATGAATTCGTCACTGAGGAAATACTACTTGAGGAATTTCCTAAGCAACAAACTACAAGCAGCGGAATAAGTACTCAGGTACATGCATAACAAAGCCTTAGCATAGTCATCATGATGAAATAAAACATATACAGAGCACAGGTAGCGTGAAAACAGGATAAGCAGGCTGAAGACAAAGTGACTAAAGAAATTGGTATGAGGAAATTGAGAAAGACTTCAGTCAAAGTCTTCAAACAGTAACGATCAAGTACACAACAAGTATGCAAGGAAATGAAAGGGTTGAGGAAATAGAACTAGTAGCTTGGTGAAGAGAGTGATTTGGTATACCAGTTCCAACTGTTGTGATAGTTATACGTCTGGTTGGAGCGGCTAGGTATTTAAACTTGAGGACACACAGTCCCGGACATACAGTCCTCACCGTATTCTCCTTGAGCTAAGATCACATAGACCTCGCCCAATCACTCGTGGTAAGTCTTCACAGGTGACTTCCAAACCTTCACAGACTTGGTCACTCGGCGATCCACAATTCCTCTTGGATGCTCTAGACCATGACGCCTAACCGTCTGGAGGATGCATAGTCCTCAAAGGAAACAAGCGTCGGTTCCACACAGGAACAATCTCTTCAGTGATGCTTAATCACTTTGGGTTTAAGGTGTTGGGTTCTGATTTTTCATCACTTGAAGATTTTCTCTCAAAGTCCTCGGAGGATGGGATGCTCTAAATGACAAGTGCCAGTTTCTCTCGGAGCAGCCAACCAGCTAGTGGTTGTAGGGGGCGGCTATTTATAGCCGGGGAGCAGCCCGACATGATAACACATAAATGCCCTTCAATGATATGACTGTTAGGTGGATAGGATATTTTGGACAGCTGGCGCATAGCACAACAACGGTCGGAAATTTGAGCTCTCAAATTCCTCAGGGCTATCATGTTCCTCACTTGTAGGCAATCCGCACTAGCGAATTCCTAACTCCTCAGTCAGAACAAATTCCTCAGAGAACAGAAGATCGTCGTCTTTGTCACTGAAGAACTTCACTGAACTGTATGAGATTTCCAATGGCTTCACTCGAAAGGATTGGGTAGGTGTAGGATTTGAGATGAGCATCACTTGGAAACTTTTCCTTAGTTTTACCTTGACCCCCTTTAACAGTACGGTGTTTCCTATGACTCAAGAAAGGAAAAACAAAACTATGAAAACAAAAGTCTTCACGCTCCATAATCCTCGCATCAATATCAAGTCTTCAAAGTCACACCAATTTCCTCATTTTCAAAGTCTTCAAGAAAACCAAAGTCTTCAACTGAAGACATTTATTTTTAGGGGTCGACTTTCATCGTTAATATCAAACTCCTCATAGACTTATAGAACCTGTGTACACTAACAAACACATTAGTCCCTTAACCTATAAGTCTTCAATACACCAAAATCATTAAGGGGCACTAGATGCACTTACACAGTAAAATTAGATTTTATTTACCCTGGACAAAGAACACGGCGAACTAGGAGTGGAGTTTGAGAAGTTCGTCCGGTCAGATCTCCCACGCCCTAACTTGGCGGCGAGAGACAGCTACGGCGGCGACGGAGTGAAGATTTCCGCGGCCGGCGCGGGTACGACGGCGATGATGTCGAGGCAGTGAAGCTCTTCCTCACCGGCAATGATAGAGAGTAGCGACGGCGCTAGGTCTTAGAGCTCGAGCGAGATGGAGGTCGAGCGAAGTAAATGAGGAATGAGGAAGGGGAGGGGTATTTATAGCCATGGTGAAAAACTACCCGTCCGAAGTTTTTGGACGAACATGCCCCTGACCCTTACTCTTCTAACGACATGTGTCACCCACATATAGAGTGGTGGAGATCATGGGGGATCGTGGGTGAATATCTTAATCCATCGTGGGGTGCGGAACGGTTTGAGCGGCAAAAGCCAAAAATTCAGATATGAAAATTTTAATGTTTCGTTCGTAAATTCTTCAGCTATCAAGGACACAGTGAAGACTTTGAATGGGTTTCAAACAGAGCACACATGAAGAATTTGTGAATAGACTGGGTTGAGTTTAGCATAGAGGGAGAACGGGTCCGATCACATTCACTTAGAAGAAAATCTACTTGAAGAATTAGCAATAAGTGAATGTTGTTGAGGACATGAAAACTCAAATATGTATATATATATAGTCAATGAATAACACCAGTTAAAAAGCTTGAAGACTTTGCAAAGTTGAAGAATTTGAAAGTTGAAGAATTTGAAAATTTGAAGAATTTGCAAAATGAAGAAAAACTCAATTTTGAAGATTTTCAACTTTTGTTGGTGGCGTGACCCACCGTATAAGAATGATGATTTCAGACGCCGCGTACAATTGTCGTAGGGCTCTGAGAATCAAATTCTTCATTAATTTCTTCACACTTAGAGGGTTAGTCTTCATTGATTGAAGAAAAACGTTACTTCGTGTGTTGCACAGCTATGTCATCAATTTTGCATAAGTGTTAGGATGTGTGTCCTTTCAAGGAACATTCGAAGATTCTAAGATATTTAGCTCACACCGCAACTTGCTAAATCTCTTCTCATCCAAGGGCTTTGTGAACATACCCGCTAGCTATTCTTCAGTCTTCACGTGATCAATAGAGATGTCGCCCTTCAACACATGATCTTGAAGAAAATGATGACGAATCTGGATGTGCTTTGTCTTCGAATGCTGAACTGGGTTATGAGCAATCTTGATGGCACTCTCGTTGTCGCAGTAGAGTGGCACATTCTTCATGTTGATGCCGTAGTCCTTGAGGGTTTGCTTCATCCACAGCAATTGAGCACAGCAAGAACCAGCAGCAATGTACTCAGCTTCAGCAGTAGAGAGTGATACGCAGTTCTGCTTCTTCGAGGACCAACATACTAAAGATCGTCCGAGGAAATGGCATGTGCCTGATGTTGACTTGCGGTCCACTCGATCACCAGCATAGTCAGAGTCAGAATATCCAATTAGATCAAAAGCCGAGCCCTTGGGATACCATAATCCAAGTGTTGGGGTGTGAGCTAGATATCGAAGAATATATTTCACAGCCTTATGGTGTGATTCCTTTGGTGTAGCTTGAAAACGGGCGCACATGCAAACACTAAGCATAATATCTGGCCTAGATGCACATAGATACAATAAGGAGCCAATCATGGAGCGGTATACCTTTTGATCGAAGTCTATACCATTTTCATCAGTGCATAGATGGCCATTTGTGGGCATAGGGATTTTGACGAATTTGCAATCTTGCATGCCGAATTTCCTCAGAACGTCCTTGATGTATTTCTCTTGAGATATGAAGATGTCATTGCGTTGTTGAAGAATTTGAAGACCTAAAAAGAATTTCAATTCTCCCATCATAGACATTTGATATTCCTCACTCATCATAGAGGCAAATTCGTCACTGTAACGTTGGTTAGTACAGCCAAAGATAATATCATCAACATATATTTGGCACACGAATAATTCATCATCATAAGTTTTGTTGAAAAGAGTTGGGTCAAGTGAACCGGGTTTGAAGCCTTTCTTCATGAGGAATTCCTTCAGTGTATCATACCACGCCCGAGGGGCCTGCTTGAGGCCATAGAGGGCCTTGTTGAGTCTGAAGACTTTGTCAGGATGCTTAGGATCTTCAAAACCTGGGGGTTGAGCCACATATACTTCTTCCTCAAGCTTACCATTGAGGAATGTACTTTTCACATCCATTTGATATAAGATGATATTATGATGGTTAGCATATGCAAGCAATATGCGAATAGCCTCAAGTCTAGCAACAGGTGCAAAACTTTCATCGAAATCAACTCCTTCAACCTGTGTGTAGCCTTGAGCTACAAGACGAGCCTTGTTCCTCACTACTAGGCCATTTTCATCTTGCTTGTTGCGGTAGATCCATTTGGTACCGATGACATTGTGCTTACGAGGATCTGGTCACTTGACAAGTTTCCACACATTGTTGAGGTCGAATTGATGTAATTCTTCTTGCATAGCTTGAATCCACTCAGGCTCCAGAAATGCCTCATCAACTTTGGCGGGCTCTGTGATAGAGACGAAAGCAAAGTGCCCACAAAAGTTAGACAAATGTGGAGCTTTTAAGCGTGTGAGAGAACCTGGTGCGTTGATGTCGTCGATGATTTTCTCAATCTGCACTTCATTTGCAACGCGAGGATGTGCAGGTTGACGACTTTGAGTAGGCTCAGCATTATCTTCAGAGCCATTTTGTTCAGGTGCACCAGCATGATTTTCTTCATGATCTGGGATGACATCTTCAGCAGATTCTTCAGTAGGTATGACATCCTCAGTAGCCTTTAACTTGATGGATTCCTCAGGAGACATTTCATCTGGCACAGGAGGTCGGTGCTATCTATGCGGGCCGTTAGTTTCATTGAACTGCACATCTACAGTTTCAACAACCTTGTTGTGATAGGTGTTGAAGACTCTGTAGGTGTGCGAGTCCTTTCCGTAACCAAGCATAAAACCTTCATGTGCTTTTGGTGCAAATTTAGAACTGTGATGAGGATCTCTAATCCAACATTTAGCACCGAAGACTTTGAAATAACTCACATTGGGTTTCTTGTCAGTGAGGAGTTCATATGAGGTCTTCTTGAAGAATTTGTGAAGATATACCCTGTTAATGATGTGGCATGCAGTATCAATTGCCTCAGGCCAGAAGCGACGAGGTGTCTTATATTCATCAAGCATAGTGCGAGCCATCTCAACAAGGGTCCTGTTCTTGCGCTCCACAATGCCATTCTACTGAGGAGTGTATGGGGCAGATAACTCATGAGTGATACCAAGTTCATCAAGATAGTCATCAAGACTAGTATTCTTGAACTCAGTCTCATTGTCACTACGTATATGCTTGATCTTCACACCGAAATTCGTCGAGGCCCTTCAGGAAAATCTTCTGAAGAATTCCTGCACTTCAGTTTTGTAAGTAATGATGTGTACCCATGTGTTACGAGAATAATCATCAACAATGACAAAGCCATATAGAGATGCTGCATTTGTTAGTGTGGCATAATGAGTAGGGCCAAAGAGGTCCATGTGAAGCAATTCAAAAGGATGAGAAGTAGTCATGATAGTCTTCGAGGGGTGCTTGGCTCTGGTCATCTTTCCAGCCGCACAAGCCCCACAAAGATGATCTTTGAGGAATTTGACACCCTCAATGCCAATGATGTGCTTCTTCTTCACAAGCGTATGCAAGTTCCTCATGCCAGCATGTCCAAGTCGACGATGCCATAGCCAGCCTTCTGAAGGTTTTGCAAGTAGACATGTGGCAGGCTATGGTCCTGCAGAGAAATCAACAATATACAAGTCTCCTCTCCTAAAGCCTTCAAAGACTTTGGAATTGTCAGATTCCATGAGCACTAAGCAGCGACATTTGCCAAGACAACAACCATATCAAGATCACAAAGCATTGAGACAGACATGAGGTTGAATCCGAGGGACTCGACAAGCATGACTTTGTTCATGTGTCGATCCTTTGAGATTCCAACCCTACCTAGACCCAATACCTTGCTTTTGCCTTTGTCAGCGTAGGTGATATGCTTCAAATCCGATGGAGATAAAGGAGAGTCCATCAGTAAACTCTTGTCACCGGTCATGTGATTTGTACATCCACTGTCGAGGACCCACTCAGTAGCTTTGGGTGTATCATCCTGCAGATGAATTAGTGCTTCTTACGAACTCATATACTTCAGAGTGAAGAATATGACATCAAATTCATCAGACAGAATTTCATCAATTAATGCAACACATGTACATATAGCAGTATGAGGACGTGAGAGATGAGTGAATCATTTCTTCATGATTAGCTTGCGTCCTTTCAAGCAATCTCAGGTCTCCAGCAAATTCTTTAGACGATTAAGTTCGTCTGGAGACCTGACTCTGCATAAGAGATTAGTTCCTTTTCTTCACCACCCACATTTGGAGGGGTGGCAAAGAGTTCATCATTCTGCGAGCTCCATAAGAGAAAGGTGGCATTGAAGCCAGTGCACTTCGTTTCACATAAGCGGGGTTAGAGTATGCATATGAATAAGCAGAGAAATTTTTCGAGGACTTACGAACATAATGATTTGAAGAATAATGCACATATTCATAGCTCTTAGATTTTCCCTGCGAAACAGAAGCATTAGCATGATGATGTTCATATGAGGATTTGGATCCATGTGAGGAATTTGATCCATATGAGGAATTTGGTTCGTATGAGGACTTGGATCCATTTGAAGATTTTGGTCCATATGAAGAATTTGGTCTGGGGTTCCTATTCTTCACAGGTGGTGTCATGAGGACATTCACCTGAAGACTTTCAAGGCACCTTTTGGGAACCCATATTTTCTTCATAGGAGGACCGTTCCTGCCGTTAGTTCCAACATATCTAGCAAATACTTCACCATTCTGATTTTTGAACAGCTTATAGTTGGAGTCAAATGACTCATCAGATGAATATGAAGATTCACATGTAAAGCCAGATAAGGTGGATGGATCTACGAGAGGTCCTTTCGTAGCAACCCATGAGGTTCTGGGATACTGCTCAGGTTTCCAGTAGGTCCCATCAGCATTGAGTTTCCTCTCAAAGGCAATACCCTCTTTCCTAGGGTTCATGTTCAAGATCTGCTTTTTAAGCACATCATAAAGAGCCTCATGCCCTTTGAGGCTTTTGTATATGCATGTCACATACAATTCCATCAACCCTGCATTTTCGTCAGTGATACTAGTGGTATCCTCAGATGAGGAATTTGTGACCACAGAAATAGTTGAAGAATTTGCAGCAATAGAAGCATTTGAACTTTCTGGTGAAGAATTAGCAGATTCACATTCAATGCATTTCAAACATGGTGGAATAAATTCTTCTTGAGCATAACTGATCTGTTGGGCAAGCAAAGAATCATTTTCCCTTCGAAGATCATCATGACTCAACCTTAGTTTCTCAAGATCTTGCTTTCTTTGAAGAAATTCATAGGAAAGCTTCTCATGATCGGCTAAGAGTGTTAAATGATGACCTTGAAGGTTATCAAACTTGGACTGTAGTCATTGAAGATTATCAGTCAGAGTTTGAGATCGATCCATTTCCTCACCCAACAGGTCATCGCTTTTGTCTAGCAAATTTTGAACACTTTCCAAAGCTTTTAGTTGTTTAGTGGCAATATTAGCAAGCTTGGAATAGCTGGGTTTGAGGTTTTCATCAGATTCATCTTCACTTGATTCAGAGGAGGGGTATTTGAGTACCTTGGCACCTTTTGCCATGAAGCAATAGGTGGGAGTGAAGTCATCGTCTCCGTCGTCAGCAGCGTTGGGGAAGCCATTTTCCTCAGTGTTGAAGATGGACTTGCTGACAAAAGCAGTAGCGAGAGCTAGGCTCGCCGCACTAGAGTCTGACTCCTTAGATGCCTCCTCTTCCTCATTTTCCTCAGATTCAGCTTCAGAGTCCATTTCCTTGCCAATGAATGCCCTAGCCTTTTTGGAGCTGCTCTTCTTGTGAGATGAAGTCTTTGAAGATTTTGATGATGAGGACTTTGAAGATTTCTTCTATATCTTCGAATCGTCTAAGCTATCATCCTTGTATTTCTTCTTATTTGATTCCTTCTCCCCCTAAGGACAATCAGTTATGTAATGAACATGTTTCTTGCATTTGTGACAAGTCCTCTTCTTGTAATTGCGGGATGAGGAATCTGATCTCATGTCATCACCTCTTGAAGATTTTCCAAAGCGACCACGCCTTGAGAATTTTTGGAATTTCCTCACGAGCATTGCAAGCTCCTGGCTTAGTTCTTCAGGGTCACCAAGGATGCTATCAGAATGTTCTGATTCAGATGAGGAAACTGCCTTGGCCTTTAGTGCGCGTGATCTTCCATAGCTTGGCCCGTAGAGGTCTCTCTTCTCAGCTTGTTGGAATTCATGAGTGTTCAGCCTCTCAAGGATATTAGCAGTATCTAGTGACTTGTAGTCACCACATTCTTGAATCATCAGTGCCAGTGTATCGAATGAGGAATCAAGTGATCTCAGCAATTTCTTCACCACCTCATGGTCGGTGATGTCAGTGGCACCAAGTGATTGAAGCTCCTTTGAGATGTCAGTGAGGCAATCGAATGTTTGCTAAACATTTTCATTGTCGAGTCTTTTGAAGCAGTTGAAGAGATTGTGAAGAACATCAACTCGAGAATCACGTTGGGTTGAGATTCCTTCGTTGACCTTGGACAGCCTGTCCCAGATAAGCTTTGCAGACTCCAAAGCACTCACTCTGCCGTACTGTCCTTTGCTCAGATGGCCACATATGATATTCTTCGCTTGAGAGTTGATTTGCTTGAATCTCTTCACATCTGCAGCATTCACGGAAGGAGTGACAGAGGGAACGCCATTTTCCACAACGTACCAGAGATTGTTGTCAATTGCCTCAAGATGCATGTGCATCTTGTTCTTCCAGTAGGGGTAGTCCATCCCATCGAAGGTAGGACACCCAGCCGAGACCTTGATCATGCCTGCAGTCGACATAACTAAAACTCCAGGTGGTTAAACCAAAATCACACAGAACAAGGGAGTACCTTGCTCTGATACCAATTGAAAGTGCGTTATATCGACTAGAGGGGGGTGAATAGGCGATTTTTACAAATTCGTCACTGAGGAAATACAGCTTGAGGAATTTCCTAAGTAACAAACTATTAGCAGCGGAATAAACACTCAGGTACAAGCATAACATGGCAGTGACATAGTCATCATGATCATATGAAACAAGTACAGAGCACAGGTAGCGTGTAAACAGGATAAGTAGGCAGAAGACAAAGTGACTAAAGAATTAGGGTTGAGGAAATTGAGAAAATCTTCAGTCAAAGTCTTCAAACAGTAACGATCAATTTCATCAACACCTGAATGAGGAAATGAAAGGGCTGAGGAAATAGAACCAGTAGCTCGGTGAAGACAATGATTTGGTAGAACAGTTCCAACTGCTGTGACAGTTGTACGTCTGGTTGGAGCGGCTAGGTATTTAAACCTGAGGACACACAGTCCCAGACACACAGTCCTCACCGTATTCTCATTGAGCTAAGGTCACACAGACCTCGCCCAATCACTCGTGGTAAGTCTTCACAGGTGACTTCCAAACCTTCACAGACTTGGTCACTCGGCGATCCACAATTCCACTTGGACGCTCTAGACCATGACGCCTAACCGTCTGGAGGATGCACATTCCTCAAAGGTTACAAGCGTCGATTCCACACAGGAGCAATCTCTTCAGTGATGCTCAATCACTTTGGATTTTAGGTGTTGGGTTTGGGTTTTCCTAACTGATGATTTTCTCTCAAAGAGCTCGGAGGATGGGATGCTCTTAATGACAAGTGTCAGTTTCTCCTGGAGCAGCCAACCAGCTAGTGGTCGTAGGGGGCGGCTATTTATAGCCGAGGAGCAGCCCGACATGATAAGACATAAATGCCCTTCAATGATATGACCGTTAGGTGGATAAGATATTTGGGACAGCTGGCGCGTAGCACAGCAATAGTCGGAAATTTGAGCTCTCAAATTCCTCAGGGCTATCATGTTCCTCACTTGTAGGCAATCCGCACTGGTGAATTCCTAACTCCTCAGTGAAAACAAATTCCTCAGAGAACAGAAGATCTTTACCTCTGTCACTGAAGAAATTGACTGAATTGTATGAGATTTGCAATGGCTTCACTCGAAAGGATTGGGTATGTGTAGGCTTTGAGATGAGCATCACATGAAACTTTTCCTTAGTTTTAACTCGACCCCCTTTAACAGTACGGTGCTTCCTATGACTCAAGAAAGAGAAAATGAAACTACGAAAACAAAAGTCTTCACGCGTCATAATCCTCGCATCAATATCAAAGTCTTCAAGGTCACACCAATTTCCTCATTTTCAAAGTCTTCAACTGAAGACATTCCTTTTTAGGGGTCGACTTTCTTTGTAAATATCAAACTCCTCATAGACTTATAGAACCTGTGTACACTCACAAACATATTAGTCCCTTAACCTATAGGTCTTCAATACACCAAAATCACTAAGGGGTACTAGATGCACTTACAGATAATGGCACTAATTTTTCTAAGGGTGCTATGAAGGAGTTCTGTCAAAGAGAGCATATTTGTCTTGACGTTTCTTCAGTGGCTCATCCACAGTCTAATGGTCAGGCAGAGCGAGCTAATCAAGAAATTTTGAGAGGCATCAAGCCCCGGCTCATGGTTCCTTTAAAGCGAACACCGGGTTGTTGGGTTGAGGAGTTACATTCAGTGCTTTGGAGTATCAATACCACCCTCAGCAGGTCAACAGGCTATACGCCTTTCTTTATGGTTTATGGTGCTGAGGCGGTTCTCCCAAGTGACACCCGTCATGACTCACCTAGAGTGGCGGCTTATGTTGAAGCTGATAATGAGACGGCACGTCAGAACTCACTTGATGCTTTGGATGAAGAGCGTGACCTTGCGGCGGCTCGTTCGGTGATATATCAGCAAGATCTATGTCGCTATCATAGCCGTAGAGTTCGAAGCTAGACCTTTCAAGAGGGCGACTTAGTGCTCTGTTTGATTCAAGATCACACAGGGATGCATACGCTTTCTCCTCCTTGGGAAGGGCCTTTTGTGATCAGCAAAAATCTCAATAATGGGTCTTACTACCTCACTGATATACGAGAGCATAAGGATCACGCAAGTCGGAAGAGGAGACCCGCAGGCCAAGGAATATTGCTCATCTTCGGCCTTACTACACTTGAGCCACCGGCTCTTATCCTTGTACATACATTTCTCAATGTATATATCTTTTATGATCAATATAATAAAGCCGGCATCCCTGAAATTCAGGGCCTCTGTCGTTTCATTCCTGTGCATCTGAGTCTTTGTTATTTGATCATAAGGTCACTTGGGGGCTTCCAACCCACCGGGTTTAGCTTTCATACCCTCTTGACCAGCCCGAGTTGCCACATTATGAGTTACACCTGCCTGTTTGCAACTTGCTACTCCGCCAGGTGACCCACCGAACTCTTAACAGTCAATCTTTTTTAAGACCCTGAACTTGTTAAGGTTAAAATGGCAGCTTGTGTCACATGAGAGCCGGCTTACAGTGAGCTAGGATAAACTCAACGGCTATGCGGCCTTGAAAGCAAAAGGCCTGTGAGCCAACTTTTTCGGTCGTGTCTTGAAAGCCGGCCTAACAAAAATTTGAGATTTTTTGTGAATCTCTCTTTTGGATTTTTTGAATATTTTTATCTCAAGGCTTTTGTTTTTTCTGCAAATTTTGATTACCCGGGTCATGAGGCTCCGGATTATGTTGCTCATGTTTGAGTATTTCGGGTTGTCACCCTCCCTGGCTTTTGACTTTAAGTCGCGAATATGTTTTGGCTTGAATAGCCGTGATTATGATTTTCTTCAGTAGTCATATAAGGCTACCTGTCTTTGGGTTGTCACCCGCCCTGGCTTTTGACTTTAAGTCACTAGCATATATGTTGATTGGTCTTCTGCAGGATATGCAAGACTATAGGCGAAAACAATAGTCGTGGTACAGCACATATATATGATCACATTAGGCATGGAATAAAGCTTAGCTGCCGGATCAAAAGTAGAGATCAACTTGCACAAAGGCATGACAGGGCGGATCATTGTTTTATGCTACCCTATTACAAGGCTTCAAATTTAGCCCAAAAGATTTCGAGTCAAGTGTTTTTGCGGAGCTGCACTCCTATAACCCGGCTTCAGAGCCGTCCGGCTTATAATCACCCTCGCTCAATTCTCTTCTTGGCGCTTTGAAGATTCCGGGTCATCCCGCGCCGCCTCTTCCTCGTCGACCATCTAGAGGTCAGCCGATGTCCAGTCGATGCCGGTTAAGGCCTCGAAGGTGGCTTCATCATTAAGAATAATGGAGTGATCAACATCAGGGGCGAAGGTATGCTTACGCCTTGGAGGAATAAGGTCCATGACATCATGAGAAGGCGGCTTAATCTTGTTGTTGTTCTCATCATAAGACAGCGTGTATTTGTTCAAATTCAGCTCCTCTATGAGCTTGCATGCCACGGGCCGCATCCCCCTGACGCATTGGTTGAAGTCTTGCTCTTCAAAGATTGACCTGTCATCCTTGAACTCTGGGCATCCGGTGGCTATCTCCTCCGGGTCAAGTTCTGATTGCCACGCCTTGGCCTGACCTAGAGCAACAATGGCTCCGGCTCGGGTGGCTGATAGTTTGACCTTTTCCACTTGAGCCGGTATTGTTGAGAGATGATCCAGCACCGTCTTAATGTGAGTTGAAGGTTTCTTTCCACCTGACAAGGCTACAAGACTGCGCAGTGTTCCAGTGTACAACTGTTCAGTCAATGAATACACCGCCTTCAGTTTGAGTAACATGTTCTGGCCAAGATTGGCGCTTCTGGGGCCTATTCAAGAGTTTCCAGGCGGGTTAAATATTATCTATTATGAATCGCCAGGCGGGTTAAAGAAGTATTAGAACAGATAATGAAGTGTAAATGTATAACTTACCGAAGATGGCGGTTGTCATGTGGATTATGGGTTGCTTTAAGCCGGCAAGCTCGTCAGTCACCGGCTTAAGTTGATTTTCAGCCTCTTCGGCTCTCTTCAGCAGTGCAGGCTTGTCAGACTCCCAGGCGGTTCTCTCAGCATCAAAACTCGCCTTAATTTTCTCTATTTCCTCCAGTGAAGATTTTAGCTTTGACTCGGCCTTGGAAGTCTCAGCTTGTTGCAGCTCAATATTCTTCTTTAAGTCGCCAAGATGCGACTCTTTCACGTGCAACTCCTCCTGCAGTACAATATTAAAGCAATGGTTACCATACAAGGAGCAACTTTTAGTGATACAGTTACATTAAGTCCCAAGCACATTGCAAGCAATATACTTGGCACTTGGGGGCTAATGTAGGTCATTTCAATTTATGATTAAGACCCGGCTTATCTTATCAGATTAAGCCGGCCCTTGGGGGCTACATGTTTGATTCTATTAGGGTCATTGAGACCCGGCTTATCTTATCAGTTTAAGCCGGCCCTTGGGGGCTACATGTTTGATTCTATTAAGGTCATTGAGACCCGACTTATCTTATCAGTTTAAGCCAGCCCTTGGGGGCTACATATTTGGTTCTATCAAGACAATAAAGACCCGGCTCGTCTTTTCAAGACAAGCCGGCCCTTGGGGGCTACATTTTGGAAATTTTACAAGTCTAAAGCATAGTCAACATTTTTCCTATACTTCAGACTTGGGGGCTAGTATGGACATATGTATATGCACAAGACTAAAGAGAGGTTGGATATTTACCTCATACTTTTGTTTCATCAACTCAACCAGCCCGGCCTCCATATCCCGGCCTGTGTTAAGGCGGCTTAGATAGCCCACATACATGTCACCTGCACTGAATGAGGAATAGCTGTCCAGGTCCAGCTTAGCCTTGCCCTTCTCCAGTGAAGGCGTTTCTTCTTTGGCTGGATGCTTGGCTAGGACTCTGGAGGCCTCGGGCGGCTTAAAAGCTGACTCGTTAACAGTGATGTCACCAACATCAATAGCGACAGGGCTCTTGTCAGCGGATTTAGCAGGACTGGGTGGCTTAGGTCTTGGCGGGTCTTGGTGGGCAGCCGAGTTGATCTCAGTATGCATCGCGTCAAAGACAGCGGAATCAGATTGCGGCGGCAGGTCATTGGCAAGGTCTTTGGGATTTTGAATTGAAGCCTCAGGGGCCTGTGGCACTTGCTTCTCCGGCTCAGCATTTTTGGGGTCCTTGGTAGAGCTGCCCACCTTTAGCTTCTTACCCGCCTTGGCCACACCTCTGTAACAAGAATACAATAGTCCATAAGTATGTCGTTACAAGATCATTTATGAACAAGTGAAAGTACTTACCCATGGGCAATCTTGAAGACATGCATTTGGGTTCTGGTTGAGTCGCCAGAAGAAGGTGGCGACCCTTGATAGTCAGAGTCAGAGGAATTAAGAGGATGTCTTATAAGACCAGGTTTGGGCAAAAGCAAAGTTGGATGGTGTGCTACCTCGATTGGGCGTTTACGGGTAGAGGGTTCATTACTTAACCCAGCCAGTAATTCGCCTGAGCCGCCGCTCTGGGTCTGGCGTCTTGTATCATGTTGAGCCTTCTTCAAAATAAAGTGTGGATCTAAGTGAGCATCTTGGTGTGAAAATTTTAATTTCCGGACAACCCGCCGCACTTTCTTTGAAGGGGAGGAGTCTGAGCCGGATGAAACGGGAATTACCTTAGTATCATCTACCCGGCTTGTAGCAACCTCTTCCTGTGAGGAAAGGGTGTTAGCTAGTTCAATAAAGGGTCAACCAAGCGAGTCAAGTTCTACCTCTGATGGGTTCTCAACATCGGCTGATTCGCCTACAGAAGTCGGTTCAGTAATGGTAACCGACTTGTTCTTCTTTGTTTTCTTGTTGGCCCGAGTCTTGGCCACGGCAGTTTTTGGCTTCTTGGTCCAGAAGGCGGAGTCAGCCTGTATAAATGCGGAAAAGGTTAAGTAAGCAATGTATAATTCAGAGTTAAAACATATTGAGCCAGGTAAAGATGGACACTTACAGGTGGAGCTGGGTTTTGTTTAAAGAATGGCGGCAGGCCAACTTTATTGCAGTTCTCCTGAGACTCGCCAAGCAGGGTTCTTATGGTTTTGAAGACTTCTTCAGCTGTAAACTTGTCTTCAGTGTACCGTTGGGGGGTCATTTGCCTCACCAGAGTACTCACACATTAAGCTGGGACGGCGGCTTAAGGGGAGTATCTTCCAAGAGACCCAGCACCGGGTCAGGTCAACTCCAATTAGCCCATGAGCCAATAAAGCTTTAGCCTTGGAGAGGAATGGGAAGGCTTCTGCATGTTCTTCTGGGATAATCTTGCTCGGTGGGTCAAAATCCGTAGGAAGACGTTCAGCTCTGAACCCAGGCAAAGGGTTTTCCGTTGCTGGAGCAGTGTTTTTGCAGTAAAACCAGGTGGTCACCCATCCCTTGGGGTGACTTGGCAAGACAGTGGAGGGAAAGCTGTTGTCTCTCCGCCTCTGAATAGAGACTCCACCTAATTCTTGACTTGCGCCATTTTGACAGTCAGTCTGGCGATTTATATAAAAGAATTCATTAAAGAGGGGAATAGTGGGTGCTGTTTGCAGGTAAACCTCACAAAAGATTTGAAAGTGGCTAATGTTGGATATAGAGTTCGGGCCTATATCTTGAGGGTGCAAGTTGAAGTAGTGGAGAAGGTCCTGAAAGAATTTAGACCCGGGCGGGGTAAAACCTCTGAGTATGTGATCAGTGAAGACTAGAATTTCATCTTCAGCGGGAGTAGGGATTGTTTCTCAATTGCTAACTTGCCACCCAATTTCCTGCTGAGATGCCAATAGGCCTTGGCCTACGTAATCATTGAGGATCTCTTTGGTGACAAGAGAACGTTCCCAGTTGACGATAGTCATTTTTGGTGGCTTAAAAGATACGGCCTGGAAGTAAAATATGACGGGTTAATACTACGATGATAAGTTGTTTAATGGTTACAAATAGTAATTCAGTAGCTGCAAACCAATTATGGATATAAGATTAATCATTGTTATGAATCATGAAGAAATCAAATGCCGCCCATAAGGTGAAGGGCGGGTCAGCTTCAGCTAAGAGTTTACATATTTTAATTGTGAGCTACCCTAGCCATGGAATGGAGTAATCCTCAAGTTGTGTGAATATGATGGGTCAAGTTATAAAGTATGAGCCAGCAAGGTATCTTTGGAATTCTTGGCGGGTTACAATTTTGTTATTAAGCCGCCCTTGTAAGAGAGAAGATGACTCTCAGGATCATTGACAAACTGGCGGGTTACAAAGTTCATAGACAAGCCGGGCGGGTGCTGGCGGGTTATAAAGTTGTTATTAAATCACCCGAACACTGAATGGCGGGTAAGTGGTCTATGGATTCGAGGATTGCTGAAATTTTGCTAAGTGTTGGGTAAACAAGTTTTGCAGATCGTAGCTACAATTGCGGATCTGTGGCAGTTTGAAAAAGGAAACATAATTTTTGGCCTAGAATGCGGCAGTGGAAGAACTACACAAGCTATATATCAATTCTGAATAGGAGGAGATCTATCCAGATGCAAGATAAGGACTAAAACTGCTACCGCCCCACGTCTACTTTGTTTTTTGGATTAAACTACGTTCTCTAAGCGGAAGAAGGATGAACTTGGAAGAACCACGATGAACAGGCTGATGAACTATTATGACCTAATGCGGATCTGACACAGAAAAAGAGGAAAACCTGATGGAGCTAAAGAAGAGTGGGGGTGTGCCGCAGTTATCTGGTTCGGTCAGGTTGATGCAGCGGCCTTTGTCGGAGTCACTGGTGAAGAATGGTCGGAGCGGCGGAGCTCTTGTGCGGCGAAGGTCGTGAGGAGGAAGAAGAAGTTTAGTCGAAGGGGGTAAAAGTGAAAAAGGAACCCTCAACGTGCCTATTTATAAGAAAAATTGGTGAATAGTAAAATGGCATGCGCGGAAATCGAGGGGACATCATGATTATCTTAACAAAGGAGACGCCTCGATTCTCGGACAACTAGTTAATGCAAAAAGATCCGTTGTGATGTCACAGGTTTTTTTGAATTTATTTTGCATGACGTCACGGCGGGTCATGATGATTTATTCAAGATTAAATGTTGGGAAGAACTAAGGAAGACTCGCCAACCAGAAGCAGTGAAGATTGACATGAACAAGTTCAAATCAATCTGGGGCCTAATGTTGGGGCTATATCCCCGCGGTGTGACCCGCCCAGGAGGGGCCGGGTTACACTGTTGGTGACTCAGAGATAAAGTTCAAGTAGGCCCAAAAGGCCAGATGGAGAACCCGGAGGGCGATTTACTGGGTGAGCAACCAGAGGCCCAAGCCCAGAAGATGGTGCGAGACCCGGCGCTTGTAAGCCGCCCGACGATGACTTGTCCAGAATGGCAAGGTGATTTAGAACCCAGATCGGTCACGTTGTGTGATCCGACTTGGACTCTTGTAAGCCTAGGGCCTCGACCTGTGTATATAAAGGCGAGACCCTGCGGCGGGTTAAAACTCAAGGAACGATTGATCGAGAGCTAGGTCAAGCGATTCCGCTCCCTTGTAACCGATACTCAAGTAATAGTCAACAAAAGCAGGAGTAGGCTTTTACCTCGTTGTGAGGGGCCGAACCTGGGTAAACCTTGTGTCCTTTATCCCGTTCAACCCCTTCAAGATAACCTACGTTGCGATGGCTCCACACCTAAGTCCTTTCGCAAGGGCATCTGCGGTGACAAAACCACGACAGGTACCGTCCATACCAACAACAGTCCTGGGGGAGTTTTGTTTGATATTTATATTTTGATTTTGATTTAGAGCATGGAACTGGGCACCACTTTCTCGTGAATGACAAGTGAATAAACACTCATCATGAGAATAACCCACCTAGCATGGAAGATACTGACAGCCCCCAGTCACTACATGAGCGATTCGGGCATACAAAACAGATTATTATTTGAAGGTTTAGAGTTTGGCACATGCAAATTTACTTGGAACGGCAGGTAGATACCGCATATAGGTAGGTATGGTGGACTCATATGGAACAACTTTGGGTTTAAGGAAGTGGATGCACAAGCAGTATTCCTGCTTAGTACAAGTGAAGGCTAGCAAAAGATTGAGGAGCGGCCAACTAGAGAGCGACAATGGTCATAAACATGCATTGAGATTAACCAACATTGAGTGCAAGCATGAGTAGGATATAAATCACCATGAACATAAATATCATGGAGGCTATGTTGTTTTTGTTACAACTACATGCGTGAACATGTGCCAAGTCAAGCCACTCGAATCATTCAAAGGAGGATACCATCCTATCATACTACATCATAACCATTTTAAAAGCATGTTGGCACACAATATAGACCATTATACACTCCTAGCTAATTAAGCATGGCATGAATAACTATAATCTCTAATTGTCATTGCAAACATGTTTCATTCATAATGGGCTGAATCAAGAATGATGAGCTAATCATATTTATAGAAACAAAATAGGTCAAGTTCGTACCAGCTTTACTCCATCTCAATCATTTCATCATATGTCGTCATTATTACCTTTCACTTGCACGACCGAACGGTGTCAATAATAATAAGAGTGCACGTGCATTGGACTAAGCTGGAATCTGCAAGCATTTATTCAAAGGAGAAGACAAGGTAATATGGGCTCCTTGTTAGATCAACAATAATGCATATGAGAGCCACTCAACATTTTCATTGTGGTCTTCTCCTTATGACCCAAAGAAAAAGAAAAGAATTTCAAAGAAACACACTGAAATATTTTTGGAGTTTTTGTTTTTCTGAAGAAAGTAAAACAAGAATGAGAAAAAGTATTTACACGGGAAAACTCCCAACAAGCAAAAGGAGAACGAGAAATCTTTTTGGGTTTTCTTTTAATACTACAACTAAATTAAACTGGAAAAAAAAAACTAAAAAGAAGCGAGAACTAATTTTTTTTGGATTTTCTCAAAGTTTTTCAAACACACAAGAAGAAAGCAAGAAAAATAAACTAGCATGGATCATACAATGGAAAAAGTATGAACACCGACAACTGAAATGAGTGTGTGAACATGAATGTAATGTCAGTGAGAAATACGTACTCCCCCAAGCTTAGGCTTTTGGCCTAAGTTGGTCTAGGGCCACGGCTGGCCTGGATAGTATCCAAAATCGTAGTTGGGGTTGTACTGAGCTGCGGCTGCCACTGCCTGAAGGGCTGCAGCGTGGAGGCGAGCGGCCTCCCCCTCTCTCTCATATTCGTCTGCCTCCTCTCTGGTTATGAAGTGTCTTCATTTTACCTGAAAGTTAAAGAAGGCAGGAGCGGGAAGCGTAATATAGAAGACGCGCTCCCTGTCAAAGATTAGTCGGTACAAGAGGGCCTGTTCGCTCCTCTCAAGAAACTAATAATGAACCATAGCATCATTATCAAGGTAAGCGGGTGGTAACTCAACATCATTTTCTCTTATGGGTACCCCGAGATAATTAGCTAATCGGATGGCATAAATCCCACCAAAGAAATCTCCATCTTTAGCATTATTATGTAACCGCCTTGCAACAATGGCCCCCAAATTAAATCGTTTATCACCCATTACCGCACACTTGAGGACACTAAGATATGATGCACAAAGGTGGCTATGATCATGTTTACCATTAATGCATCTACCTATAAAGAGAGCAAAATAATGTATAGCAGGAAAGTGAATGCTCCCTATAGTAGCTTGTGTTACATTTCTATTTTCTCCCCTGGTGATGCTAGCAAGGAACTCAGAACAATCAATTTTATGAGGCTCACTATGAATGCCCCATTGTGGAATTTTGCATGCATCATTAAAATCTTCAAGGTCCATGGTAAATGATTTATCATAAAGATCAAATAAAACAGAATGAGTATTGCGCTGGGATGTAAACTTAAATCTTTGCACAAATGAATCAGTGAGGTTATAGTACTGCCGACACTTGTGTGACATGAAGTCTTCAAGGCCAGCATTTTGCACATACGCGTCAAATTCCTCCTTAAAACTAGCATGAACCATGAAATGATCCGACGGCCATTCACAAGGCTGCACTAGAGCTTCCCTCGGTGGTTCAAGGTTTGGCTCACGTATTGCAAGTCTTGGGGCCTTCTTCATTGAGGAACCCCCTTGGTAAATCCTCCTAAACATTTTTCTTCCTCTGAAAAATTTCTGAAATTTTTAGTGACTCAAAATAAAAGTAGAGGCTATATCATGCAACAAAACTACTTTGGACCATATAAAGTTTACATGCAAGCTCAAGAACAAGGTCACCACAATAGCAAAAATTTGCAATATATAAAGCACTAGAACAAAAACTAATTGGACCAATGGAGGAGTCACATACCAAAGAACAATCCCCAAAAATAGTTTTGCGAATGGAGCTTTGAGCAAGGAGATCGAAAATGGCAGTAAAATGAGCTAGAACACGGGTTTGAGCAATGGTGGGATTTTTTCTGGAGGAAGATGAAGTGGATGGGTGCTGGAATAAGTGATGGGGACCCACATGGGACCCACAAGCCACCTAGGCGCGCCCAGGGGGTGGGCGCGCCCTGTGGGCTTGTGTCCCACTGGTGCTGCCTCCTGGTGTGTTTTCAGTGCCAAAAATTCTTAAATATTCCATAAAAAATCATACTAAATTTTCAGGGCATTTGGAGAACATTTATTTTCGGGACATTTTTTATTGCATGGATAATTAAGAAAACAGACAAATAATAGTATTTTTGCTTTATTTATTCTAAATAACAGAAAGTAAAAAGTGGGTACAGAAAGTTGTGTTTACTAAATTCATCCATCTCATGCCCATCAAAAGGAATCCATTAACAAGGTTGATCAAGTCTTATTAACAAACTGCTTCCGAATGACATGAAACCGGAGAATCTTCGTATAACACTAGGTTACCTCAACGGGGATATGCATGTCCCAACAATAAGAATATCATATTTCTTTTTGACAGTAGGAATAGGGAATTCAAAACCTCCAATAGCAATAGTTGAAAATTTTCCAATAGAATTGATGCTATTAACTTGAGGCAGTTTCTTTGGAAAGTGTACCGTATGCTCATTACCATTAACATGAAAAGTTGCATTGCCCTTGTTGCAATCAATAACAGCCCCTGCAGTATTCAAAAAGGGTCTACCAAGGGTGATCGACATACTGTCGTCCTCGGGTATATCAAGAATAACAAAGTCCGTTAAAATAGTAACATTTGCAACTACGACAGGCACATCCTCACAAATACCGATGGGTATAGCAGTTGATTTATCAGCCATTTACAAAGAGATTTCAGTTGGTGTCAACTTATTCAAATCAAGTCTATGATATAAAGAGAAAGGCATAACACTAACACCGGCTCCAAGATCACATAAAGCAGTTTTAACATAGTTTCTTTTAATGGAGCATGGTATAGTTGGTATTCCTGGATCTCCTAGTTTCTTTGGTATTCCACCCTTAAAAGTGTAATTAGCAAGCATAGTGGAAATTTCAGCTTCCGGTATCTTTCTTTTATTTGTAACAATATCTTTCATATACTTAGCATAAGGAGACATTTTTAGAATATCACTCAAACACATACGCAAAAAGACAGGTCTAAGCATTTCAACAAAGCGCTCAAAATCCTCATCATCCTTTTTCTTGGATGGTTTAGGAGGAAAAGGCATGGGTTTTTGAACCCATGGTTCTCTTTCTTTACCATGCTTCCTAGCAACAAAGTCACTCTTAACATACCTTTTATTCTTAGGTTGTGGGTTAACAAGATCAACAGCAGGTTCAATCTCCACATCATTATCATTACTAGGTTGAGCATAAACATGAACATCATCATTACCATTATTACTAGGTTCATGTTCATCACCAGATTGTGTCTCAGCTTCGGAAATAGAAATATCATTTGAATTCTCAGGTGTGTCTACAACAGGTTCACTAGAAGCATGCAAAGTCCTATCAGTTTTCTTTTTCCTCTTTGAAGGACTAGGTGCATCAGTATTAATTCTCTGAGAATCTTGTTCAATTCTCTTAGGATGGCCCTCAGGACACAAAGGTTCCTGAGTCATCTTACCACCTCTAGTCATAACACTAACAGCATTATCATTGTTCTTATTATTCATCTCATTAAGCAAGTCATTTTGTGCCTTGAGAACTTGTTCTGCTTGAGTTTTTACCATGGAAGCATGTTTACTAATAATTTTGAGATCATTAACAGTCCTACATATGTAGTCACCCAAGCAGTCAAGCATATAAGCATTATGTTTCAATTGTCTACTAACATATGCATTGAAATTTTCTTGTTTAACAATAAAGTTATCAAATTCATCCAAGCATGGACTAGCAGACTTATTATAAGGAATATCACCTTCATCAAATCTATAGAGAGAATTTACCTCTACTACCGGTGTCGGAATATTAAGACCATGTATTTCTTCAATAGGTGATAAATTCTTAACATCTTCAGCTTTAATACCTTTTACTTTCATAGATTTATTTGCCTCTTGCATGTCTTCAGGACTGAGAAATAGAATACCTCTTTTCTTCGGAGTTGGCTTAGGAGGTAGTTTGGGAAGAGTCCAATCATTATCATTACTCAATATATTATTCAGTAGTACTTCAGCTTGTTCAATAGTTTGTTCCCTGAAAACACAACCAGCACAACTATCTAGGTGGTCCCTAGAAGCATTGGTTAGTCCATTATAAAAGATATCCAGTATTTCATTTTTCTTGAGAGGATGATCAGGCAAAGCATTAAGTAATTGGAGAAGCCTACCCCAAGCTTGAGGGAGACTCACTTCTTCAATTTGCACAAAGTTAAATATTTCCTGTAAAGCAGCTTGTTTCTTATGAGCAGGAAAATATTTTTCAGATAAGTAATATATCATATCCTAGGGACTACGCACAGAACCAGGAGCAAGAGAATTAAACCATATCTTAGCATCACCCTTTAACGAGAAAGGAAACAACTTAAGAATATAGTAATAGCGATTTTTTTCCTCATGAGCAAATAGGGTGGCTATATCATTTAATTTAGTAAGATGTGCCACAACAGTTTCAGATTCATAACCATGGAAAGGATCAGATTCAATCAAAGTAATTAACTCAGGATCAACAGAGAATTCATAATCCTTATCGGTAACAAAGATAGGTGAAGTAGCAAACTTAGGATCATATTGCATTCTAGCATTCAAAGATTTATCTTTCCACTTGCATAGTAATTTCTTAGGATCATCTCTATCCTAACAAGCAAGAAAGTCCCTAGCTACCTCTCCATCCATAACATAACCCTCAGGTATATCAGGCAATTCATATCTAGGAGATCTAGGACTAGCAGGTGTCTCAAAGTGTTCATTTTCAATAATTTCATCAGTTTCAGAAATATCAACAGGTTTCAACATTAAATCTAGCAATTTGTTCATCAAGAAATTCACCCAATGGCACAGTATTATCAAGCAAAGCAGTAGTATCATCATAAGCATCATGCATAGCAGAAGTAGCATCATCAATTACTTGCGACATATCAGAATTAATAGCAGGTAGTGGTGTCGCAAGCTTACTCAAAATAGAAGGCGAATCAAGTGCAGAGCTAGATGGCAGTTCCTTACCTCCCCTCGTAGTAGAGGGGAAAATCTTGGTTTTGTTATCTTTCAAATTCCTCATAATGATCAACAGATATAAATCCCAAGTGACTCAGAGAATAGATCTATGCTCCCCTTGCAACGTCACCAGAAAAAGGTCTTGATAACCCACAAGTATAGGGGATCGCAACAGTTTTCGAGGGTAGAGTATTCAATCCAAATTTATTGATTCGACACAAGGGGAGCCAAAGAATATTCACGAGTATTAGCAGCTGAATTGTCAATTCAACCACACCTGAAAGACTTAATATCTGCTGCAAAGTTTTTAGTAGCAAAGTAGTATGGAAGTAACGGTAACGGTAACAAAAGTAACAGTAGCAGTTTTGTAGTGATTGTAACAGTAGCAACGTGAAAGTAACTTAGCAAAGATCAATATGTGAAAAGCTCGTAGGCAACGGATTAGTGATGGATAATTATGTCGGATGGCATTCATCATGCAACAATTATAACCTAGGGTGACACAGAACTAGCTCCAATTCATCAATATAATGTAGGCATGTATTCCGTATATAGTCATACGTGCTTATGGACAAGAACTTGCATGACATCTTTTGTCCTACCATCTCGTGGCAGTGGGGTCCTAATGGAAACTAAGGGATATTAAGTCCTCCTTTTAATAGAGAACCAGACCAAAGCATTAGCCCTTAGTGAATACATGAACTCCTCAAACTACGGTAATCACCGGAAAGAATCCCAATTATTGCCACCTTGGGGTATGTGGATCATAACACGTAATAGGTGTCTACAACTTGCAAGATAGGATAAAGAACACAAATATATTCATGAAAACATAATAGGTTCAGATCTGAAATCATGGCACTCGGGCCCTAGTGACAAGCATTAAGCATAGCAAAGTCATAGCAACATCAACCTCAGAACATAGTGGATAGTAGGGATCAAACCCTAACCAAACTAACTCGATTACATGATAAATCTCATCCAACCCATCACCGTCCAACAAGCCTACGATGGAATTACTCACGCACAGCGGTGAGCATCATGAAATTGGTGATGGAGGAAGGTTGGTGATGATGATGGCGACGAATCCCCCTCTCCGGAGCACCGAACGGACTCCAGATCAGCACTCCTGATGAAGAACAGGAGGTGGCAGCGGCTCCGTATCGTAAAACACGATGAATCCTTCTCTCTGATTTTTTTCTCCGCGAATAGGTACTTATAGAGTTAGAATTAGGGTCGGAGGAGCTCCAGGGGGCCCACAAACCTGCAGGGCGTGCCCCAGTGGGGTGGGCGCGCCCCCAGGGCTTGTGACCTCTGGGTGGCCCCCCTCTGGTTGATTCTTCCGCCAATATTTTTTATATATTCCAAAAATATTCTCCGTAAATTTTCAGGTCAATCCGAGAACATTTATTTCTGCACAAAAATAACACCATGGCAATTCTGCTGAAAACAGCGTCAGTCCGGGTTAGTTCCATTCAAATCATGCAAATTAGAGTCCAAAACAAAGGGCAAAAGAGTTTGGAAAAGTAGATACGATAGAGACGTATCAATCCCACAAAAAATCTCCCGCATCCGTCCGAGGACAGGGGGGCCAGTCCGTGGATACAGATGTGGGAGGTCGACATCCAACGCTACCCACATAAATTTTTACAACAACTCGAACCAACCGAACGAAATTCAAACAAACATGATGAATTTTGATATAAACACGGCGGATTTCCTTGAAAGTAGGATAATTTGTACATAAAACCAGACGATATTTCATTCGGTGAACTAAAAATCTAAAGCTAAAATCCTAAACTACCCTATACTTTGCGGTGACCTCGTAGCCAATGTCAGGCTGGCCGGTTGCTTGATACGTCTCCAACGTATCTATAATTTTTGAATGTTCCATGCTATTATATTATCTGTTTTGGATGTTTTATATGCATTACTATGCTATTTTATATTATTTTTGGGACTAACCTAGAGCCCAGTGTCAGTTTCTGTTTTTTCCTTGTTTTTGAGTATCGCAGAAAAGGAATACCAAACGGAGTCCAAACGGGATAAAACTTCACGATGATTTTTCTTGGACCAAAAGACACCCAGGGGACTGGGAGTCCAAGTCAGAAGAGCCACGAGGCGGCGGCTAGGGTGGAGGGCACCCCCTAGGGGGAGGGCACGCCCCCCTACCTTGTGGGCCCCTCGGTGACTTCCTGACCTAGGTCTTCCTCCTATATATTTACAAATATTCCAGAACCACCAGAGGCATCCACAAAAACACTTTTCCACCGCCACAACCTTCTGTTCCAGTCAGATCCCATCTTGGGGCCTTTTCCAGCATCCTGCCGGAGGGGGAATCAATCACGGAGGGCTTCTACAGCAACTCTATTGCCCTTCCGATGAAGTGTGAGTAGTTTACCTCAGACCTATGGGTCCATAGCTAGTAGCTAGATGGCTTCTTCTCTCTCTTTGATCTTCAATACTGTCGGGGCCGGATTTACCGGGACATAGAATCCCAGCAAATGACCCTCGTGTCATCACCAACCCCATGATTATTGTTACTGGTGGACACCTTCTTGATACAGAATTCTAGGCAATTACAAGAAATTGAGTACAAGACCATAAAGGTCCAATGAATATAACAGGGATCTCTAGTGGTGGATGATGGAAGCGACTCGTGGATCTCCAACGCTGATGGGACTCCATTCCCATAGGAACAGCTAACCTGGATAACTCCTATCTCGCGTGGCTGCTATCTCCAATTCCTAGGTTGCGGGGGCTTCGTGGTGCTCCTCTCTGAAACATGATCTGGCCAAGACAATAGCCAGGGACAAGCCTGTGTGTACATTGGAATGTACTTGCAAACATAATGAACAAAAGATATACCGAATGCATATGCTCATGCTGGACTAAGTGATATGCAGGTGTTGATCAAAATTTTAACATGACATGACTATTATTGATATGTGCATACAAATGGGCATGAGCAGCAAAATGGGTATATAACTTGTTAGTGACCAAGGAAAATAAATAAAAGAAATGCTGGTTGCATGTCAAGTGACACCATGGTAGGTCTTGAAGAGAAATGCCAAACGGGTGTCTAAAAGAGAAATTGGACGAGACAGGACCATCCGAGAACTCAAGCGACGCCACGAGAGGTCTTGAAAAGGAATGCCAATCGGGTATCCACAAGAGTAGTGGCAAGACAGAACTGCCTAAGAACTCGAGGGACGCCACGAAAGGTCTTGAAAAGAAATGCCAGTCGGGTATCCACAAGAGTAGTGGCGAGACAGAACCGCCTGAGAACTCGAGGGACGCCATGAAAGGTCTTGAAAAGAAATGCTAGTCGGGTATCCACAAGAGTAGTGGCGAGACAGAACTGCCTGAGAACACGAGGGACGCCACGAAAGGTCTTGAAAATAAAATTGAATGTCCGGGGTAGTCTAGCCAGCCCCTGAGACACTCAGGAAATGAAATAAGAGAAACAGGTTAGTCAACAATAATATTCATATCATCAACAATAAATTCATGATAATATTAAAAGTGACAAAATTCATTCTGCAAAAATATTCATTCTTGATGTTCAATGTTTCCTCCAAAGACCGACACTTGACCCACCCAGCTAACGCCCTTGACCGTGGACAACGGCTATTCGAATAGATATACTCTGCAGAGGGTGTACTCTTTACCCACGTGTATGAGGTTTCTTTAGTCAGCACCGTGACACTGACTAATCCCCATTACGGTCTTTCGGTTGAAAATAGGCCTGACCAACACACACCAGATTAACCGTCCGGATGCCAGGAATCACCCAAAGCATCTTTCCAGAAAAACTCTAAATCGGGGAGACCATCGTCTCGACTAGCATGGGATCACTATTCATATGCGCGGATTACAAGGGGGGACCCCCTCTCGGCTACAACCGGTAACACCCATGCCCCCTAACCCGATGACAGGATTTAGTGCATGGCCATGAAAACCCTCATCGTGGCCCTCTATGTGGTGTGTAACCGGACAGGGGTTAACAACTTACTAAGCCGTACCTTCCTTGCGGAAGGAACCGTGGCAGCACAGTATCCAACTAGGTGTAACGGAACAAGACTCGATCTAGGTCAACTCAGGAGGTGTTGCTTATTATCACCGGTATGTTCCACATACGTCACATGACACCACCATGTCAAAAATGGCACGTGCCCACCGACACGTCCCAAGGCAGGAGACACGCTCCTAAATTTTCTCAGCCTTTAACCAAGTTAGAAAGATTCTTGAACTTGAGTGAAGTGCAAGCCATGAGCAAGAAATGATATGACCATGCATGCATGCACCTGTGATATACGACATATATGGTGCAACTCCAAACCGATGCAATCATGCAATGCAAATGCAATCACCATATCCCAAGTTCAAAAATGCTTGCCTTGTCCAAATTAGTCAGGAGAAAACCCCTCCAAATTTCCAGCAAAGTTTTCCCCTTCTTTTTCTGAAAAACACAAATTCAAATTAAAATTTTCATCACAGCACAAAAACTTTTCTCAAAATATTTTTAAATAAATATTAAAACAAAACTAGAGAGAAAAATAAGAATTTCAAAAAAAGAATCAACTCAATCACAGTTGTGGTTTGAAAGTTATTAAAGTTTCAAAACTAGGGGTCTTTCTGCAAAATAGCAGGTCCCTGGACGTTTAAAAAGAAAACGCTTCGGGAATAAATATGCTTCCCAGTGCGGAAAGCGTAAAGTGCCAGAGTACGCTTTTGATTTTAACGATGAAAAGAATAAAACGCTGACGGGTGGGGTCCACCCGTCAGGTTTAAACTCAAACCCGCTCACGCACGTGGACAGAAGGGAGGCGGTGATCTCCGGCGTATAAGAGGGCGGCGATGGTGCGGTCATCCTCAGGGAGTGTTTCCGCACCGGCGGGTAGAGGTGGTGGTCGCCGACGAGCAACAAAACGTCGGCAAGGTCGTCGCCGGCGGACGGTGGTTCGGGTGGAGTTGAATTTCACCGGAGAGAGCTTCTGTCGACGAATTGAAGTGTGGGATTGATGATCGGGTGCACAATATGACTACTGGCAAGTTTTGGGCAGTGGAGGTGGAGTGGTGGAGATGCGCTGATCAGCAGAGGTGGCGGCGGGTCGGTGGTCGGAGAGGAGGGAGACGACCCCCTCGAGGTCGGGGAAGTGTTCTGGAGGTCGATTGGGATGGTGTGGGTGTGGTGTGTAAAGTGAACTGAGCTCGGGATGGCCTTTTATAGGCGATCCGAGGAGGTCCAGTACGGGCGGATGACGCCGGAGTTAATTCCGCCGGCGAGGAAGGTTAGGGGCGGTGGCGAGGTTCTGTGAATGATCCAGGAGGGTTGACGGAGTACTGCAGAAGCTTAGCGAGGATGTGCTCGAGCTCCTCTGCCTTATCCGTGGCGGGGTGCTCGTACAGGTGCGGCGGCGATGGCTGGCTCTAGCGGCTGCCAGCGGGCCCTGGGTTGTGTGGACGGTGTGCGCGGACACGGAGAGAGGCGACGCGTGGAGGGAGAGTAGGTGAGGAAGCAGTAGGAGGAGTGAAGATGGCGGGCGCCGTGGTGATCCGTTCGGTTGCCGCGGATGAGCTCGGGGCAGGTGCACTGGCCGTTTACTATGGCATCGGCGATGAGCAACTGACCAGAGGGGTCACAGTGACCCATTAAACGCCAGGGGAGGAATGGAGGAGAAGGGGAGGGCGATGGAGTGGAGTGCACGGCGACGCCTCCCCCTCTGTCTGAATTTGATGCAGTTAACTAAATCTTTCGACAGGGTGAACAGTGTGCTCATCACGTGTATGGTGAAATGATAGAGGGTGCTAGGGATTTTAGGAATTTTTGGGAATTTCTGTGTTGAAGTGTTGATGCAATTAAGAGAGGTTTACAAAGTTTCAGAATTTTTGGAGCTATTAAAAATAGGTTTATATTAGAAATATTGTTTCTGGTCCAAATTTGAATTGAATGGCATTTGAAATTTTTTAACTGTGGAACCCAATGTTTTTGGTGAAATGGGTTGTGGGTACTATCTAGTTGCTGGGATAATTTTGGTGGGAGCAGGAGAATTGTAGATAATATAGTTCCTTTGTAATTCAAAGAAACCATGAATATAACAAATTCCAACTTTGGAATTTAATTAAAATATGAAAAATGTTTTTTGGAGAGGGAAAGTGTTGGTTTCTGTCCTAGAAATTTGAGATTGGCTTGGGGATAATTTAGAAGTGACAGAAAAATTATTGGATGGATTTTGGAAGTGCCAGAAGGAATGAAAAGGCCATATTCTTGAAATAATTTTAATTATACAAAACTTTTCTAAAAGAAAAATATTTTTGATCTCTCAAAAATAATTACCCAATATATAATTCACCCAAAACAGAAACATTCAAAAAATTTGAAACCTAGTTAAAAATTAAAAAATAATTTTCAGAATAGATGAACTAGAAAGAAGGCCAAAAATAATTCAAAGTATTTTATTTTAAGGAAAAGATTTTGAAAAATCCAAAAGAAATATTTTTGGGGTGTTACAACAGCTACCCGCCTTAAGAAAAATCTCGTCCTCGAGATTTGTTAAGGGCGGAGGAACTAAATGTAACCCGCAACTAATAAGTAATCATATACAAGGCAATAACACAAAAGCACATTATTCAATCAAACACTACACACTACTAGAATCATTCACATGATCGTCTATGGCACGACGGTGGAATCTACAGGGCAACAGGGTTACTAAGGACTTGACAACTACTCTAGCGGACTCAGTCCACTTTGCCGACATCCAGTCGGGCGCGTCTCGCAGATGTCGAGGCTTCTTCGTGGGCTTCAACGTCGGAGTTGGCTGGAGTGGAATGAGGAGCTGCAAGGTTGGGGTAGCGATGATGACCCACGCGGGGTGTAGTGGCTATAGTCTCGTTGGAGAAAATCCCCAAGAGACGACGGAGTTCATATGGGGAAACGAATGCATTGCCCGGGTGGGCAACAGTGGCAGACCTTGAAGGCTCGATTGGTCTCCAGATAGCACAATCGGGGTGTCGGTGGCGGGTGCAGCTTCACTTCTCAATGGGGTCAGGAGAGCAAGCTTCCTGTAGGTGGCGATCAGATCAAGGGTGATATGATCGAAGAGTGCCTCTTGCGCCCTCAGGTAGCGCACTAGATGCACCAGAGTGACTCTTGGTCTCCGTTGGCGACTTGGGTCGGGCTACCATAGCCATCACGACTAGGTTAGTAGAGAAAAGGACGGATGTTAACTCTCGGCGATTGGTGCCGGAGTTGAACTATAGCCTCTCGGGCTGCAAGCTGGATGGCTTGGGGCTCGTCGGAAGTCGTCCTTCTGGTGAACCGGTAGGGGCGTTCTGACGTGATGCTCCGTCCGTAGATGTGCACCGTGGCCCAGAAGTGATGGATGGCATCACTCGCGTGCTCTTGGTACACAACATACTCCGGCGGCTCTTCCATGCCAAAAGCTCGCCGAGTGAGATTGGCGAGGATGGCTACAAAGCCTTCAAGCTCGGCTGCGGTAGTCTCATTGTGGACGATGGGGCCAGGCATCTTGATGGTTGGATATCAGGCTGCGAGTGAAGGCTGTGATATGTTGAGTCGAGGCAAGGCTTTTCTTATAAGCCAGCGGAGTCTTCCATCGCACGCTTGTGGATGGGACAACTTAGGTGTCGGCCACAGGCACACAGCCTATGGGCTAGGTTGATAGGTTGGGCACCGACTGTCAAAAAGATGTCGGCTGGCCACTGTGCGGTTATCGGATAGGAAGGGCTTGACTATGGATAGGAAAAGATGTGAATGGTGTGGAAACCTAGAGATAGCGACCAGGCTAAGATAGGATTAGCCAATGGTCAGCCTGGCTCTGATACCAAGTCTGTCGGGGCCGGATTTACTGGGACATAGAATCCCAGCAAATCACCCTCGTGTCATCAGCAGCCCCAGGATTACTGTTGTTGGTGAACACCTTCTTGATACAGAATTCCAGGCAATTACAAGAAATTGAGTACAAGACCATAAAGGTCCAATGAATATAAAAGGTATCTCTAGTGGTGGATGACGGAAGCGACTCGTGGATCTCCAACGCTGATGGGACTCCATTCCCACAGGAACAGCTGACCTAGATAACTCCTATCTCTCGTGGCTGCTATCTCCAATTCCTAGGTTGCGGGGGCTTCATGGTGCTCCTCTCTGAAAGATGATCTAGCCAAGACAATAGCCAGGGACAAGCCTGTGAGTACGTTGGAATGTAATTGCAAACATAATGAACAAAAGATATACCGAATGCATATGCTCATACTGGACTAAGTGATATGTAGGTGTTGATCAAAATTTTAACATGACATGACTATTATTGATATGTGCATCAAAATGGGCATGAGCAGCAAAATGGGTATATAACTTGTTAGTGACCAAGGAAAATAAATAAAAGAAATGTCGGTCGGATGTCAAGTGACACCACGGTAGGTCTTGAAGAGAGATGCCTAACGGGTGTCTAAAAGAGAAATCGGACGAGACAGGACCATCCGAGAACTCAAGCGACGCCACGAGAGGTCTTGAAAAGAAATGTCAATCAGGTATCCACAAGAGTAGTGGCGAGACAGAACCGCCTAAGGACTCGAGGGATGCCACGAAAGGTCTTGAAAAGAAATGCCAATCGGGTATCCACAAGAGTAGTGGCGAGACAGAACCGCCTGAGAACTCGAGGGACATCACAAAATGTCTTGAAAAGAAATGCCAGTCGAGTATCCACAAGAGTAGTGGCGAGACAGAACCGCCTGAGAACTCGAGGGATGCCACAAAAGGTCTTGAAAATAAAATTGAATGTCCGGGGTAGTCTAGCCAGCCCCTGAGACACTCAGGAAATGAAATAAGAGAAACAGGTTAGTCCACAATAATATGCATATCATCAATAATAAATTCACGATAATATTAGTAGTGACAAAATTCATTCTGCAAAAATATTCATGCTTGATGTTAAATGTTTCCTCCAAAGATTGACACTGGGACCGACACTTGACCCACCCAGCTAACGCTCTTGATCGTGGACAACGGCTATTCGAATAGATATACTCTGCAGAGGGTGTACTCTGTACCCACGTGTACGAGGTTTCTTTAGTCAGCACCGTGACACTAACTAATCCCCATTACGGTCTTTCGGTTGAAAACACACCTGACCATCACACACCAGATTAACCGTACGGATGCCACGAATCACCCAAAGCATCTTTCCAAAAAAACTCTAAGTTGGGGAGACCATCGTCTCGACTAGCATGGGATCACTATTCATACGAGCGGATTACAAGCGGGGACCCCCTCTCAGCTACAACTGGTAACACCCATGCCCCCCCGATGATAGGATTTAGTCCATGGCCATGGAAACCCTCACCGTGGCCCTCTATGTGGTGTGTACCCGGACAGGGGTTAACAACTTACTAAGCCGTACCTTCCTTGCGGAAGGACCCATGGCAGCACGGTATCTAGCTAGGTGTAATGGAACAAGACTCGATCTTGGTCAACTCAGGAGGTGTTGCTTATTATCACCGGTATGTTCCCCATACGTCACATGATACCACCGTGTGAAAAATGGCCCGTGCCCACCGGCACGTCCCAAGGCAGGAGACACGCTCCTGAATTATCTTAGCCTTTAACCAAGTTAGATAGATTCTTGAACTTGAGTGAAGTGCAAGCCATGAGCAAGAAATGATATGACCATGCATGCATGCACCTGTGATATACTACATATATGGTGCAACTCCAAACCGATGCAATCATGCAATGCAAATGCAATCACCATATCCCAAGTTCAAAAATGCTTGCCTTGTCCAAAGTAGTCAGGAGAAAACCCCTCCAAATTTCCAGCAAAGTGTTCCCCTTCTTTTTCTGAAAAACACAAATTCAAATTAAAATTTTCATCACAGCACAAAAACTTGTCTCAAAATATTTTTAAAAAAATACTAAAAAAACTAGAGAGAAAAATAAGAATTTCAAAAAAAGAATCAACTCAATCAGAGTTGTGGTTTGAACGTTATTAAAGTTTCAAACCCAGGGGTCTTTCTACAAAATAGCAGGTCCCTGGACGTTTAAAAAGAAAACGCTTCGGGAATAAATACGCTTCCCAGTGCGAAAAGCGTAAAGTGCCAGAGTATGCTTTCGATTTTAACGGCAAAAAGAATAAAACGCTGACGGGTGGGGTCCACCCGTCAGGTTTAAATTCAAACACGCTCGCGCGCGTGGACAGAAGGTAGGCGGCGATCGTCGGCGTATCAGAGGGCGGCGATGGTGCGGTCATGCTCAGGGAGTGTTTCCACACCGGCGGGTAGAGGTGGTGGTCGCCGGCGTGCAACAGAACATCGACGAGGTCGTCGCCGGCGGACGGTGGTTCAGGTGGAGTTCAATTTCGCCGGAGAGAGCTTCTGTCGACGAATTGAAGCGTGGGATTGATGATCGGGTGCACAATATGACTATTGGCAAGTTTTGAGAAGTGGAGGTGGAGTGGTGGAGATGCGCTGATCAGCGGAGGTGGCGGCGGGTCGGTGGTCGGAGAGGAGGGAGACGACCCCCTCGAGGTCGGGGAAGTGTCCTGGAGGTCGATTGGGATGGCGTGGGTGTGGTGTGTGAAGTGACTGAGCTCGGGAAGGCCTTTTATAGGCGATCCGAGGAGGTCCAGTACGGGCGGATGACGCCGGAGTTAATTCCGCCGGCGAGGTAGGTTAGGGGCGGTAGCGAGGTTCTATGAATGATCCAGGAGGGTTGACAGAGTACTCCAGAAGCTTAGCGAGGACGTGCTCGAGCTCCTTTGCCTTGTCCGCGGCGGGGTGCTCGTACGGGTGTGGCGGCGATGGTTGGCTCTAGCGGCTGCCAGCGGGCCCTGGGCGGTGTGGACGGCGTGCGCGGACGCGGAGAGAGGCGACGCGTGGAGGGAGAGTAGGTGAGGGAGCAGTAGGAGGAGTGAAGATGGCGGGCGCCGTGGCGATCCGTTCGGTTGCCGCGGATGAGCTCGGGGCAGGTGCACCGGCCGGTTACTATGGCGTCGGCGATGAGCAACTGACCAGAGGGGTCACGGCGACCCATTAAAGGCCAGGGGAGGCGTGGAGAAGAAGGGGAGGGTGATGGAGTGGAGTGCACGGCGACGCCTCCCCCTCTGTCTGAATTTGAGGCAGTTAACTAAATCTTTCGACATGGTGAACAGTGTGCTCATCACGTGTACGGTGAAATGACAGAGGGAACTAAGGACTTTTAGGAATTTTTGGGAATTTTTGTGGTGAAGTGTAGATGCAATTATGAGAGGTTTGCAAAGTTTCAGAATTTTTGGAGCTATTAAAAATAGGTTTGTATCAGAAATATTGTTTCTGGTCCAAATTTGAATTGAATGGCATTTGAAATTTTTGAACTATGGAACCCAATGTTTTTGGTGAAATGGGTTGTGGGTACTATCTAGTTGCTGTGATAATTTTGGTGGGAGCAGGAGAATTGTAGATAATATAGTTCCTTTGTAATTCAAAGAAACCATGAATATAACAAATTCCAACTTTGGAATTTAATTAAAATATGAAAAATATTTTTGTGGAGAGGGAAAGTGTTGGTTTCTGTCCTAGAAATGTGAGATTGGCTTGGGGATAATTTAGAAGTGACAGAAAAATTATTGGATGGATTTTGGAAGTGCTAGAAGGAATGAAAAGGCCATATTCTTGAAATAATTTTAATTATCCAAAACTTTCCTAAAAGAAAATTATTTTTGATCTCTCAAAAATAATTACCCAAAATATATTTCACCCAAAACAGAACCATTCAAAAATTTTGAAACCCAGTTAAAAATTAAAAAATAATTTTCAGAACAGAAGAACTAGAAAGAGAATAAGGCCAAAAATAATTCCAAGTATTTTATTTTAAGGAAAAGATTTTGAAAAATCCAAAAGAAATATTTTTGGGGTGTTACAAATACAATGTTCTCCTTGATGTTCTTGGAGATCTATTTGATGTAATCTTCTTTTGCGGTGTGTTTGTCGAGACCCGATGAATTGTGGATTTATGATCAGTTTATCTATGAATATTATTTGAATTTTCTCTGAATTCTTATATGCATGATTTGATATCTTTGTGTTTCTCTTCGAATTATCGGTTTGGTTTGGCCAATTAGATTGGTTTTTCTTGCAATGGGAGAGGTGCTTAGCTTTGGGTTCAATCTTGCGTGATTTCACCCAGTGACAAAGTAGGGGTAGCGAGACACGTATTGAATTATTGCCATCGAGGATAAAAAGATGGGGTTTTCATCATATTGCTTGAGTTTATTCCTCTACATCCTGTCATCTTACTTAAAGCGTTACTCCGTTCTTAATGAACTTAATACTCTAGATGCATGCTGGATAGCGGTCGATGTGTGGAGTAATAGTAGTAGATGCAGGTAGGAGTCGGTCTACTTGACACGGACGTGATGCCTATATTACATAATCATTGCCTTGGATATCGTCATAACTTTGCGCTTTTCTATCAATTGCTCGACAGTAATTTGTTCACCCACCGTATTATTTGCCTTCATGAGAGAAGCCTCTAGTGAAACCTATGGTCCCCGGGTCTATTTTCCATCATATTAGTTTCTGATCTACTATTTTGCAATCTTTTATTTTCAGATCTATAAACCAAAAACCCCAAAAATATTTTATCTTTTATTTAGTTTTATCTATCTTTATCAGATCTTACCTTTGCAATTGACCGTGAAGGGATTGACAACCCCTTTATCGCGTTGGGTGCAAGTGTTTGATTGTTTGTGTAGGTGCATCTATTGGGGACTTGCGCGTTTCTCCTACTGGATTGATACCTTGGTTCTTAACTGAGGGAAATACTTATCTCTACTGTGCTGCATCACCCTTTCCTCATCAAGGGAAAAACCAACGCAAGCTCAAGAAGTAGCAGGAAGAATTTCTGGCACCGTTGCCGGGGAGATCTACGTCAAGCCTACCAAGTACCCATCATAAACTCTCATCTCTGGCATTACAATATTCGCCATTTGCCTCTCGTTTTCCTCTCCCCCACTTCTAAAATGATTTTTGAAAAATGTGCCTTTTTATTCGCCTTCTCTTTCGACCTTCTTTTTGTTTGCCCTTATGTCTTACTTGGTTTGTTTGCTCGTTTGCTTGCTATAATTGTGTATTTATTGAAAATCAGAAACAAAGTTTATGGATCCACTTAAAGTTTTCTACTTGGATCATCTTCGATCCATATGTGCTCGTGCTGAAACCCCAACTAGTTTAGTTGAGGGAAAATCTTTAGATGAGCATGCTCATTTTGTGCGTCACCGTTTGTCTGAAAAAGGGAGACTCCTATGGAATCAAATAAATTGTTTGCTATGCTATGCTTGGAATCTTTGCGAACTTTGTGATTTTACTTGTTGCTCTAAGAACCCTAAAAAATACCTTCCCTACCTATGTGAGTTTAATGATAATGAAATCTTATCTTCTTATGAAAAGGGTGTTTATAGTTACTATGATATCAAACAAATTGAAGAATTTGTTGCTTTTAAGGGTGCTTATGAAGTTGCTTCTTTGATTGAAAAATATGATATTACTCCCTACAAATCTGAAAATTTTAACATACTTAAATATTGCTATGAAAACTATGCTCACAATGCCTATGTCAAAGAATTTATTGAGAGAATGACCGTTGCTTTGGAAGAAAATAATGATATGCATGAATCTATAGATAATTATGATTCCGATGATTTGATTGAGATACCCTCCCTTGATGAGTGTGATGCTTGCTATTCTTGTGGCCATGATGCCAATATTTATGGAGATGAATTTGCTATAGTCCCTTATGTTAAACATGAGATTGTTGCTATTGCACCCATACTTGATAGTTCCTTGAATCAAAAGCATGATTGCAATGATGTTATTATAAATTCTATTAATGTCAATTGTGCTAATAATATGCAAAACCCCAAGCTTGGGGATGCTAGTTTTGCTATGTCCGCTACTTATTGCAATGATCATGATTGGGGTGATAATGCTTCTTATGATCTTGAAAATTTATTTAAGCCTCATGATGAATATGTTTGCTATGATATTGAAAGTGGGTTTGGAAGAGTGTCAACTTTAGGAATTAATGATCCCACTACTTTGGAGATTGATCGATCTTATGATTTTTTTTGATAAAAGTGGGCTTGGAGAAGTAATGAGTTTATTTTATGTTGATACCAGCATTTTGAAAGAGTGTCAACTTTGCATACATGAGGATCATCAAGAGAAAATTTTATGTGATAGCTATATTGTTGAATTTGATTATGATCCTACTTGTAATTATTATGAGAGAGGAAAATATGGTTGTGGAAATCTTCATGTTACTAAATTACCTCTCGTTACGTTGAGTTTGCTATTGTCTCTTTCTTCTTCTTTGCATATGTTAGGATTTGCTTGCCTTGATAATTTGTTTGCCTATAAGATGCCTATTCATAGGAAGTATGTTATACTTAGATGTGTTTTTCACGTACTTTATGATGCTCTCTTTGTGCTTCAATTCTTATCTTTCATGTGAGCATCATCGAAATTTCAATGCCTAGCTAAAAGGCTTTAAAGACAAGCGCATGTTGGGAGACAACCCAATATTTTTCTTTTCTGTTTTTGAATAAATTTTTCATCCAGCCTCTGGTTAGATGTGTTTTGGTGTTTTAATTAGTGTTTGTGCCAAGTAAGACCTTTGGGATGGCTTACGGTGATAGTTTATTTGATCTTGCTGAAAAACAGAAACTTTTGCGTCCAGTCACAGAATTTTGATAATTCACTGGAGCGTTGAAAAACTCTGAATTTTTTACATGAGATTAATATAAAAATTGCCTCTTTTTTTCTATTCTTTCACAATTTTTGGAGTTACATAAGTATTAGAAAATTTCGGACCTGCGCAGACTTTTCTGTTTTTGACATATTCTGTTTTTTTATGTGTTGTTTGCTTATTTTGATGAATCTATGGGTAGTATCGGGGGGTATGAACCATGGAGAAGTTGGAATACAGTAGATATTACACCAATATAAATAAAGAATGAGTTCACAACAGTACCAAAAGTGGTGATTTTATTTTCTTATACTAACGGATCTCACGAGTTTTCTGTTGAGTTTTGTGTTGTGAAGTTTTCAAGTTTTGGGTAGAGATTTGATGGACTATGGAATAAGGAGTGGCAAGAGCCTAAGCTTGGGGATGACCAAGGCACCCCAAGGTAATATTCAAGGACAACCAAGAGCCTAAGCTTGGGGATGCCCCGGAAGGCATCCCCTCTTTCGTCGTCGTCTATCGGTAACTTTACTTGAGGCTATATTTTTATTCACCACATGATATGTGTCTTGCTTGGAGCGTCTTGTATGATATGAGTCTTTACTTTTTAGTTTGCCACAATCATCCTTGCTGTACACACCTTTTGAGAGGGACACGCATGAATCGTGATTTATTAGAATACTCTATGTGCTTCACTTATATCTTTTGAGCTAGGCAATTTTGCTCTAGTGCTTCACTTATATCTTTATAGAGCACGGCGGTGGTTTTATTTTATAGAAATTGTTGAACTCTCATGCTTCACTTATATTATTTTTAGAGTCTCTTTAAACAGTGTGGTAATTTGCTTTGGATATGAATTTAGTCCTAATATGATGGGCATCCAAGAGGGATATAATAAAAACTTTCATATAAAGTGCATAGAATACTATGAGAAGTTTGATTCCTTATGATTGTTTTGAGCTTTGAGGATGGTAATATTAGAGTCATGCTAGTGAGTAATTGTGGATTGTAGAAATACTTGTGTTAAATTTTGTGATTCCCGTAACATGCACGTATGGTGAACCGTTATGTGATGAAGTCGGAGCATGATTTATTTATTGATTGTCTTCCTTATGAGTGGCGGTCGGGGACGAGCGATGGTCTTTTCCTACTAGTCTATCCCCCTAGGAGCAAGCACGTAGTACTTTGTTTCGATGACTAATAGATTTTTGCAATAAGTATGTGAGTTCTTTATGACTAATGTTGAGTCCATGGATTATACGCACTCTCACCCTTCCACCATTGCTAGCCTCTCTAGTACCGCACAACTTTCGCTGGTGCATTACACCCACCATATACCTTCCTCAAAACAGCCACCATACCTACCTATTATGGCATTTCCATAGCCATTCCGAGATATATTGCCATGCAACTTTCCACCGTTCCATTTTATTATGACACGCTCCATCATTGTCATATTGCTTTGCATGATCATGTAGTTGACATCATATTTGTGGCAAAGCCACCATTCATATTTTTTATACATGTCTCTCTTGATCATTGCACATCCCTGTACACCGCCGGAGGCATTCATATAGAGTCATATTTTATTCTAAGTATCGAGTTGTAATTCTTGAGTTGTAAGTAAATAAAAGTGTGATGATCATCATTATTAGAGCATTATCCCATGTGAGGAAAGGATGATGGAAGCTATGATTCCCCCACAAGTCGGGATGAGTCTCCGGATGAAAACAAAAAATAAAAGAGGCCAAAGAAGCCCACAAAAAAATGAGAGAAAAGAGAGAAAGGGCAATGTTACTATCCTTTTTCCACACTTGTGCTTCAAAGTAGCACCATGATCTTCATGATAGAGAGTCTCCTATTTTATCAATTTCATTTACTAGTGGGAATTTTTCATTATTGAACTTGGCTTGTATATTCCAATGATGGGCTTCCTCAAATTGCGCTAGGTCTTCGTGAGCAAGCAAGTTGGATGCACACCCACTTAGTTTCTTTTGAGCTTTCATAAACTTATAGCTCTACTGCATTCGTTGCATGGCAATCCCTACTCACTCACATTGATATCTATTGATGGGCATCTCCATAGCCCGTTGATACGCCTAGTTGATGTGAGACTATCTCCTTCTTTTTGTCTTCTCCACAACCACCATATTCTATTCCACCTATAGTGCTACATCCATGGCTCACGCTCATGTATTGCATGAAAGTTGAAAAGGTTTGAGAACATCAAAAGTATGAAACAATTGCTTGGCTTGTCATCGGGGTTGTGCATGATTTTAATACTTTGTGTGATGAAGATGGAGCATAGCCAGACTATATGTTTTTGTAGGGATAACTTTCTTTGGCCATGTTATTTTGAGAAGACATGATTGCCTTATTGGTATGCTTGAAATATTATCGTTTTCATGTAAATATTAAACTTTTGTTTTGAATCTTATGGATCTGAACATTCATGCCACAATAAATAAAATTACATGGATAAATATGTTAGGTAGCATTCCACATCAAAAATTCTGTTTTTATCATTTACCTACTCGAGGACGAGCAGGAATTAAGCTTGGGGATGCTTGATACGTCTCCAACGTATCTATAATTTTTTATTGTTCCATGCTATTATATTATCTGTTTTGGATGTTTTATATGCATTAATATGCTATTTTATATTATTTTTGGGACTAACTATTAACCTAGAGCCCAATGCTAGTTTCTGTTTTTTCCTTGTTTTTGAGCCTCGCAGAAAAGGATACCAAACAGAGTCCAAACGGAATAAAACTTCACGATGATTTTTCTTGGACCAGAAGACACCCAGGGGACTTGGAGTCCAAGTCAGAAGAGCAACGAGGTGGCGGCAAGGGTGGAGGGCGCGCCGTAGGGGGCGCGCCCCCCTAC